>OX382227.1:12140940-13390940 GCA_947507525.1 Apamea epomidion
ATACCTAATGGTAATGGATTTATTAGTGCAAACTCATCTAAACTAATATTATAAAGCTGAAGAATTTGTTTGTTTGGTTGAACGCGCTAACCTTAGAAAGTACTGCACCCCAATTGCGAAACACACAATAAATCTCAATCTGAATCATTTTGAAGGATATTGCTAATCCATTGCTTCATAAGCAAGAGCATTGCGTTGAGTATAAGTTCGAACAAGGTTACCTTCATAAAGTCTGCTCAACACGTATATAACGCAATGAATGTTGTTGAACTGTCAAAATGAAACCGATTCTGATTGATTGTGTGTTACGCTATTAGGGTGCTGGTTCGAATTGAAAAATTATTTTTGTGTTGGACAGTCCATTTATCGAGGAAGGCTTTAGACTATATAACATCACGCTGCGACCAATAGGAACGGAGCATCAATGGACAATATTGCAAAAACGGGAAAAATGATTCCTTTTTGAGAGCTTCCGTTGCGTGCGCTGCGTAAACGGTTTAAGTTACGCAAAAATCATGTATGAAGGAATGATTCCTCTTTAAAAGTTCTAAAAAAAAGTCCGCGACAGCATATGTCTATCTTTTAAGATTGACTCACTATAGCCTTTTTTATGGTAATCAAATTTGTTCGAAATTAATGCATTATCTGCGAAGGTGTTTTATCAATATGATATTAATCTTTATCCAAATAAATACGTTATTCATCACAAGTATTTAATTGTGAACAAAATTGCCCTTGACATCACTTGATTTCAATCAACATCTTAGGAGATAACATAATTTTAAAATAACTCCGCAACTAAATAGGTATGATAACGTTCGGGTCGGTTCAACATCACGCTAGGTCAAAATGAATACAGTCAGAAAGAGAACTAAGCGAGAACGAGAAGCGAGCGATGCGATGCGACGGGGTAGAGCGGGGGAACAAGAATTTCACGCGGACGAAGTCGCGGCCAGAAGCTAGTATTATAATACGAGCTCAACTTGTTTACAAAATAATATACATGATACGCATCTATCTACTTAAACGCGTTGGTGCCTCCCGCGCAGTCGCGTGCGTGAGTGAGACGAAATAACAAAAACATATCGCACCCTCTCGCACGATTCGCAGCGTTCAACTTCTAATAGTCCAAAGTCCAAACAGTTTAACTTGATGTGTAGCCGTGTGTACAAGTTCTAAAGCAGTTAAAATAAAAAAAACATCGAAGCATTCAAGATAGCATATTTAAAAAAATAATCTTTATACAATTTATTTAAAGTTTTTTTTAAATTTTGGTTCTAGTAAAATGTATCATGTATTTTGTTCTAGGGAAGTGGTTTTGGAACCGGGCGCGTGTGTTCCACTGGAAGTGAAACATGCCGGCATAATGAACTTGATGAATCTAAATGAAGCACCCCCACCGCTGAAATTAAATGTCAAGGTAAAGTATATTACTAATACAAACTAAAGAATCAATAGAATGCGCGATCGGATAATATTATGACTGATGTAACATAATTTTGCTTCTCATTTAAAGTTACTAGCAATTTCATAAACATTTTTAATTCAGGAGTACGATTATACGATACTTCCAATCAAAAGTCTTTCACTTAATTTCATATATTATTTATAAGACTCGGCACAAACCAGAGGAACACAGAGTGGATGATAGACATTATAATCATTGACATAATGTGCAAATTTGTACGAGCATCGACTCGAAACTTCAAAAGGCTCCTCTGGCGTACTCAAGCGCGCACGGCTCGTCTGTAAAAAAATGTTATTCAATGACCCAAAATTCCTCAACTCTGCGTTTCTGTGGTCTAAGCTAAGCCCAAAGAACTCTTTATAATAATAATAATAATGATTTTTATTTCGGACCAAAGAATCCATAAAGTGTTAGTAACATAATATTAAAACAACTTATTATCTAGTGTTAGTACCAATCACCCTCTGCACAAACTGTTTTACAATTGGAGAGCCGAAACTCTCCGCTACAGCTCTCAGGATGCTATTGCGACTGTCTCGCACTCTCCTCAGGAGTGACGCTGTTTTTTTTGCGAATAATTTTATAGTAGAGAAAAAAATGTTATTTTTTTTATTATTATTTGTTGTGTAGAAAATCTCGTAATGCATATTTTATTTTACAAACGTGTATAGCTCTACGATAATTCTAATGCCTTCTATTGATGATAATGAAACTCGGAGAAGGTCAATGATGGCCATTTTTCTGTCAGTTTTTGTCTTCCCTTGTAAAATAACGTTTATTGCAACTACGACGTTTGCACTGCACGCCGACGTTATATACCAAATAAATATTACAGATAGTGGAAATAGACGACGAAGTTCAAATCCCGGTGGACCGTGCAGACAAGCGATACTTCCCTCTAGGCCGAAAGATAGTGGGCACGACTGAGAAGAATGTCCCGCTCGTGGCCGCCGTGGAGCCGCGCGGGCTCATCTCCGACGTCGTCATGCAGGACGCCGCGCTGCACATATACCTGCGCAGTGTAGTGCAGGTATGTGACGAGATTGTACACTGCTACAAGGATCCTTAGGCGCCTGAATGACGTTGACAGGGTGGCGCTGATTGTGAAGATTTGAGAAATTTGTTTTGTAAAATGTATTGTAAAAAAAACAAGATGGCGGCGTTGGTTCCGATTTTGGCCACGTACCAACAGATTCTTATGCAGCTATAGACTAGACAAGCGTTACTTCTTACAAGCTGGTCCATAACTGCGAACAACGTAGCGAATTCGACGTCAAAAGACAGACTGGTGGGGTATAAACTAAATTTAAGTTCAACGCGTCTTTTTTTTCTATTTAATTTAGTAAAGGACAGAAGATAAATATTAGTTTAGTCCTGGCAAATTAGTCAGCACTTGGCGTAAATTGACGTTTTTTTAGTAGCCATGCTTTTAATCACGTCTAATCTGGCTATGGAGTATCTTAATTTGACAGGACTAAACTAATATTTTATCTTCTGTCCTTTTCTTAATGAAATAGAAAGAAAAAGATGCACAGAATTTAAACTTAGTTTAGTTTGTGAACAAGGGAATTGGCGCCAATGTCTCACTCGGTACTAAGTTTAGGTCAACCAAGAATTGCACAACAATATCATTTAGTTGACTTAATCAACAGTTTAATACAGTGTGCCATTATCGACACATTCTGTACATCAAACTAAGAGATAAATTATTGCTGGAATAAGCTGTTTACAGAAGCGCGCAATGTAACGCACTCAAAACGTGGTGCTTATGATGGGTACAGGAGTTGTGGGAATTTAAAGTTAAGTTATAACATTAAAAATCTAGTTCTTGTATATTTTTTTTTAAGTTGGAACTTTGATCTTCAGTATTTCCGTAACCAGAAGTTTCCCAGATCCAGTACAGTACCACAATGATGGGGAGTACAAGTGACTCTCGGCTTCTTTGAGCGTCTTTTTACCCGTTATTTCCGTTGCCAGGTAACAAACACGTTATCAGTGAATGTGTCGGTGTACTACATGACGTTGAGCGGCAATGAGGTGCGTCTGTTAGGCGACGTGAAGCCCGGCGACATAATGCGACTGCCGTTACAGGCCGTGCACACTCCAACTGCAGAGCTGTTCTTCTCCGTTGAAGGTTTGTTGAAAGTATTTTGTATTGTTTGTTATAAATGGTTACCACAAGTAATATATAAGTATCCGTATAATAATTTAAGTATCTGCATACATTATAAACTTTATTTTGTATGGTCTGTTCCCACAGACAAACCGACAAAACGGTTGTGGAGCATGGCTTTAAGTATAAGACTGCTGTAAACTTTTTCTCGGACGTGCATTTCAGTGTACGACTCATAAGTTTAGCTAACTCCAACGGCGACGTATGGATTATCTGCGATGTTATTCGCTGCAATGAGGCTAAAAGGCTGTGAGCGGTTGGTAATGTAGTTACCGTTTATTGTTCTTGACTTCAAGGTTGGAAATGTAATCCTGTGTGTGCCTATAGGTATCTATCTAAGGTCTATTCAAATTTACGTTTCCAATTTATGTTATTTCACGTTAAACAAATATCAACTTTATTTCAGTAGTGATTTAAGTTGATTTTAGAGTGACTAGCATTATTGAAAAAGTCTTAAAAATGTTTGAAGTTGTAGCGTTAACTGAACTTTATGGTGTAGGAATTAAAGTTATTTTTCCAATAACTCATATTTGTTTACATGTTTGGCAAGTTAATCGCTAACGTAAATTATTCCTCTGTTTACCCTTTGGGGATTGCAAGCGGAATATTGTGTGTTATGTCATGAACGAATACACTGATAATATTAGTGAAAATCGTTATCTCCTTTCTATGATTTAAATCTTTGTTCAGGTTTCACAGTATCTGTATCGCCGTTCATTTGGCGAGAGCTGCAGCAGCAAGTGAACATATCCAAACTGTTGCAGTGCGACTCTAAAGATAAGACCACCGGAGAGAAGTTCTATCTGAAGGTATGATTACCTATAGTTACTATAATTATAATAATATTATCCCTACTTACTTATATTATAAATTCGAAAGTAACTCTTGTCTGTATGTTACCTTTAGGCCTAAACCACTGAACGGGGCCTGAGGCCTTCCCCAGGATGCTATGTATCTATCAAATTGACACGTCAAAACGCGCTACCGGTACGTAGTAGCACGTTTCCGAGGGAAAATTTCCGACATCCACGCGAACCCGCGGGCAGAAGCTAGTTTATTCATATAACTATAGATCTATGACATAAAATTGTTAGTAAGGGTGACTTTAACATTTAGGTGGTGCTAGTGGTACAATCCACCAACCCGCACTGGGCCCGCGTGGTGGATTATGGCCCACTCCCTCTCACAGAGAGGAGGCCTGTGTCCCAGCATTTGGGACATTATAGGCTGATTATTCTATGTGGTATACACATTCAGTGGTACCACGGATCACGAAAGACCCTCTGTCTTTGTGTAAAGAACCTCTGTCTGTGCTCTGTGCTCTGCTCAGTCAGGGCCAATGTTTTTTTTTTATTTTTTTTATTTTTTTTTTATGAAACAAGCTATATCGGAGGGCTTAAGGATTCCGTGCATACATTTTGTCAGTCGACCGTGCATCAACTTGTTAATACATGTCCATTCTCTGTTTTGGCAGCATTCTTTGATATACCATAAGGACACGATAATGTGTTGATTCGAGTTGTAGTTTAATATTTGTTATCGATAGAAATACTGATGACGCAGCAGGCAAATTCCTGTAATTAAAAACGTTCAAAATCTAGTCGCAATCTCATTACAGCGGCAATGAATACCAAAAACTTGTCAAAAATGTATGAACGTTGAAGTGTTTTTGACAGATTGAGACATCTGTCATCATAAAATTAGGTTGCGAACGGTCTTAAAAATACGTAATTTTCCCTGACATTATCTTTTTAAATACAGGCCGTCGGAAAAATGGAGCAAGTATTCTACGAGCATACAACTCGCCACACGTTCGCGTCGTCTTGCTACGACATCGTGCTGAAACCGGCCGTCAAGCTGCAGAACTGCTTGCCTGTCGAGATCGTGGTCTCTCAGTTAGGACTGAAGAGAACACAAGTGTTTAAGTCTGGAGAGATGTTCCATCTTTCTCATCTTTCGCCTAACAAAGCGTCTATCGTTATTATGGTGAGTACTGAAATACATTATAGCAGTGTTCATAAACTCAGATAATATACACTCCATCGCCACTTAATCAATTATCTACTTTAGTGAAATGTATTGTAAAGTTGATTTTTGAGTGGCTATTTGTAACAAAAAGGTTTTAATAAGCTTTAGATTGCAATGGAATTTGAACATTGTTAAGTATGACATTTAGTTTGTTGTGCCATAACTTGAAACTGATCTCAAATGAATTAAAATATAGTATGTTTTGTGGTGGACATAAAGTAATGCGCTAAGCGTTAATGCGTAAATTAGCGTTAGAAAGCCGTAGTTTTACCATCACCCATGCCGATTTCAGACGCTTAACTCGAGTAGAGGTTCATTTTTGTTTCATTCCACGTTCACACAACACCGACAACATAGGAATGAACGGTTCATTCGCTGCTTTCATTTTATTTTTGGATTATTTAGGTGAGTGAAAGATGGCGAAATCCAACATAGTTGGATCGGTTCACTAATTAATTCATTTTTTATTTTGTGTTCACACGTTTCACTTCGAGTGAAAGATGCCGAATGAACAAAAAGTAAAGCGTCTAATATGGGTTTAATAACGACATCAGCTCGTGAACGTCCATCGCAAAGGAATTATGCCATAATCACTGAAATGAGCAATCGGATGTATCATAAGTAGGAGTCAGGATCACGGGACTTGATCCTGAAATCCTACTGGTCTTCTTAGTGTGCTTATTCTTCATATAAAAACTTAATCATGGTGGCTACATTTGCCACAGGCAAAAGTTTACCTGAAGAGCTTGATGTCGTTTGCCAATAAAAAAGATAAGTTAAATACAAACTGACGACACGGTTGGCGTAGTGGCTGAGCGATCGACTGCTGCGATGCGTGTCGCGGGTTCGATTCCCGCACGGAACAAATATTTGTATTGCCTATACGTAGTTGTTCCGGGTCTGGCTGTTTGTGTATGTGAGTTTAAATGTTGAGTAAACGCACCCACGATACAGGAGTGGGTATAGAAAGCCCGCCTAAAACGGGGCAACAATTAAAAAAAAAAATACTACACTGCGGAAAACCGATAAGTTAAATACAAACTAGAAAATTTCAGATTCAAAACTATCTCGACAAATGTTGGGTTTGTACGAAGAACCTGCCGGAGAGCGAGACAGAACTGTCAGTGTGGTCCTTCGATTCACACGACAGCCCTTCAGTGATGACATTGGACTTGGGTATGCATAGTGTGGACACGGAAGGCACGCAAGTTTTGTCTCTCTATTGTCCTTTCTGGATGCTCAACAAGACAGGCTTTACTCTTTGCTATAGGGTAAGTCCACATTTTTATATTGTTCCTTGTTTTTTCTTAAGGTGTTCTGATATTTATGTGTGCGGTGGCTTTGGTATTGAAATCTGGGTGTGAAGTAAATAATGTAATGGGAAAATTCAAAATTTTAAGACATAGCTGCAGAACACTTTAAACTTTGGTATGTGTATGTTGAGCGCAAAAAAATTTCTCTATCATTTCTGTTGATTTTTTTTTTGTACTCGACATAAATATTTTTCTATGTAACATAAGCCAGATGTTTCACGTAATAGTACGGGTAATATTGACGTTTGAAGCTAGGCAGAAATGGTTACTTCAGCACCTTTGTATCTTGTATCAGCATTTTATCGAAGCTATCAAGTAGGAGCGGTACAGTAAGTAGATACTCTAATAGGCTTTACTAACTGTGTTTGTCTTGTCATTTTACTAAGTCATTAATATTCTTCCTGAAGTGGACTTCATTCGTACTTAATGAAGTAGACCTTTATATCAATTGGCCATAAATACATTGCGTGGTTACAGAAATCAAAGAAACCAGAAAAAGATTCCAGCACACCCAACAAGGTATCTTTGAGATGATCTAACAGTGAATATTTTTTAATAGTTTTTTTTTTCTTTTTAATTTTCTTTAATCTCCGATTCGGTCGGTTACTGCTTCCTGGGTATAACAAGCTTCATCTCAAAGCGATAGTTTTAGGTTTTTTTAGCTTCGATAATTATGATCATTGCCTTGTTAATTGTTGTTTATAGCATGCGTTTTTCAGTGGGGTCATAGCCTAATCCGAAAGTATACGTAATAGTTTGTTTACCACATTTGACACGATAGATTTGGTGTGATGTGTTAGATAAGTTAACTTATATTAAGTTATGTAATGTCATATACTAATAAAACGAATATTGTATGGGTTGTCCATTTTATGAAAATTACAGATTAAGCAATCACCTTGCAGTAAATTTATTAGACGCCATACTTCTTGTTTGCCGGTAAGTGCAAACATTACTTCAGCACTTCTAAGAAATACATGGTTATATTATTTTGCTACTTTAATTGAGCACTCTAAAGAGGTTTTGGTTATAACTGTAATAAGTTTTAAGTTCTGTGTGGTGGGGTTTGTGTGTAAAATAGAAATAATAAATGATAGTTGAATTGATACTGAATTTTTTGACACAGATCAGTCAATGAAGCTTTGAAGGTTGGGTTCAGTTTATCGACTTAAGTGTTGTTGTTTTAAATAAATGCACACATCGTAGCTTTAATTTTTGTGGATTACCATGACCCTACTGTATTTATTTTGCTTTTTAGCAGCATGAAATTTATATAAGTATCTATTTTTTTTATACTACATAGTTAAACCGGTGTCGTAATATATTCGTCTTAATTACATTACTTAGCATGATCGATGATGTACTGCATGATCACACATTAATTTGAGTTCCATCATCAGCACCCAAATTAAGAGAATATTCTAATACTGGTACTATACAAGGCATTATTTCGCTAATACAAAATTTTATGGGAACTAATTCTAAGGTATATTTTGTATTAACAAATACGCCAAGTTAAGTGCCAGTTTCATATACTTTTTAATTAGCTTCGCGTGTACGGTAAGCAAGCTTAAGGGACAGGATAATGCCAAATGACACTAGACGCAGCATTTGCAACTCACAAAGAAAAAAAAGAAGATCGAATTTTTATTAGGTGTTTTGATTTTTTAGAATGTGGATGAAACTGGCAACGTGATATTCCATCCTAAAGATTACAAGGAACCGATACTGTTCTCGTTCCGTGCTAAGAACTTCTTCGGAAAGAAGAAGGCGGCTATAAGGCTGGAGTTCGGTGAATGGTCTGATAAGTTCTCGTTGGACGTTCCTGGCAGTTCTGGAGTTATACAGTGCAAACATGAAGGGAGGACTTATGAGGTACGTGTACTGAATGGTTGTAAGTGATTGAATCACTTCGAAGTAAATCATGCCGCAGAAAAAAGGGATGGACAAAAAGAAACGTACACAGTCGATCAAATTATAAACTTCTTCTTAATTTAAGATTAAGTTTTAAAAATAATTACTTTTCTTTTAGGTGGCAGTTACAAATCAACTGACATTCAACAGTTTGACCAAGATGGTGATATTTACGCCATACTTCCTGATCATCAACGAGGCTCCTTTTGATATCCAATATCAGGAGCTGCACAGATCTGGCGATCCTTGGACCACGGTAAGTCTACATTCCTCACAAACTTAAAGTAACTTTCATTTCCTCTAAAATGTAATTTTAATCTATTTAATAAAAATCTGATATTCATTCGCTCACTGACAGGCAACGCCCAATCTAAACCGCTGGGGCTAGAGGCATGACATTTTGCAAAAGAATTCCTTATTTAACGTAGGTTAGAACTAAGGATGGATTTTTAATAATCATCCCTTAAAGGGGATGCAAGTTTGTATGGAGTTTTCATTTTTGCCGGTGGGAAATCCCATTGGGGACACGGCTTGAGTTGTGATAAATTATTTTACTTTACTTCACTCTAACTATGATAGACGTCGTTATAATTTGGTCGTTAGCCTACATTTTCCGCGGGTACTAGATTGCCGTTACCAAATGCAACCACTTTACACGTTAACACAAGCAGCCTTGGTGAATTTTGATACCTATGGAATTGAGCGAAGTGACAACTGGGCAGCGCTGAACAGAGAGAGGTGGAAAGAGAGAAAGCCTTTACCCAGCAGTATGTCATTAATGGCAAACGAGCAAGTCTGCCCGCAAAAATTGGCCACAAATATGACTCTTTCAATAACATTACATTGATTGTTTCCCAGGTGCCACAAAACTCTAGCGCGCCTCTATGGCCCGTCATAGAGCGAGATGATAAGTTACTGTTACTACGCGTTGCTTGCTCCACCGCACACTCCGCACCGTTCTTATACACTGAACACCATTCCGTTTGCTTGAAGCTCGACAATGAGGTAAGATTATTAGAATGATTTCTTTCAATGCATAGAGTTTAGAAGTAAATCAACAAAATAATGTTTTGTTTGTTTGTAAAAATAAACAAATCATAATCAGAAATCCTTTAATCAAATTAAGTAGCCAAACCGCACTTTTTCAACGTCATGCAAAAGTTACAAAAGAGCCCTCTGCACATTTGCCCTTTACCGTTTTCTTGTGTTGTAACTGTGCGTGATTGTGCCACCCTGGTGTTTTGCACTGTTCGCTTTCCGATGCACGGTTAAGGTCAGTGTCGATCAGGCGAAGTGCTTTGATTTTGGACTTTATACCTTCTTCTGCAATGTTCATATTTGTATAGCAGGGAAAGTCTGCTTGAGAGTGTATTTGTCATGTTTTCCACAGTTTGGCGGTTTATTCGTAGAAGTGCAACTGACGGAAGGAGGCACTTACATCACAATAAGACAGTACCGCGACGGACACGCGCCTGCGTTGCTCGTCAACTACACGCCGAACAGCAGTATCTCCATCTATGAAAAGGAGAACGTTAATTCTAGGTAAGGTATTCCATATGCTGATGTCGTAAGCAATGATCGGAATAAGTTGTGCGATTTCGCGGGATTTCTTAATATTGGCTTGCCATAAAAGTACCAACTAATATTCTGGGAGTACAAATACGCTGAGAACTCGTTTCATATTTGAATTTGTCATTTTTACGATGGTAAACTTGACGCCATATTAATAGGACGAAGTGCCTTAACGCGACTTGCGGTAGGAGTTGACTGGTAAAAATCTTCACGTAAGAAAAAACTCTCTCTATCTGTGTCTTTCTATTATATACGAGTGTGTGTTTTCGTGCGAGTATCGCGTAATGAACTTCGTTCCTAACGGGGTACCTCCGACCGCACACGATTTGTTTACTTGTAGCTTGACTGTTATCTTTCTTTCAGGGTTTTAGAACCAATGCACAAGATGTTGTACACGTGGGATAACCCTGCAGGACCGCGCGTTCTAATATTCGAAGGCCACAAGAGAAAAGAGGTCGAAAACGACCTAAGGAAGGATGGGATCGGAGATTTTATGTAAGTATCCATGTTAAAATCTAATCAATTCCTTGTTTCGAATTGTCGTCATTCCCATTTAAACAAATATAATTTTTACATCATTGTTATAGTTTGACCAAAACCGCTGTACCGCGCCTTCGATATGTGCGCGGCTCACGGGGGGCAGTGCAGGCCGCTCATTCGTCATCGCTCACGGCGTCCCGCCCCCCGCCTCGCCGCGCATTCCTCCCACCTCGCCGCGCATTCCTAAGGCGCGGTACAGCAGTTTCGGTCAAACTATAATTAAGTTGATTTCAGAAACCTTTGTTCTTACATCAAAACATCTTTAATAAAAAAATAAACAGAGGAACAGTTTCCGTATTTTAAGAACGTTCTTATTCAAATCTCAGTCTCTATATATCAAAAATACCTTTAATTTTCTTACATTTTTGACATAGTCGTTGAGATGAGATCGTGACTAGATTTTGAACTTTTTTATCTATGGGAATTGGCTTTGAAAATTACAATAAAAATTATCCCTTAGCCTTTTCTATACTCTATTTTGTTCAACACCGACTGTGTCCATTCAGATACTTCAAAATCTAATCTTCCAGGATCAGCGAAACTGAAAGAATACATTGGGTATCCTTCCTCGACGGGTTGCAGCGAGTGATATTATTCACAGACGATCCGATCCTAGCAAGCGGGGCGAACACTATAGGTAATAATAATCTATTTGTATCTATGCATACATACCTATCTATACATTTCCCTAAACACTATAAAGCAAAGTACCCCGCTGCTTCTGTCTGTCTGAAGGCGATAAACTTAAAGACGACCGAACAGATTTTCAAACGGTTTTCACCAATTGACGGAGTGATTAGGGTACTTTAAATCCCGGAGGAACGTTCCCGAGGGATATTATCCAACATCCACGCGGGAAAAAGCTAGTTATTAATTAAAGTCGCTTCTCGTGTCTATCGGTGAGATCGCGTCGTTCTTCTAAACTAAACAACGAATGATGATGATGCGGTTTTCACTATCATTTAGAGAATTTATTCCTTAAGGTTTATAATGTTGTAATATTTTAACCTACATATTATAATAAAAAATAAAAACAAATCTCGATGTTTGGTCAAGTCGTAATAACCGTGCGAAGCAGGGGCCGGGTCGCTAGTAAAACTTATCTTAACACAAATAAACTATACCTAAACTATTTTTTACAGGTGAAGCGGAGTTAGTTGATACGGAACTAGTACTGTCCATGCAGGGCATTGGGCTGTCACTCGTCAACGATCCCGAACAACTGGAGATCGTTTACATCAGTATATCCAAGTATGTTATTGAAATGTTTGTTTATGAAAACCGAATTGATTTACTTGCAGTACGCAGCCAGTAGTTAGACCCGCTTGCACCACAAATGACTAAATACGATAAACGTGTTTAAAACATCGTTCTGTTTCTTTCAATACTTTTAAGATGACATAGACAGAATGAGGTTTTATATATGTTTAGCGTTAAACGGAATAATTGATTTTTGGTGCAAGCGAGCCTTAGATTCGACACTAATAAGCCGAACTTTGTCGAAAACCCGTGACAAATTTTTACCTAAGTAAAATACTTATTGTAGATGTAAGTTATAGCGAACTCTCACAAAGGCTGCATCCATATTTACTGTGGCTTACAGCGCTGCACGAACTATCAAAACATTGAGCGCGGGACACAGTCTAATCATATATAAAAGCATGTAAGCATGCAAGTAGTTTCAGTGTAAAGTTAGGAATTTTTATAAGCAAATCGACTACTAACTAAATTGTCCATATATGTCAACTGGCATTCTTCGATAGTTATAGAAATTTATAACACGACAAATTGACGGGTGTCAATTTGCTTACCAATTAATTTCCCTGACTGTACATTATCGACTAAACTAATCTTATTTTACTTTTAGCTCCGGTATAATATGGGAACAGTGCAAAATAGGATCACGACGTTACAAAAAGATTGATGGACCGAAACTGCTACAATTAGAAGAATGCTACCAACGTTATTTGTCTGAAAAAATGGTCAGCGACGAGCCTGTGTCGCCTAAAGTCCTAATAGACGAGAAATTAGAGGTATACTATATTTTTTTACGAATTTCTTTTTAGTTTCGAATCGTAGTTAATGTCTTAACGGGAAATTGTTACTATATCTTTATATCATCATCATTCTCCTGCTCTTATCACAATTTTCGTGGGGTCGGAGCAATATATATTTTTCTTCCATACTTGTCTATTATTTATTTATTTGTTTAATAGGCTGTTTCCTAAAAAAAATCGAATTAGTCCGTCAGTTAGATCATCCAAAATATTGAACCCGTATTTTTTCTTTTGTCAATTATATAAAAAATTATTAAGATATCGCCCATTAAAGTTCCGCGTGACGTCACTTGCTTGCGACACTTTTGCAAGCAAGTGACGTCACGACCCCTTTTTTTTTTTTTTTTTTTTTTTTTTTTTTCAGGATGGGAAATCATCAAATGACTCCTCCCGCTCTGGGTGGAGCAGAAGGGAGTGTCAGACTCTTACTGACTAAAACCCACCCGTGTTCCTTCCTTAGCCCTTTACGTACCAGGGCAGCGGTAACCCTTTCGGACGATCCCGCTACCCCGGCAGGCTTCGGCCCTGTCGGGCCCCGTCAACTACGCTGACATCTCTTTGAGGCGCGCGTGGAACACATACACGCCGTCCGGCACGGGCCTGGTCCTGATCGGACGGAGAGCTACCCATTGCTCTCCGCCCGCAGGCCCGCGCCTACGGTGGCCGGGAGTCGTCACGCGGCTCCCGACGCCCGGAGCGTCTCCCTCGGCGGCTGAGGCGTGAGGATCTTTCCCTCGCCCATCCCGCCACCTCCTTCGCTAGCATGACTGCTTCGCAGAAGGAGGTGACCGCCTCCCACTCCCTCTCGCCCCGGACCATGGCTTGCACCAGGGCCGGGCGCGAGAGGTCGCCGCCGCTGCCGATCGCCTCTACGAGGACACGGCGGTGCTCTGCCCAAGCGGGGCAGACCTCCACCGTATGCTCCACCGTGTCCTCTGGGCGATCCTCGCAGTGGTGACACCCGGGCGTCTCCTCCCGCCTGATGATGTGCAGGAACCTCCCGAAACATCCGTGTCCGGAGAGGACCTGCGTCAGGCGGTAGGTGAGAGCGCCGTGACGCCTCTCTAGCCACTCCTCAAAGAGGGGTCTTATCGCCGCTATCGTGGCGTGCCCTGCGCTGGGTTGCGATAGTCGCGCCTTCCATTCCACCATGAGACCGCGCCGGAGGTCCGTCCGCTCCGCAGCGATTTGCCGCGGGTGCAGAGTTTCCCCCCGACGTAGTGCCTCCGCGCGCCAGTCATACAGGCGCGCGAGGACTATCGCCTCCAGATCCCATGGTGGCAGTCCGGCAAGGAGGCTTGCTGCCTCGCGCGAGATCGTGCGGTACCCCCGGATCAGCCTTACGGCTACCACCTTTTGGGGCGCGTTCAGGTAGTGTGCGGCTCGAAGCCGCAGTGAACGCGCCCATACCGGGGCCCCATATAGGGCCATGGACCGCACGACCCCCGCGTAAAGCCTCCGGCAGGAGGCGTTTGGCCCCCTCAGGTTGGGCAGGAGCCGCCTTAAGGCGGCCCCGGCCCGTTCCAGTTTTGGGGCCAAACGTCGGAAGTGCTCGACGAAGTTCCACCGGCTGTCGAGGACGAGACCCAGGTATCTCATCGTCTTCTCGACGCCGATGTGAACCCCTCCTACCATCAGTTGGGATCCCGAAGGTGGCCCGTACCGGGGCCCATGAAAAGACATGGCCTCGGACTTGTGCAATGCCACCTCGAGACCCAACTGCCGGATCCTTTCCACGACTATCGCAACCCCGCGTGTCATCGCGTCAGCCGCCGCCTGATGCGACCTCCCCTGCGCCAGGACCAGCGTGTCGTCAGCGTAGCAAACTACGCTGACGCCATCAGGGAGGTCGGCCCGCAGCACCCAGTCGTAACCGATGTCCCACAGGAGCGGCCCCAGAACCGATCCCTGTGGGACACCGCACGACATCTCTCGCCGGTTCCAGTTCCCGTCGCGACCGGGGTAGATGACGGCTCTGTCCGTCAAATACGCCCCGACTATTCGACGGAGGTAAGTCGGCACCCGGTGATACCGGAGTGCCTCCCCTATGCAGCTCCAGGGCAGGGTGTTGAACGCGTTGGCGATGTCGAGTGACACCGCCACGACCACCCCACCCCGGGACACCGCGTCCCCCGTCGTGAGGGCTCTCACGCGCATGATGGCGTCCACCGTCGAGCGCCCCTTGCGGAAGCCAAACTGGCACTCCGCAAGGTCCGGCCCCGTCCTCACCAGGTGCCCGACGAGGCGGCCCGCAATCACTCTCTCAAAGAGCTTGCCGACCTCGTCGAGCAGCACTATGGGCCGGTATGCGGACGGAGAGTCCGCAGGGCGCCCTGGCTTCTGAATGAGGACCAGCTTCCCCGTCTTCCAACGGAGTGGAAACTGGCCTCTCTCCATGCATGCGCTTAAGAGCGCCTCCAGTCGAGGCCCGAGAGCCCTCGAGGCCAGGACCCAGGCTTTACCCGGCAAGCCGTCGGGTCCCGGGGCGGTATTTTTGGCCTTCAGCCTGCCTACCGCCGCTCTCAGATCTACCCCGGTCACTTCAGGGGTGTCGTCGTCGTTGTCCGCGTGGCCCGCTTCGGGCACCGCAAGTGGCGGAGCCATAGGCGGGGGAGTATGCTCCCCCCTTGAAGGGAACAGAGCGCTCACCACCTCCTCCACCAGCTGTGGGCGGAGACTCTGCGTCAGCGGGGGGGGCCATGTGCGGAGTTTATTCCGCACCATTCTGTAGGGGCGCCCCCATGGATCTCTGTTCAGAGTCTCCAGCATCTCCTCGCGGGCCATATCCTTGGCCCGCTGAACAGCCTGTTGGAGGGCGGTCTTCGCCGCTCTGTACCCCTCGTATAGCTCCACCTCCGTGGCTTCCGCATCCGGAGGGCGGATGCGGAGCCTGCGGTGCCTGGTGTACCGGTGTCGCGCGTCGACGCACGCCTTGCGTAGCGCCCCAACCTCCTGCGACCACCAGTACACCTGACGTCGGGCGCATCCTGGCCGGACTCGGGGCATTGCCACGTCACAAATCTCGGACATGGCCTCCCGGAACCACTCCACCTCATCGTCAATATCAGCAGGCCTGTCCGGTGAAAACACCCAGGCCTGCACGATCGAGGCTTCCAGGAGAAGCTCCCGGTCCAGCTGCTTCAGCGCCCACCGCGGACCACTCGGGGCCTGTTGGACCAGCGCGCTAGAGGTCTGGGTGGAGACCTCAAACCGGATATACCGATGATCGGAGTAGGTCTCCACCTCCTCCATGACGCGCCAGTCAATGACACGCTGTGACAGAGCGGGGCTGGCGAACGAGATGTCCACCACCGACTCGCCCCGCATCCGCACACACGTAGGAACAGAACCCCGATTTAGGACGACCAGGCCTGTTTCCAGAGCCCAGTCCTCCACCATCCTGCCCCGCACATCCGTGCAACGGGAACCCCAGGCCAAATTCTTGGCGTTGAAGTCCCCAAGCACTAGCACGGAGAAGGCATGGTTTCTAGCGACGACGACACTCAACTCTGTTAAAGAGTTCTGGAACTCGGCGAGAGTTCGGCTCGGAGAGAAGTATACTCCCACTACTACAATCTCTCCGAACCGTGCTGCTACGCACCCCTGTCCCCTCGTGACACCTTCGAGGGACGGGGTACCGGCGGCGGCCGACGAAATTATGGCCACTGAGCCGTTCAGGTCCTCCACCCAGTCATCCCTGGGCGGGACAAAGTACGGCTCAGCGACCACGGCGATGTTAATCGACCACTGCGCCATGCTCTGGAGCAACAGGTCCTGAGCGCAGGCGCAGTGGTTGATGTTCGCCTGGAGAAGGCGTAGTGGAGGAGTTATTACTCCTCCATTTCAGCCCCCTCCCGGGCCCTATCGGCAGTGGTGGCGGCGGCGGCGGCGGCGGCGGCGGCGGCGGCGGTGGTGGCGGCGGCGGCGGCGGCGGTGGCGGTGGCGGCGACAGTGGCGGCGACGGTGGTGGTGGCGACGACGGCGGAGGGCCTGCCCTTCCTCCTGGCTTCGGCGGGTGGAGCGCAGGACTTGCTCCCCGCCCGGTGATCGGCCGGCTTGCCAGCAGCCGCACATGCGACGCAGTGCGGCGCGGCGTTGCACGAGCCGGCCGTATGTCCGGGCTTGCCGCAGCGGAAGCACAGAGTGCTGCGGTCCTCTAAGGTGCACTGGACGCCCACGTGGTGCCCCACGAGGCATCGATAGCACCTTAGAGGTCTGGGCTCCAGCAGCTTGACCTGCGCTGACACCCAGCCCACCAGGAGCCTTCCGCCCTCCACAATTTTCCTCGCCGCCGTCACGGGACAGCTTACCGTTATGGTTCGCATACCCGTGAAGTCAGGACGTAGGGTGCCCGCCTTCACCTGGTCGGCCAGACACCCGCCAGTCCTGACGACGGCGGCTACCACCTCTGCCCCCGTCACCGAGTCATCCAGGCCCACAATGCGCATATCCGCGCACTTGACGGGCCTGGAGACTCGAGCCTCGTCCGCATTGAGGGACGCCCTTAGCTTTTCAGCCAGGGCGTCAGCGGTGGGGCCACTCGTCGCACCGGGGATCTCCAGCATGCGGGCACCAGTGGCGGTCACCCTATGCCGGAGGCCTCCGGTGATCACGTCACGACCCCTCACTCCCAAATTTTGACGCGCTTTATCTTTGTCATTTTTTGTTTGATTGACAAAAGAAAAAATACGTGTTCATTATTTTCCAATAATCTAACTGACGGACTAAATATAATTATTACACAACCATAGTTACGCGCTAGGCTTAAACTAGTGAGTACATACATGACCCTGTTAGGGTCACAGCAAGATAACTTAAAACTAATAATATTGTAGTGAGTATCCATTGTCTCGTATCACGCAGTCGTCATCTCGCGGTTGTCATCCCCTTTCTAACTATATCATCATTCACACATTCCATCCATTGTTTCTTAAGTCTTCCCCTACTCTTATAGCCATCGACATTCATACTATATCTCTATATATATATGTTTCAAATTATTAAAAGAAATAAGGGTCTCATCCCAAGTATCTGAAAGACCGTTCAAGTCACTGATCAGTAAATATCCTTTGTAATCTCATGTCACTTGTTATGATTGGCTAAAAGATTTACATATAGAGGTAACCAATAGTAGACATTAATATGCTATGTGGGGACGACGATACGGTAATAAATGAAAACACTGGCAATACTAGATCATAGAAGTAATTTGAAATCATCAAATACGTATGGTCTCTTCCAAATGTATCTAATGATATTGACAGGATATGTTCGCCCCCTATAACATGGGACTTATCCCCTTACTACCTACCTACCTATACCACCTTACTTAATAACTGGTGAAATGTGCCTTCAAAAAATACATGTACGATGTCATGTCACAGGTTGACTTCCAAGAGATGCGTCAACTCAAACCTGCAGCCCGTTTACTACGCCGTACACTACAACCAGGTCTATGGGCGTCGTACGGACTGACGCCCCATTCGCGCCGCTTCCACGCGCGACTACACAGACTACAGATCGACCAACAACTCCCGTTGCCGACCTTCCCTGTGGTACTAGCACCTGTACCGCCACCGAGGTCCATTGCTAGTGAAGATCCTAGTGGTAAGTGGAGTTTGTGAAAATAGGTTCAATAATACTAATGTATTTTCTTCTTTCCTATTCTCTCTGTTTTTTGTGTGATGGGTATATTCTTCATGTAGTAAGTGGAAATTCCTTAAGCATCAGGCTACTTATTTATATAACAGTTTGTTGGTTTTCTCTGTGTGCTTTATGTGTGCGATAGATATATTCTTCTTTCTGTCTATTCTTCTAGTAAGTTGAAATTCCTATAACATCAGGGTATTGATTTAGAGGACTGCATAGGGTAAAACTAAAATAATTGTTTGTAAAATAGATAGTAACATGGTATCATATACTTATTTCTGAAATCATATCAGCAGCGTTTCATTTCAAATTATAACTTGACTCTAAAATGTCATTTGCGATAATGTAGAAGCAAAGTACTTACATAATTTCCACAAATTATCTTGACACACACACTCACCCCTTACTAATAAACGTGGAGTAAAGGTATGCCAAATTTACATCTCGAAAAATGTATGAATATTCTGAAGGTTTTGTTGTTGAAGTGTAGTTTGTTTGTAACTTTACTCCCCGTTTATTTATAAGGGGGTATAGGTAGGTACTAGTCTAACCCTTGACTCAGTCTAACTTGAGGTATCTGAAAAGCATGCAGAGTTAATTATGCCCCTTTATCAGTAACGCAGTATCATTAGATACTGCACCTATAACACACCAATACCTGTATAAGATTTCTTCATAAACCAGAAATTCGCAATACCGATCTTAGGAATAAGTAGGACTTTTTCTAAATTATACCTAATCTTTTTTGCATGACTGGGGATTCAAACATAGTGCCTCGAGGTACGGAGAAATGCTTGCTATCGCTAGACGGACTAGGCTATTTTGCTTGCTCGATAACGCTACTCTAACAGTCGATAGGAAATATCGATATAAATTATTTCGATTTATTTTAGGTATGAAACCGTTCATCCAGGTGTCGATAGTAGAGCGTATAATGGAGCACAGTAAAGTTCGCCAGTACAAGTACTACAAGGTGTTGATTCAGGAGTTCCACGTTAAAGTGGACATGGGACTGATCAACGCGCTCTTGGGCATGTTCCCGCAACGACTGCTCAATGAACAAGAAGCGGTAAATATCGGATTTAGTTAAAACGTATTTATAAGTAACCATAGTTTTCGATCAGGAATTTCTCAGTGGCAGCCTGAAGTCTGGATTTGTGCCCGGGCATCATAACTGGCGAAATGTGGGTGTACTATGTACACCTTTACCTAACCCTTCGGAGAAACAGGCGTGATGTTATGTAAAGTTATGTGTTATTTATCAGTAATAAACACCCGAAGGGGGCCGAAAGGTTCTGGAGTGGCGACCGCATACCGGAAGACGTAGCGTTGGAAGGTGGAAGGCTGCAGGAATCCGCTGGATGCAAGAACCACAGAACCAGTTGAAGTTCGGGTGCTGGGGGGAGACCTACGTCCAGCAGTGGGCGTTTTCGGCTGAAATGATGATGAACAAACATCCGGCTTCTAAAAGTCCAAGCAATATTAAAAACATCTTGCAGACTGTTACAACAGAACTCACAGCTAGTGATTTTATTGGTCGTTACTTAAATCAGCTCAGCTAATCGTTGTAGTTAATCTGAGAGAAGAGTTGAGTTGAGTTGCTGAGTTCAAGCCCTCGTATTCATTTTATCTGAATATTTGACGTGATATCGCTACTTTTAGACGGACAATATCAATTTGTACCGAAATAAATTAACAATTTATATTTCAGCTGGACGCATTCCAACTAGATTTAAAAAGTGCAGGACAGCCATTAGAAGCTTTAGCAGCTATGGGGGCGGCGTCAGATCTCAAGAATTTCTACGACAATCTGCATTTGTCGCCGCTAAAGGTAAATTGATAACAAAACAAACTATTTTAATAACATTTTCTTTATTGGCATTTAAATAACGACCTTATCTTTTGTTATGTAGGTGCATGTTTCGTTCTCTCTCGGTGGGGCGACTCAACTGCCTTCATTCATTGGCACCATACTCCAAAGCATAGGTGTTACTTTGACAGACATGAACGACGTGGTATTCAAGTAAGATTATTTGGTTAATTATTGTATAATCAGTTGTCTTATGAGCTTTTTCTATTGTTACCAAACTTAATAAGCTTGCCTAACAGATGAGGGGAGAGAAACCCGTGTCATTATCTCATTATGATTATCATTCGTGCAATAAACAAATAAAATTTTCTTTAATAAGTTCTCACTCTTAGAGATGAAAGCAGTACTTAACTTGTTTCTCTTCGAAATGTAATACAAACACATTTGAAATGTAAAGGGTCTATTTTGTTGCCAACTAATGACAAGAACCAGCATATGAGTACGAATATTTTCTTAATTTAAAGGATTTCCGCCTAAAAAAAGAACGAATGAAAAGGTTATTTTCAATTTCTGCAATCCCAAATTCCAATTAGTCACTCTAAATATTGAACACTGAATTAAATTACTAATGTGTCCCTCTTATTCTCAGATTATCCTACTACGAGAGGAAATACGAGTTCTTATCTCAGAAGGAGTTGATCGGTCAAGTGCAGAACCACTACACGGGGCAAGCTCTGAAACAACTGTACGTGCTAGTGTTAGGACTAGATGTGATAGGCAACCCGTATGGACTGGTCATCGGACTGAAAAAGGGCGTCGAAGATCTGTTCTACGAGCCATTCCAGGTCAGTTATTGAACTTAATCTGCATTCCAATGGCGCAAAGCTGCGTCCCCCTAATATGTTTTGCAACAAAACGCCCAACATGTGAAATATGAGAAGTAAATTGTGACGTCACACAGTTATCGATTCTACGAGACTTCTATTGCCCAACATACCTATTTAGGATGTCGACGCCTATACTTTGCAAATATGTTGCAAGATTTAGAAGCGAAGAAGAGACGAATCTCAAATCATCATGTTTGTGACTATCCGTTAGCTGTCGGTTGCTATATTTTCGAATAATTTAGAATCCATAGGTCGAATGTTGTAGACAAAGCCCATTGATGTTGATGTATGTTAGTGGTGTGCGAGTTGAGCGGTGATGTCTTTGGTCAATGAAAACTGTGTGGATGATACCTAGACTATGTCTTAGGGTTAATAGGAATGAGTGAGAGGACATGGTTGTGGGCAAGAAAGAAAGAAGTAATGTTTATTTGCAAAATGTTATACTGACTCTTTTACTTTCGATTCAGAATTCACAAAATTTAACGTTCAACGTGCTAAATCTACGGGTTCTTGAAGCGGCTTTGAAGCGTAGTGTTTAAACAACAAAATTAATTTGTCGCAGGGTGCTATCCAAGGTCCGGGCGAGTTTGCGGAAGGTCTGTTCCTGGGCGTGCGCTCGCTGGTGGGCCACACGGTGGGCGGCGCGGCCGGCGCCGTGTCGCGCATCACGGGCGCCATGGGCCACGGGCTGGCCGCGCTCTCGCTGGACAAGGTAACACACTCAATATTACGATGCATTCAGTTATCCAAAGAAAACCATGCGCTTAGGGAAGCATCGTCTATCTTCAGTAATACGAGAATTCTTGCTCAGTCACATATACCACAAAGCCGTAAGAATGTGTGGCATCAGTAACTCTAGCTAGAACAAGCCAAGTCAAAAAGATTGTTGGCAAACGGCTGCTAACCCAATTATACAGTGAATCGGAATCTTTTTTTTTAAAGGTAATAGGCTATTTTCCTAAAGAAATCCAATTAGTCCGTCAGTTAGTTTATCAAATAATGTTGAACCAGTATTTTTTCTTTTGTCAATCGTATAGAAAATGATGAATATATCGCCCGTTAAAGTTCCGCGTGACGTCACTACCAAATTGTGACGCGCTTTATCTTTTTTTGTTTTATTTCACTGTTTTAAATTCAGACAATGTTCCAATGTTTTAATTACTCAAAAATAATAACGCTTATTCATGTGCTTCTAGACTGTAACAATCTATCAGTATTAATGTAATGTGAACTTTATTACATGGACTCTACGGGACAGGCTCGACCTAGTGTGGAGTTCAAAAGCAAAATGCTTCCTTTGCGTCTTATTTTTTTTTTTACGTAAATCAATATAGACTATAAAGAACACTGCAAGAGCACTGTTCTTGGTAAATAGACATTATCCTATCTTAATGATTATTTTAATTACACTTTCAAATCCAATTCACTTTGAATTGTGGGTGCGTTAATTATCATTTATTTATTTATTTATTTTATTGGTTCACCAACAATTGTTACATCAATACATAATAAAAAGAGCACAAAAAATTCATACTAGATGTACAATATTAAGAGGTAAACACCACATGCAATATATTTATAAAAAGAACAACTTTAAAAGTAAACAAAAAGACCAAAAACAATTTTGTTTTTAGTTAGTTAGTATCACATATATTAACTGAAAATACATGGCAAAGTAAATATGGTTTTAAGTGACTTTAGTTAAAACTATCTTAGACTAGGCTTATACTAATTAAATACTAAATTAATGTTAGAAACAATTGGTGCTTGAAGTGCTGAAGGGAAGAGCCAAAGATATCAATTTTACTAAATTTATTATGTAGCCGACTAAGTCTAGGGATTGCAGAGTTACGACCTGAAACAGTTCTACGAAATGGTGGATATAGGAGATCAATAGGATTTCTAGGATAATTGTGCGGAATATGGAATTTTAATTTATTTAGTAGCTGTGGAGAATCAAGCTTGTTATTTAAAATTTTATATAAAAATATTAAATCAATAATATCTCTCCGTTTTTCGAGGGGTGTCATATTAAAGGTGCTTAAACGTTTTGTGTAACTCGGGATTTTCCGTTTCGCAGTAGAATATACTAAGTGATTTAAAAATCGTTTCTGGATACGTTCAATCCTCAGGCTGTGGGTTGAGTAGTGTGGTCGCCAAACAACAACACAATACTCAAGTAAGCTACGGACAAGGCAATTATAAAGATAAATTTTAGTTTCAGGCCTATGAAAGGATTTTGCGTTGCGAATGATAAATCCCAGTGATTTCGATGCCTTTTTTATAACATTATCTACGTGTGGGATAAATGTTAATCCCACACGTAGATAATGTTATAAAAAAGGCTCAAGATCATGTTGCGTTATTGTTCTACAGAAACTTCTTAAAAACAGGTCAACCGAAATAAAATAAGCTGTATTTTCCTGATATAATTCCAGTATGGAGTACACCATGGAGGAGGACGAAGAGGTGGTTCTTCAAGAGGGTTTTTTTCGTGTCCTTTAAAACGATCTGTTTCTAAATATCTGTTTTCTTTTCCAAGGACTACCAGCGACGTCGTCGTGACAATATTAATAAACCGCCTGCAAATCTTCAAGAAGGTCTTGCGAGAAGCGGCAAAGGACTGGTCATGGTACGTAAATACTCAGTTCAACTTAAAACATTTTGAATACTGTCGTTAAATGTGATGCCTTTTGTCGGCTGCACAAAGTGTCATCGACAAAACTTGATTAAATCAATTTTTCAATACGCAATAATAAATACAAATTGCTTTGATTTTTTAATTGTTGATAGCTAATCAAAACATTTGTTAAAATTTCACCAATCTCTATGTTGCCGATAAAGTACGAGAGCATTATGATAGTACTTATTTATAAGCAGTGCAAACATTCCAAACGAACAGGGCGTGGTAGACGGCGTGACTGGTGTTTTCACGAAGCCTATAGAGGGCGCTCGGGAGCAAGGAGTGGAAGGTTTCTTCAGAGGTCTGGGCAAGGGAGCCGTGGGGCTGGTAGCGCGACCAACTGCCGGCGTCGTAGACTTCGCATCCGGCTCACTTGATGCCGTCAAGAGGTGATGCATGCAATGAGTGATAGCCTTGCATGAGCTTGTGTGTTGAATGTTTGTTCATCGTGCTATGCAGCTTTTGTTTTTTAGAGAATGCATTTTTTTGTTGTTCTTCTGTTTCCTCGTGACACATCCTGCAAAAAGTTTAATCACAACATAATGCTTGCATGAGGAATAATTGGGGGTTTAATTTTCTTGCTAATAATCTTTAAAACACTAAAAAGAGTGCAGCGCGATACATTAAAGCTAGGAACTTTTATGTAAATTGCCATCACCAGCTTGATACAATCTTATGGTAAACTGTTGACACCACGGCATAACACTATACCTTATGTAAATATAATCGGTCTGACATACGATTAACAAAAGTAAAAATTCTTAATTATTTATAAAATACAGCTCTTTTCACTTTAATCCGGGTGATATCCTACTTGATTAATTATAGTTTTTTTTGTTTGTGAATATTGTCACCTATTCGATCGATATCCTATCCTAAAGGTTTATTTGTCACAGAAACACGTACATACAAAAAGATGATAAGAATTTAAAATAAATAGAAACAAAATAGATCTATACTCACGAGCACAGAACATTAATAGTCGGCAGCTGGACGTCGTGACTGTGACAAGAAGGCTTCCACTCAGCATGATGCTGTGCCATGGGGTGCTACAGCACAGGGCTGATTTTCAATGGTCACCCGAAAACGACCTACGGGAACCAAGTCTATGTCTATTTACTCAACATCAGGGCGTATTGGACGGCGTCTGCGGCGTAGTGATCCGTCCGCTGCAAGGGGCGCACGAGGGCGGCGCGGGCGGGTTCGTGAAGGGGCTGGGCCGCGGGGCCGTGGGGCTGGTGGTGCGGCCCGTCGGCGGCGTCGTGGACTTTACCTCCGGACTACTCACGTCTGTTTGGAGGTGGTGAGGTTACCGGACTACGTAGATGTTTGATAGGCGTAGGTCTAGCGCATGTAAAGCAGCGTTACCCCGCGTCCTAACCAAAAATATCGCTCGCCCGAATACGCGATCGTCTCGTTCATTTGTTCGGAAAACCGGACCACGCGTTCGGTGTTCGCCGAAAAAGAATTGGTTAGGAGGCGGACTTAGACTAGAATGTAGTGGCCCACTGGGTGTGTCTTAGAAAAATAGTTCAATAGTTTGTGTCGACGGTACTTCGTTTGAATATTATTATATTGTTTGAGCTACTGGGCTCAAATAAATTAAAATAATATACAAACGAAGTAATCTCAACTAATTGAGATTTAGGTACTTAAATGTAAGGGCGGGAGTTGGAATCATTTCATATTTTCTACTTTATTTCATTCTTCTTAGCTTATTTTTTGGTTTGTGTCATACTATTAGTATATTTTTGTTCCTAATGCTTTTTTAGCTTTTATGGTTTGCTTTGTCTTTGCTTCTTTCGTAATGTAAATACATAAGTTTTTGTGTAACTAATTTGTGGTCGATACGTAATTATGTGTCTAACAAATGTGTAGTTAATGAAATAAATAAAGGATATTCATTTCATTAACTACCAATTTTATCACCTTTACCATGAAATTGTTGATTATGTAGTGATAATTTTATTAATTTATTTTCACTTCAAGCACAAACATCAGTGTGGCCCTGGCTCTTGTACTAGGAGCTCCTGTATCACAAGAGCCAGACCTCTCAATTATGAAAATGAAATATTTTTTATGATCCAAACCATCCTTGCAGCTACTATTCTATTTTGTCTCTATTCAAATACCAGTAGACTAATATTTTATTTGTGTTATGTCAATATAGAGCCGCGGATATGTCTGAAGAAGTGACTAAAAGACGTCCAGCACGATACATGGCTCCCGACTGCGGAGTCAGGCCGTACTCGAGGTTACATGCAGAGGGGTACAAGATGCTGTTCGAGTTGGAGAAGGTTTGTATGACATTATACCCTCATTATCGCCTACTCTCTCCCTAATTGTATTTCGTCCTTATTAATTGCTTATTTATTATTATTACATCAGTTAAATTTTTAAATATTCATTAAAAAATAAAAATATTTAAAATTATGGATCCACCGATATCGCGAGCAGGGTCCAGAGACAGGTACCTCTTCACAATGCCAGCTGAATTGAGGAATACGACCATTTGAATCAGGCCTTGACCAAACCGCCTAACGCGAGTCTCGAGAGATGTAATCATTATATTTCTTTATTTATAAAAACTTAAAACAGTTCTGTACTTAAAACTATGCGACTCACAAGAACATATTAACAAAGAACCTGATAAGGAACTAATAAGGCAGCGATCCCGACGCTAGCGCAGTATAAAAGCTAGCATTCAACTTGACCATGCGCGAAAAATCATTACTCGGTGTCATTTGAGGAACTTCTGGGTCGCGGAGACACTTTTCCATACACGTCAGAGGCAAGGACCACAATCTGTGAGCGCCTGGATGTCCCTTCATGCTGTTTTTCTTAATAAATCTACAAATTATTCATTTGCTGTATTATTTATTTATTTATCCATTATACAGGGCTTTTTTTACGTAATACGTTTTTATTTTCGATCAATCTGTTTTTAGTTATTCTCATCTGATTTCTTCGTAAAACAGGGCAAGTACGTCAGCACGGACAGGTACGAGGCCCACGTATGGGTGATCCCCGGCAAAGAAGTGGTTATGTGCACCGACAAACGAATGCTATACATTGAGAAGAATAATGTATTCGGTGGATGGCAGGTATAGAATCTATTATTATATCATTTGTTTAGCTTTGTGATCGTTACAGCCATAAGGTGAGGAAGAAGTAGACGTGTGCGAATTGCAGCTGACAAACGAATAATCAAATTGTGGCTCATTAGAATATACAGCAGCAGCAGTTAATGACTATTACAATTACATTATGGACGTCGAACGTAGTAAACTATTGTAGTATTATGGTGATACAAAAAAAAAAAGTAATACATAAATACTACGTAACCTTTTACACTGAAATTGTTTGTCGGAAGCCGAAAGTCATGTATAAATTATAGGAAACTATCGTTTCTCATTCCGTCGGTCGTTCCTATAACTAATAAATATTTCATGAATACACGGCAACGTACTTTTGGAAACATGTGTTCTGGTAAAGATTTAGTTTGATTTCTCTTTCTCTAAATATTAACGGGCAATCTGATTTGAAGCTTTATTTATTAGACATTCGACGCAAATAAATTCAGACCCAAAATCCTAAATGAAAAAAATAAAATACAATGGAACCTAATCATAATTTTCGTCATCCATTTTAATACTCCATTACTTTAAATGATTAGGTTCCATGTGTAACAATAAAATATTGTCTAAGAATAACCGTTCATTCTAACAGATCTTATGGACCTACCTGTGGACGGAGCTGCCCGAGGTGCCAACAGCCGTCAACAAGGGCGTGTACGTGCCCACCGCCAAGAGGAAGGTGCTCGGAATGTTCCCGACCTCGGGCTCCGGCAAGGTGATATTCCTGTATGACGAGCAACAGAAGCAGTATCTGCTCGCGCAGTGCCAGCGACTCATTCAAGGCCGTTGACATGAGGCAGTAGAAAGAATGAAGCCCTCCGAGTGGGTGGCACAATTCTTTCTACTTATATTTGATTTTCGCACCGCATTGCTTTCTGCCGCCTATCACTTTAACCTGCACCACCTCGCCCCGAAAGGCTTCCGCTAAACTCTTATTCGCAGTGCTTGATATGGACTACTTATGTATTATATTATATTTAGTGTATCGATGTTTATCTGTTTTGAGAACCATGTGCTTGTTATATTTTTATAATACCTTTTTTACGTGATGTTGTCAATGCATTGGGTATGCTGAGTACAATTATGGAATTTAATATCGTGGTAAATGACATTCTGTGTATGTAGTTAGAGTTTTGATTGATTTTTACATATTTTTACCACTAGGGGCTATTTTTTCTATAGTCAGATAACTTATAACTGAGGAATAAATATTGCGGTTTGACAGCTTTTGAAGAGAAAACATGTCTGAACTGTTATTTATTGTTTAGATAAAATTATCTGATTATTGAATAATTTGTCGTTAGTTAGTCCTTGTACAATATGAGAGATCTTGTAAATTACCCTAAAATATCATTGAACAGTAATGTTACTCTTGTGACGCCGACTTTCTGGCTATGTATGATCATGTAGCTACGTACACGTCATTTGTTCTAGGCTATGTCTATCGACATAGCCTAGAACAAATGACGTGTATGAGTTTAAAAATCGGTATCAACTATGTTCCACAACAAATTACCCTTTTTTCTATAACTTCAATAATATCTTTGAACGTTTTTTCAAGCATATTTACATATTATATCGCTATGCATTTACCTATTTAAGATTAATATTCTGTAAGTTGTTACAAGATTTCAGTCTTCCTTTACGTACCTCAACCTAGTTATTGTCGAATTGTGTCGTTGAGTTTATTATGCCGTTGGTACTATATGATATTTAATGTTCATCAAGAAAGAAAATTAACATGTATTTATCTCGAATAACTAACATCTTTATGAAATACTCAGTTCTACAGTTTATTGATGGTAGACTTAAAATGTTCGAATATTTATTCGTTATGTTATATACTTATAGACTATGTAACGTTATTCACAATAATGTTGTTATTGTAAGTTTAATATTACGGAGACAAAATCAGTGAAGTAGGTCTATTAATTTCGTATCATGTTTTCTTACCGAAACCTGATAGTACAAACATTACGTTCAAAGAGTCGTTCTTTTATACATTACATTATTGGTTATATGATAGCAAAGCTAAGCCGGGATGGCTTACATGGCGAAGGCTTTCCATATCAGTGCCTTATGATCAATGTTTAGAAAGCGATGTTTATTTTGCTCTTTAACTTTTTATTAATGATTGTTTTAAGTTTTTAGTTACACTGAAAATAGTGTTTATACGAAACTAAGTTATGTTAGGTTGAGTGCACAATCAAAATATTTACATTTGCTTCGCCGTTGTGCGCTAGCCTCACCAGTGGCTTCAAGATGTAAAATTTTCTTAACTTTTATATTATATTATGTTTATTTGGTGAAACGTTTATGCGTAACTACGTTTAATTAGATCTAAAGTCAAGTTTGTTTTTATTGCCTGTTGCACAATTTACTTATTTCGACTTTGTTTTGTCTTGTTCAAGCTTGTGTAAGAACATTTTCAATATAAAATATATACAGAATGAAAGTGTTTTTTTCTAACAGTTACCCTTAGCCACTAAGACTTTCCGTTCCTGCACCCTAATTGCGTTACACACTCGATCACAATCTGAATCATTTTGAAGGATATTGATAATCCATTGCTACATATAGGTATGCGAAATATGTGTCTGCTCAACGACGTAAATAACGCAATGAATGTTGTTAAACTGTCAAAATGAAAACCATTGCTATTGATAGTGAGTTATGCAATTACCCCTCTGGTTTATAGAATGCGACAGCAGCGATATTTCCTAAAAACAACACTGCAAAATGCCAAATGTCGTCATATTTTTATAGCCGTCAATAGTAACGGTTATTGGGAAGCCCATAGGCACATATGAATGTGGTTTGATGAATAGTCTGCCATATAGCCCAAAAATGCCAAATTCATCATAGTTTGGAGTGTTATAACAAATGTACGGGCAATATTTGAGTCACAAATCAAAACAGCAGGTCGGGACGCACTGAAAGGGTTGCAGGTGAAATCTTTTTTTAAGTATAAGATGCAAAAAGTGTGCTTTCACACAAAAATCATTTTTTCTGACGATATTTGAATACGCCAACAAAATGTGCGTATTATGCTGCATCGATCATTGAGAGTCACCGTGAACACTCATTGTTCACGGTGACGCCAAACGATCGATGCTCCCACTACCAACTGCTAACTGACTAATATTTACCACGGGATTAGTACATTACGAGACCTGTTTAAGTCACACGTATCTTATAGGTACTATTTTATAGGTCGTGTGACCTAAACCAGCACTTAAGCTTTTCTGTGTAAAAATGGACTATTTAAGTCACAGAAAAGCGTGACTTAAGTGCGTGTTTAATTTATTTTAAGAAGTGGAAGAGACGGTTTTACATTTCGCCAACCTATGTGACCTTATAATTTTGTAATTGTCCTAATGAGTATGAGTATTTGAGTAGGTACATACCTACACAAAACCGACGCAGCGTAGGTAGGTATCTACGTGATTAATGAACCAGTTCAAAACACCGCTAACTCAATTTTATCTCTATGATTAATATGTAAAATTTCACCATAAACTCGATTCAAACGTGTTACAATCAAACGGAGTAATAATAAAGGGCTTTATATTCAAACAATAAAACGGATATTCAAAGTGATGATTCTTACGTCTTCAGCGTAATGACATCTTCACTTTACGGACGCTAAAATTTAGGAGATACTCGTTTAACTTATATTACTGTTTGAATCGAACGTTCGCATAAAGGGTTTGGCCGTAAGTAGAATTAAACATTTTATTGTATGACGTCATAGGAGTTACAGCCTTGTTCTGTCTTGTTTACCTACCTACTATGTTGTTATGAGATAGAGTACCTAGGTGTTTTTTTTCGCGTCCTGCTGTACTGGAACTGGAATAAAATAACACAACAATTTACCTGTATCCCATAAAGAGGTAGGCAGAGTACCTACAGTAGGTACCTAGATATACAAAGTATACCTAATTAAAATAACTGAAAACCTCGAACTACTTTTACTAGTGAACAACACTGAATGCGCGAAAAAATCTTCCAGCTCCATACACACTCGTATGTTCGCATAATTCAACAAAATGTACCTAAGGAACAGCTTGATTTCTATTTAGCGATTTCAGTTAGTTTAATAACACCTTAGTAAGTTTAAATTCCATAAAATATGCTTGATCCAGACTGCCGCTGAGATGCGGAGTTCCGGGCTGCTACCAAAAAAATCCTAAGGGAAAAACTCTGCGTTTAACACTTTGTCCGAACGGGTAAATTAACCCTAAGACCACGCTCTCATCATTAGACTAATGAGGCAGGAAATCAAGGAAAAAATCATGGAAAAACAAAAGGTAGGCGGCTCGGTAGTTATTTCTTATTTATCGCTATAGGTAGATACAAAATAAAATTAAGTACGACAAGTGTTTAATTTTATCTTTTCCTTCTTATAGGTAAGAGCTATCGCCCTTAACAAATTCCAGGAAACCCAATCAAATCTTCTGAAAAGGTCAGACCTACTATCTACCTACTTAATTCAATTGAATCCACAAAAGCATCACCTAAAGATTGACTGCATTAAGTCCGCCTCTGTAGATTTCCGTGAAAATTAAACGAAAACAGTAATAAATAAATAAAGGATAGATATGCCTAAATAAAGAGAGATCTTCCGACTGTCACTGCCGTTTGTAAGGTACCTTTTGACATAAGTACATATAGGTATCATCTCGTAAGGTAAGGTAGGTAGGCGTAGACACGACACATATTATCAAGCTATACCTACATTTCCAGTTTTAGCTGACTTTGCATTGTATAGACTTTTCTTATGTCGTCGTAAGTAAGAAGTCTATCAATGAAAGGGTGTACGTCGTTAACGATGACTAGAAGAGATGTCTAGGGCTAGCAGCTAAATCTTTCCTAATAACAAGGATTCTTTTAAGTCGTCATTTATGAGAACTCGTTAGAAAATGTAAGTGACATGGTCTGCGTAAGTTATGTGCCTTTTAAGGTATCTAGGTACGGATCCCTCTCAACCAACTTGGTATCATGTTATGTCTTAAACTTTGGCTAGTTTTTGTTAAGTCATCATCATCATTATTCAGCCGAAAGACGTCCACTGCTGGACATAGACCTCCCCCAAAGGTTAAGTAAGTTGTTTTGTTAAGTATGTTTGGGTATATTGTATAAATATGTAGGTACCTAAGTACATACTAACTTTCTGTATGACTGTTGTTGAAAACTTTAAAACTAGGTATATCAGTACGTACCTACTTATCTATACAATAAAAAAAAAACCAAACAAAGAAAAGCCATCATAGCCACGTACCTACTATTTTCTTTGACTTTCCTAAATAATAAACAGCAAAAAATATAGAGTTTCTTTGCAGAACTACTTACGAATAATGCAAAAATATTCTTTCATAGTCACATAAAATTTCAGAATCAAACTAATATAGCGGGCTTAGAGAGTAGTTAGAAAATGCAAAACAAAACAATTCCATTAGAATGTTTATAGAGGACTGGGAAATAGGGAAGTTAGCGCGCGAATAATCAGGAATAGGTAACAGTAACATCGGAGGTAACCACGTGTATTCCTGTACAGAATAAATGTTACAATTTTAAAACTAGAAAAGTGCTGACAAAAAGCCGCACCCAAATTGCGTAACACACTGTCAATCACAATCTAAATCATTTTAAAGGACATTGCTAATCCATTTTACATGTTCGAAAAATGTGTCAGCTCCACAACGTACCTAAATAACGCAATGAATGTTGTTGAACTATCAAAATGAAAGCCGGTAATTTACAAAAAGTCTGGACATTTTTTATGTTTTACTTTTAAAATTATTTACAGCCCTGACAAAGTCTAGACGTTAGGTTAAAATCCCGGACAAGTCCGTAAAATTCCGGTTGGATGGTAACGCTAGTAGGAACAGGAAACTCTTGCAAACTCTAATCTTAATTTAATCCGGGTGTCTTACCACAGGAGTATGCACGAACATTGATAGACTTTATACAAATATGAGTTGGTTTTAATTGGAGTTGAAATGCTGCTCGTGTTAGTTTCATGTCTATTACTTCGCGGTACTAAACTCAACTTTAATATAGCGTTTCGTAAAGTTATTAATTAAGATTTTGTGAGATTGAAGTTATAACTTACTAATATTTAGAGGATCCGGAGCTTGCATGGCTTTGAGGTTACGGATAATTGGCGAGTTTCCCTACTTTAAGTCCTAAAATTGCAGCTCTTGAAACTGCAAATCATGAGTGCACTTTAAGACAGACAGGAGCGACGCTACTCTAGTAGAACAATTAGGTACTATGAAAAATTCATGGAAATTAGTCTACTAGAATTGCGTCGCACCGTCGCGTCGCGCCTGTATGTGGGACCTTTATGTGAACTTAAGCGTGAAAACTGGAACATAACATTCAAAAGTCAAAAGTCGAAGTCAAATAATTTATTTCAACTAGGCACATAAAAGGCACTGGCAGATGTTTAATTGTGACAACCGGCCAGTTAATTCCCACGTGTATACCTACCTACTTATCTATAATCCTCCTGACCGAATTTCGCCTATGGCGATCAATCTCAGCGCAGACCAGCCTTAGGCGCGGAAGATATTACAGTGCACAAGTGTGTGCCCAGACACAGGTCGTCCCTAACTATCATAGTCGGATGCGACGGCAATACAACACGACCGGAGAGAGATCAGGCGCAGGGCTAACGGCTTAACATGCTTTACGAGGCACGGGTGGATATACACCGCTAACCTCCAAACTCTTGGTTGTTACTAAGAAACCTAATAACACTTTGCCCGGTCCGGGAATCGAACCCAGAACCCCACGCTCAGCAGTCGCTCTTGTGACTACGAACAACGAGAAAATAATAATAATTTATTTATTTAATTTGACAATATTGGTCCAATGGTTAGTACAACAATAACTTATCAACTAAGGGTTAGTAATATTAATTAAATGACATTAAATCAAATAAAAATAAAACAGTTTCTATTCATCCTGCCGCACGAGCAACTGGACAGCGTGTCTAAGCATTGGTGCATCGTGTTTTTCGGCTAGGGTTTTCAGAATGCTGTTGCTGCTAGCCAAAGAGGAAAAGAAGTCGTCGATTCGCGCTACAGCAAACATGCCAGACGCACTGCAGAATCGGGGCAACCTCAACAGCACCCTGAAACCATGGTTATATTGCACCCGCAGGCCATCTAGTGGCCTCCGCGTGCAGTTGACCCAAAAACTGAAAAAGAAAAGAAGGTAAACGAGAAAAAGGTAACGAGAAGAAAACTTTGCTTAAAACACAAAAAGAAGTTCCAAGAAATTTTCATTCATTATACCTACAAGTATCTTCAGGTGACTAGGATACAAGGGTATCCAACAAAGAAAAAATGTATTCAATTAAGTAATTGCGTTGTTGCAGAAAAGAAACGGAGAAAAACTTGGTCCTAACTAAGTACATACTTAGACGAAGAATTTTATTATCATCCTGCAATTTTTCGCTGGATCTTGAAATTTAGGTAACTTGACAATATAAATATTTTCTTGTTTTATATTTAGGGCTTTAAATATTATCTAATCTAGAACGTGGAACTCTCGTTTTGTTGATTGGCCGATCAACTGACCCTTATCATGATAAATATATACATAGCTTTGCTATTTACCTACTTCTACCCGTTTGGAAATTCTTTATTAATCTAAAGAAGCTATTTTATGTGATTGGCATTTACCGTCCGCTAATAGGTAGGTACCTGCGTTCTAATTGAGTAACGCACTCTCAATCACAATCTTAATCAATCATCATCAATCGTCATCATCTTAATCTTTTTTTTTTTTTTTTTTCGTAATCTATTACATCATAGGTTTGAAAAGTTTGTCTGCTCACCAACGTAATTACGCAATGAATGTTGTTGAACTGCCAAAATGAAAGACATTACCTACTACTGTAAATGTGACCCTACTTGTTCAATTTTCTAGCAGATACATAGACTTGTTGTAAATAATCTATATATATAAAAATGAATCCCTATTTCCCTTGGTCACGTCATAACTTGAGAACGACTTTACTGATTTCATCCATCTTAAGCTTTATAATACTTAGTAGAACGTTCTTACGGAAAAAAAAAATAAGAAAGTTGCTTCACGCAGACGAAGTCGCGGGCAAAAGCTAGTATACAATAACAATCGTCGATAAAAAAAAACAAAAGAAAAACCATTTGGTACTGTGCTACTGAATGGGGAATCAAGCTTTCGATTAAAGGTGCAACACAACAATCAAAGCATAGCTAACGTTCGCCAATTTGTGGTCACCAGAGCTTGTGTGATTTGCGTGCTACCTCAACTTGCTCTTCGATCCTTCGCCAGACGTCCCGACCATGCCTGGCCAAACAACATAATATGCAATGACTTTATATGCCACTGTATAGAACACATGCAGACATTCTACATTGCACTGTATAATATACTTAGATTTAATACCTAGGTAAGTATAATTTAGGAGAGGTTCTCAGTTTTTCGTTGTTCGTTTTATTCTTCCCCCCGAGGCCACAAGAGATTAGATAGCTACTACTTTCAGTGTTAATTTATTTTGGTGTTGAAGACAGACGTTTCTCTCTGGTTCAACTGGATTGTTTGCAATGAAATTTACTTTATCTAATTAAAATCATTGTTTTAATTAGAAAGCTTCTATAACGAGCGGTGGCTGTGTAAATTAATACAAACGGAATATTTGAATCTTTCATTTGAGAATTACACCTTCTGATTGTGTCGAATTCTGCTAAAGAGATGCTGCGGAAATATATTTATGAGGGGCACATCTGCTTCAGTATAATTAACTACATAAACCATGAATACATACATAAACTCGCGCCTTCTTCCCATGGGGTAGGCAGAAATTACACAACGCCACCTGCTACGATACTTTTATAACTACCATTAATGTAGATAGATAACACAATTCCATGTTCCATATTTCACATCCATATCCAAGCAAGGAAAGCTCTGACAGAAAGTTGCTAATAGAAATCAAATAAATCATGTGCTTTTATTTTTTATCAGCCTAATACTGGGGGTAAATTCGACAGTCAATTGAGCACGGAAGCCATTAAAAAATAAGGTAAATATAACATAAAACATACTGGTTAATGTTTCCTAAGATGTCAGGTATTTTTTATAATATCGAGAGGGAAAATTGGAGAAGCGAGAACACAAATTACCTACATATCACCAAGTGAATCCTGTTAGCGAGTAGGACGCTCTCATTTTTCTGTAACGCGTTTTTATATTAAAGACGAATGTAATTCTGACGTCGCTAACGCTAATGCTATGGTGTGTACGCGTGGAATGTAGAGAAACATGTGTCGATTGTCAGCGCTCATGTCGCAGAGGGCACGTGTGCACTATTTGTTCCCATATATTTTATGAAGATACTACTATGAAGCTGGATGTGGGAGTTAGAACACGATATATACGAACCTTGGGGTTTGGATCGACAAACATCTTTCCTGGGGTCCTCAGCTACAGGAGGTAAGTCGTAAAATGTTTGCATCCGGTAAGTCACTGAGACGGTTGCGGAACTTTCTTCCAACTGCCACTAAAACTGCGCTTGCACAATCTCTTTTACTTCCCATCCTTGACTACGCTGATGTCAGTTATCCAGATCTTACTGAGGCACAACTAGATAAACTTGAGCGACTTCAAAACTTTTGCATAAGATTTATATTTGGCCTGCGCAAATATGATCACATTTCTGAATTTCGTACAAAGCTCAAGTGGCTTCCTATACGTCTTCGCCGGAATTCACATATCTTATTTCAGCTCTACAGTATTTTGTTTAATCCTAAAACCCCCTCTTATCTTAAAGAACGTTTCAAGTTCCTTCATGACACACATAATAGATATCTGAGGTCATCGGAAAACCTGAGACTAGAGATGCCGATGCATTCCACCCGTTTCTTTGACAAATCTTTTACTGTTCAAGCAGTACGGTTATGAAATGACTTGCCCGTGTCGGTAAGGCGTGCTCAATCTTTGTCCGCTTTCAAAATTATGATACACAAGCACTTCCTCTCTCCTTAAACATCATCATTATTTTATTATTATTTATTTATTTTTATATTATTACTTTTTCTGTGCTCTTGTTTCATGTTTATTATTATATGTATATATTTATTTAGACGAGTAAAATATACTATATGTATATATATTAATTGTATAATGTAAATGGTACACCACAGACTACCACCTATATTTGTCTCTCCTTCATTTTAATTCATCCAAAGGTTGTCTTTAAAAGATCGCTCTTAGCGATAAGACCGCCCATTGTGTCACCCTTTGTAAAATTTTATATATTTAGGTTTCTGTAATTTGTATGGTGTACAATAAAGAGTATTCTATCTATCTATCTATACCAAAGATTTCGTAATGTCCTTTTCCACTGTACAAAATAAACACAATTTTGTTGTCAAGGTAGGTATCCTACTCGTAAAAGCGCAACAATAAATAAAGAACGTAATAATCTTTCCCACGTTTTGAATAGTTGAATGGCTAATTACACCATGTAGTCCAGCCTACATATTGTTTCAGTATCTTATATGCACAATAGTGTATAAGCCCAGAATCTGTTCTACAAATGATTGAAATCAATGTTTGGATTTCGTAGGTATAGGTTCCTACCTTACCTAATATATTCCATAGATATTCACGAATGATCTGATACAGTCAAAGTGAAAACTATGTGAGTTTTCGTAGTTATTGCATAGTTAGGACGAGTCTTGTGGTGGCAATGCAACGCGTATTATAGTGGCCACATTTGGCGGGCATCGTATTTAACGCTGTACACGTTCCAGGGTGTTTCGTGACGATTTGAGTAAAATAAGTTACGTAAACACAAGTAAAATTGCTGGTAAATAAATGATTTACGTAGATCTTACATAACAATGGTAAAACACTAATCTACATGGTCCTCACGTGATCTGACCAAGATTATGTCTGGACTTTAAAAGCGACTAATGACCTCTGAGTCTGTTTCGGTCTTTTCTCAGCTTTAAAAATATAATTTATTTTTGACGTGTAAAACTGTACAAATCTACTTACAGAAATAAAATCATTTATCATTTAGGGCTGTTTTTTTAATGGACAATAATTTTTATTCGCGGAATAAAATTGATGTCTGACAGATTTTGTAAGAAGAACTGTAAAAATTTCAAAATTATTCTCCGGCGTTGGCAAAATCAGCCCTTAATGCACTAAATATAATGAAGGGCCACACGCGATTGGCGATTCACTATAAATAAGTATACTTACTATCTAGCCAAGGAACATCTTCTTCATATGAGTAGGTAGCTAATTATAGGCTCGCTGCATGTTATGCAAGAGGCAACATAAAACGCGGTGGAGCCTGCATTTTAGTCAAAAAGGGTCATGAGTATAAAGAATTATCCGACGTAATGAAACACTAGGTTTCAGGAATAATATAATGTTGCGCCATTAAATTGAAACAACATAATTTAATTATATTATGTATCTAACCGCCAAAGCTGTCTAACATATGTAAATCTTATGAAATTTAGATACTATTCTAAAAAATATATGCGTCGTCGCCAAACTAAAATAATTGTATGCGGCGATTTTAATGTAGACGTTTAAAAAAATAATAGAATTACTTTAGAATTTAAATGCTTTCTCCTGAGTTACAACCTTATTTTAGAAATTAATGAAGCGACACGTCCTATTAGTAATACCTGTTTAGATAATTTTGCACACAATACCAGACAGAAATGTAATTGTCAAGTAATAGACTTCGGGCCATCAGATCATACAGCTCAAATAATTAAGACAAAAGTAAATAAATCATGCATAATTCGAGATACTTGTAAAGATAATCTCATTAAATTTAAATTAAATTTAAATTTAATAATTATCTACAAAACCTATCGTTTTCTGACGTATATAACACAGAGAACTCAAAAAAGCGTATGATAATTTCTGTGCAATATTTAAGCTCATTCATGACTTATTTTTTCCCTATAAGCTAGTGACAGTAAATTCAGAAAATCTAATTAAGTGGCTATCGCGTGGCATAAGATTATGCAGTAAAAGGCAAAGAAATTTACTTTGGAAACATAGACTGAGGCCGTCACCAGAAAATAAAAACGCCTTTGTTAATTACTCTTTGAGGTTCAAAAAAACGTACCTCAAGACGTGATAAGAATAATTAAATCCCTAAACAACAAAAAGAGCTTTGGTTATGACGGGATTTCCACTCACGTTATAAAATTGGTTACTAATAGTATAGCTGGCCCTTTAAATCATATTATAACGTTAGCATATCATCAGGAACATTTCTTGACAATTTAAAAACTGTAATAGTAAAACCAATTCATAAAAATAATAGTAAAGATGAATTATGTCGAACTATAGGCCGATAGCTATAATTCCTGTTTTTTTTTAATAATAGAAAAAGTCATTTAAGAAGCAATATCATCTTTCCTGACTAAATGTAATGCCATGAGCAATACGGGTTCCGGAAAAATAGGAATATAAACATGGCAATTTTTGACCTGTTGAATATCATTATGCCAAATGTTGATACTAAAACGCCTATATGTGCTATATATACAGATTTATGTCGAAAGCTTTCGATTTTATCAACCATAACATACTGCTTGGAAAACTAAACGCCTATCGCATTCGAGGTAATATCCTGAACCTAATTAAAACATGTTTATCCGGTCGCAAAGAGATGACAAAAATTTACAAAATATGTGTCAAGTCTAAATTAGAACAAAAATACGTGTCTTCCAATAGAGAAATTAAATTCGGTATACCGCAGGGAAGCATCCTGGGGCCTTTGTTATTTCTTACATAAACGACCTCCCACGCCAAATCCACCATCCCATGGTACTGTTTGCCGACGATAGTATAGCACTCTTAAAATGTGCCACATTCCTAATTCCATAAAAGAGGAACCAGTAACAACTTTCAAAAAGAAACTAACTGCATTTCTATTGAATAAATGTTACTACTCCGTATCAGATTTTCTAGCTGAAACATTTTAGTTGTATCAATGTTTGATGATGAACTGCATCAATGTTTGGATGCCAAAATAGTAGAATATACAAGGATTCTTTCATATTATTGTAACCACCTTATTGTAAATACCTACATTCTGAGCAAATAAATAAATATTCTATTCTATTCTATTCAATATTAAATTATGACTTACCATCGTAGTCCTCGCTCACCTCACTAGCATCTTAAGCTGTCACATAGTTAACTTTCTTGCACATTCGCCGTAAATGTCCTTACATTCTGATCCACTGGTAATAGCAATTCTGCACTGCATCCGATCCAAATGTGTTACATCTGATTTATTATTTTAGGAAAAATCATTTGTTATTTATTGTCTTTGAACTTAATTAATATTGATTATTCTGAATTTATTTTGTTAGGTATTTTTTATTTATTATTATTTAATTTAGTTATTATAGATTTATTTTAAATATGTTTTTATTGTTTTTAGAAATGTGATTTATTGAATTAAGGGCTGATTTTTAAGTGAGAGATAATTTTTATTCGTGAAATAAAATTGACGTCTGACAGATTTTGTATGGAAGAACTAACAAAAAATCAAAATTATTAGGACAGAGAGAGAGATTATTTTTTTAAGTAGACATAATACTTTTTGTCATACAAACAGTATTATGTTTACTTCGGACTGACATTTTTCGGAATTGGATCGGATGCTCTGAATCTGTTCACGGCCACATACTTAGTAGGTACCTACTGACTATGGTATACGCATACGTCACACAACTAGTGATGGTTCTTTTGGAAGAGAATTTTGAAATAGGACTTATCTACTGTATCGATCTATTTTAGATATTATAGTAGTAGTTTTGAGTACATCTGAACGTTTTACGAAGTTGACGTCAAAATAATCTAATCCCCAACTTAGATTCTTCTAAGCAAGAATATTTGTAAGAAAATTCTCATAAATAAAAGAAAAAAAAAATATTTGCTCAATCTATTTGGCTTCGTATTGATGAAATGAAATTGTTTATTCTGTAGATGGATGTCGGAATCAATTTCACACGTCATATCGTCGTATTATCTTTCACACGTCATATCGTAGTATTATCTTCATTTAGGCATGTTCTTTGAATCCTATTAGTCATTAGAAAATTAATAGAAACTTCTTCTTTTCTGGCGAAATTATTTATTATTTTACGTTTCTATCCACAAAATATTTGAAAATATCAAATTATTTTTATTTTGTACCTGTTTTATTTTCATGAAAAATCAAATTAAGGCTATTGCTTATTTCCCACTCTTAATGTTAAATTAGGATTTCTGTAAATAAAACAAACTTTTTGAATTACAATAAATCAGCTATATAAATAAATATAGTGATAATATATAAATAAAATGTATATATATAAAACACACTATATGACAGGTAAATCATTAAAAACAATTTGTAATTTAACACGTTGTTGGTCGTTAGGTACTGGATATCCTGCCCATAATTATTAACTACTACTATAACTATTTCAATTTAAAATTCTCCATGTTCCGAGACTATTCTCAATCGGAGAACATTCTTCGACACTCCGTTAGGGAAAATTCCCCCGAGCCATCACTGCACACGTCTTACTACAACGTCTGCTAAACACTGACTTCATTAAATACAAACCTAAACACGGGCGCGTGCCGCAGGCCTTGACCCACAGGCAAAGGTATTTACGCCTTAGCCTATGCACAACACTACAGGTAAGTAATAAGCACCAACTCAACGTTAATAAAAGTAAGAATCTACTACTTTTACTTAGGTATTTTGATCATATACCGATTGCATCACTGAATCAAAATATAATTTTATTCGGGCGATCTTATCTTTCAATAAGATTTTTTAAATCAAACTTTATTTATACAATGCACCATTCGTTAAGTACTCGGATTAAATTAAATCAGCGACATGGAACAGGTGTTGGACAGATCGCTCTAGGAAGCATCGGTCGGATGCATCGCGGCTAGGGTTGCCAAGCAGCAGACTCGCAAATTTTATTTTACTATTCCCGTACCTTATCATCATCATTTATTTCAGATCATAAAATCCAATTTGTTAGTACTTACATACACAACTTAAACACTAGTGTTAGTACATCCTTATTAATTGTTAGTTACGAAGATCTTAAAAACTATGTAAGTAGTGTTACAGAAGGGTTTGTATACCTTCTGAATCGTCTTAACTTTACAGGGGTTGTTCAATTGCAGGCTTTCTCTTATGAGCATATACTACTAAGGCCGTTAGACTAAAAAAGCCAAAGAACGGTAGGTCCTGTGGCTTTTTAGTCTACCCAGTTCTCAGCAGCTTTTCATACCTGTAAAGTCTCTTTGGTCTTCGGTTTTTTTAAGGCTAGATGTTTTGTCTTGCTATCTCTTTTTTTTAAATAACCAATTATCATCATTTCCCTGTCTCAATTTATTCTGGTTGTGCGCAGCATGTCATTTTCTTACATGACTATTTCTCTTTCAGCTGTCAGCTCATTCACCTCCTTTTTAGTCATCAAACAATATACACCACTTTTTTAGCTATATCATCTTTAGGACAATCCATCCATCAATTCTTTGGTCCACACACCTACTGTTATAGCCGCCCACATTTGTACTCCAAACTTCTTGAATACGCATATTACTTAAATTATACTTGACTAGCAACCCATCCCTGTTTTGCACGGTTTTTACGACTTGGCAAAACATCGAGATTTCTTTATTATATGTAAGTTTAATATTAATGTATTATATACATAAATCTTCCGGAATAAAATACTCTAAGTTATGTTGAAAACCGCATCAAAATACGTTGCGTAGTTAAGAAACACAACGCGGTCATACAGGTACGCAACACTGACACGAAAAGCGACTTAATTTACATGATGTATAGATATAGATTATATGTGTATGGATACGACATCGCGGCAGGTCCAGACGGAGATGGCGGGATGTGCTGGACTCCTTTTATAAAGATTGGTCCTTGGTAGCTCTGGACAGAGAGAGGTTGAAAGAGAGTAGGCAGGCCTTTGCCCAGCAGTGGGACATTAACGGCTAATAAAAAAATATAAATATACAGATTCGCATCTAAGTAATCTACCCTATCTTTCTATTGTCTGATGCAGCAACCCTAAGCAGGTCTATTAATAGAAGACCTTTATCCGCTTATTATTCTCCATCGATCCCGTCTGTTCTGGAGTTTATAAGCTATTGGGTGACGCGCTACTTTTGTGGCTTATCACTGTATCAGTGCAATTTTGTATGAACTCAATACTACTCCTTGTTTTATGTATGTTCCTTAACCCTTTGTAGGCGGAACGTGGATTCCCGCGAGACACAATGTCTTTTCAATTGTTTCCGTAATTACGGCATTCAACCGGTTAATGTGTGATATTTTAATTTATAACAAAATGGCAACCTATGAAGTCATGTCTCATAACTGAAACGATTGTGCCCTAAATTCTTTTTAATAAATAGCTTTAATCTGGATAAGATCATGACTCTGAAATAGGTATGGTGTGAGTGAATGGACTGCCAGACTGGAAATTACAATGTATCTAGGTAAATATCTGTTCTACCTAAACAAAAAACTATGACGATTGCGTAGGTAATGAGTAAGAATATTAATTACAGCTCATTAGTAAGTTGTACAAGTATTTGCTTTAATGTACATTTGGAACCCGCCTGCAGACTGACACATTAACCTTCCATGTGATATATTAACGTCCATAAATTTATTGCCCAAAATGATACCCACTGACTCACATTTCATAACAACATAGAACTTTTCTGAGTCCATTGACGGCTTTGATCGAGTTCCAATCCTAATATTGTAACGGAAAAGCGTAATGGACTTTGAAATAACTTTGGCACGTCGAAATCGGTAAGGTATACATTTAATGTGTCCCCTTTTAAGTATGGCGTTAGGGAAAGTGCCCATTAAAGCCTTGTTTTATGATCCGACTGATTCGTAAGTAAGTAAAATAGTTTAGCATGGATACATATGTCATGGTCATAAGGACACGATTATTAGTGTTTATGTACTATAGTTTGGAACTGCAGGTATGCCTAGTATCTATTAGAAGTTCAGGAAACTTAGGTTGATTGGTTGAAGTATTGAATAACATAATCAGCCTATAATGTTCCCACAGCTGGGACACAGACCTCCTGTCGGTGAGAGGGAGTGGGCCGTAATCCACGCAGGCCCAGTGCGTGTTGGTAGAGGTCACATCATGTCTTCGAGTATTTTGTTCTAGACATGTCGGTTTCCTCACGATGTGTTCCTTCACCGTTTTGTGAGCTGTGTTGATTAAATAATTTACACAAAGTAGAGTGCCTGTCAGGGTTCGAACCTACGACCTACAACTCCTACGTCGCGGCTGGTAACACACTGGGCGACCACGGCTTAGTATTTAATTATTTAGCTCCAAATCTACAAATTTACTATGACAACATTTATTTTTCTTTGCCATGATATTACCACCAAATTTGTTTGAAAAATATGATCAAACACATATTATATTCCATAGAATCATGGAATTACAAAGAATTCAATATGAACGCGTGGGTTTACCGTAAATTTCCAAGGTTATTCCAACAAACTGACCCACGCAATTTACTCGTGATTTATTAGAGGAATCTAAAAGGATCAAAGAAAGACGAACACTTGGATTAGAATTTCTTGTATTCAGGAGAATGGCTTACGATTCTATATTACGTCTGTCATAAGCATGACCTCATAGTCAGCCTATAACATTCCCACTGCTGGGACACAGGCCTCCTGTCTGTTAGTGGGAGTGGGCCATAATCCGCCACGCGGGCCCAGTGCGGTTTGGTAGATGTCGCATGTCTTCGATTTTTTTAGTTATAGAACATGCCGGTTTTCTCACGATGTTTTTCATCACCGTTTTGAGAGCAGTGGTGATGAAATAAATTACACAAAGTAAAGCGCCTGCCTGGGTTCGAACCCGCGACCTACAACTCGTGAGTCGGTGTCGCTACCACTGGGCCACCACTGCTCAGCATGTCCTCCTATTGGTATATTTTGTATTTGTCTAGACCATGAGGTCCTGGTTTCGATTCCCAGGTCTGGTAAAGTGTTACTGGCTTTTTCTCAGTAGCAGCCAGGAGAAATAATTTAGGCCCGGTTGATAGCAATAGGCTCGAACCAATATTACATGAGTCTTAAACATAATTCGCGAAATGTGGGTAGATAAAAATTATTTTTAATGAAAATGTTCGACAACTTGAATTTTCACGCCACAAGTTGACGCCACTTTGACAAAAGGTCTTTCATTTCGGCAATGAATATCTTAACTAATATTATAAAGAGAAAAGATTTGATTTTTGAATGTTTGTTTCTTACGCTTTCACATTAAAACGTCTGAACGGATTTGGATGAAATTTGGCACATGCGTAGACCATGACCTGGATTAGGAAATAGGATATCCCGATATTCCCACGTTATCGAGACTTAAGTAAAATCGCGTGGCGCAGATATTAAAAAATATGATGACGTTCATCATTCGTTTCATAAATTCGTTCATGATTCAGTCACGACTAAAGAAAATAAAGGCGCTATGACACTTTTGGCAGGTGGCTGGACCTGACGTTCCAGCGCTGCCACCTATAAAGGCAAGGAAGTTAACGATATTTCAGAAAACCCTCATTGCTTTTCATAACGTAAACGGTTTTGTTGTGATAATAGACCTGATACAAACAAACGAGGTTACAGTTTGCACTTAAACCAACTTTATTGAAATAGTCCATGGCTACTTATGCAGTTTACAGGCAATATTCCTTAACGGAGCTGTATAAGTTATAAATGTTTCATGACATGTTAAAATAAAACATCTCTAAGATTTTATAATGTGGAAAACATCGTTGGAAAACAATATCAGTAGATAGGAGTTTACTCCAAGCACCGACGTAGAATAGGAAAATATTACATATTCTTCTCCTGCGTGAGGGTTCATTCATCTGTTAAGAAAGATAAACTACGTAAGATAGGCTTCTGTTTTAAAAAGAACCTTATCCTTTGGGAAATAAATTTCACTTTCAGAGAGAAGTTTAGCTTTATCAAAAAAACAACGCAAAGTTTTCGTGTAAGCACAGTTTTATTTTCTTTGGCAATTCTATCGTCACTTACGAGTGTCCTGAAATGCTTTTTCTGTACTTTGTAGGTCACACGGTACTCCTGTTTGGATGGCTCATGGCTAAGTATGAAGTGATCGACGCGAGAAGTAAGAAACAAAAGGACGTTCTCTCCAAGATTTGAGGGATCGTTACAACATTGATCTAGAAATAGGAACAAGATAGGAAGACGTAAATTAGGGTGCCAACACAAAGTAAAGTTCCTAATACTAGCTTCCATGTTCCATTTCTTTTGCTTGACTTTTGGTTAAACAGTATTTACTAAGTCCAACAGTAAGGATACTGTTGAACTTACTCTACTTTTTCTACTTTTTCTAATAGTTTTCAGGAGAAAACTATTAGAAAAAGTAGACAGTCCCTTTATAAGGCACTGGGTACGGAGGCACGTGCCAGCGTATGTTGGGCCACGTCATTTTTAGTTGTTTTAGTTTGTAAATGTTTACTAAAATCGTTTTTAAGTCATTGTTACTAATACTAAGTATATGGATTGTGAGTACTTGTAGTCTCAAATAAGGATATATTATTATTATCAAGTACCTACTCACTGGGTTACTGGGTAGTTGCCCAAAAGTTTGTTACAAACAAACCACCCCTGAACAATAGTTTAACTATTTACGAGTTCATTTACATTAACCGCTCTATTATGGGCATCGTTTATTTGTGAAATTGGAGTACGCCAAACAAAAATCATTTTTAATTGCTTTTTATGTAAATAGAATGTGTAATTATTGTTTTTAAGTGGTCTATATATGATTGATTGCTGTATTAGCGTCATGACGTCATGTGTCGGGGAAAAACGATTCCCGATAGCTTTCCATAGACGTGTGGGATGTTTGTTTGTACAGCCTTTTAATGTAAACAATTATACAATTTAAGTATTAAAATATGAAAGGTCAAACGAGAATCGAACTCATCCTCATGATTAAGGAAAACAATAGAGTAATGACGTAGAAGTTACGTATTTTACTTAGGAAACTTTACGATTTTCATGTAATCTACTAGCTTCTGCTGGTATCACCGTCCGCGTGAAATTGTTATTGCCCCGCACGTCAGGCGAAGCGATGCGACGAGGGGGGGGGGGGTCGCATCACATTTTTATTATTAGTATACTATATAGAAGACAGATATAGACATAGAAACGTGAAAATAAATGGATATTCATTGAACAATATGGATCTGGCAAGAGAAACAGTGGTTCGTGATCCTGGTGTTTTCTTAGACGATAAACTCCATCTTGATGCTCGTGTTTCTAAAATTGTGAACAATGCTTTTCGCATGTACGGTTTTGTGATATAAAAATAAGTATAAATGAAATAATAACAATATGTATGTGTGTAATACTTCCATTTTAGTTTTAAGTTCTATACCATAACATTGTAATGTGTAACCGTTTATTTTTCCAAATATAATAAAATAAAAAAGAAGATTTAAAAAAGTTCGTATTAACATCTGCAAGAATATAGCAACTGGCTATCTTAGTGAATACACTGTACCCAAGATGATATACATCGCGACATACCAGTTACCACAAAGTTCTGAGTGTCGAGAATACGTGTAGCCCTCCTCGGCTTGAACCAACACATGTAGATTGAGTTCTTTAGCTCAAATGAATGTGAACACGTGGGGACGAGCCATATTTTTTGTTAAACTGGATTCTGGTAGAGGAATATGATAATGATAGGAATATTTTCTCAATTTCTACCTAAACTAGCAAGTGGAGGTATAGTCAGGAAAATTAATTGTTTATATATTTATTTTACCATTTATCTACACACAACATAAACAGACAAGAAAAAAACCAGAAGAGAAAAATAGGTACAAAGGTGATATGCTCATTTCATAAGAAATCTCTTCCTGCATACAACAAGGACAATAGATAGAGAGATGTAGATAGATTGTTCATCAAAATTACTACAGACTTAAACTGTTGTGAGTTTTGTAGTGTCGTATTGTAACTTATTTTGTTGTCTTTGATATTGTTGACTAGAATTGTTGTTATTGTTGTAATGTAAGTATTAAAAGTCATTCTTTGACTTTAAGTTGTATTAAATGGGTCACTCTAAACACGGCAAATAGACGTAGTGTGTCAATCATATAAACTACTAGCTGCGCCTTTTTTTTTTTGTTTTTTTAAAAAGATCAATGGGATTATGGGTGTAAAAAGTATCCTATGACCCAATCCAGGTCATGATCATGGCCCATGTACAAAATTTCATACAAATCCGTTCAGCTGTTTTAGCGTGAAAGCGTAACAAACAAACATACACAAAATCAAATCTTGTCTGTTTATATTAATTTCCCTGACGTATAAGTAAAATAAAGAATATATTATAACTGATATAATTATATTTAAGTATTAATCAACAATTGTTACATTGTACTAGTGTAACCAACGAAGTGTTTTATTTATTTATTTATAAGGACTTTGGAAGACTTACAGCTAAATACAATAGTGATAAATAACAGTATGATAATCTGACAGCCAATTACAGGTCTTCACGTCTAGAGCTTGTCTGGTATAAAAGTACTGTGGAACAAAATAACAGTGAGTACTCTGTAAATATTGCCAAAAAAATATATATAAAAGTAAAAATTTGCAAGTAGATCATCACCTAAAATATGTAAAAACTAATATAATATAATATAATTGTGGTAGGTTATTTCCCATCAAACCAAGATGTTAAAAAAAAATCAATTTAAAAAATCAAAAGAAAACAAAGTCTGAAGAATTCAATCTATAAAGAAATTCATTGCTAAACACTTTTTTGACGAGGTCACACTCGTTTTAAAAAGATCAAAGTCGAACTGCTTGCACACCTTATTAAAATACCTACTTACACGCACAACGTACGAATTTTGTCTGTAGTTAGTAGTTGCAAATGGCCCCCGTAATGGTGGATTGAACCGTTTGGATTTGCTTGGAACGTTGAAGTATAAAGTTGACAAAATATCAGAACAATTTATGTCACCTCGAAAAGTCTTCAACAAAAATATACAGTCAGATCTCACGTCGATTACTCAATGGTAAGATATGATATTTTTTACAGAGATTGAGATAGTTAACTGACCGATACGGTACCCTCTGGTGAAAGCATAAATATTTTATAAATCTTTTTTGTACGCGCTCAATACGATCAATATATTTGTGATAGCATGGACTCCATATTTCAGATGCGTATTCCAAATGGTTTCTAACAAAGGTGCAGTATAGTATTTTTAACGTTTTAGCTTGCGTGAAGCACTTGGATAACCTCATTATGAAACCAAGGGATTTTGAGGCTTTAGCGACGATGGTTTCAACATGCTTATCAAAAATAAGTTTGGAATCGTGATGAACCCCCAGATCACGAATAGTACTACATCTAGGCAATATATGGCCTCCAAAAGTATACGTTGTGGCTAGGACTGATCGTCCACGGGAATACGTTACAACTGAGCATTTTTTGGGATTGAGATGAAGCTTACTTTTTTTGGCAGTATACTTCAAGACACTGTAAGTCAGTTTGAAATGCCGTCATGTCCGCTGTCGATGATATGGTAGTGTAAATTTTCATATCGTCGGCGAAGCACAATAATTTGGATGAGGTCAGACAGGAGTCGATGTCGTTTACATAGACGATAAATAATAACGGACCGAGCAACGAACTTTGGGGGACTCCGCTGGGAACTAAAACCCAGCTAGATATATAGTTATTCAGTACCACAGCTTGTGACCTGTTTGTGTTAAAGGAGATTCGACGAGTGACTTCCGTAACGGGTGCGACTTTCGAGTTTTTTTGGTAAGAAATCATTAAATGACGTCTCCCGCTCTGCGCGGAGCGAGAAGGCGTGTCAGACTTTTACTGACTAAAACCCACCCGTGTTCCTTCAGTTGCCTATGCCAGGGGCCACGGTATCTCTTTCGAACAACCCGCGGCCCTGGCAGGCATCAGCCCTAGCGGACCCCGTCAGTTAGTGCTGACATCTCTTTGAGGCGCGCGTGGAACACAACGCGCCGTCGACCCGGGCCTGGTCCTTACCGGGGCGAGCTGCCCATTGTTCCCCGTCCGCAAGCCCACGCCTACGGTGGCCAGGTGTCGGTTGCTGACTCCCGACGTCCAGGGCGTCTCCTGCGGCGACTAGGGGCGTGAGGGCGCAGAGATTGCCTCTCCCTCACGCGCTCCGCTTCCTTCTTTGCGAGCATTACTGCTTCGCAGAAGGATGTGGAAGCTTTCCATGCACTCTCGCTCCGTACCATGGCCTGGAACAGGGCCGGACACGAGAGATCGCCGCCGCCGATCGCCGCCCCGAGGACGCGGCGGTGCTCCGCCCAAGCCGGGCAGATCTCCACCCTATGCTCCACCGTGTCCTCCGGGCGATCCACAAAGTGGTGACACCCTGGCGTTTCCTTCCGCCTTATCCTGAACAGGAACTTTCCGAAACAACCATGTCCGGTGAAGACCTGCGTCAAGCGGAAGGTGAGGGCGCCGTGGCACCTCTCCAGCCACTCCTCAAAGAGGGGACTTTTCGCCGCAATTGTGGCGTGCCCAGCACTGGGTTGCGACAATCGCACTCTCCATGTCGCCATGAGATCCCGCCGGAGCTCTGTCCGCTGTACCGTGATTTCTCGCGGCAGCGGAGTTACGCCCCGGCGTATTGTCTCCTTTTGCCACTCCCATATCTGGGCGAAGACTTTTGCCCCCAGATCCCATGGCGACAATCCGGCAAGGAGGCTCGCCACCTCATCGGAGACCGGTGCGGTATCGTCTCATCACCACTACCTTAAAAATGGTTAATGAAAACATCGTGAGGAAACTGGCATCTCCTAGAACCAAAAATTCTAAGACATGTAACATCTACCAACCCGCACTGAGCCTGCGTGGTGGATTATGGCCTACTCCGTCTCACTGAGAGGAGGCCTGTGTCCCAGCAGTAGGGACATTATAGGCTGATTCAATGCATGTTGTCTCGAATATTACGAACCTACTAAAATGCGGTTGTATGACATTTTCCTCACAACTACTGTAACAAATTTTTCGCAAATCCAACTTTATATAAATATTATCCTAATTCCTACTAATATTATAAATGCGTAAGTTTGTGAGGATGGATGGATGTTTGTTACTCTTTCAAGCAAAAACTACTGAACGGATTTTGATGAAACGTTACAGTAATATAGCTTATACATCAGAATAACACATAGGACTTTTTATCCCGATATTCCTACGGGATCGACACTTATGCGGGTGAAACCGCGGGGCGCTGCTAGTTAATATATACGACAATATAAGGCACTGTCAAGTTCTAAAAGTACAATATGAGTTCATACCAATTTAATGACGGCGCGGTGTACTAAACTGTGCAGTCTGTGCATTTATTAATTTTTATGTTTAACATTACCATATGTAATATCGTGTTGGGTAAATGACATAAGACAACTTTGTAGGAAACCATCAAATAAGAACAAATACGTCCAGATATTGAAAAACTGTTTCACACTGAATCTGAATTGTGGTTGTATTGATAGAGGTTACTTCTATGAGGAGTAGCAAACAACTCTTCAATTACGCACACGACTTAAATCTCGCGTTTGAATTTTCAATGTCGAAAGAACCGCCTTTTAGTTTTAGATACCTATTTACAGTATGTACAGTATTTTATCGCATGAAGCGACGCGTGCTTTAGCAGTGGTAACCAAGTGTACAAATTCGCTGTGAATGTGTGCGCGAAGGCGAGTAGCGTTAGCAGATACCACACACACTTCTGACTTCGCTATTGTATATCGTACACAGCGTGTTTGTACACTTGGTAACCACAAGTAAAGCGAGCGTCGCTTCGTGAGATAAAATACCATATTATTATTGTTGTTGCTACTAACCCCACCTGAAATCAGAGAAGAAAAGTCAAACACTACGCTCAAAAAATCTTCTATTGATGACTGAAATAATTTTAAATAATTACTTATAATTACTTAATAACTCGAGCAGTGATGGCCCAGTGGTAACGACCGCGACTTACGAGTTGTATAGGTCTTAGGTTCGAACCCTGACAGGTGCTTTACACTGTGTAAATTATTTCATCACCACTACTCTCAAAACAGTGAGATAAAAACATCGTTAGGAAACCGACGCATCCTAGAACCAAAAATTCAAAGACATGTGACATCTACCAATCTCGGTCAGTGGGTCGTCGTAGCCCGCACTGTGCCCACGTGGTGGATTATGGCCCACTCGCTCCCACCGAGTGGAAGCCTGTTTGTCCCAGCAGTGGATTATAATAATAATATTTGAAAAGTCAAGGCTTCACATACATTTCAAAAATAAACTCTACAATACGGCCTAATAACAACAAAACTTTTCCGATCATAATATTAAGGGTTCTATTCAAAAGTATAGTTTCAGAACTTATCTAAAAATAATAATATAATATATGAAAGAGATTTTGTGGAAAATCCGTTGGTTCCGAACTGTTTTCTATTACAATTACGATTAGGTAAGGCGGTATACCTCCGTTGGGGAATTGATGTTTTTATTGAAAAGGAAACTCCATTTAGTTTGGTATTTTTTCCTTCAACATCTCTATTTCATTCAGCTTAATCAAAATGTTTCCTGTAAAGATTTTTTCGTCTTCCTTGTTACTTTGTGATTATTTAAAATTTTAATATTTTGACAATTAGTTGCCTGAAAGAGATCGCAGAAAGCGATAAGGCCGCCCATTGTATGTTTTGTAGTAATAAACGTATTTTTTTGTAATGTATTTTCTGGTGTACAATAAAGTATATATAAATAACTAAATATTAAACTTTTATGTTGATTTAAACAAATGGAACATACAAAAAACTGAAGCATTTCTTAGTATTCCATAAAATAAAAGAGGTACTTACTGCCGAACTTTATATAAACACTCAATATAATTCCCAGAAAGTACGTTCAAAAGATAGGCCTTGAAAAACTGAATTAATATTAAATGACATAAGGTCAAGGAAAAAAGCTTGTAATGACACGCACGCTCGGCTGTATGTCTCGAAAAAATCCTTTCACGCTTAAGTTTTCAGGCGTTGAAAGTTAAGAAAAAGTTGTGGTTGCGTCAAGTGAAAAGCTAGAAGGCTGTAGTGCGCGGTCGTCCCGCCCGAAGGCGGTGCGGTGGGCGGGGCGGACAGCTATATAAGCTCTGCATGCCTGAAACTTTGTTATTGAATGCGCGCCATCATTTCGAAAACGTGATTCGAAGTATTCACTAGTGACGATCCGACGTTCCCGGTCCCGACACAGCTCAGGTAAGTCACCACATTGCTCTATCGTGCAGAAAAATATTCATGGAATTGTATGAGTTTAATATTATATCACGTACTTTATATGTGACCGAGTTAGATGGGATATGAATGTTAATTTTTCCGATTATTTCTGAATTGATTTCGAACTTTTGTGTGCAATCGTAAATATTTTTGTGGTCTTAGATTTTTTTTGTAAGCAGTTATAAATAATTTGGACACGGGAAATAATAACTCTGGGGCGGAAATATAGGGTTTGTTAAATATTTTCTAAAGATTTAAGTAAAAGGAATACTCGTTAAAGAGAAAATAAATTATAGAAACAACTAGGTACGCACAAACTTTTAAAAAGTTTTTCTAACACTAGAAAGTTGTTACAGAAAATTACAGCACACAATTATTATTATTATTTGTTATAATCTCACATTAGATCATAGTTTAGAAAAGTTTTAATTAATGTTTTACTTCCTGAAACTTGTGAATGAATTCGTGAACGAAATAATTGAAATATTAATTTTTAAAAAAACATCGTTTAAGTGTCTTATTGTTATTAAATCAAACACAAGAGAAGACGGCGGTCAATAATTTATTTAATAAAAATATATTAATAACTAACAAATGCAGCCACTTAGAAACTCCTAACTGTGATGTTATGAACAAGTGCCAAAAATACACTGTTTTATCCACAGCCTCCTAGTTCTAGTATTGAAGTTGCTCTTGAACTGACACTGATTATCTAAATCACAGAGACTCTGGCCACCATAATCCCGTAATCTTGCTAACATTTGTGACTCGTGCACTGTCCGAACTGTCTTGTGTCCAGACTATCCGATGGGATTGGCAACCGATCGGGACAGTCGGGGATTTCATTTTCACAACGTTATTGATTAAAATCTCATTTAATTACGCGTGACACCCTCGCTGTATAAAAATACGTACGTACTTTAATCCTTTCTGGATTTTTACTAAAATTGCAAAGTCGTGATAGTGAAAGCGGAAAAGTAAGGCGAAATAACTTTTGGTTGGAACTTCAATACTTAAAAAAAACCTGTCACCTTATTTTCGTAAATAAGTCTTTTATTTTGGGGACAACGAGGACTTTAATACTACCCTATCATTGTAAAGGTCACGGACTAAGTCGAAATCCCTAAAAGCGTAGATTCAGCTTTTCACACAGTTTAATCCCAGCGCTATAATACAATTGGCGTCGAAACGCGACTCCTCACTGGATGAATCGTAAATCGTATTGTATCACCTGTTATTCCAAATAAACCTTGAAGAAGGCTTCCATCCTTATACCTACTGGTGCTACTATTTCCCTATTGCAATTTACATTTAACAGGAATTTAATGTAAGTGACTTTATTTACAGTACAGTTTAATAAGTAGATAGGTGGAACTTCAAAAGTTTCTAATTACAGACTACTAAAAAAATTATTTTATTAAAATTAATTTAATTCAGGCAAAACCCATATTACATAAAATAAAATAAAATTTCTCAATACTGCAACAGAATAGAATAAAATGTTACTATGTATGTAATAGGTACTTGTTTTTCAAATATTTTGCGTGTCGGAGTATTTAATGCCATAACGGTAAAACGGGGTGAATAGGAATGCAGGGGTAAATCGGGCCGAAACTTTAAAATGGATTTGTACTTTAAAATAATATAGTTTGCTGCAAACAAGGACACTTAATATTTAATTAAGAAACAGTAAACACATTACAGTCTTTTCTGGCAACAAACTATATTATTTCAACGTTGAAATCCATTTTAAATTTTCGGCCCGATTCACCCATGCATCCCGATTCACCCCGTTTTACGGTAGCTAATGTTTCAAAAAAGCAAGTTTTAACTTTAATGCCGTGACCGACGCCTTTTCCACATGTTTTTTTTAGAACAAAGCCTCTGTACTTCCAGGAAGCTTTTCGTCACAGAGCTTTAAAATAATTTTGTATTTTCTCCGTAAAACCGAAGCAAAAATAGAGATACACATTGGCACGTGCAGGTACAAAAGAGATAAGTAACCAGGGGTCATCGGCTAAAGTTGAAGTTTAGTAAGAAGCCAATATAGGTATATGTTATCGAATAAAAAATTTGATAAATTAACTGCCAATCTTTTCTGTAAAAATCTCACCGTGATAACTTATGTAGGTGAAGTGAACATGAAGGGAGCTGTCATTCCACCTGATGTAGAGATTGACACTATTGATAGCACTCCAAGCTCATTTCACCTAACTTTTCACGGTGAGATTTTTACGAAAACATCCATCAGCTTCATACTAAACTTCAACTATAACAGATGACCCTGGTTACTTATCTCCTATGGTGACCGTACATTCCCTTATTTCATTAACCTACATTTGAGAGACTTTCATTTAAAAAAAAAAGTACTTGTTGCTGCCGCTAGCCTAGAATAAATGTCGTAATGTGTATATTGTATATTTTGAGAAGATGTTATATAAATGTTAATTAAATAATTTCTCATGATTCCCACACAATCGGCTTCAAATCAAATGAGGCCGTACAATAGGATATTGTCCACATGTATCTTTCAATACAATGGAACCTAAAACGATCCTAGAAAAACAACAATTATACAAACTGAATTGGAAGAATTGAAATCGAGGAATCGTTATTTTGTGCGTTGTTGATTTTGGCACAAATAAAAAAAAATCACAAATAAAATCGTACCTACTCAACATTGTAACATAATATAAAAAAAAAAACTTGATTACTTTTCGTAACGTAAAACGCAAGAAAAATCGCGTCAATCTTGTAATTAGTGCATAAGTATTTCATTTGTGTAATCTTATGCTTTAGTTCTAACGACGACAAAGTAAGCAGGTTACTTTAGGTAGCATTATTATAAACGATTTAGCAATAATAGAGGGGCTTGTGGCTAAGTAATAACAGCCACACGGGTCGATCGATCAGGTTAAGCTACGCTTGCCGCGGTTGGTCTGTGGATAGATGACCGTCTTTACATACCAAGATCCCTCCTTTCTTCGGAAAGCACGATAAGCCGTTGATCCCGGCTGCCATTCGTGGATCTTTGACAGTCGTTACGGATCGTGAGAAGCCTGAAAGTCTGACCACCAGTCTTCTTACCAAGAGGTATCATATTACCCAGTAACTGGGTTGTGGAGGTTAGATAGGCAGTTGCTCCATATAAAATTCTGGTATTCGGCTGCATCCGGTTAGACTGGAAGCCGACCCTAACCTAGTTGGGAAAAGGCAAGGCAGGTGAGTATTACTAGAGATTGGGAGTCCCTTAAATTGAAGCCTTCCAAGTAATTCTTCCCCGAAATTTCCATACATTATAATAATATGTATATTTAACTCTCCTCTCATATTTCAGTGGTATCTAATAATATGCAAAATATACTCGTACTAAGTCGAAAATTCTGTAAGCAGATAAGTTGTGTGCCGTATTTTTTCAATAAACATAATCCCATTAATTTAAACCCAGATACGAAGAACATGCATTGAAGCTTGGAGAAATCGTACGTCTCGAACGCAATCACAAGCAAAGAGGTTTAATATGTCCGTGCATTTTTAAACGAATTAATTATTCAAGCGTGACTGTAACACTCGTATCGTATTGAATTTATGACAAATTGAGATTTAAAAGCATGCGAACGATCATTTAATTAGCAAGTCACACTGATTGATTGTGTTTTCTCAGTAACAAGGGCTGACAAAGAGTATATCATTTATTTGAGTTTTTTTTCGGAATTGATAGCACATTTCACCTTACATAAAATCAAAATTATTATGATTACTTAGCTACATAATAACTTTAAAAAAGCACGCCATATACTCGTAGTACAATAAAATGGAATAAAATTGTATGTTTTGTAGTGTTAATTTTTTTAAAAGAAATTATAAATTAATAAATAAAAGTTTTTGAAAGAGATCTGTCTGTCGGTATATTCGCCAGAATTTAACCAAATAAAAACCCACCTGAATGTCACGGATACAATTTTTCATGAAACCGTAATACAAATGTTTTCCATTTCAGTATGATTGTTATTTGTTTAGTCGTCTTCGACTTGCTGACATTAGCATGAATTAATATTTAAACCCTCTTGCAAATTGTTAGATAACGCTAAGTGTCCGTCTCGGTAGAATCACCCACTGCTTTGTGGCTATGGAACATCTTAGGCTTGTTAAGTTTCTCTAAAGTATACCTGAAAATACCGAAAATACAATATTCTTCTTCTTTGGCAGGTGCAAGATTTTATATTCATCAAAAACGCTTAAAACAACGAAATATTTTCGTAAACCTAAACATTTATAAAAAAAAAAATTACGTAACAACATTTTTACCAAATATAACTTTCCATTGTCTTCGGTTGTCTTTCATGTATGTACGTATGTATATTGTATGGCTTTCGGTTTCTTTATTGCTTGTTACAAATACTTCCTACACATCATTAGCCCCAAACACGTTGTAAAAATAGCTCATGGGATTGTGAAATAGGGCAACAATATCTCAACACACTTACAACACACTTACACATACTTATGATCAACACAATTAATACCACAACAACAATTATGTATTTAGGTAATAGTGATAGTCCATTTATTCGTCAGGATATTGTTACAGTGATGTTACATAGTTTTTAAAAAAGGCAAAGCTAAGGTAAGGCAAAGGTAAGGTAAAAAGGCAGCGGAAGTGAGCAGTTTGTTTATTACGTTTTTACACCAATAAATGGACCCTTGAAATAATTCCTAGAACCAAAAATTCGAAGATATGTGACATCTACCAACCCGCACTGGGTCCGCGTGGTGGATTACGGCCCACTCCCTCTTACAGAGAGGAGGCCTGTGTCCCAACAGTGGGAACATTATAGGCTGATCATGTATGTATGATTATGTACTAAATAATTGTGAAAGTTACGTAGAATTTGATTTTGGGAAAGATTCCAGAAAATTTGGTGAAGACGCGACACCATATATTTATATATGTATATTTTTTTAATATTCCATTTTCCTAACACTCATATTCTGCATGACATTACTCGATACCATCATATAAAATATTCGTATAGTGTAATGGCATGGAGTTAAGTGTTCCTTACTTTATGAAGCTCGGTGTTATTTTCTTCCCACCCACGACTCAAGATGAGACAGGAAGGTCACTTGTAGGCAGCAATTTAACGTCCTGATTAAGGCCTAAAGTGTTGCAAAAAATACCTGACGCTATTAATTATTTTCTCTTAAATAAATTGAGCTTATTTGTTATATTTATTTTTGTTTGTCTCGCAACTTCTAATGAATAATAATTTTGTTTCCGCGGAATTTTAAAGCACCTTGTTGATAGATGTCGTGCAATGTATTTTAATACAAAGTACTAAAGAAGTCGTGTTAAGAAAAGAGTAATACATTACAATCTAAACTAAAATAAAAGTTTGACATGTTTTATTAATGTTTTTAAGAAGGTATTTTTTAACAAAGGACCAGTGGTCCACTATAGCCCTGGATCGAAAGAGCTGGAAGTCAAGGCCTTTGCCGAACAGTGGGATGATGCAGGCTAACAGTAACAGTATTTTTTAAGGTTTTTTTTTGCGTTGGAGTAGGTTCGTTTTAACACTGAATAAAAAAACGTTTGAATCCATCAACAGTTAATTTTCAAAACTTTCTACTTTTGTCATGTAAACATAAACATACTAAGCAACGTCTCAATATTTTTTTTATCACTCAGTCAAGTTAAATTGCTTCAATAGTTTATAAAACCTTATTCATCACAATCATTTTGTGAAACAGTTCCAAACAAAAACACTTAGGGAATCATTACGAGTAGTGTCTCACATTTTCAATGGGTAAGGGTTTAATACGGAAACTTATAAGTACTAACAGTATAATAGAAATAGGGAAAACTTTACTACGTAATCGAATCAAAGTAATGTCACACACGTACTTTGGAAACTCCTATAAAGTTTTTTGATAGAAATTATGAAGCAAAATATTTCTATATTTATTACTGAACTAGCTTCCGCCCGCGGCTTCGCCGGCGTGGATGTCGGGAATCATCCCACGGGAACGTGCTACCAGGATAAAAAGTATGTCCTTCCCCAGGATGCCATCTATCTCTTTTCCAAATCAGAAGTTCTGTGGTTTAGGTGTGAAAATGCAACATACAGTTTCAAGTTCAAATCCTCCCCTTAAAAATCGAATTACCCCGTTTTGCCCCGTCAGGGCTCAATTTTCGACAACTTTACATACTTATTATTAACAACTTTACATACTTATTATTAATTATTTTCTGTCAAAAGTATTAATACTAATTTTCGAGTCAACAACCCACGCATTATAATCCTCCCCTGTAAAATTAACTACCTCTTTTCAACCTGTTAGGGGTACATTTTCGAAAAACCCTGATACATGTTACTCAGGATTTTTGGTCTTAAGAATAAACACTGAGTTTCGAGTTAATCGGACCGCGCATTCAAATTCTTCCATACAAACTTCAACACCCATGTATCCCCCTTTGAGGGGTAGTTTTGAAAAACTTATAATGATAAACTTTATTACTTACTCAGGCGATTATTTCTGAAAAGTTTCAAGTTTATTAACCTAATGAAGAAGATTATTCATATAAACTGTATCCCCCGCTTTTCACCCCCACAGGGGCGAAATTTAAAAAAATCGTTTGGGATGTATTCATAACTTGACTCAAAGATTATTCATATATATTTTCGAGTTAATCAAGCCATGCAGTAAAATCCTCCCCTGTAAAATTTATTACCCCTTATCAGCCCATCAGAGGTAATTTTCGAAAAACCCTGATACACATTATTCTGTACTTTCGATCATAGATATAAATACACAGTTTCGAGTTAATCGGACCGCGTGCTAAAACTTTGAAACCCCCCAATCCCCTTCCAGGGGGTAGTTTGAAAAACATAAAATGGCAAACTTCATAATTTAGTTAGATTAGTATTGGTGCCAAGTTTCAAGTTTATTAACTCAAGGAATAAGAATTTCCATACAAACAATATCCCCCCATTTCACCCTCTAAGGGGTAGAATTTCGAGCCGAACTCTCGCCGAGTTCCACAACTCCCTCGCGGAGTTGAGAGTCGTCGTCGTCGGGTTCCGTTCCCTCCCCGTGCTCGTCCTCGGGGACTTCAATGCCAAGAATGTGGCTTGGGGTTCCCGGCATACGGACACACGGGGCAGAATGGTGGAGGACTGGGCTCTGGAGACAGGCCTGGTCGTCCTAAACCGGGGTTCGGTCCCAACATGCGTGCGGATGCGGGGTGAATCAGTGGTGGACATCTCGTTCGCCAGCCCCGCTCTGTCGCCGCATGTCGTCAACTGGCGTGTCTTGGAGGAGGTGGAGACCTATTCCGACCACCGGTATATCCGGTTCGACGTCTCCGCCCAGACCTCGAGCGCGCCGGTCCGACCGACCCTGGGTGGTCCGCGGTGGGCGCTGAAGCAGCTGGACCGGGAGCTCCTCCTGGAAGCCTCGATCGTGCAGGCCTGGGTGTCACCACCGGACAGGCCTGCTGACATCATCGACGAGGCAGAGTGGTTCCGGGAGGCCATGTCCGAAATATGTGACGTGGCAATGCCCCGGGTCCGGCCCGGACGCGCCCGGCGCCAGGTGTACTGGTGGTCGCCGGAGCTGACGTCTCTGCGCGAGGCGTGCGTGGCTGCGCGACGCCGGTACACCAGGCACCGCAGGCTCCGTATCCGCCCTCCGGATACGGAAGCCGTGCAGGCGGAGCTGTACGAGGGGTACAGAGCGGCGAAGACCGCCCTCCGAGCGGAGATCTTGCGGGCCAGGGGGCTGGCCCGCGAGGAGTCGCTGGGGACTCTGAACAGAGACCCGTGGGGACGCCCCTACAAGATGGTGCGGGATAAACTCCGCCCATGGGCTCCCCCGCTGACGCAGAGTCTCCGGCCCCAGCTCGTGGAGGACGTGGTGAGCGCTCTGTTCCCTTCGCGAGGGGAACATACTCCCCCGTCCATGGCTCCGCCTCCTGCGATGCCAGATGCGGACCACACCGACGACGACGACGATGCTCCGGAGGTGACCGAGGTAGAGTTGAGAGTGGCGGTACGTAGGCTGAATGCCAGAAACACCGCCCCAGGACCCGACGGCTTACCTGGAAAAGCCTGGGTCCTGGCCTTGGAGGCTCTCGGGCCTCGACTAAGGGGGCTACTAAGCGCATGTTTGGAGAGGGGCCGGTTCCCACTTCGTTGGAAGACGGGGAAACTGGTCCTCATCAAGAAGCCGGGGCGCCCTGCGGACTCTCCGTCCGCTTACCGGCCCATTGTGCTGCTCGACGAGGTGGGCAAGCTCTTTGAAAGAGTAATTGTAGACCGCCTTGCCGGGCAGCTGGTACGGGTGGGGCCGGATTTGGCGGACAGCCAGTTTGGTTTCCGCAGGGGGCGCTCTACGGTGGATGCCATCATGCGCGTGCGAGCCCTCACGACGGGGGATGCTGTGGCCCGGGGTGGGGTTGTCTTGGCGGTGTCTCTAGACATCGCCAATGCCTTCAATACCCTGCCCTGGAGTTGCATCAGGGAGGCACTCGGTTATCACCGGATGCCGACCTACCTCCGTCGCATTGTCGAGGCTTATCTGACGGACAGGGCCGTCATCTACCCCGGTCACCGGGGAGAGTGGAACCGGTGAGAGATGTCGTGCGGTGTTCCACAGGGATCGGTTCTAGGGCCGCATCTGTGGGATATCGGGTACGACTGGGTGCTGCGCGCCGACCTCCCTGATGGCGTCAGTGTAGTTTGCTACGCTGACGACACGCTGGTCCTGGCGCAGGGGGGTCGCACCAGGCGGCGGCCGAAGCAGCGACACGCGGGGTTGCGACAATCGTCGAGAGGATCCGGCAATTGGGACTCGAGGTGGCATTGCACAAATCTGAGGCCATGTCTTTTCATGGTCCTCGGACGCGCCACCGTCGGGTTCACAAATAACGGCGGGAGGGGTTCACATCGGCGTCGAGCTGACGATGAAGTACCTGGGACTCGTCCTCGACAGCCGGTGGAATTTCGTGGAGCACTTCCGACGTTTTGCTCCCAGACTGGAGCGGGCCGGGGCTGCCTTGAGGCGGCTCCTTCCCAATCTAGGGGGACCAAACGCCTCCTGCCGGAGGCTCTATGCGGGGGTCGTGCGGTCCATGGCCCTTTACGGGGCACCGGTATGGGCGCGATCCTTGAGGCGGCGACCAGCCCGCCGGTTGATCGCGTCCCAGAGGGTCATGGCTATCCGGCTCATTAGAGGATACCGGACGGTCTCCGCTGAGGCGGCGAGCCTCCTTGCCGGATTGCCGCCATGGGATCTGGAGGCCAAAGTCCTCGCCCACATATGGGAGTGGCGAGAGGAGGCAAAACGCCGGGGCGTTGCTCCGCTGCCGCGAGAAATCACGGCACAGCGGACAGAGCTCCGGCGGGATCTCATAGCGGCATGGAGAGTGCGATTGTCGCAACCCAGCGCTGGGCACGCCACAATTGCGGCGATAAGTCCCCTCTTTGAGAAGTGGCTAGAGAGGCGCCACGGCGCCCTCACCTTCCGCCTGACGCAGGTCCTCACCGGACACAGTTGTTTCGGGAGGTTCCTGTTCAGAATAAAGCGGGAGGAAACGCCAGGGTGTCACCACTGTGGGGATCGCCCGGAGGACACGGTGGAGAATACGGTGGAGGTCTGCCCGGCTTGGGCGGGGCCCCGCCGTGTCCTCGTGGCGGCGATCGGCGGCGGCGACCTCTCGCGTCCGGCCCTCATACAGGCCATGGTACGGAGCGAGAGTGAATGGGACGCCGTCACCTCCTTCTGCGAAGCAGTAATGCTCGCGAAGGAGGAGGCGGAGCGCGTGAGGGAGAGGCAATCGCTGCACCCTCGCGCGCCTAGCCGCCGCAGGAGACGCCCTGGACGGGAGTCAACAGCCGACTCCCGGCCACCGTAGGCGCGGGCCTGCGGGCGGCGAGCTATGGGCAGCTCGCCGCCCGGTAAGGACCAGGCCCGGGTCGACGGCGCGTTGTGTTCCACGCGCGCCTCAAAGAGCTGTCAGCACGAACTGACGGGGTCCGCCAGGACCGATGCCGCCGGGGCTGCGGGTTGTTCGAAAGAGATACCGTGGCCCCTGGCACTGGCAACTGAAGGAACACGGGTGGGTTTTAGTCAGTAAAAGTCTGACACTCCCTTCTGCTCCGCCCAGAGCGGGAGGAGTCATTTGATGATTTCCCACCAAGAAAAAAAAAAAAAAGAAAAAAAAAAAAAAAAAAAAAAAGGGTAGTTTTTCGAAAAACCCTTTCTTAGTGAATACCTACTCTTCACGAAGAACACACCCTCCAAATTTCATGTCTCTAGGACCAGCAGCTTAGGCTGTGCGTTGATGTATCAGTCAGTCAGGACTTTGAATTTTATACCTATATATATCTAGATAGAAGAAGAATGTTGTAATTTTTTAGTCACGATTTTGAGGTGGCCCTTAGTATTTGAACAAGATGGGCAGGCCCGCCACTAATGTCGGTCACTGTGTGAAAGTTTTTAACACTTAATTAACACCCTTTCGTGTAACCGGTATTCGGGAAGTGTAACAAAACTTTATCTTTCTAAACTAATATCAATAATTCATTTAATTAAAAACGTGTAACGGGTCTCTGCGAGTTAGCTTCGGCCCCTCGTACGGCTTTCAAAGATCCGGGGTCCCGAGAAATGTCAAGAGCCAAATTTTATCAATAATAAAAAGAGAAAACATTTGATTTTATGCTACGCTATGCACGCTAAAACGGCTCGACGGATTTGGATAAAATTTGGGGCATGGGTAGATCATGACCTGAATACCGACATAAGATATTTTTTATCCCAATATTCCTACGGGATCGAGACTTGTGCGGGTAAAACCGCGGGCGCAGCTAGTAGTAAATATTTGGACATTGTTCATCCATGATTTCCTCGTGCTTGTTAGAAGAAGTTGTAACTATTACTATGTATATACTGTCGTATATAATATCTATCCATTTTACTAGGTTAACAGAAAAATGTGTTAATGATAAATGGTGGTTAATGAGAAAAATGGTGTTAATTGATATGAAACCAAATTAAAACTCAATTTTCTTTAAATGTATTGGTTTGAAAGAAAAGATAATCTGGTGCAGCGATTTCCGAGATAAGTCCAGTAAACAGACCGACAACTTGTCGCCATGATTCTCCTAGCGATAAATAGGAACCAGCTCGTTTTAATTTATTTTTACTAAACTATTAACCTATTCAAAGACCGTAAACTTTTATTAAATCCTAAAATACTAACCCCGAGTAGTCTAGACGTACGTGGCTAGAAAATGAGATTTTTGGGGCATTTAAGTTGCAACCATAGAAATGTAAAAAACAGGTTTTATTAAAACGTAAATGATGACTCAACACATGTTTTTGGTACTCTTCATGGTAGTTATGGTTACGCACCTTCAGAAAGACTGCTCCTAAGATATCGCTTGAGATCACATTGTTTAAATATTTAACTATGTATGTAACACGATTCAGAATAAATTAACCCGTCTTTAATTACAGAACGTTAATGTTCTGTTCTGTAATTTAAAATTAGCACACCGCAATAGTCACAAAATATTCGAGTTTAACCAGAGGGGCAATTCTCGTAATTTTAAGAACGTTCACAATCTGATCTCAGTCTCAATCTGTCAAACATACGTCTAATTTCCCTACATTTTGATAAGTTTTTGTTATTTGTTTGTCGCCGAGATGAGACTGTGACTAGATTTTGAACGTTTTAAATTACGAGAATTGGCCTTCTGATCTGCAACGTAATTTTCCACTATTTACTTTTACATGTTTATTTCGTAAGATATCCAATTACTGAGATAAATATCTAATTACACAATTATCTTAATTATTCCCGTCACTGACGCTCAGATAAAGTTCAAGCCTCGGTTAGAAAGCAGTCATATGAATGTAATCGCACGGATCTTGGAAGACTATATTCCAACTTTGGAATTGTTGGATTATTTTTCCAATTCCAATGGATTAAGACTGGAACAACACAAATCTCTGCGACATCTAAACAGAAAGGAATATTTATTTCCTTCTTTATATGCATCTGTTGTAAATGTAAAGTCCCCTTACTTTGCGGACGAAGTTTGAGTCAATATTTTCGTCTGGTAAATATTCTACCCAAATTATGTTACTAGGTAATCTGTGCAATAGCCACTTAACGTCCCAAGGTGTTCTACCTCTCATTAGTAACGGTTGGCTAATTTTATTTGTCACCTTGTGGCCTTTATCTAAGCTTATAAACAATAACCTATGTAGTAAGCTTGTGTACCTAAATGTAGGTTTATTAGATGGAATCATTGTTCAGGTAGTAAATTCCTCAATTATGATATAGATTTGTTCAGTAAAATCTCCATGTCTGTTACCTGTGATCATCTTTGCTGTTTGCAAGTGTTTTAAGATCAACGTCTGGTTAAATACTGTTTAATGAATGGAATGGAATTTCTACTCATGCATGTTAATGCTCCTTCCTATACGGCGCGGCTGGTGTCGGCCGCTCTCCGAGACCACGATATTCTAACTTTGGATTGGCCCGCACAGTCGCCCGACTTAAATCTTATCGAGCATGTCTGGGACATGTGTTACAACGAAAAGCTTTGATAGATTTCCCGCCGAATTTGACGACGGAACAACAACTTTACGAATAGTTGAAAAGAACATGGGACCTCATACTGTAGTATGAGGTCCCATGTTCTTTGCAAGTGTTTCTTCAGAAATTCCTGGCCCATTTGGATTCTGTGTGGGGCAATAACAGGCTCTACTACCTCCTCGTGGTATTTTTGTGCAGTCATGCTGCCATGGATCCAAACGAGCTGGGTTCGTCTGCCAAGACGAATTCCTGCCCACACGATGATATTCCCGCCTTGGTATGCGTGGACCTCCTGAGGGTGCCATAGACGGCTAACTCTCCCTGGAGTTCTCCAAACGCATGTTCTTCGAGAATCCGGATGAAACCCAAACCGGGACTCATCGGTGAACAGCACCAAAGACCATTGTTCGACACTCCATGGTAAATGCTCCCGAGCCCACGAAAGCAGCCGACCGCGATTGCCACGTCGCAATGCTGGAACACGTAGCGGTCTTCGAGCATGAAGACCATTCATGCAACCTCCTTCGTACGATTCGGTCGCTTACCAGCAGCTGGTGCTCTTCCTGCAGCTTTTGTACTAGTTGCGTCGCTGTGATATTGGGTTGTCTTCTGGCGTTCATTTGGAGAAATCGATCCAGTCTCTGCGTAGTAACACGATAACTACCCGTGTGCCGTTCGGCCACATCCCCAGTACTGCGATAACGTGACCACAACCTTGATATCACGTTTTGGCTGGTGTGTAGGGCCTCAGCAACGACGCGTTGAATAGCACTATTTTCTAACATGACCACGGCTCGTAACATTTCGTCTCGACTCAAATGACGACGTGACATGACTCTTAAAGCTCACACGGCACGGTAAATTAAAAAAGAAAAAAACAATCTAATCCCTTTTCATTAATTAATATTAATAAAACAATTTAAATTTTCCTTAACGTAACGAATAACTAACAATTTTGCCGCCGTATTTTGTTTTTTCTTTTGTTTTTTAATTTCAATCTGTATATAAAATAATAATTGAGGATTAAGGTATCCCTAGATTCTGTTGATGTGTGTAGGTGATATTGGCTAAAAATCCAATCTATTCTCAGAGAGGCATGGCCCTGTATGCCGAGACACAGGTTTTCCACCTAGTTCGGCTGCAGATGCACCCATGTTGTATTATTTTCATTATATGTTGCTTACAATGTTTATACGCAATATGGTCGAGGTATTCCACTCAGAACACTGATGTTAATATTTTTGATGTCAATAAATAAATTATAATAATCTTACAATCCCAAACAGCCCACACTCAACGAGATGGTTTATAACATACTTAACACTCATATTTCTACAAGACTAACTAACTGACTGCCTATACAGGGTGGCAGGGACATCGACGCGCAACCTGTAACCATGAATTCAGCACATGATTTTAGACCCCTTAGCGTAGAAATTTTTTGTGGGTTAACAAAACAAAAATCTGCTGTTTCAAAGGAAAATGCAATACCTAAGCGGTCAAAATGTATAGAACAGCTAACTTTTTTTTAATAACCGATGAAATCCATCGACGTGAGGGTGTTTAGAATCATGTGCTGAATCCATAGTAACAGGTTGCGCGTCGATGTCCCTGCCACCCTGTATAGGACAATCGTATCCTACGACTTCCAAGTTCCAGGCTCCTACCTAACTGTTATCTATATTTAATTAGTCCCGTGCTTCCATTTAGGGTTATACTAGTATTGGTAGTTTGTACCTTCGTTTTCAGTGATCAATTAGGTTAATGTAATCCGGAGTAGTTAGTGATTGGGGCGATTGGTATGAGCGCGCATTGTTTAGTAACTATTTTAATTCAGTAAAGTAGATTAGTTTGCGCTTAGGTTGTAACTTCCTGGTTTACGGGTATGGCTCACACACTGATGTATGTAAAACTTTTGGGAAGTCCTGTCTGGTTTTACATTTTTTTATGTAGGTATAGATAGATACTCAAATAAAGACTATAATATTTAAATAATATATAAGTTGTTGTTTTGCATCCTCGTCAAATTTCAGGAGGCTGTTATGAAAGACATAGATAAACAATTAAAATTACGATCCCTGGTAAATAATGAATACATACTTGCTTTTTTAGTCATTTAAGTTTGACAGTATTTCAGAATACACCACTTTCAAAGAACAGAATCGCGTTATGGTATCGCATAAAGCGGCCGCGTTTTTATGTGTGTGTAAAAGGGCAGTTACAGTGCGGTCTCACACAGGCCGCGTTTTAAAATGCATGTCCCACACATGCCGATTTCCGAAAATTTGAAAAAAAAATACCAAGTTATTTTATTATTGATTCGTGTGGAGAATCAGTAGCATAGTTACCTACTTGAATTTGACGAGGATGCAAAACGACACCTTGTATAAGCTAACGTTGCTGAATTTTGGGCCAAACAAATTTAATAAACGATAATTATTTCTTCGTGCTATTTTCGCCATCAAAACGCTAAGCAGAAGAAGCTAAGTACTTAAAATAATATTAATAATATGTACATCTATATAAAAGAGGGAAAAGAATCACAGGGCATCAAAAAATTCGTCCGCATCGCTGTCAACAGGAAGAGTGCCCAAAAGGCTGGCAGTACTGCCACGTTGTATGGCGATGCTGATTCTTCGCAATTTTAATTGAAAAGATCAACTAATTAATTTCGCTATTTTGATGGACAATGAAACCGAAAGTACACAGCGCACTTTAAAGTCATTCTAATGTATTTTTTTTATAAAAATGGCGGATAATTAACGTAATTTTAATCATACACTGGTTGATACTACATAGGTACAGGTTACATTCACAATAATCATATAACATAGAAAGTACAAAAGTTACCGGCTTTCAAGTTTTATAATGGTTCAACAGCTATCAGTATCAATAAATAGTGTTTTCAACAATAATGTTGTAGTATAATCCAGCGCTCTTTCGTAGATTATTTACTCATACATCACATAAAGAGAATCATTCTGTATTCATAGTAAGCGGCCCGACAAAGATTGTGAAGTGCAGATAAAACTGATTACTCCTTTTACGATTAAGGGCTGATTTTTCCAACGCCAGATAACTTTGTCGGAGGAATAATTTTGAATTTTTGACAGTTCTACCATACAAAAACTGTCAGACGTCAATTTTATTCCAAGAATAAAAATTATCGGCCCATTGAAAAATCAGCCGTTAAGCAAGCTATGACATAAATCAAACAGCCTTTTGTTTTTTGTTCTCATGGAGCGTTCCATGCTTGGCATAAGACTTAAGAGCGAGTACCAAACGTCGAGATCCGCAGACGTGCGAAAGTATTCGATATCGGAAAACGAGTTATGGAACTAAATGGACTTGGGCCGGACACCTGACAAGGCACAGTGATGACAGGTGGAGTAAGACAGTGATAGAGTGGCGTCCAAGGATTGGAAGACGAAATGTCGGTCGTCCAGAGGCGAGATTGCGGACGACATTGTTAACATCGCGGGTAGAACCTGGATGAGGCTGGCTCAGGGGCGGGAGGATTGGCATATTAAAAGAGAGGCCCATGCTCAGCAGTGGGGGAAGTCGGACTGGATGATGATGATAATGACATAAATCTCATTATGTTACAAACGGTAATTAACGACCATCAAAATGCATATATAATATAATATTTATATAAAGGGCCAGCCTGTATTGTGACACTGCAGGGCAAAAGACTCTCTTTCCTTTTGCCACTCAACTCTGCCCTGAGCCAATATGGACCATTCCTCATATAGGCGTGAAGTTCGTGTTTGTAAAAATAAACGTTTCACACAAATCATTTGTTGTTTACAATTTGTCAGGTTTGAACCGCAATTAATTGTCTAAAACAGATCGACATTTAAATTTCGGGAGTTGAGCGAAGAGCGATTAATTTGACATTAATTTCAATGTCAATACAAATCAATATCCGATACAAAGGTAGTTCCGTGACTGACAGTCTGAAGTACAGAAGGCCAATTTCCGTAATTAAATACGTTCACATCTCGTCACAGCGACAATCATTGATAAAAACTTGTGAAAAATGTAAGAGAATTAGAGGTATTTTTGACAGATTTGAGACTGATATTAAAATTCGAATGTTATTAAGAATATTGCCTTTCTGCTCAAAGAAAACCACCAAAGAAGAAAAATAAAAAAAAATTATTAAGTGAAGTGTGTAATTTTAATGCTTACGTAGCAGCTCAACGTTTGGCTTACTGCGTAACACTTTCAAGCGCCAATTTGTGGGTAACACTTTTACGCGCCGATTTTTTCGTACACATTACTCACTAAGAAATTATTTTCCGAATCTAAATATCTCTCGAGTCTAACGGACTAAAGCTGATATTTGAACAAAGTTGCGGCCAACTACATAGTTATTAAATAAGTGTGGAGGCTGCGGTCACACTTCACTTCGTCCGAGTAGATTCTGTGGTACACTGATGAACGTTATGCGATTCTCACTCATCCAAATATGATTTGTGCTCTGCGATGGACATACTAACGCTTATTAAGTACTTGATGAGTACGCTACTCGTGTTCAGGAGTTTAGGTAATGTTTCCAATGGTTTTAGTGCTCTGCGGTTAGTTAAAGGTCATAACTCGCTATTCAAATTATTTCAAATACATGTGAATCTTGAATTATTTCTAGTATTAAAACATTTTACAAAAAAATCTCAAAAATGGTACATGGAACAAAAATGGTATTAAGTACATTCAAATAAGATGAACTGAATACGCAAACTAAAAGAAGCAAGGAGATTCTAACAGTACAAAAAAATGTTAATTGCCAAACTGTAAAATTTAATACTCGACTGAGTCGCGAGTAATAATGGCAAGAGCTTCTCCATCAATGTCAAGACTGTTTGCTTTAAGCTTTCATTTAATGCTTTGTTTGCCCACTAGTTGAGCCCACTGGCCAACGCGGGCCACTCAGTTTGCCAGCCAAGTCTACTAGGCTTTGCCGTAGCGCCTCGTAGCACATTTTTACGCTACGAGGCGCTACGGCGTAGCAAGCACCTAGACAACTTATTGAACTAACTAAGTTAGCCTGTTGTTGCGTGAAGTTGGTTTAATAACCTGTAACATACGTGAACGTTATTTTAAAGTGAATATCACGTTGGAACGTTACATAGATAGCAGCTTTAACTTTTTTATGTGAACGTACCAAACAAGTTTAGGTTTAATGTGTCAGCATGACGTTGAGTTTTATAACATCCGTGTAAAGCTCTGTAAAAATATGTTCGTTTATGACAATTTATTAGTGTTATGTGCCTAATACAGATTGTTTTCTAAATTCGTGCGGTGTTCTGTTCTGAAGAACAAACGCACACGATATTGATTGAAGAAACAATTTGTCTACGGCCATTCGTAAACAATTTAAATCTTATAATTGGAAAATTATCATTTTTACTTGAAATATCGTAAATTTAATTCTCAGAAAAGGCGAAAATAACAAGATTTTCGTTCTGGCCCAGTTCCCAAGATGCCAAATATTTTAAAGTATTCTGAGGTGTGGGCGATAATAAAATTCCTTTGAGTGAAGATTCAAGGTGAAACATGTTATACGCTGTGACGACGACGGTGACATGAATCGAATAAAGACTATTGGGGGCCGATTCCGTGTCGTTCCCCATGCAAATTGATGCGGAGTGACAAACCCTGATTCAATTCTATGTAGGCAGTAGTAACATGAAAATTATGCGCACAGAGTTGTTAAACTTTTGGGTTGTACACAATCTGGAACAGCCGAGGGTTAATCATCAAGACTGTAGCCTACTTTCTAAATATAAACAATTACTCTTAGATTAGTTGCGACGTATTCCGCATACGGCGTCTCTAATAAATATATATAAGAGTGCTGTTTCTGCAGAACTTTTTACATCCATGTAAAACGTTGGCGATATAAAATATGAAGATTCCATTCGTCTGCAGGCGTTACGTCCGCAGTTTAGTAAACTGTAAAGAGTTGTGCCTTGTTGTTGATAATAAAACTCAGTTTTATGGTGAAATTATGCGTTTCTGTACCCCACCGGACGGCAGTAAACTTATTTTACAGTTTCATTGACGCTCAGGCATTTAATCTGACTCTTGTATGCATTCTGATATGCACTTAAAAAGCTTTTATGGATGAATCACACTATTTCGTTCATTAGCATAAAATCCTAATGATATTTCATGTCAATGTGCGTTACTTAATGGAATCTTCGGTTTACGGCTCTGGAAAATGTGTTTTAGAAACGTTAGAAAATGAGGTGTTTAAACGTAGCGTCTTCGTGTAATTACATCATTTTTTTCATCAACTTAATATTCTCTTGTTTAATGGTTGGGATCGTTGTAATAATATCAATTAATCTCATATCTGATACTCTCTAGAAAGGTCCCCCTTACAAGACTTAGGGGAGGAGATACGCAAAACTTACTAACTGTAAATAATTACTGTAATTTCTAAAAAAAACAATCACAAGGTCAGTAAGTTTAACAAAACCTAAGAACTAGACTTTTACATACATTAGACTGTTAGAATTTTAAACACACTAGAAATTTTAGGGCTTTCGCGACATAAATGACAACAATAAACAATGGTAACAGTACAATAAATAACAAGGACAAACTTTTCAAAGTGTTTCTTTAATTTGTAAAGAGTTGGTGACCAATGCACGAAATCAGATTAAGAAGTCACGTCCTTTATGTCAGTTTAAGCCTTGAGACGGCCGGAAAATTATTACTAACAAGTTCCAAAACAAAATTACGCAGGTCTGCGTTTTTCTTATTCTTTGTTGTTTTCTAACTTGTTACTTAAAATTTATTAGGTTCATCTTAGGCGCCGCGACGCGAATTATAACAATAAAACAATTTAGAGGGTTCACTCTTAATAATAAAGAAAGAACTGAGTATGATAAAATTGAGATTTGTGAATCTTGAAGTTTGGGTAAACATATTTGGATTGAGGAATCTTTTCTTGAAATTCAAACTTACCAACGCTCATTACACAAAAACTATTTATAGCTATCTTCAAAATGTCCACTACCTTTCAACAGAAATATTAGCAGAAAAGCAGCGATCTCACGGATTAGTATAATAACCAGAATATAAACCTTACTTCATTAAAATATTCCACGAACGCTCAAACTATTCATTGCTCGACAAAACGACTTCCACTAGACTTCAGGCAATAAAAGGGGCACGACATAATCAGTACCTATACGTCCAAAGATAAACGTATATTAGAACCAATTCCATTGTTCGATGACACAGTTCCTCGTTCGATGTACATTGAGACTTTAAGAGGTCCTATGGAAGCTTTAACAAAAGAGGCCGGCCTACACTCGACCGCTAGGAGGATGATAACGAGAGACCGTGTTCGGCAAACAGCTTTGTAGTTAGAGAGACTAGCCATGCCTACGGGTGCATTCGTGAATCGTGGCGCCGAATTGTTTGTCTGGATACTTAAGTTTTCATATTCTTTGAGATAGTTTTATACAGAAGCTATTAAAGTTTATAGATGGTGCTTATAGATTTGCATCGTTTATGTGAGTCTCGCTAAAACGGTGAAGGAAAACATCGTGAGGAAACCGGCATTTCTTAGGACCAAAAATTCGAAGATATGTGACACCTAGCAATCCGCACTGGGCCCGCGTGGTGAATTATGACTCATTCCTTCTTACAGAGAGAAGGCCTGTGTCCCAGTGGTGGGGACCTTATAACCTTATGAGTCCGTGAATGTGAGGCATTTTGAAAACATCCTGACATTTTCTTCTGGTCAAAGCCTTGTCTGTAGGTTTTATATTAATCTAGTCTTGTTCGGCCACGCCTCAGTTTTGCCTAGTTTGTTAATATCGTGAGTTTTCGCACATTCAGATTTGTTACAATGTCAAAAAACAGTCTAAATAGTTCATCCCATAAAAGTTTTTATTAACAACTGTGGCATACATATTCGAGCTAGATAGTACATAGTTGTACGACTCATAGCTAGTTTTGCGAACGCACTGTGGTAAAATATTCGTAACAGAGCTACCTACAAAACAAGGACAGTTTTGTGGAATTTGTTTGTAACAAACATTATACTCAACTTCGTCAAATGAAGGACACGATGTAATGTTTTTAATTGGGGACTGAAGTGGACATTTCCTGAAAAATGTTTAAATATGTATTGCCAAATCGTATGGTGATCCATCATATGGGGAAGGTAAGCGTTTATTGTACGTGTACTCTTTTGTCCGCGCACCTACTTTTTTTTCCTTCAACGTTCGCTGTGGTCAATATGTTCGCTACAGGGCTTCTATTATGCAAGTTTACACTAAACGTCGTCGTGTCAACACATTCAGTTTCGTATCTTTGTTTGCGACAGTCATTGTGTGACGTGCTTCTGATCGATTTGCGGCGTGCCTCAATAGGCCGTCGGTTGTGGTCACCGTCCACCGTCGCGTCCGTCGCTGGCACATGTCCGACGCACTGTCGCGGAAATCTATGCGCCGTCATTTGTTATGACTCCATCTTTTTTTTCGCTGCGTCACCATTGGCTGTTAAGTTTAATGGGTTATTAGAACGTCATCATTTCGACATTTTAAGCTTTAGAGTGCTCGATTGTCTATATTTAAGTACATTGATGTAGTGAAGTGGAGATCAACTAAATGTGAAGCGATTAGCACAATGACTCACTTAGATACGAATTAGTTTTGGCAATGTGGCACTGATAACTTAAACCGATAATGCATAAATTATGACGGTTCGGGTAAAGTGCAACATGAGTTGATCATTTGTTTTCCTTAAAATATTTTCACATACTGCCGATACGTTAGGGTAGATTGTCTACTTTATTATTAATAAAATTACTATAACTTACTTCTACTTTCTGTCGGTAACTGTTTATGATATGTAAGTACTTATGTAGAGCCCATAATCGTGCCAATGTCGGATCGTACAACGTGCCGCCCACGAGCCAAGGCGTCTGTGTTTGACGTTCCTAACGCTAAGTTATTTACAATAATCATTTGAAAAAATAAACAAAATATTATGTAATTTTGCCATGATAGTTGGTTAGTAGTTTTAAATATCCGGATTTGAAAGGTAGATACTAAATAGTGTTATTCTTCTTTGAATCGAAATCTAGTAGGCAGTGAGTACACTGAACAAACTTAAAATATCGTGTTGGGAGGCTGTTTAAACTTTGGAAGGCAACGCAACGTTCCACTTCTATCGATGATCTCTTCACGAAATTTGTGTTGTCTCCATGTTTAAACTTGTCCTAATAAAACAACAGCACTTGTTTGCACATCACGCGGAGTATTTTACTAAGAGCCCGTGACGTGCCTACGCGCAAATTGAACGGCCTACATTCGCGAAGATTCTCGATACTCCAGCAGTCAAAATGTTTCTAGTTATTAACAATTAATCCTCATTCCTACGACTTGACGTCTCGGTATTGATTGGCATTTTGAAGTTTGAAACGTAATAAATTATTAAAATATACTCGTACAAGAGTTTGAATTTATTATGAGTAAGTAGTCATTATCGAGGGCTCTCAATCGGTGACGGACCTTTCAACAATAATGAAGACAAATCAATGAGTTAAGTGGATTATCTCATTTATTTCCGACATCTCTCTTCTAATTTTAAGGATAGATATGTACCCATTTGACTGTTTTATAAACATGAAAGGGAAATTGATTTTATTTCTAGTATTTTGTTACTTTGTCTATTTTTACACGAATGCTTTTAACACAGATGTTTGTTTACATACTTTGTGTTCATTTCTTGAGAACGGTGAAAAGTCCGTGTTTTAAAGCTTGGACAAGGCAAAGTTAAAACAATGTAAAGAGATGTGTTCATTAGTGTTCATGAATAATCTACGATATTGCGAGCCTAGATAGCGTATTATGCGATGAAGCAAGATGCAGTTGAAGGCGAAAAAAATACAGAAAAAAGTAGGAATATTAACTAACTGAAAAGTCTTTAAAATTTTAACGTTTTCGAGCCGCCTTGTGTGCTAAGACTGCCCATTGTACATTATTAATTTTAACTATATTAGTCCATCTGTATTTTATTCGGTGTATTTTATGTACAATAAAGTGTATAAAAATAGATAAGTAAACACAAAACATTAATAGGTACAGCGGGCTGGTGTCCGCAACTCCACGACAATGCGCGTATTTTGCGTAAGGGACACAAAACATTATCAAAATTTTCTTGTGTTCAAGATTGTGGGTGTAACTTTTCCCCAAAGAACGGAAATCAAAAGGTTGTTTCCTTATTGCTGTTTCCGAACCAATTGCGATTGTGTATAGATTGATCGCATTTGTGAAGTTTTTATTCAACACCAACGATTTACGATAGATACCAATAATGGAGAACTTATTTACTTAATCAAGATAATATTTACATAATTATAAGCTAACATTTAAAATAATAATATGTACATACAAGTATATGAAAAAATAAGCAAAAGAATCATAAGGCATCAAAAATTCGTCCACATCGCTGTCAACAGGAAGAGTGCTCAAAAGGCTGGCAGCATTGCCACGTTGTATGGCGATGCTAATTCTTTGGCCAAGAAATAGGCCAGCCCTCTGGTCACGTGAAGAGTCGACTAACCGTTTGGCGATATCTCGAAAAACCAAGTGGGCACTTGGACCCCATGGCATGTTTCAACCCCTAACGAGTTGAACATATAACTCCCAATCAGGTTGGAATATTTTCACCGTTATTAACTTATTTCAGTTATAAACAGCATAAATACGATACACCACAAAGAGTGTTTTTCCAACTACACAGTTATTTTGATTTCCACCGGGGTCTTGCCCGTTTTCTCCATGGGAAATATACGCTTTAATTATCTGTTTAGCTGACCGACTTCCGAGAAAGCAGAAATTTCATGTGCCGAAGGAGAATTGTATACCAAAACTTCGCTATCTTTGGCATTCAATATGAAGTAAATAGATAAGTAAAGTACTTATTCTAGATTATCAAATTTTTCAATATTTTCCGGCAACTTATTAACTCCTTGTTGCATGTTTTCAAGAATGGTTTCATAGCATATACGTTGATTGTATTACAATACTTGCAGCGCCCCACGGTTTCACCCGCATTAGTTTTGATCCCGTGGGAATATCAGGATAAAAAGTATCCTATGTGTTAATCCTGGTTAAAAATTAGCTGTGTGCCAAATTTCATTCAAATCCGTTCAGCCGTTTTTGCGTGAAAGAGTAACAAACATCCCTCCATACATCCAAACAAACTTTTACGTTTATAATATTAGTAGGATTAATCATTCATTAAAGTAGGATAGCAGGAGTATCATTACCGACACGTGTCTACCGTGTAATTTCAAAGTTCACTTATTTTCCGATAAAAAAAGCTACCTCGTTACACTAGTGGTCCGCAAGCGCTACTGCTGTGCATGAGGTCCTGGGTCCGGGTTATTGGGTTTTTCATCAGGGTTTTCTCAGCTGCAGCCCGGAGTCTGGATTTGTGCCCACTTGAAGGCAATAGGAATGCCCCCTATTACATAAGACTTAAATATAACTAGTGTAATGTTGTACCAACTTCAGGTAACTCTGCCAAACCTTTCAGGGATTACACGCGTTATGTTTGTGTTAAAAAAAAGCTCTCTTTCACTGACATGGAAGGTAAATAGAAGGTAATTCGAACGTATACAGTGATCAGAGCTTGTCGGCTTATTGTTGGCTGTCATCCGGTGCGACCGCTTGTTACATCCTGTAGCGAATTCAAAGGAAATTTAATTTCATGGCAACCACTCAATGCCATACCATACCTTTCTGCCTTTGAGATATTTTGGGCGCAATCAACAGAAATTATACTGATTTTTAAAACAATCAAATATAGAGCTTATGCCCTCGACCACACAGACAGAGTCTGGTGTGAGAAATCCTTAATTTTCAAGTGACTTTAGATATTTAAAAGTAGGTAGGTTTGTTTGTAGTAGGTAGGTTTATACTTACATAGATTCAAATAAACAATTTTCAAAACACAAAAACATATAAAAATGATGGACCAGTCACCGTTACATAGAAATATATTTTATAGTATGCCGTAAATGTTTTACAGTAATAGTAGAACCAGTTGGAATGGTAACAAAGTTTATTTTGCACAGAAATCACTTCGTTAAAAGTTTGCCCACAGCTTTCCGGCAATCATCTGGGTTTATTTATTACTAAAGCCTTTGGTACATTTTTAATTTATGCTGTGGTGGTACTCTGTGTAAAAATGTTAGAAACTTTATCTACGGGACAAAAACAGGTTGCTCCGTAATTTAATTTATATTCATAACCGGCACGCCTCTAAGTCGACTTCTAATAGAAAAAATACGGTTTTCATGCCCCGAAGAATTTCAGAATTTACTGCCGTACTTACGACCATTATGTATATCAAAAGTGAAACAATAAATTCTATTAATAACCAAACAAAGGAACAACAAAAATTTTCAACATATTTAACATCTAAGTATGCCTATATGCATTTCCGACGTTTGGCCTCCAAACTGGAACGGGCCGGGGCCGCCTTAAAGCGGCTCCTGCCCAATCTGAGGGGGCCAAACGCCTCCTCCCGGAGGCTTTACGCGGGGGTCGTGCGGTCCATGGCCCTATATGGGGCCCCGGTGTGGGCGCGTTCACTGCGGCTGCGAGCCGCACACTACCTGAACGCGCCCCAAAAGGTGGTAGCCGTAAGGCTAATCCGGGGGTACCGCACGATCTCGGGCGAGGCAGCAAGCCTCCTTGCCAGACTGCCACCATGGGATCTGGAGGCGATAGTCCTCGCGCGCCTGTATGACTGGCGCGCGGAGGCACTACGTCGGGGGGAAACTCCGCACCCGCGGCAAATCGCGGCGGAGCGGACGGACCTCCGGCGCGGTCTCATGGTGGAATGGAAGGCGCGACTATCGCAACCCAGCGTAGGGCACGCCACGATAGCGGCGGTAAGACCCCTCTATGAGGAGTGGCTAGAGAGGCGTCACGGCGTTCTCACCTACCGCCTGACGCAGGTCCTCTCCGGACACGGATGTTTCGGGAGGTTCCTGCACATAATCAGGCGGGAGGAGACGCCCGGGTGTCACCACTGCGAGGATCGCCCAGAGGACACGGTGGAGCCTAAGGTGGAGGTCTGCCCCGCTTGGGCAGAGCACCGCTGTGTCCTCGTAAAGGCGATCGGCAGCGGCGGCGACCTCTCGCGTCCGGCCCTGGTTCAAGCCATGGTCCGGGGCGAGAGGGAGTGGGAGGCGGTCACCTCCTTCTGCGTAGCAGTCATGCTAGCGAAGGAGGTGGCGGGATGGGCGAGGGAGAGATCCTCACGCCTCAGCCGCCGAGGGAGACGTTCCGGGCGTCGGGAGCCGCGTGACGACTCCCGGCCACCTTAGGCGCGGGCCTGCGGGCGGAGAGCACTGGGTAGCTCTCCGTCCGATCAGGACCAGGCCCGTGCCGGACGGCGCGTATGTGTTCCACGCGCGCCTCAAAGAGATGTCAGCATAGTTGACGGGGCCCGACAGGGCCGAAGCCTGCCGGGGTAGCGGGATCGTCCGAAAGGGTTACCGCTGCCCTGGTACATAAAGGGCTAAGGAAGGAACACGGGTGGTTTTAGTCAGTAAGAGTCTGACACTCCCTTCTGCTCCACCCAGAGCGGGAGAGGCCATTTGATGATTTCACATCCTCAAAAAAAAAAGTATGCCTATATAAACACCTTAGCATAATTAGCCTATACTGTTCCCACTGCTGGGACACAGGCCTCCTCTCTGTGAGAGGGCGTGGGCCGTAATCCACCACGCGGGCTCAGTGCGGGTTGGTAGATGTCACATGTCTTCGAATTTTTGATTCCAGGACATGCCGGTTTCCTCACGATATTTTCCTTAACCGTTTTGAGAGCAGTGGTGGTGTTATAATTTACACAAAGTAAGGCGGCTGGCAGGGTTCGAACCCACAACCCACTACACGTAAGTCGCAGTCGTTACCACTGGGCCACCACTGCTCTCCATTTAATATAAACACCTTAATTTATGGCAAACAAAACACCGGCAACAAATCGAGCCCGTCACACACGAGGTCAGACACTCGGAATAGCCAAAACAAATAGGTCTTCAGCATATTAAATTTAAGATTAGTCACGTTTGATTCACACAAATTAGTCGCTGTCCCATTGTAATTACTTAATACTTATGAATATTCAACTTGTAGATTGAATTCGAGCAAACATTTTCAATGGTGACCTACGTGACGACATTCATAACATTGTACGATACGTGTTGGTGGCAGGTACATCGACGCGCAAACTGTAACCATGAATTCCTCACATGAATAGGGATATGAATACGTAGCGTAGAATTTTTTCGTCAATTATAGGAAAAAATCGGCTCTTTCACACTATAGTGCAATACTAACGCGGTCAATATATATATATATATATATACAGGCTGATTTTTTAAAGACCAGCCAAATTTAAGTATGTGGTACAGACCATCAAACTGAACAACTTTCTCCATGGGACCAACATCGTAAAAATTCAGCCGTCCCATACATTTAGGTCGAGTAGGTATTGAAGTTTTCTATGGGACAGTTGATAAAATTTTCGCGATTACGCTATTTGTCCCATGGAGAAAGTTGTTCAGTTTGATGGTCTGTACCACATCCTTAAATTTGGCTGGTCTTTAAAAAATCAGCCTGTATATGGCACAGCTATTTTTTTTTTTTAATAACAGACGCAAAATATCAATGTTGCGGGGTTCAGAATTAGGTAGGTAGGTACTGAATTTATGGTAATAGATTGCACGTCGGTGATATCACCGTGTATTGTGGTTAGTAAGGATTTATTCAATGTGGTTATTTATATTTATTTATTTACATCTTCTTTTCATAAACTTTTATACATTGTGGTTTGTTATATCTACCAACTTCTGGCAATCGGCGTTGGAACTAGATAGTTGGTTATTGTTCCTAATATTTAAAACAAAAGAAGGGAAACTTGGTTTAATTTTTGGTAACAGTTAAGTTCTGTTTTTTCCTATCATAATATGCGTAAACAAAAAATCATATCATTTACACGTATAATATCCGGTTACGTGCAAAGGGTTTGGTGAATGTAAATTAATTTGTAATCCCTAAAAGGCACGAGTATCCGTACGGTAGATTCGTTTTCACTAAAGAAACAATAAAATAAAACGTTTTATTTTATAACACCTACATGTAGTCCTAATGTAAATTTCACATGATGTTCCTATGAACGATCTCTAATTTAGACTAGAAATTTACTGCGCACCGCAAACTGCAGAAATTTCATAAATTCTTAAGCATGAAATTAGCAATTAGAAGGTTTAGATAATATAAGCAAAATTATTTTGATTAAACTTCGGTGATAACTGTCAGTGAATTGTGCGAGGTTACATCGAGTGCTCTTCTATATCGAGCGAATGCAAACTAGAAATATAACACCTACATGTAGTCCTAATGTAAATTTCACATGAAGTTCCTTTGAAACGATCTCTAATTTGGACTAGAAATTTACTGCGCACCGCAAATTGCAGAAATTCCATAAATTCTTACGCATGAAATTAGCAATTAGAAGGTTTAGATAATATAAGCAAAGTAATTTTGATTAAACTTCGGTGATAACTGTCGGTGAATTGTGCGAGGTTACATCGAGTGCTCTTCTATATCGAGCGAATGCAAACTAGACATTAGTGTATGTGGGGGATCTGTCTGTTAGATACGGACAAATCTCCGCGTTCAGCGCACAGCTTGATTAAAACTGAAAGATCTACCTATACACGAAACACACAGCATAGCGTGAAGTGGCGGTCGACTGAGGATTAAAGTTGGAATAATCCTACTAGTACTGGTTTGATGAATGCTTTTTTAGTAAGAATTTTTTTCAAACAAAATATTTACTGGTTTGTTATTAAAGTCAAAACATTTATAGGCACTGTTAAGTTACTCCTTGAAAATTCAAAAGCCCCTGTTAAAGCTTACCAACAACTCATGCATACATGTTAAATTGACCAGTTGGACTGTTCGTCAAAAATATAATCCATTTGTAAAATTATGAAAACAGTTGTAAAACATTTGTTAGGCAAATAAAAAAAGGGGTGGCTTTAATAGTAGGTTACACGAACGTCGAACGTTTTGAAACATTCTTGACCTTTACCCACGTGAGGTCAAACAATCGGGGTAAAGGTAATCAAAACTGAGCGTTTTCAACTTCGTAAACAATTTAGAAACCAAAGAACAACAAGAAGTAAGTCTTCAGGCGTTTCTGAGCAACTATTTATCTCTATTCATGTATGTTATAGTCACTTTAGAAGTAAATACTAAATAGCTTTCTGACTAAGACACCCTCAAAAATATATTTTTCTTTACCCAACTTCACCTACTACACTGCGGCCGACGAGAGAATGCGCTCTTTTCTTGGCACCTGTCAGTTTCATATAAACGAATACGTTTTTGCGAATTTGATGTTTTTTAGGAACTAGAATTGTCGCACTGACAGGTGTCAGGAACGCATTATCTCCACGGCCGGACTGTAGGTATAATGCCATAGGTATTATTCTACAAATCAAGTGACATAATTTAATAGACATGAGCTTTGGAAGATTTTGAAGGTCATCGAAAACGTGTTGACGCCTACGAGGCAAGACGACGCACATATTTAGTGGATTATGATACTTTCACTTTGCATAATTAACATAATATAAGACGCCCTTATCATTTCACAGTTTACATTAACAATTTTCTATCAACGCTAAACAATACAATGATAAAAGTATAACTTCATTATTCTACTGAAATGAATATAAAGGACAATGGTAAAGACACTCTTCGAAGATTACGAAATTTTCTTGAAATTGATTAAGTCGATTTTACAATTGTGGCTCGCTAAGGTAACATAAATAGCTCGAGTTAGGTACGGTCGGAGAGTTCCGCTTCTAAGTTATCGTTTCCGAACATTTTATTAAGTTACCGAAGAATATTTATGTGTAATTTGATATATCCGTTACACAGATTCTAATGAATTATAACGCTGGTTAACGTCTACCTAAATTTCATGAATAATGAAAACTCCATCTTTTTATGAATCAGCATTTGAAGTTGCCTAAAATTAAAACAAAGTAGTACTTAATTCGGTTAATGCTTTTTAGAAATGGGTTAATTCTCATAAAATGTTATAAGGTGTATTTACTTATTTTAATAGAAGAGTTTATACCTGATTTTGCAAAGAGCTTTTTAGGGTTCTAGCAACGGCCTGTTTACTGTGTACGGAACTACGAATTCTATAATTAGGCACAAAGTGAAGGTACTTATTTCTATACCTTCATATTATCACCTCTGTACCTATTTTTTCTGTTCTTTTTTTCATTGTCTGTTTATATATGTGTGTAAATAAATGGTAAAATAAATAAATAAATTAAAAAATATAAATTAGAGTATTTTCGTGTCAGTCTGTTTTACCATGTTGTGAGTCTTCTAAATGATGAATGAATTTTGATGCGGTTTTCACATCAATCATAAAGGAATCTCGATGTTTAGTCAAGTCAAAAAAAGAACCATGCGGAGCAAGGCTGGTTCGTTAGTATTATTTAAACTGAACAGATGAATTACCTAACTAGGCTGTGTTTAGATTCCTACCTTAGCATTTTTACAAAATCCCCATGTTTTATCTTAATTGCCATAAAATTACCACTATCCTTACAGATCTAGCTACAATAAACATTTTATCTAAAGTGTACATAGGATTTTCCATTTAGAATATGTGCACAAGACCTTGAATCATAATTAGTTTCCCATTACCGGTCCGGGACTTGATTTTATTAGGGCTGAATCTTGTTAAACCGCATGTTAGCTTACGGTGGAATATTACACGAAGATATACCAGTTATGAAGTGGGATTTAAACTCTTAAAGGATATGTCCAACCAGCGATATTTTTTTTTCAAATAAAAGCTGTTTTTTTACATTTTAGCTTTAAGTTTGCAAATAATTTTTGTTTCTAAATTAGAACCTAGCCAAAGACTGAAGAGTGTGCATTCTGAAAGTTCGTAAAAATCAATATGCACTACAGAGCGATATTTCAAAAAGTTGAGTCAAATCGTGTATTTCAAGTACGCCATAAAAGGTACTTATGAACGTCAAACTTTTCAAGAAAATATGATTGATTCTAGGCGTCTTCGTATGGAGAAGAACGGACAAGAAACTCCATAGTTTTTTTTTTAAATTATGCATAAATTAATTATAATTATACAAATACATATATGAAGACTATGTACCTACAGTAAAATTACTACACTACAATAGGTATAAGCATAGGTATAAGCTTTCAAAAAACACCCTCTGAAATGTTAAAAACAACCTTAAATAGCCGGGTTGTTGATGTTGCCTTCTATCTACATATTTATTTCCGTAAAAAAATGTTAGAGAAAATTAAATTTACGCTGCGTAGGTAATGAAGTGGCAACACTGTTATTGCCCTCGCCCTAAATATGGGGAAATAATGGTGGCCATAAAACGCTGCATAGGGAGGAAAGATATTATGAGTGAAAAATATACACATATAAATACTCTTCGAATCGGCATATCAGGAGCTTACGTAGGATTGTGCGTACTTACGTTGTAATGATAAATTTATTATGATAAGTATAAATATATTTGGAGTGTTAACATTTGGAAATTATGTTAATGTATTGACATTATCAACTGATTCGGTTATGTTTGTAACACGTTACTACACATATTGAAGTAACTGAAAAATATGTACCTGAAAGGGTTTACTGAAGTTTTCTGAAATATTAGTACCTACTGTCAAGCATAATACAGTCGTCTCCAATTAAGGCTAAAAAGGCTTGATTAATGTTTATTACTAGTTGATAACACAGTTCTAGTGAAACATAACATTAAATAATACGAATTGTTCCTACATTTGTGCTTAATTGTTAATTACGTACACAACCATTGTCAAAGCTGATTGTGTTTGCGAAGGAATATCTTATCTGTTATTCTAGGAAATCGTCTTTAACAGTAATTTAGTCTAGAAACATAATGTATTCCATACGTAACAAGCTGTTACCTCGCATCCTAGGAAAACTCCTATATTGAAAAATACCCTATATTTTAATCCAGTTCATAATCTACTTGTGTGCCAATTTTTATTCAAATCTCTCCAGCCATTTGAGCGTGATTGAGGAACAAACATACAAACAACCAAGCTTTCATATTTATTATATTCAGTAGGTAAAATATGAAAAATGTTGCTCAACATGTTTTCATCAAATGTATTTTTGTGTCAAATCTCCAATAATTCTAATTTGACATTTCTTTGTTACAGATTGCCTACCAGCAGCAAAAAGAAAAAAGGTACGTCCATAGCGTTAATTAGCACCATTTCATGTTAAAATCACATCTGTTATGGCATAAATGCGTGCTGTCCCTCTATTAGGGAGGTACGGCCGTGGGATATACATATTCGTAGGTAAATTTTTACGCCACTCGTGCTCACCGATTTTACGAACTTTATTTCGTATACAAAAATTTTGTTTCATTTAGTGCGCTTTGGTATCAAAACCAAAGGCTGAATGAGGTTGAATTTGCAAAAGTTACTAAAAGGGCATCCTAATGGAGTAACGCACTATCAATCACAGTCTGAATCATTTTGAAGGATTTTGCTAATCCATTGCTTCATATGTTCGAAACATTTGTCTGCTCAACAACGTAAATAACGCAATGAATGTTTTTGGACTGACAAAATGAAAGCCATTCCTACTGTTAGTGACTTACGCAATTACCCCGCTGGTCCCAAAACGTTCTCCCTTCACCATTTCCTAGTTTTTGAATAGGAAAAACTAGAAATACTCGCTAGCAACAGAGCAGTCATATGCCAATAGGGATGACAAATCAATGTTATGATTTGGCTCCGTTAATGCCTAATGCCTCGTAGTCCGCAGGCCGTAATTTCATTAAACGTATTAACTTCATGGAAATTATTCTATGAGAATCGCGCCTGTCTGCGGGAGCCTTGATGCATTGTGACGCCATTTCGTCATGATCCTTCATTACGCTATTTCGCCATGATCCTATGTTCACTAATTGTAAAACTAAAAAGAAAAACATTGCAGAACGTCACGCCTGTAGAAGGGGTGAACTATTAATTGTCGGACCACGTAAAAAATATATCAAAATCATACTCCCCGCCCCCCGTTCCACTTACAATGTTAGGAACTGATATATTTGGCATTCAGGAAGCTGTTTGCCTATATATTTCAGCACTCATATAACGAACGGTAGAACAATAGACGTTTAGGAGGGCGTTCTAATGGCTGGTGAAGTACAACCCTTTTAGAATGAACAAGCGATCAGAGAGGGGAACCGCTGACTAAATCTGGTTCCGCTAAGTAGGAAATATGTAAGTAGGTGAATACGTAACGGTTCGACAAACAGAATTAAGAAACTTTTCAACTTTGAAAGTTGTTTAAAAATGTGTTCGTACCGGGGTGGTCGTACCGTTACTGTTTGCATGACATATAAGTAATTATTTTAAAAATTACGACAAAGTTGACCAAGATTTCATTTACTTTTCTAAAATAATATCATAATTAAAAAAGAGAAAATATTTGTTTTTTTTTATTTTTGTTTATTACGCTTTCACAATAAAACGGTTGAACGGATTAAATGAAATTTGGTACATGGGCACATGACCTGGATTATGACATAGAAAACTTTTTATCCCGATATTCCCACGGGATCAAGACTCATGCGGGCGAAACCGCGGGACGCAGCGAGTGACAAACGACTGTGCAATATAAAATTGTCAATGTCTTTTCCAAGTGAAAAATGTGAAAATAGAAATGTGTCGGTTACTTGTCCATTTAAAAAAATAACAATAATAATTTTAAGATACTATCTATAAACGACGATTGAAAAATACGTGGGCGGTTTATCCAGAGGACTAACGTAAACTCCGAACTGTTTTTCTTTAAAACTATAAGTAATAAGGTCAAGGTTCAATTCAGTTTTAAAAAAACATCTATTACTTACATAGGTTTGCTTATCTATCGTCTCGAAGCTTCCAAGGCGAAAATTGTCACCTGTTATTAAAAAAAAAGGATATCAAGATAGCATCAATTTTTAAGCGGTACAGAACTTTCAGCGGTTCTATAGCTAAACGGCTACTGAATAACAATCGTAGGAGCTATATCCAGCGCTGCCGCGGGACGAGCACCTTTTGTGTCCTGGCGACTGTATGCATTCCACTCTTTGCATATAAAGCCTTGCCAGTATGAACGTACATGAACATCATTAAGTCGACTTGGGATAGTCGAGAGGGATATAGCAATCCCACTCTCTCATCTCATATTTCAAAGCCAGACATAGATAAACAACAGATGTTTTGTGTATCAGATGAGTTTGTGTTTTAAAATTACTAGTTGGTCCTTTGCAACAATTTTCGAGGTTAATCACTAATTGCCTGTTATGAAAACTATTACTCTATTTGGCTATGTTAAAAAGTCTAATTTGTAGTCACACATACAAAACACATCGTAGTAGGCGCAGTTCAGACCGTCTATTCTGTAAAAATCTCACCGTGAAAAGTTAGGTGAAGTGAGCTTAGAGTGAGCTTAGAGCTGTCAATCTCTAGCATTAGTTGGAATGACTCCTCACTCCACACTCACTTCACCCAAGTTTTCACGGTGATATGGTAACAGAATCGTACTGCTGATGCTAAGGATTGACAGTTCACTTCAACCTCACTTCACCTAAGTTACCACGGAGAGATTTGTACAGAATTATACTGCTGTAGTTTCTGTCAGTTTCTGTCTACTTTTGGACAATAACTGTTAAGAATTGGAGATCTAAAGTCTGATAAGATAAGAATGACCCTACCGAGCGATCAATGCCTACTTTTGGTTTAAGTTTCACAAGCAGCTTGCACATTATAATTCAATCATAAACTCACCACTATGCTCATGGTTCTGTATTTAGCACAGATTAACGACTTTACTAATACTCCTCCGGTTAATTTATCTCGCCTTGGAGACTGATATTAATTATTGCAGAGTGGGTGCGATTCATGGCACAGAAAGACTAAGCCAACCTATATTTTGAAATAAATACGCGTATGATTAAAGGATTATGACAAATGGGGTCAATCTATCGATTTGAACTTTGATAAACCGGCTTTTACAAAAGATACAGAACATTTTAGATAATCTAACAATAAACTGTCGATTGTCGATAGTAAACATGAACTGAATCATGATTACCACACATATGTACTTAATCGTAGTCGAACCGATTATTCTTTCCACTCTTGTAAACACTTTCCTCAAATAATAATAACTCCTTTCGTGAAGTAAATTGCCTAGCTTCCCTATGCTATTGTGTACCGATATAAATCGAGAGTGCTTATCAGTGCTGTATTAATATGCACCCTCGATAGAAAGGCAAGGCACTCGGTATCACCCACAAGAAGGAGCTCATGTTTGCCGGTCCCGGCTTATGTAAACGATCTTAATAGCGCACTTCAGTTTTCTTTTTTCCGCGTCATTGCTCGCATATGTTCCAATACTTCTATCTTAGAGAATCGATACTGTAGTCCTGATTGGATCACTGAAAGAAACCTTATAAACTAAAGTATGGTAATCTGGAGTTCGATCCCATTGAATACTAAATTTATGAAATTTAATAAGCTGAGTTTATTGGATTTACATGTCAAATTAGTTAGCATTGAAGAAAATAAGGCGAATGGACGTTAAAAATAGACATCTTCTTTGAAAACAATACAGCAAATCTATCACATAAACAAGCCTCTTACGATGCTATAAACATCTGACGTCACAAACTTAACATTTATTTTGTTAGAGCATGAAATGGGTTTCAATTTTTCACTTTGAGTTTAAAGTCAACATTTATGTCTGGATAGAATTTGTCCAGTAAACAGGCTCACTGCGACTTTTCAATGTATGTGCGCGTATCTTCCTGCGCTAAACTTTCTTGGAAGTTCGCCAAATAAAATGCCTATAACGTTCGCGAATGAGTTTCTAGCTTCTATGAGAAAGCTTTTATAATTCATTGGGAATCACAAAGGAAACAAACGAAATGAAGAACTGAATTGTGGATTCAAAGACAAAAACTTAACCTAAAAATACCTATTAGAATGTGCGAATATTTCCTATCTAAGATCATTCGTTACTTCCAATAGATCATGTTACGAAAGTGTGTCACTAACTATGTCAATGTCACCGTTCAATAAAACGATATATGATTAGAAGCATATGTGAATAATTCGTACATTTTCATTAATATATCGTGGTATACGAAGCCGTTCAATTAGCAGAGGCGGTTGATCGTTCATTGACCGACGTGTTTGTTGAACGACGCGGTTTACGGCTCCGTGCGTTATATTGTCGCCGATATTATTTTTATATCTCTCTTTACATCACTCGCTTAGCTCGATCATATAAAGTGGGGGTTGATGAAGTGGCTATAGAGTCTTATTATTGGGTGTTTGGTAGAGCATCGGTATGTCAGCTAATAAATAGGCTTCGGTTCAAGACAAATAATTGCAACGAAACAAGTCTGACTACCGATGAATATTTTTTGCGTTTGCTTACTAAGTTTGAACCACCAAATTATAACCATATCGTTTGTTTAAAATTGTATCTACTGACTTAATGTAAATAAAGTTTATGTTCGGAATAACCAGTACTTAAGTAAATAAGTAGGTACAAGACCTGTTTATCTTTCATTCGTTGGCTTACCAAAGATGAAGGTAAAATAGATTTTTGAATAATTTTTCCCTGTTGGAGATGTACTTGTTACTAGTGACGTCATTCGAAATGTAACTAAAGGCCTAGTTAACATTGAAAAGTCTATTTATTTCGCGTAATCAGATATATAAGAAGCTTAAAAAGAACGGTGTTCCTTATGCAAACACTGTTCAAAGATCAAAAAGGAAGTTCTGTACTCTTTGATACCTTATTCCATTTTACTGGTTACTTAATTTTTTAGAAACAAAATCAACAAGCCCTACTCTTTGAAATTGTATCATTTAATTATTACCCTTTTTTACAAATAGCTCCACTAAAGGAAATGATCAAAGGTTCTTTTTTTCATCAGAGTTTTTTAAACAACAGTCACAGTATTTACCGTAGATGGTATCTTAGATATCGTGAAATAATAGCTTTGTCTTTAATTTTTCTCAGAAAATTGAAAGAAACTAAACGATAAAATGTAGGTGTCCTCTTCAGTAATAGCCTATTTGTGACCTGCGGCCTTACTTTCAGTCCACTCTTATATTGAAGCTAAATCATCAGCGGGGTTTTTTATGAACAAAACAATTTGTAATCTACGTGACCTATGAAGAAAAGGAAAATCGAAAACTTTTTTTTTAACTTTATTTATATCAACAGGAACTACTACGGTATTCTATTTAATATGTAGATATTCAGCTGTAGATATAATACATACTACAGTACTGTATCGAAACCTAGGCACTGTTTTGGAAACTGATAACTAAAGCCCTTGATGTCAAGGTTGATGTTACATACGTTCGGATAACTTACATTCGTAAGATCGGCGTTACGATGTTGACGTCAAAATGCAAATTTATCTTTAACGAACCTGAAAATTATATTAAGGAAACCCTCATTCCACTAGTAACACTTTGTAGAACTCCCGTGTCACTTGTAATTTTAGTGCAATCTACAATAGTTTAATCAGTTTGGCCTGAGAGCGAACTTCGGAAGAGAAATAGTGTTGTTAAAGAAGATTTCGACAAGATACAAAAGATAGATTTACTAACATAATTTATAATTTTTAATTATACTAACATGAATATGGATCACTGTGTCTGAATTAAATAAATAATAATAATAATAAAATATACCCACAACGAATTTATAACGTTTTCAATACGAGGTATCATGAAAGTTTTTGGAAACACATTAATTAAATTGACAAATAGTCTTATGTAGTACAACAATTAAATAGAGCTATCAATCCAACCAGCACTGGGCCCGCGTGGAAGATAACAGTCCACTCCCTCTCGAAGAGAGGAGGCCTGTGTCCCATCAGTGGGAACATTATAGGCTGATTATCATTCCAAGCATTATTCAGTATGAATGAATTACGTTAATTGTGCACAAATGTATAATTAACAAGTCTTGTTAGTGTCTTTTGAACTAGGCGTCAAGAAGCAAACAGGAGACTAGTCTCCTGTTAGCTATTTCAATAGTATGTGCAAAATATTATATTCTGGGCTGTCTTGTATTTTGAGCTGTATCAACCCTAGTAAATTGTTCACCGCCTTATGATGATCAATTACTCCGTCGACTTTTTTACAAATAGCCTGAGGGTCTGTCTGGCAGCCATACCCGGTGAATCCCTGTTATTGCTACGCATACACATCAACGCCGCTCGTCTCCCTAACTGTGTTAGGAAAATTTAATCCCGTCGGCCGCAGTATTGTGACTTCTTCTTCTGTAGGCAGCCCTAAGACAGAGTTACAGCCGCCCGATGAGAGTTAAAACGTTATCGATTATCATCTTCTAATGTATGGTGCACAGTATTTTATTTGTGAGTGGGTTGGTTGGTAATAAATAGGAATTGCGAAGTAGACTGACGAAATGGCTGTGTTTTGTAGTTTCCATGGGGTTCCGGTTTTGCCATTTCATTACGAAACCCTAAATATGTAAATGTTTTTGGGAATTCGTTTAAGGTCGACTTTTTATTGCTGTCACGAAAGTAGGATTAGTAAATATTTAAGCAAAGGCATTCAAGCAACTTATAAATTGATTACTATGAGGAATGACTACGTGACTAACATACCTATACAGCAATTATGCAAAAGCTTTTGTTAATGTTCCGATTGAGGCCTAGAGTCGCGTTCATGCTCTAAGTCTATAACTATTAACGAACGGAAACCTAACCCGTTAAACCCCATGCTTTTCTCTAATAAAATAACATTTGTTACTTCCCACGTTAACTATTCCATCTCTCAACGATGATTGCATGAGGAATGGATTCGCAATGCTATACCACTATTGCCAGCGCTGCCAGCCGCGTCGAGTCGCCCATGTGAAAAGTGAAACAACTTATTTGAGACCACAATTTAATATTTTATGCATCGAAATGAAAATGGCACCCAAGTAGACGTTTTCGAACGAATATTTTACTGTCTTGTGGTGATGTCCTTCAGAAGGGTCAGGTGCGTAGTAGGTACTCGCAACCAGCGTGCATGTCGGTGTATGCCCAGAGGGGCAATTCTCGTAATTTTAAGAACGTTCACAATAAGGAGGCCAATTCTCGTAATTTAAAACGTTCAAAATCTAGTTGCAGTCTCATCTCGGCGACAAACAAATGTCAAAAACTTGCCAAAAATGCAGGGAAATTACAGGATTTTTTGACAGATTGAGTCAGATCAGATTGTGAACGTTCTTAAAATTACGAGAATTGCCCCTCTGATCTCAGCTCAATCTGTCAAAAATTCTAATTTCCATTACATAACATTTTTGACAAGTTTTTGACATTAATTCTCGCTCTTAGATTTTTAACGTTTTTGATTACGGAAATTGGCCTTCAGATGTATGAACATAAACGAAGCAAAAGGAGTATGTAAGGATCGTAGCAGGTGGCATTCTGTAGTTTCTGCCTACCCCTACTAGAAGGCGTGAATTTATGTGTGTATGTATGTATGTATTTTTATATCAAGAGAAACCCAAAGATAAGAAGCCGCAAGATGCTAATTTAAGCAATATAAAAATCTAAGAGAAGAAAGCCTAGGGGAAAAGAAACAGGATTACGTGCATGTGGATTCCATTTTCACAAAACCTGTGATATTATCTGAGCGGCGCAATTCAGTCATATTTAATTTAAATGCTGGCATGTAACTCTGTGGCAGAATAGTCGCATGCAAATCCGATTTCAGCGGAAAATGAAAGATGAAAGTATTATTCGGTCGTTTGTCCGGCAAAAGAGGTTCATTACGACCACGAGTAGTTTCCTAATAGCCCTTACTGCAAGCGAACGGAACAAATAATCCAATCTGTATTCCCTTATTAATCTTTAATACTCAACGATAGCTTCTTACCCAATGTAAGCACCAGCTTGTTTAAATTGGAAAATGTATTAATAGAGAGAGCCCTGGCACCCATAACGCAAGTTTAATCATAGCTTAAGTGCCAGTGGAGATAGCCAGAGATTTATGATGATGATTTATTTATGTTTTTTTTTTACAATTTAAAAACAATAGTGTCACAGTATTAACCTATCGCATTTATATTAATTGGTAAATTGGAAATTAAGTTATTATTTACTTTTTTAATCTTTCCGGCAATTATTACCGCTAACATGATGGATATTAGAGTAGTCATTGTTCAATATTTTGCATCAATGTACATTGACATTTTTTAAGTTAACGTCATAATTTTTCCTGGACATCTGTAGGCTAAAAAGATCAAGAACCCCACATTTTAAGGCAAATGCACAAAAAATAATAATATGTAACTGCCCATGTAAGCTGTTCATGGTAATTTAATGAAAGCCCCTTTTATTAAGGTCCGGTTAAGCCGATATCGGCAATGTCAAATTTAATACTCCTACGTGCACTGACGATGATATTTCAGACAATTTGTGTGCAATTTGCGTCGGCACTTGATGCATGCATGACATTATCGCAGCATGAGAGGGTTAAATTGAAGGATTATCGTTTACTTTACGTACTTCAGTATACGAATTGGCAATAACCCTGCTGGACGCTCTCGGAACGTTTGCATGTTGTTTTTTTCACTTTTTGCGCCTTCCTTCATGAAAGAGGTTCGTTACTGCGTGTTTTCCGGAGCCATGATTGCGCGAGCGCTACTCATTCTAGCTTCACTCGTCAATTTTGGAAGCCGACGCTAAAACAATTTTAATTACAAAACGTGTTCATCTCATAGCTTTGGCAAGATTATCGGAAGTAGGTAAACTTATGAAGTTCTAAGCTCACTTTCTTAAGAGGATTGGCTGAATAGATACGTTTCCGATATGACCTTTGGTGAATTTTGTAACTTTGTAATTAGGATAAATAATAGGTAAAATAGAGCTTTAGGTTATTGTGTCTACGAATATCCAATCAATGTGAATGAATTAAATGATTACGATTGATTGATTTAATTTCAAACTTTAAGTTTTAATAATCAATTAATTCTGCTTGAAGCTAATAGTCTCAATTGAATTTCACCTGAAACTAAATAGGTTTTTGCTATTAGTGGTCGGCCGTCGGGAGCAGTGAGTGCGGAACCAATTAAACTTACCCGGTAGTGCCGAAACCCGTCTAACAATGCCATTCTTAGAAATTTGACTTCTGCCGTCCGATTACATTTAACAATGAAACTAATTGGATTTCAAACACCTTTGCTCTCATCTCTCTCTACAGCGTAAATTAAACAGAGAAAGTATGCCTCAAAAAAATATTAGTATTATTCTAAACTAATATTATAAAGATAAAAATTTTGATTATTATATGTTTCTTTGTTATGCTTTAAAGCTAAAACGGTTCAACGGATTTGGATGATATTTGGCACATCGGTAGACCATGACCTGAAAACGGAAATAGGCTGCTTTTCATCCAGGATCAGAGATGAAGTCGCGACACCAGCTAGTATTTTATAAAAGTAATTATTAGTTTAATGCAATCTACGTTATGTTATCATTTACACTCCCGCTAATTATCTCAAAAATATTTCTTAGAAGTTCATGAAACTTAATAAAGAAATGAAAACAATTAAAAACTGATTATCTACAAGTTTCTCTCTTGATTGAACTAATAACAAAGTTTACCGTTCGATATCTGACGAAGTGTCATGGAAAGATAAACGATTATACGCAGGTGTTTTCAAGTATTTTAATCAGAGGATGGTGTTGATCCCGCGGTGACTGTAGAATTTCAAATGAACTGGCGGATAATACCGTACAAAAGGGATGATGACTATATTAGAAATGTTCCAACAAATAATATTTTTTCAATAAAAAGTTTAGTAAAATGGGATTATCGAAAAAATCTGTAACATCGATGGAAACATAGAGAACCTACACGCTTTAAAAGTTTTTGGTAAGTATTATACCCGTTCTTGACGCGCGGTACGGACAATGTAATGACGCACAGTACAGTTCGGCCGTCGAGAGAATGCGTTTATGACACTCAGTTTGTGTCAGTGCGACAGTTCTAGTAGCTGATAAAGATCAAATTCAAAACACATATTCGTTTGCATGAAACTGACGGGTGTCAAGAATGCATTCTATCGACGGCCGGACTGTAGTATAAAGTTGCATAGTTGTGACGTCACTTCTGTGACAAAACAGTTTTTGTCTAGCAGTTATATTAAAATGTTTATAAGTTGTGAATTTTTGTAAGCTTTTACACTTTTTATAATATTGTTTCTACTATTTGTATTTTTAAGAGTATAAAAAATATAGGTACGTATAAAAAATATTGTCTTCACCCCTATTGCAGAAGACAGGTGGCATTTGGCGTGAAATGGTGAAACATTTTTTCCATAAATGTCAGGTGCACCAAACAGACAGTGACGCCGACAAAATATGCGGGAAATGCAAAAATTTCGTTGCATTTTTGTGAACGATAGCCAGCTTTATATTTGATATTTAGCTCTGCTAACCGACGACGATAATGTTGGACATTAAATGACAAAGACGACCAGTGCTTGAGAAATGTTATAAAACTTTTCCTACATAGAGAATTTACGTAAAGCGGAACTTTAACTTTAATACAACAACGTTACAAAAAATATAAAATAATATTGGACGTGAGTTTTCGTCACTCAATAGGGTGTAAGCGCATATAGTGTTAGGCTAGTGCACACCTGTGGCTTCGTGTTGAGTTCCAATTTAACGCTCGGGTGATCAAAGACAGCCACGTATGGCTAATACTGTACGCGTACAGCCGTATATCGCTCGTTAAATAACGTCAGTCGATACCGAATCACGCGTTCGATATTGTGTTCCATGTTTTATTTTATTTTTTATAGATGGCCAATGCTTTGACGAATTCTATTGAAGAATCGAACTGAATTTGCCAAGTTTTGATAGCATTGGGTTTTTCCAAAGAATTTCAAGAAATCTAATATACAAATAAAAAGCTTATAAAAACAGTGAACTTTTAATGTTTTTACGGAGAAAACTGTAGTTCAGTAGAAGAAATCCTAGAAATATGTTTCTAGTTAACATTTTGTTCATAGAAATTTATAGTGGCGTATAAACGGGGCGATGAAAGACAAAGTTTGTCCATTTCATCACTGGGGTCTCAGGTGGGTAAGGATTGTGAGGATCGCAGCCCTATTTTATACTCTTCAATTAAATATTTATCATTCTTGACATTTAAATAAATTATATCAAATTAACCAGTTGGGTTGAAGACAAAGATTTATTATTAAGACCCAATCAATGTAAATCTGAATTAATTAAAGTACTCGCTTTGAGATTTCAGATATATTTTGATAACTTTATCAATCAAATTCATTCTATTTATACACATATTTTTACACTCTCGGCCAAAATAATTGGGCGGACTGAAATAAATATCAAGGCGAAGAAAAATAAATCAATACTGCTTGTAGCAGTATTGTATTCCGAACACCTACGAACATTTACATAACCATTGTCATATTTCAGGTGTCTGATCAAAATAACTACAAAGGAGATAACTGACAAAAGCGTTTCAAATCCTTAAAGTATTTCTAAGCTTATAAGTAGATACCTACTTCCACGAAGCCAGAAATAAAAACGTGTTACAAAAATGTAAAGAAGTATAAGAATTGTATTCATGCGTGTTGTACTGAGCCTTGCAGTTTTCGAAGTTGATGCAAACCGATGAAATTATTTCCATGTGATCATCCAATTGGACATAAGCCGTCTACCAAAAGGATATCTGAGTGGAGGGTTGTTGAGGGATTGAACTACCAAATCTGTATCTGTATATCCAGCGGAGGAATTGCGTAACACACATAAAATGACAATGGATCGCAATGGGTTTCATGTTGACAGTTCACCCAAGTCCATTGCGTTGTTTAAGTTGTTGAGCAGACAAATTTTTCAAACCTATAAAGTAATGGATTAGCAATATCCTTCAAAACTTTCGGATCGTGATCGAAAGTGTGTTACGCAATTAGGGGGCAGAGTCGACGCTGTATTCATAAATATGAAATATTTGTACATCGTCGGTAGACTCCTAACTATGGCGAATTATTGAACAGGATAACGAGAACTCGAAAGCTATGGAAGCTTATAAATAATTTCGGCATATTTGCGAGATGGTGTATGAAACATTCTAATAAGAAGTCGAAGTATTTTCATTATAATATGTACTGGTTGTATTTGTAGGGCATCTGTTTAGAAGATAAATAAAAAATAGAGCACTATTTTTAATATACATTTTTCCTACATCGAATTTGTGTATACTTATAATTAACAAAGTAATTTGATGATACCTAAAAGGCAGATACTACACAAACTTTTTTTTTTAAAGGGAACAGATTTGATTTTTTGTTTGGTTGTTTTTTACGGTTTCACGCTAAAGTGGCTGAACGGGTTTAGACAAATGATACTTTTTATCCCGATATTTCTACGGTATCGAGATTTATGCGGGTGAAACCGTGGGGCGTAGTTGTCTATGATAAAATGTAATTTAATTGTATCTACTCTCTCAATTTAAATCTCATTTTTTAATACAAGGTACGTGAAAAATTAAACCATAACTAAAAGTAGCAAATATTATAGGAAAGGTGCACATAATTATGTATGTAAAAGATACAGTTGTTCATCACTGACCTTTAGCGCAAATATGTCAAAAGTGTATGTATACAATACACGTATAATAAAATTTAATAAAAATTACTTTTGCTTACGAGTGAAATTTTTTTTTGTAACATTTCACTGTCCCGTGTTGACAGACAAAATTAATTTCAAACTTCGTTTGATGAAAAAAGTAAGGTATGTCTATTTGTTACAAAAGGGGGACTGTTGTGATACATTGTCGAAACTTTACTAGTTTTACCTAGATACCACCGATCCAATCAATCAACTTACACCATCTTCTTTTAACTTACAAACAAGATTTTAGGCACTTGCCCCACCTCGAGGAAGCGACGATTTTTGAAAGACTCACAAAATATTGTAGGTCCCGTGTAAGTAGAAGAAATACATATTAATAGTTGACGCTGACTGTTAATATCGCCGGCGAGTACTCGTTAGTCGCAGCGACAAGAGCTATCAAAGAGAGTGATCGCTCAGCGACACTCGCTTGGCGGGCAGAACACTCGCTGAGAGACTCATGCTTGGTACATTGGCATACCAGCGAGTAATCGCTCAGCGCCACTGCTAGTTGCTTGTCGACTCGTTTGTAGTTGCTAGCTCTACTCGCTTCTCGTTGGCCGTCGGCGGTGGAACAGCTGCCTTAAGTAGACGACAGTTTTTATGACTGTGCACCGCCTGATGCCATTTTGAATTTACAATCGTATTTTCGGTCGAAATGGAATGTCTTTCAAATCTATTCCAAATCTGTTTTTAAAGTTATGAGGACAAAGGAACACAGAGAGATGAGAATGAAGCTCTCTGTGTAGAAAATTTGTTAGGCCCTTTGTACTACACACACATTTTTCTTGCCTTGGAAAACAACACAAGTGAAACACAGTTCGTCAATGTTGTATGGAAGCTTGTTGACACACAATTTTTTTCTACGGCGCGTTTTATACCCCGTGCCGTAAAGAGACAGTGCCGTGTACAAAGTCTTACAATAACAGATGCTTAGGGACTGAATAAAACCGATTAGGTACTACCACTATCTAGTTAACACTCAGCTCTAGGACATGTGAGTATGGGATCCTCAAAGCATGAAAAGTAATTAAGTCTTGTTGGTTTCTTGGCTGGTTCTCTTTACTGTACCTTAAATAAATGGCTGACAGAGCAACGTGCAGAGTTTCATTAATTGCATTTGTTTTACTTTGTATATTTTATAATGACTTGTTGAATATCCCATTAGCTACTCCATTTAATAAGTAAATAACTGTAGATTTCAAACAGGGAATTTTAATTTGTGTTGTTACCAAGCTTTGAGTCGTGTTGTCTCTTATTTGGCCTTTCCATATCATAACATAACGATGGTATTAGTGATGGTCTCGGAAATAGATGGCAGACTCTGACGGATTGCGGTGTCACAGCTTGCTTACTTTAAAATGTTCTTTTCTGTTGCTCAAGAATAAGTGATGCTAATGATAAAGCTGCATACGTCACATAGACCAAAGCCAATCTTCTTCTTTGTGAAGGCTCAGCATACAAGCGCGATGCGACTGTATTAGAACATCTATTTAACTATATATATAAAACTGAATCCCTATTTCCCTTGGTCACGTCATAACATGAGAACGACTTTACCGATTTCATCCATCTTTTTTTTTTAAGTTTTCTAATACTTTGTAGAAGGTTCTTACGGAAAAAAAATCGCGGGGAAAAACTAGTTTATTATAAAAATTTCATGTTAATGGTTCTACCAGAATCGTGTCGCGCCATGGCGTCGCGCCTGCCTGCTGGGAGAAAGCTAGTATTAGACAATGAACATACATAAGTAAAGAAAACTACGGTCTAACTAAACTTCCTCTCGACGAGAGGAGGCCTGTGTCCCAGCAGTGGGAACATTATAGTCTGATTATACTGTGCTAATGCTTATACCTATGCTAGGTAAAGAAAAGAAATGATACAAAAAATCGATAACTATTAACTTCAATATTCGTTCTTTGATGAAAAACACTTGCCTTGCTTGGGTGTAACAAAAAGGTGAGGGAAAAACAGTTGATTGATGAGCCGACATTATTTTATGATGACGTCACAACATGAGATAACGAATATTATAGAATGGAGGGGTGACCAGTGACCGCTTTATGAAAGAAACTTTGCTACAAAAGGGGATATCTAAGCTATAGGATTGGACCTTTTAATAAAATCGCATATGAACATTATACCTCTTTATCTATTGTCGTAATTTAATCTCAATGTTTGCTTCGATAAGTTTATTGAATCTTATACCCAACTTTCATGTAGAGATTTATAAAGGCCGACCAAAATGTATTATTATTATTTATTACACACTTACATATACCGATCATTGCAGTGACCCAATTCAATAGTGCAATTATGACAATAGGATTTAATGAAATATTTACTACTCATTAAAAACAATATAATACATAGTCTACCTACAACAAACAACATAAGTAAGAAATAAGCGGTACCTTTGTACTCAGATTATAATTATGTCATATTCTTATATATTTTACTGTGTGTACATAAATAATAAAATAAATAAAAATAAGTATAACATGACAAGATTGACAAGTGAAAACCATAAAATGAGTTGTAGTGGTTGATCGAGATTTTTATCATCATCATTCAGCCGAAAGACGTCCACTGCTGGACATAGGCCTCAAGCACCTCCAGTTCCACCGGTTCTGTGCTTCTCGCATCCAACGGGTTCCTGCGGCCTTCACAAGGTCGTCGGTCCACCTTGTGGGAGGCATTCCAACGCTACGTCTTCCGGTACGCGGTCGCCACTCCAGAACCTTTCGGAACCATCGGCCATCTGTTCTGCGAGAAATGTGCCCTGCCCACTGCCACTTAAGTTTAGCAATTCTCAGCCGTGATTCGTGATTTTCAGCGTTCTGATATTTGATGCAGCTAGATGAAATCGTTTTGGTTCAGTTTTTGTTTGCCTATGCAAAAGTTCAAAGGCTAAATAATTTTGAGTTGGCGCCGTTTAAATTTAAGGCAATTTAGTGATCTTTGTTTATTGATTGTTTGGCGCCGACTCAAAATTACTTAGGTATACTTACATTAGTTTAAGAACTTAGTTATTAAGGTTAAATAAAAACAGTTTATTATTTTTTGCTTTTCAGTTTTTTCGGCGGTTTAATCATTTGTTAAAAGTTTTTATTTTATAATTTTTTGTGGCTATAATCTACTAATTGTTTGCAAAGGGGCAGGCATATGTGGCACTGAGTAGAGTAATAATACACAACTCAGCATTCAAATCTGTGAGTGAACCATAAATCACCCCTATTTTCCCACCCTTAGGGTTGGAATTGTTTTTCCAAATTTATATGGGATTTTTTTCGTCGGTTAAAAATGCAACTAGTGTTTGATGTTGTCTGAACCGGTGGCTCCGAAACTACTATGCGAAACGACAAGGTGGATCTTACGTCCCACGCTAGATATAATACCAGCCTATTTTTGGCCCACTGTAGGACAAAGGCCTTTTCTTATATGGCATGAGCATTGATCACCACGCTTACTCAAGACGGTTTGGCGCTTTCAGACTTCAGGTTTCCTCATGATGTTTTTGCTCCATCGATGTCAGTAATGTCTAAGATAAACTCAGAAAGTAAGCTCATAAGAATTGAAAATGTCACATTGGTGCTTAACAGAATTTGAACGCACAACTTCATGCATGAGAGGTGAAACCTTACCCACTGGGCCCTTACTAACGTAAGCGGTATGCGAAGTGGAGACAACAATACGAAAAGAAATTAAACTGCGTAGAAAAAAAAATCAGTTGGTCCATAGATTTATGTTCGCATAACTCGACATAATGTATGGATCAACTGATTAAAAAAAAAAAAAAATTAATACTTTTACCTCGACTTTCGGTAATTATTATTAATGATGGATAATTATTAATAATTTTCAATTAATCACACTTACCGTAACATAGGTATATATAATTACTATGATTGCATCATAAATGATACCTGAGAGATGAGAATGATACCATGCGACGACACGGTTGGCGCAGTGGCTGAGCGATCGACTGCTGCGCTGCGTGTCGCGGGTTCGATTCCCGCACGGAACAAATATTTGTATTGCCCACAGGTAGTTGTTCTGGATCTGGCTGTTTGTGTATGTGAGTTTAAATGTTTCACCCACGATACAGGAGAAAAGTGTGGCGCAACGTTATTGTGAAAAAAAAAGAAAGAAACTTACTTACTCATAAAGTACGCCTGTCCAGTTACATTAACAAAAACCCCTAAAATATCTTAAAGAATTTGAAAAGCCTTTGAAGTTATTAGTATCATAAATGCGTGTTAGAGACACGCATATGATACTTTTTTTTCGCTTTGATCTGCCTTCCTTTAGAAGTAAAATAGATTTTATATGGATTAGCGAATTTCATGTTATTTTTCTCTTTTTTGTGGTCTACTCCTTCAAAATTATTGTCAGTAAATCTAAGGAGAGATAGGACTAAGGGCTGGTTTTGGAAAAACCAGCCCTTAGTCCTATCTCTACGCCAGATAAATTTATCCGAGGAATAGTTTTGAATTTTTGACAGTTCTTCCTTACAAAATCTGTCAGACGTAAATTTTATTCTACGAATAAAACTTATCTGTCGATTGAAAAAGCAGCCCTCAGTTATATTAATTATTTTGCAGTTGTAATATTCAAGGGGTTGTGGACACTTTCGTTGATCTTTACGAATCTGTGAAGTGGATACGACCCTAACGTACGGCTCACTGATCTATGTGAATATTATGTCTTTTGATGTTTTTACATAATTGCTGACATTAATTCGGAATATTCGTGTACTGCTGCTTCGATTTCTATCTAGAAGTAATAATCATGTTTAGCGTACAGATTTTTTACGAGTCAAGGTGTCTGAACATTTTGCAGTTGGTTTGCGTAAATACAAAATATATATATATATATATATATATTATTTATTTTTTTTTTATTTTATTTTTATTATTTACCTAAACTCATTTGAAAAGTCTTTCTCTATTTAATTTATTCAACCTATGATGTCCCGGTGCAGTCACACGTTGTTAATCATGAACAATAGATAGATAATTAGGTAATTGTGTTACTTATCGTTCCCGGACTAATGAGTCCGGGAACGATAAGTTAACTAGTATATTCCAGATTTATTTCTATTAAAATAAAAGAATAATAATACCAGTCTATTTATGTCCCACAGCAGAGCAAATGTCTCTTTTCATACAGAGAAAGTACGAGCATTGATCACCTAGCTTGCTGAAGACAACCCGAGGTACTTGCAAATTCAGGCAACTACCACTGTGAAATTTTCAATTCATATGTTTGTACTTTCTGAGTTTATCGTAAACATTACTGACATCGGTGAGGAAAAAATAGGAACCGTGAGGAAACCTGGATTTATAGTTAATATAAATCTGGAAATAATGGAAAGAAAAACAAACTTAGGTAGAATCTTGAAAAACAAGCTTAGGTATTTATCTATGAATTAGTATTTATTCTTGTATTTCCTAGTTATTTATCCCGTATGTTGTACCTGCCATGTTTTGTCTCTGCATCACCCTAAGTTTTGACTGGTAGAAAATGCCTCAGACATTAAGTCCGCCTTTGTGCAGTGTTTATTTACTTGTGCATAAAGTTTTAATAAATAAATAAAAAACCTTGAACTAAAAATAAATAGGTACCAGAGATATTAGTACAGGCTTTAATTCCTGTGTCCATAATTGCTCTTGGCTAACTTTGTATACACAACTAGTCAGGTAAATAAGCAACAACATCTCGATTGCAGCCTAACTCGTAATTGCGTTACCATCAATTAAAAGTTCCATAACATTTACAAATTGCATTTCTGTGAAGTGAGGTCTGTAACCGAAAGACAGTTTCATATAAAGTTCGTGTTTATTCTTAAATGGAAGCTTAGATATACTTATGTATAGCATAATAAAATAATCTCTCTGTGACCTCTCACAGAGAGATTATTTTATTATGCTATACATAAGTATAGTAGTAGATTACGGCCCACTCCCTCGAGTGGGCCGTAATCTATCACGTGGACCCAGTGCGGGTTGGTATATGTCACATGCCTTTGAATTTTTGGTTCTAGGACATGCCGGTTTCGTCACGATGTTTTCCTTCACCGTTTTGAAAGCAGTTTAGATATAAATAAACATTATATCAATCTACTAATAGTTAGTTTAATGCTGGAATTGTTTTTAGTGTTAATGAATAACATACAATTTGACATATGTTACTATATAAACTTATATTATAATAATATTATAAAGAGAAAACATTGTTTGTTTGTTCCGCTTTTGCGCTGAAAGGGCAGAAGGGGTTTGAATGAAATTTGGCACATGTTTAGACCATGACCTGGATACTTTTTATCCCGATATTCCACGGGATCGAGACTTATCCGGGTTAAACCTCGGGGCGCAGCTAATCTCCTTTAAACTATTTATTCTAATAACAACAATTGAAGTTGTAGGTTCGAGAAAACCACCAAAGGAACTAAATGAAATGTAATGCTATAAAAAAAAAATGATCAATCTAAAACTTTAGTTTCATACATTCGATGCTAAAGTAAGTATCTTATTAGACCTGAAATTCAATAAAATACATATCCACTTCCTCATTAACAAGAAATACATAAACCTTTTCTCATTATACAAGCAATAAACACTTAGTAAGAGTAGTGGCGTATCATTAATTGGTGACGATCATTAATAATATGCAGCGTAAGGTGACAGAAATAACGAGAGTCACACGAGAGCAGAGGCCAGCTTAGTTAGTGTTGCCATATTATAATTATTATGTTTTTCATTACTGACTGCCTCGTTGACCTAGTGGTCGCAAGCACTACTACTGAGCAGGAGGTCTTGGGTTCGATTTCCAGGCAGGGCAAGTGTTGTTTAGTTTTTCCAACCGGAATTTCTTTGTAGCAACCCGAAGTCTAGATTTGTACCCGGGGTTGATGGCAATAGACTCGCCTCTTTTTCGGATTAAAACATACTGGCGAAATATGGCTGTACTGTATAATTCTATTATTCGTACACCAATGTCTTAATCTTCAGGAAATCAGTACAGGCGTGATGTTATGTTATTTTTGTTCTTATTGCTATAATTGCCGTAATTGGTCACGTCATTTGTCACATTCGCTAGCTCTTGGATGGGATCAATATCGTACATATTGATCCCATGTTGTATTTAACCAAAGAGCTAATTGTTAAGTGATTATGAAAGTTAACGTCCCGGTTAGGAAACGAAACTTAATTAAAAAACAAGAACATTTGTTACTACTTATACAGTTCAAACGGGGCTTCATATTTAACTTGTAAAATAGTCATTAACATTTTTCAAAGATGCAATGCCAGTTGCGTACCTACTGAAAATAAGCGGGCCCAAGTACTTGTAATAATTTCGTAGAATGTTAGATTCCAATTTCAGAATTTATTTCAGTTAAATATTTTCTACTTTAATCTAAATATTATAGGAATTATATTTTTTTTTTGTATCTTTATACCTAGTACTTTTAAAAACATGGGTTTTTATTGAAATGATAAAATGTTCACTGATGAGTTGTTAAACAAGAACTTTGCATGACCCTTTAAATAAACATTACTTTTATTAATTTCAATATTGTACTCAATATTATTTCGTATCGCTTTCAAATGTACTAAAAATACAAATGTGAAGGTTCTAAAGATTTATTCGTAGCACTGGAGCTACGGCGTAGCAAGTAATACCAAAAATGTTCAATGTTAGTATTCGCGTGTAAACGTCGTGTTAGTAGCAGTTGTGCTGCGTGTGACGTGTCAGCACGTCACGTTGTAGTGATAAGCGTGATTGATGACGTCACCACGACATTCGTCCGCGGTAGGGTCGACGACACGCGCATTACCCTACTTGTTGAGCCTTCCATCAGCCTGTAACGACCGCTTGAGGGCCGTACATCTATATCCGTGGCGTCAGCTCGTCAGCTCTATTGACTGACAGCTCATATATCCACGTACTTATTCTCAATCGCTTCATCATATTCCGTAAATGTCAGCCGTAATGTCATGAATAACGATAATTCTATGAAAATTGGTAACGTATTTAAGGTTTGGTTTCGCATAATTTAGGCGTAATGTATAAAATATTGCTTCGAGTGTTGAAGACCGTGAAAGTAAGCAAATTCACATTACTTGTAAAATGTCTTATTGAAAATAGGAAGATGCACATAATTATATTTTTTGGGAAGCGATGGCACATTTCAAATTAAAATGTAACGATAAGACCGCCCATTGTATCACCCTTTGTAAGATTTCTACATTTATGTGGTGTACATAATAAAAAATATTCTATTCTAAAATGTATGGATATAAGTTTCAAAACAAATGTTTAATGTTTTAAAGGAAACTTTGAACTACGAACATCAAAGTATACTGCTTAAAAAAATCATAAACAACAATTCATTCTTTTACAGAATAATAGCTTAATCATACTTACTAAGAACACGTGTTAGGAAAAGGCTGCACATTTCGGACACGACATCCCTCTAACAAAAAGGGGTTAATGCTACCATCCACATAACATCTGGTTATGCTTGGCAGAATGTGTGCAAATGGCGGACATGCCGCGGATAATTCGGACAAATGAAAGCCCCTCTAGCGGAATAAAAATGCTAAACATGAATGTGATAAATGGGTCCCGTAACTGCTGTGTGTCGTGGTACAAGCCGAAATTTTAATACGACATCTTTTAACATAATTATTGTACGAAATGTGTGTAAAACGTAAAACACAAAACAGTAATGGCTCATTCTTGGTTCAAACCTATTTCACAATAAAACTATTCGTATACCTATTCCGATACCTGTCAGTGCGATAATTCTAGTAGCTAGTAAAGATCAAATTCGCAAAACACGTATTCGTTTGTATGAAACTGACAGGTGTCTATAACGCATTCTCTCAGCGGTCGCACTGTAGGTATTGGATAATACCAAACTGAATTTAATTATTTATAAATAGGGATCGAACTCAAGCCAAGATAAAAATTGTGTAGCATTATTGTTATCTACAATACACGCACATTACCCATTTTTACAGATTTTTTGTGTACCCACAACCGACATTCAGTCTTACGGTCGCAAATGGAACAAACAGTCTTCTTCCCAAAAATAAATATTGTTTAAAAATCTCGATATTTTTGAATGTAGTGAAGCGGCAACTTCATTTATTTTGCTACACACTCGGTATTTATTGAGAGGTCTGCTCCACGGAGTATATTCCCATTTCTATTTGCTCATAGTTCTAGACAAATGGTTATTCGAGGAAAATAACGGTTTCTTAAACACGGGAAAAGATTGACTTTTATCTATAACAGAGAGGGGCAATTCCTCTATTTTTAATAACGGTAGTCTCAACCTGTCAAAAATACCTACGTCTTAATTTTCATACATTTTTGTAAATTTTTTGACATTGATTGTCGCTGAGATAAGATTGCGACTTGAATTGTGAAGTGCGATTTTGAACGTTTACATATAACGAGTATTGGCCTTTTGATAAATTATTTTTTTATATTTTGGACGTTTATATAACGAGTATTGGCCTTTTGATATTATTTTTTAATATTTTTGTAATGTAGGATTACGCCTACGCCTTCTGATAAATTATTTATTGATATTTGTGTTATAAAATACCTAAGCAAACTTTTATGATTTAATAAAGAAATTTTAATGAATTGATTTACTACATTACGTACATTTAAATAGGTTCATTCATCGTTTCAGAGTTCTCTTAGAATTAGTTGTGATTGTTACACACACTAGTTTTGGGTACATTATGTAATTTAAACAAATTCTCAAGTTCCTTCACCCCTACATCATACCTACATAATGTTTCACCTTGTTTAATCCTATTCCGTACATTATTGTTCCATTGCACAATGGACCATGCAGAGATCCATGGCCCAGATGTAGCTCGTTCAATTATTAATTATTCATGAATTGGCTAAAAGCAGAGCCTCTTTAAATAGTCATGATACCTTCTTGGGTCTCATCTACTTCATAATTAATGAGTCCCAATACAAAACCGTTTGTCCACTGCTACGTCAACGGGACGTCAACGAGAACGAGACGAGCGCGCCGCTGTAGCGATACATTTACTGTGGCCGCGTGTCCACCGAACGCCGGGATGTCACGCTCGGTTCGAATAATCTCGTTTCTCGGTGACGTCCGTTTGATGTTATGCGGTGGACAAACAGTATAAGACTGTGACTGAATTTAAATAGTTATAAATATTAAGTTAGATTAAGTAAAACCTCTGCAAATTAAGATTAATATTGTTTTGAAAGTTTTGGTCATACCTTAATGTAACTGACCGAGTGACTTTCATTCTGAAACTAGATTAAAATAAGTAAGTCAGTAACACGCACGAATTTAGTAGTCATGTGTTTTAATATTTCCAAAAGTACGCATAAGTCTTGGAGGTGGCTCGGGTTTGTGAGAAAAATAACGTATTTGAAGGTGTGATTGGAGTGATAATCCCATCAAATGGTGATCGATTCGGGGATTACGTCACTAATGTTCCGTACTTTAATAGACCCTTATTCATGAGCTTAACATGTGGTTAGTTCTTGGTAGGACCGTTTCCGTCTTGTTATAAAACAAGGTTCAGACCAAAGTTTTAACCATGGAGGCATTTTTGGATTTTGGACTTTATTCCGACTACTATAAAGTTCGACAACTTAGTACTGAACTAAGTTGTAATTTTTGTGTTTAAAAGAACTGTATTTAATACTGTACAATCACACTTACGTTCTTATTACAAAAGCTTGTTCTGAGGTTTAAACTATGTCAAAAGGAATACCTTGTTTCGTAATAACACCGTTTAGGTCTTTTTATATAACCAATATTGTCCCAGTGTTGGGAAAGGTCTCCCCCACATTTTTTCCAATTTTCTTTGTGCTGTGCGCTTAGGTTTTTATTCAATAATATTAATGTGCCATTTTATATTGTTTCAGTCATGTCTCCGAGTTTCGTGTTTGCGCTTGCGGTGTGCGGATTCGCGGCGATCTGCTCCTTGCCCGTAGCCAACGCGCAGGCGCTTGTCTCTCCATATGAATGTGAGTACATCGCCAATAAATAAAACAAGTTCAAAAATACTCGGTAAAGAAAGGAAATAGTGAAAGAAATCAGACAAAATGTGACGAGAAACAAATAGAGAGAGAAGTATCACCAAAACTGTTTCGTTTTAAGTATTTTTTTCTGTAAGAGTCAATGTTCTGGTTTGCAGCTAAGTAAACGCATTTTAGGTTTAGATGGCGCCGGCAATTCCTAGTTGACTGATCAATAAGAAGAGATGCCGTGACAAAATCAGAGAACTATTAAGAACGGAACCCTAAAAGCACTGCAATTAAAGCGAAAGTAAAATAAATGTGCTATAATTATCATTCAAATGGGAGTAGAAACCAAATTCATACCTATTACTTAATGGATTAACATGCCTATGCTTAGTTACTCAGTTGCCCTATTACGTTGAACTTTTCTCCGTAAACTGTAGGAGTAAGTAAACTCACTTTCACCTAACCTTTCAAGTGTCGCTTGCGTGACAATTGCTGTGTAACTTAGCACTAACATAATACTGATTTATATAAAAGACGTGTTAAGTATCAACTTACTTACAATACTTAGCATTTGGTAGGTAAGTACTTATTATTAGTTACACGTAACACGTCTTTTTTCCCGAAGGGTTTAGGCAGAGGTGTAACTAAAGTACACCAATATTTCTATTGTAGATCAGGAAAAAGACCTTCGAAGACGTGTTTTAACAGAGCAGATAATAAAATAGGTATAATTTTAATATCCGACATATCTTTAACGTTACAAGTGAATAATTTGAGGGATTTATTAAGAATCCTTCTAACATGAACTCATATTACATCTTAGGCATTTCCCGCGTATACCCACTGATTCGCTTAAATGAACACGTTTCCTACATTTCGTTTCATTTTCTCTTCCCTGATATTATAAATGGGAATGTTTGGATGTCTGTTACTCGATTAGGACGTTACAGTTGAACGCATTTGAATGGTGCCTAGACGTAGAGCTGGATAGGATTAGCACTTAAATTACTTTTCGTGGATTAAAACGAGATGAGGGTACTTGTGAGTGTGCTTGCTTTTACTCGTCTGCCTCAGAAATAGATGTGTTTAGAACCTATGTTTAATTTTAATTTCATGTGACAATACCTTGGAATGAGGTTCACAAAATTAATTTAAAAGATTTCGTAATTATTTAAGGCTCTAAATAAAATTCAAAGGGCCATTTTAATCCAGAAATTTAGTGATTTTGTGATTATGGTTATTTTGCTTTATGATTTTAACTTCGTTCACATAACAATAGAATAAAACAATCAAATTTTTTGTAACAAACTAATGTTTGTGAAGTAAAGCTTTAAAACAAAGTTTAACAAAGTACACTGGACTTAACGTCTCCACTCCACAGACTTACAGCCGTAATTTAAAGTCCGATCTTCCGTTTGTAACTGTACATACGTTGCGTTTAAAAAACTTTTAAGAAACCACAAATAATGTAATCAATAGTTTAAGTATTTCAATATAATTTCTTTCAATAAATAGGTCCAATCAAATACTAATTTTAACCCGTATTTTTTACTTCATATTTAATAAAATAATCAATTTATTTTAAAATAAATTCAAGAAACCCCTTAATTCCAAATTGCGAGCTGGTTTTCGAATAGGTCAACACCAACTTTAGTTATTTACACCGAAATTGAAATATTCGATAGTTGTCGTAAAACAAGAGGCGATATATCAAGCTTTTAATAACATTATGTTCTCGACAAGAGCTTAAGTAAACAACTCGAGTGGTGCGCTTAAATCTGTAGTGTGCGCCGACGTCACGTAAACTATTACCTATCACATCACTATTACTGTAATTTGGGATCAGTTAATAAGGGCGAACAATGCTTGGCATATCTAGAAGACGAGTTAAAATAAGCACAAGCAAATTATGCGAGGATTTTATATTAAAAACATATTTTTTACAAAAGAAAACCGTTATACAAGATTATTTCTTTCATTGAGTTCCAATTGAGCATGAAAATACTAAAAAATATTTAGGTACATTTTGTTCCTCTTTCATAAAACTTAGTAAGGTAATTTATAAAAAGATAGTTAGGTACCTCCTAAGGTAAATAAGTATTAAAGTTATATGTACAGTTGTACATTTTATTTCCAAATAATGTTTCGTAAATTCAATCAAGCAACTCGGAAAATTAATCAAACCGCCCGTAGGGATAACAGAGGGATTTACATAATTTTAGCTCCTATTGTATGTAAAACACAATTAACGAGCTAGATAATAAAACATTTAATTTTATTAGAAGCACTTTTAATGATTTTTAGTTAAAACATTGTATTACAGATGAATACAATTGTTTCTGTATGTACATGCTTACGAATATATCCATTAAACATCGGCCAATTCGAAATGTCTAAGGCCTGTGCTCACCAACATTCAAATCACTGGTTAAGTATTTAAACAGTTGGTTTATGTCAAATTTCGTAAGGTTGAATAATAGAACTGATTTAATTGTTTGTGATTGTGAACAGGCTAAATCACAAATAATGAATTAATGGAAAACTGATAGCCGTTTAATTTTGTTATTTCATTTTTATTTATGCTAAATAATTGATAACCGATGCCCAATCTTGCAAACAATGGAGTCACGCAACGAAATATATAACAATACTGCTGATTGACATTCAAAAAATCTCTCACAAAGTCATCAAACAAAAATAACACGTATTGAAATATTGAACGTTTCATAATTAAAAACGTTACTCGATGTATATAAAAATATTACAAAGACGTATTGAATACTGATGTCGAATAAAATGGATGAAACTCATTAGCTTCAGTTCAGCGGATGCGAGTATTAGATACATTTTTATAACTCCGCATGACTTTTATTAAAAAATAGGCCTTCCCCACCCCATATGGGTATATCGTAGCAACTACATAAAGGGATACTTTGTAGCCCTACTACTTTGTACTTTGTCTATCTATCTAGCGTGAAGCGTCTGCCTATATTTACCTAGAAACAACAAATTGACAATCTAGTTTATGCTAATCGTGGTAATAGTGTTCCACTGCAGGGCAAATCTCAAAACGGTGAAGGAAAACATAGTGAGGAAACCAGCATGTCTTAGAACCGAAAAATTCGAAGACATGTGACATTGCAACCCGCAGTGGGCCCGCGTGATGGATGATGGCCCACTCCCTGTTACAGAGAGGAGGCTTTTGTCCCAACAGTGGGCAGACTATAGGCTGATTATGATGCAGGGCGAAGGCCTCTTCTCATATAATGAAGGATTGACAATTTCATTCTTATATTAACTATAAGTCCAGGTTTCCTCACGATGTTTCTTCTTGTCAGTTATTTTTTCTTGTGTTTTTTATCACCAACTTCAGTAATGTCCAAGAAAAACACGGAAAGTACATATAAATTGGAAAGGTAGTTTTAAGGCCCATAAAAAATGGCAGTATTCTCCTGTCTTATTCTGTCCAGTGCTGCTCAATGAATAGTGATGTAAACATCAACATTCCCCTGGCATGGTCAATCCGAGCCGCCTTTCAAGTTTGTTAATCAAAATTGAAATGCAAGGTGTGCACCTAGAATACTAACTAAGTTCTGAAGCCTTGTTAGTGCTTCGAATCAATTTCTTATCCTGGCTTATAAATTAATAATTTCAAGGAGTAACATAAAGTGTCCTTTATAATTGCGATCAGTTGTTGTCACGTTTAGAACACGGAATGGATTTTTACAAAACTGTGTTAGAAGCTTTCTGAATTAATTTTCTTCTTCTCTTCGAGAACATTTCTAAATCATTAGAATTAGAAGCTATTGTTAACAAACAAAGAATTCTCAGTCAAAGGTTGTATTCTAAAACCTCCTCTGATCTTCCAAAACATCAATTGAAAAGATTTTATTGTCATTTATTGATTCTGACAAAATCAAATTGCCACGCTCGTGCCTAACAAACGCCCCCCGAAACAACTAAAGTAACGTCGAGGAGACAACCACCGCAATTCCCTCGAGTAATTACTTTTCGAACCACGAAGGAATCCTTCTTTTTCATTGCAAACGCAATTTCAGTTGCGTGAAACATTGAGGTAATTATGTTAAACTTGGGAGTTATATCCCGGAGGAACAAACTTCAAGTGACAAGGATGCACAAATTATTGGCACAGCAACGTTCCTAATTAATAGGGCTGCAGCAAACTAACTTGTGAACTAATGTTCAGAGCTAAGACCTGTGGACATTCCCGGGTTGACACGGATTACAAACTTGGAAGTTGTGTATCGCAAACGTTATTAGGAATATCGGACCTCCCTTTGATCATCAACGATATGTTCCAGTTTATAACCTTGTCCCGATTCAGGATACATTTAAATTCAAACGTGTTCCGTATAATATTGAAGTATAGCCATTCATTATTTTGCATTAATTATTTTGATTGGAAGCTGGTAGGTATATTAGTATCGAACACTTAAATATGGCGATGATACTCGTATATACTTTTAATGTGAACACTAGGTCGTAAACTCGACAATAGCTAATGCACCTGCCTGTTAGGATACCTAAATAAATGGTAGCAGCTCTAGTCCCTGACACTAGATCGTAAAGTACGCCAGAAGAACACCTTAAAAACCTAAGATATCGAATGACAAGCATCCATAAGTCTTTGTGATGGATGTACTGACACACAACCTAGAATGCTGAGATACTGCAGTACATACACAAGAACTTGAAAGAGGTACCGTATAGATCAGTCTACTGGTGAAAAATCATATTTATTTTATTACATATGTTTAGAAGGATATATTGTTTTGGAATAACATTTGATTATTGTCTCCTTAGAAATCTTAGCGATCGATGCTATGTATGTGCTTACCTACTATTTTATAATCTTGTAAGACGAAGAAGACGACACAGGGAATCCTAGTGTGGAGGCTAACGCTATTGTAGTGCTCTCTTGAACAATAAAGTTTTTTTTTAAATTATTTATGTAATAATACTAGCGGACCAGGCAGACGTCGTTAGTCTATCTAGTTATTCTATCGATATTCTAGTTGAAACTTCTAAGTTACATTATAAACGTAACTCGTACAGAAAGCTAAGGTTACGTTGACTATAACATTGTTAGCGAAGTTTCCAGTATCATTTCCTAGAAATACGCACCAACATACACAGTTTCTCAGTAATGAAGCCATATGAAATGAGTCAAGGGCGAGCGTATTTAAAAAATGTACTTAGCTCCATGATATTTTCTCTCGTCAAAGGCCTAGGTTTCTATGTCATTCATTCATAGTTACAGCAGGCTTATAAAATACGAGTGCATTTGATAATTTTACAATACGCATTTATAAATGTTGTAACAGTATGGATATGATAATCATGTTTATATAAAGTATTATGTTTTAGTAGTCTCCCATTTAGTTGACCCAACGTTTACCTTTCTTAAGAGGTGATTATGGGTAGTTACCCATAATCACCTCTTAAGGTAGGTGAAAAACAATTTTCAAAGGTCGGGTGATAGTCGTTCGTCTAAACAATAAAGACACCACATAAATACCTATACCTAGTATGTAGGTATCAATTTAGCCAATTTCACACAAGGTCAACTTTTAAAGGTAGACAGACCGTTTCAGAAAAAAGAAGAGGATATCGAAAATAACTCACATCTCATTTATCATGTCCTTTCAAGAATATTGTCGAGAAAATTAAGGGAAATATATATGTCAATACCCTGACCCTCTGTCGTACGATGACAAATCGATGATAAGGTGTACAAACTAGTAATTTATATGAAGAAGGCGAAGTGCGTGTCAATATCACTTACATACATACATTTTCTCATAATAACTATCACTTTTCGGCTGAAAATTACAACTGTTACGTACAATTTTGTCGTGTGATGATTTGAACATTTTATATTTATAAATCTAATTATATCTTCTATTTTTACAAGTATTGGACCTATGGCTGTATTGTAATTCTACACTGTAATTGTGGGTGTAATCGAAGTTAATAATCAAACTCTAATAGCGGGTTAGTATCACAAAATGACTTATTATCTTTACAAAACACGACGTCAGTGAACACCCCTACGCTTTTATGATAGTTAGTTATAATAAATGAAGACGTGTCCGTGTAAATGTCACATCGATGTCGGGGACACTGCCATGGCTGACTGCCCACCGACCCTTAGACCGACCCTCTCCTCGCTAAATCTTACGGAGGATCTAATTTTATAATACATTGCGCTCATGTTTACCGGAACCCATGCTATGGAGGGGTATATTGGGTTATGTGAACGAAGAATACAGTTTTTGTAGTTTATTTTTTTGGATTTAAGTAAGTCAATTAATATACAAGAACTAGCGACCAGTGCCTGCTTCGCAGAGTTGTTACAACTTGACGTCAACATCCATGTTAGTTTAATATTATTAATGTTTAATACACCTTCAAAATTACGGTGGAAACCGCATCAAAATCCGTGGGATAGTTTGATGATTAACGCAGTCTCACAGAGAGATACGAAAACCGATTTGAATTAATAATAAGTATAGATAAACTACATAGGTAGTGTGGCAGAGAACCAAAGTTGTCGACATAGCTCATACAATAAGCAAGCTGAAGTGGAAATGGGCCGGCCATTTTAGCCGTAGACCCGATGACCGTTGGGGTAGACGTGTTCTTGAGTGGAGACCGCAGGTCAGTAAACGTAAGGTGGGACGCCCACAGTCGAGGTGGAACGACGATCTTCGGAGGATGGCTGGTAGCAGTTGGATGAGAATTGTCGAAAAACGAATTGAATGGCGTACAATAGGGGAGGCCTATGTCCAGCAGTGGACTGCTGTAGGCTGATGACGATGATGAGGTAGTGCAAACACACAAATATTAGAGATTAAAACAATGATTGAAATATTAGATAAGGATTGAAACAATGTGGCTCTTCAGTTTAGAACTCCTGCAAAATACGCAGTTGAAAAACAATAGCTTGCATTTTATTCAAGTAAACACATACTAACAGGTGCTTTGTATGACCTCCGAATAACTCCTGACAAAGGAAACAGTTACAGAAAGCGTCACAGAACTACTTGAGACCAATTTAAAAATAAACTGATGTTAGAAAAATATAGAGCAGTCTTCTCAAAGGAAGACGGTATAGTGTGTTTTTTCCTTTGACATCCAGATGAGAGAAAAACTGTGAGGAAGGAATAGAAAAAGTCTTAAAGTAAAACATTAGACCTAGTACAGCTACACTGGACGGTAAGGCAGAGGCGTATCGGTTAAAGTTACCACAGAATATTACTTGTCTAAGGGCCGGTTGTTTCGAACGGTTAGTTAACGTAACACATGTACGTCAAATAATAACGATTACGTAATCACTATTATTTGCCGTAAGTCAAGGCCATAATTTTGTAATTGTAATTTGAAACAATGCATTTTTGATTTGACTATAGTTAGCACTATTTTTGACGTGTACGTGTGCGTCAAGTGGACGTGAAACAACCCGCCCTAGTGCTCGGTTCCTATAAACAAAAACGAATCGTTTTGCTTACCAATGGTAGCATTTTTTATTGCCAATCTGGGCATATAAATAGATTCGTAAGCTAATTTTACCTGTGATACTTCCATATGGGAGGGTCTACTATGCAAAGCTATGAGGTTTTTGCGTCATTATTGGTAGGTAAGGATACAAGAGTCTTAATTTTAACCAATAACAATCCGTAAATTATAGGCATCGGCCAATTAGTGAGTAAAAAATCGGCGAAAACGGCAATCGTAAAACTACTGGAAACCCTACGTTTCTTGTTATTTTCCGGGCATAGTCTTTGGCCAAACAAAATTTTACTATCGGAAAGTAGCCGGGAGATTGAAACTTTACTTGATTTTAAAAAGTATAGGAAAAACTGGTGCCTTTTTTTTTTTTTTTTGAGAACTGGTGCCTCCATTGGAAATCGAACATGAAAGATGGACCAATCGCACGTGAGTACAGAACCAAGGCATTACACAAAAAGTTTTATGCAACATTCAACAGATTAGTTATTCTTTACACACGAACCGAAGAGAAATCTTTTTAAACAAGTTAACCTGTATGTACCGTAGTTGAGCTGTAAAAACTTTTGTTTGGCCTCCCAAAAGGCTTGTAGTAATAAAACTTGCTTACAACTTATATTACTTGATTAATAAGAAAAGTTGTCTGGGTGACGGTCTCCTTTAGTCATATTTGTTGTAATGTAAGTGGTTTTTTTATTATTAAACATTACTTGATTGCGTAGACGCGTGCCGCGAGGGTTGGTTCGAAGTGGCGTGGGAAAAGAGTTGCCTGAAGGATTTGGGAGAGGCCTTTGCCCAGCAGTGAGACAGTATAAGTCGGCTAACGAAAAAAAAAAACAAAAAAAACCTGGGTCTTAAGCGGGATAAAAAGATGTAGCCGACTGTTCTCACAGCTATGCATAGAACCAGTTGGCATAGGTTTTCAGTAATAAGATGCTAAAAGAGCACAAAAAACATATATGTCACAATATACTTTATTTACCAGAATTTCAAACATATCTTAAATTACAAACCGTTTTTTTTTTGTGGACAAAGAAATTTTAGTTTTGTTTATTTTTTTATAATATTTAAATACTTAAAATATAAGCATAAAATATAAGCTATAAGCTAACTAATAATATGTACATATAGGTATAAAAAAAGAGAGATAGGAATCACAGGGCGTCAAAAAGTTCGTCCGCAGTATGCGTAAACATTCACACAAACAGTATGTTTACATGATCTAGACAGTACCAAGTTATGAATAGGACCGCAGATGAATCAATTCCATGCAAAGTCCTAGTATTCAAATGGGTGCTCAGGGGAATAATCTCTTATATACTGTAAACAACATGGTGGTCAGGCCTATCTACCGTACTCCATGAAGCAAACTATATAACCTATCATACGGCTTATTTCTGTGGCGATAATAAAGGCTTCCTACTGAATTTTGCCCCAAAACCTCTTTTGTAAAGGTACTATAAATATCCTACCTGAATAGTTGATATATCAATAGCGACACGGTTTAACGGAAAAGTTGAGATTTACATTGAGATTCTCGTGTTCTCGTTTGTTTATTGTGGGATTTCATTTGTGAAAGGTGTTATTGTCGGTGGTTAACAATATTATTAATTTACCTTTAGCTTAACATATCTTACTGTCCATAAGTCTGTAAAGCAAAAATCTCTCTACATTTCTTCCACTTGGCTGTCTTATGCGGTTCCTATAAACAAAAACGAAGCTTTTTGCCTTACATTACTTATTTTTATTGCCAAACTTGGCATATAAATAGATTCGTAAGCTAATTTTACCTTTGATAGCTACTTCCATATGAAAGGGTCTACTAGGCAAACCTATGAGGTCTTTGCTTCATTACTTATTGGTAAAGACACAAGAGTTTAATTTCAACCAATAACGGTCCGTATTTATAGGAATCGGCCATTATGCTGCTATAGCTTATGAAGCCATAACCGAAAGGATTCATAGTACGACAACACAGCTAGTGAAGCATCCAGATACACGAGATGAGCTCGACATTTCACAGAATACCTGTTTATGGTAGAACTATGATTAGCTTGCGGTTATGTACTATATCTCGGTATTAAAATTTTATATCACATATTGCTCTCTTTTCTTTAGCATCAGCAGCAGCGGACAGTCAAAACGGATGGGGTGCACTAGGCGGGCTGTACGCGTTACTGGCCCAGCACGACGCTCTCGGCGGGCACGCTCTGGCGCGCAAGTCGGTGCGCTCGCCGTCCCGCCGCCTGCGCTTCGGCCGCCGTTCTGACCCCGACATGCCTCCTCAAGCTCCTGTAAGTAACAGACAGAACATTAGCCATGGTAAAAAAGTTAATGAAAAACATGGTTGTCTTACGACCAATTAATAACATTACCCCGTCATTAATGTCACACATCGAATTAGTTGGAAAGAAACTGTCACATTGCTATAAGTGAAAGAATTTTGTTAGGTAAGTACCAGGTACTTGTTGACAGGCCTACACTGACAACAAGTTAACAGTTACATACAGCTACATTTTAACAGTTTAATTGTGCAAAAATAATTTTTCAAATCCAACTGATAAATAGTTCCGGAGATTACCCCCTACATACAAACTTACAAACAAACAAACCAATCCTCTCTTTATAATAGTAGTATAGATAAAATAAGTTGAATTTGGGAGCCGGCGATTTACGATACTACATAAAACCTTCCTGAAACTCGATGTGCCATTATGCAACAGGATACTGTAACATGGATCCATCTGAAATATTTCCTCAGTTTTCCGGGACTCCTTGTGTAGTTACCGACTCATTGAACTGTTCTTTTGCGAGCGAAGGCATCGATTTAAATGGCTGCCTAAACAGAGAACCTTCTGCAATTCAATGATTAAATTCAGCTCTAACTGCCAAACTAATTAAGAACCCAAAATAGTACTAGTTGAACTTTGCCTTAAAACCTGTTCTGAACTCAAGAATAGTCACAAACTATAATCCTGTTTCTAGCACTTACAAATAGACCTACCTAACCCATAATCAGACTCAGGTCGAGGTCGGCAGACAGAGCAATCCGTTTGAATCACTCGTATTTAGCAATTGTATTAATTTGAATACATCAGTAATCTGTCGGTTAACGTTCTGTCGAGTGTTCGGCGGCAATCAAATAAAGTCACATCTCCCGGAACCGCCTCCGCGGATTATTTCAATCAGATTCTCATATTTAAATACCTGATATTAAGTTACTGAGACGACGTTCCCGGGTGATATTTGTGGCATGATATAGTTAAATGAAAAGGTTCATACATGAAGTATATGTAAACTTTTTCATAACAATAATTTATAACACATAACATAATGCCTTGTTTCCCTGAAGGGTTGGGCCAGAAGGGTTAGGGAAGTGTACATATAGTACACCCACATTTCGCTAGTAATGTTTATCATGTTTAAGTCCCATGTAATACGGATAATATGGGCGAGCCTATTGCTATCAACCAGGCATAAATCCAGACTCCAGGTTGTTACTGAATAATTCCATATAGAAAGACCCAATAACATTTTGTCCGACCTGAGACTCGAACCCAGGCAATTATATTACAGCCTTATCCATTTGGGTTACCTATATAAATGCAAAAACATATTCGAAACCAACTTTACATACCAGTAAGTATAGCTACTGCAATACTGTGCAACTAACCCCATTCAATTGCTCATCAGTTAGCCAAAAATACTAAAGCCCACGAGCAACTAAACTAATGTCCAAATCAAACGATTTGGTACATTATTTTATTCCGTAAAGACGAGTCTAAAAATACTCCTGTTACACAAATATATTTTTAATGAACCCTTATTTTTGAATAAAAACGAAACCAAGCCAGGAAAGAAAGATTTAAAGCAAAATAAAGTCTCGTAGTACGCCCAGGTCTCACCGCATCAGTTTTCTGACGGAGGCCCTAAGTGTTTCTCGAGTGGATAATGCATTATAATGTTCACCGACGACCAGATAATGTTACACACAGCTACCTACACTTACCGACGTAAAAGCTATCTCACCATCCCTTTCACTCCATCCACCAACGTTTTAAAACCAGAAAGAGGTCCCTTAACTTCATTAAATTCAGCCTATTCATCGTTTATCATCATCTTTTACAAGCCTATTATTATACCTTCTATGTTATCTTTTGCTAAGATCTTAATTGTTGAGTTGTCCCTAACATACGTCACGGGCATACCTTTCCTCTTTTGGTAAATTATAATCATAATTTCCTAAACCAGTGAATGCGTCCAGTAATTTGATTTGTCATATCTGACTCGTTCTGTATTATCAGGCTTAGTAATACATATATTATACGAAGATATTGTATGATATTGGATTTCATTTAATGTTTATTGCATTAACGTTCAAGTAGGACCTTTAAGTATGTAAGGAAGCGAGTGCTTGACAAAGGCTTTTAACGTAACAATACAACGATAACAGGTTTATTAGTCGATCCGGTAAGAAAAGAATAAATTATTATACCCACAAGAATTTTTTTTTAAAGGTTCTTTACTTCTAATGCGTAATTGAGTTTTAAAGACAAAGACAAAACGCATTTGAAGCAACGTAAACTGCTGCTCAACGTTTTGATAGGCTTGAATATTTATTTCTCGCAAGGTTAGGTAAAACGTTCTAAAAAAACTCTGTGGGTGCAACCTAAGAGAAAACAAAGGAGTCTATCCTAGCTTGCAATTTAACGAGCAGACATTAAATAATCCCTTCATTAGGCTAAGTTCAGATAACAAGCGCTGGCGCTAACTTTGTCTTAATAAAACACGTGTAGAGCCATAAACCTCTTATAAACAGTAGTTATTAATCAATATCGCTAGTTTCTAAAAGCGTTTTTGGTAATTGGGTGTCAAGCGCTTTACAGTTAATGAAGCTTAGCGCCGAAAGAACCGAAAGGTAAAATGTTTAATAAGTATACATTCAGTAACTACACTCTGCGTTTGGCGGGATGTTAATGAAAGTATGTAGTTGAAGCTTACTTGGAAATTAATATTTTAAATAAACGTTTAGAAAGAGCGGATTTTCGCTAATCGCAATCGTTTGTGAATGAACACATCGTATGGAAACTTGCGGGGTAATTGGGAAACACACTTACAATAGCAAAGCCATTAATTTTGGCAATTCAACAACATAGATTGCGTTATTTACGGCGGCGGGTGAACGAGTTTTTCAAACATAAGTATAGAATAAAATAAAATAAATAAATCGCTTTATTTTCAGGCGACACAGGCCCATAGAGAAACACCTTATTCTAAACATAAGTATTTTTATTATAAAGTGTTTCTTTATAAAGCAATGGGCAATTGAAGATTAAAGGGTGTTACGCAATCAGGGTGCTGGATAATTGCCTGAAATCGCCTGAACACAGTAGGCAAGCCCACAACCGTGGTGATCAACGCTCGTTGCTTCACTGAAGAGGCTATCAACACAGGCCTAGGTCCTGCAGTGAGCCAATCACAGATCAGCACCCTAATTGCGTAACACACTTTCAATCACAATCTGAGTGATTTTGAAGGTTATTTCTAATCCAATATGTTCGAAAAATGACTGCTCAACAACGTAAATGACGCGATGAATGTTGTTGGACTGTCAAAATGAAAGCCATTGCTACTGTTAGTGTGATATGCAATTACAGGAATACCCACTGCTGGACAAACAATAATCTTTTTAATAAATAAATAGCCACGTTTACGTCACACATGATCGTGTACGTCATTTCAACCCCAACGCATTTGTATAACTCAATTTTGTTAACTTATACACCCTTTCATCCCTAATTTTATGAAGGCCCGTCTTATCCCTCGCTCCATTAGATCCTCATATACGTATAACCAGGTACCAGTTAATAGTTTTGCCCTTTAATATTAGACAACTTTATTATTTACGATAAAATTGCACACTTCACTAGACTTTCGTGTTCTACGTCGCTGTAAAATTAATATTTTGTAGCCATTATGTCGTTAGTGACCACCAAAATGTAAGTTGGAAACGGTATTAAAGATGTTAAAAGTATAATGATAATGGTAAAAGCTATGCTTCCCACCTGTGTTCTTTGAAGATATTTAGGCAGTTTCCCTAATAGGTCCAAAATTCTTCCATTTTTCTTTTACGCGGAAGATTTTCGACGGCGGGCGGTAAAAATAAATTATCATAAAGACTAATTTTTAAGTACTTATTTGCCTTTCAGTATCCCGGTTAGGTTTCCTTTTAACAGGGGTGTCTACATATTTAACGCAGTTCATGACCAGAGGGGTAGTGGCGTAATACACACACAATGGCAATTGATGGCAATGTCTTTTTGACAGTTCAGCCACGTTCATTGCGTTATTTACTGTGTTGAGCTGACGGAATTTTCAAACCTATGAAGTAATGGATTAGGTACTTTCTTCAAACCCTCGGACTGTAATTGCAATTGTGTTACGCAATTAGAGTGCAGGTTTTCTATGATCATTGCTAATATCTCTTTTATTTCACTTACGTTTATCAACTGTTTATTTTTGTTCCCCTTTCAAATAGCAATAGTTTAAGGTTACGTACGCTCTGAAAGCTGGCTCGCCTAGAGGAATGGATGGATGGGTGGATGTTTGTTACTCTTTCACGCAATAACTACTTAACAGATTTGGATGAAACTTTATAGTAATATGGCTTATACTTCAGAATAAGACATAGGATACTTTTTATCCCGATATTCCCACGGGATCAACACTTATGCAGGTGAAACCGCGGGGTGTAATCCTTACATACACGCTAGGCGACTGGCGAAGGCGCGCTGTGTGACCGGTTGCGAAGATTCTAGAGTGTTCGTTTCACTTCGTTACTCACAAGGTGGCTCTAGGAACTAAGCAAGCCACCTGTCAGTCCGTACGTCGCCTTACAGGTGTAATCACTAGGTATAACGTCGTACTAAATCCTCCATTGTTTCAGCTCGACGAGATGAACGAACTCCTCTCACTGCGCGAGGTGCGTACCCCCGTGCGTCTGCGCTTCGGTCGCCGCTCTGAAGAACGCGCCGTGCCCCATATCTTCCCCCAGGAGGTAACTATATACCCAGAATGTCTACTAAATCCATAGTTTTCTATTTACACACAGGAGAAGTGTCACACAGAAGAAGTTTAAAAAGTCTTATAACGGCGATTTCGACAAACCTTTGATCAACCTAGTATGATTCTTATCTTGCGAATACATTTTGAATTTTTGACTGTTTGACTATACAAAAACTGTCATACGTCAATTTTATTCCACGGATAAAAGATATCTGAATTTGGTGAAATCAGTCCCAATTTGACGTTGAATGTCTACGTCGCTTACTGTGTCGTTATAAAGCCAAAATTAATTATGTCAATTGGTACAAGCACTTAGGTTTTAGGACCAACACAACAATTCATGATTTGAGCCTCGAATGTCGTAAAGTGTGACTGTCGAATGATACATAGGAAGTGTTAAGTCCATTTTCAATACAACATACATATTTCAGTACCCATAACATACGCCATAAATTTGGGCACGTGCCCCCACAAATAAAAATAGCTACAAAATTTAATACGAACTCATGCAACCCTATATAAAGCCTCGTAAAACTATAAATATCTGGCGAAAAGGCGTATCTACTCCAAGATACTATTGATTCGAACATCGTAAACCCTTGATGCCGTGTAAACCCGTGTAATGAAGTTATTCCCCCTAACAAGCCACTATAAGATCTTTTACGACAATTGACCAGCTTTATGTCCGACCTTTTTTGTAAAACAATCGGACATTATTTGTTTCGATACTTTTACTTTCATCTTTAAAATAATCAGATTACGATATTATATATTTTTAATAAAAAAATTACATCTTGCTACAAATAACTGCTACTTTGAAGTTTTTTTTTTAATTAAATTACCTCTTTCTTTCCAAATATAGACATGCTTTAGATATAGCGTTGACCAAAACCATCCCATAGAAATAATATAAGCTACACCTTATCGGGTTATTTAGTCATGTCACTAAACAGTTCTTTAGTCGCACAAGCGGAATGTGAGCTGAGAATATTTTATTCGACAGGTTATAGTGTAAACAATGATCTAATTCAATCAATCAAACATTCCCTAAAAGGGTGAGGCAGGTGTTAATATTTGTGCACCACAGTCCTCCGGGCATTTTCGAGCTGTTCAACATTTTTACTAATAATATCGAACCATATAATATGTCAGTGATGACGCAGTGAAGGTTTGGCTACCACTCCCACACGATTTAACAGGAAAAAATGGCTATTCGATTCGTGGGAACCAAACCTAATAACGTAACATACTCACAATAGCAACAGCCTCGACAACTATTTAACCGTAATGGATGGTTGTTTTCTAAAGAAAAGTAGGTATGCGCGTCGGGAATCATCGTCTTTCTCCGGAAAACCGAACGTGCAATGATGAGATCTAATATAGAGCTGTTACACCCATGAAAGATATATGCCTAACATAGATTAATAACTCTGAAACTGCAATTCTGAAAAACTTTTCATAACTTTTGAGTGAAAATGACGATCTGAGACCAGAGTAGGTAACTCGACAGAGACAAGACTTCATACAAACACGCAATGCTAGGTGCAATAAAGCGCGGTAGTACAAGACTGAGAAGCATTGCCTCTGTGGGGGGCTACTCTGTGGCGCGAAGTTCGTGGTCATTCGGAAACACGAAGATTACCGAAGTGCATACTTTCTTTGGATAGCTGTAATAACCTACTGCTTTCCATCTATGTGTGCTTATGTGTATAATAAATGAAGTATAGTTTTTAACACAGGAACAAGAGCGTGCCGTACGTGCCCCGTCTATCCGTCTGCGGTTCGGACGCCGGTCAGACAACAACATGTTCTTACTCCCCTACGAAGTATGTACTCTTCATTTGTTAATAAACAAGTTAATACTTATAAAGAGATGTTTAAAGTTCTGAAGATGAAGTTTTTAAATAAATTATAATTGCAAAATTATTGTGGCCCCCAGAATTTCAAATTTAATTCTAACACAAAGTATGTATTTCAGTACTTATTCTAGATATCTAATTACACGAAACTCAGTATTTTATACTTAATTCATTGTGATATTTTAATATGATGTGATAAAAAATTCCCCAAGAAGTCAGAACATTACTATTCTATTATTCTTCATAAATTTTCTATGCCCCCAGAGTTGCAGTGTTTCGGATAATACATTACTAAATTTTTTGCAACTCAAGAAAGCAACACCAACATTTCTCTAGACGGACGTAAACTTCCGAGAAGTGTTCAGACATCCTGCATTACTAATGCTGTATAAATTGTGTTTCAGTCGGCTCTGCCCCAGGAAGTGAAAGCCAACGGCTCCGTGGAAGACGACAGACAACAGGAATAAACACGCAACATATCCGTAACCAACATCTACATAGAATATTACCCGCCCCCGTCAAACTTTTATTAACAACTCTTTATTAAGGACAATACGTCCTACAGTACATATGTGTCATATTAAACAAAATACAATCGATTTTTAGATGTTATTCAACTTAATTATAAGCTATGTGTACATAATAATCAGTTAGTACCTTGTATGTTGTTAACGAAAATGTTACTCGTGGATATATATAATTCTCATCGCTCCTGCTGTCCTTCTCAAAATGGTGTTAAAATAAATATATTATTGAACTATCCAATGCTTCCCATATGATCATCAGCTAAAGTGTTAAATGTTATAGATATCAATGATATTCTAGTCAATACTGAAGTAAGACTGTCTCTTTATTTTGATCTCTGTTTCCAATTAGATATATGTATATTATATAAACTTGTTGCGAAGAGTTGTACATTTTTAGAGCTGGGCAAATGTAAAACTACTTCGCTTCTTGTAGGTACTACTTGATTTGATCTCTTGGTAACTAGTGCAACAGTAAAGACGTAGTTCAATTTAGATCACTTTGCAAAACATTATTTATTATATTAAGTGTAGTTAAACTATGTTTAGTTTTGTATGGATATTATAGTGCAATTGATGAGTTGAAAAATAAAAATATTTCCAAGGGATATATTGTTGTTGTTTTATTGTGTTTGTATCCAGAAACCACTTAGATTTACAGTAGAAATATAAACATGAAAGTTAACATAAAAGCATTAAAGTCAATAAAGAAGCGGTCTAGAAAACTGTTCGTAAGTATCTATCCTTTAATATTTAGGTGAAAAAACCTACCACCCTTAATAAAAACTACAAAAATCATACAGTTTTCATAGTTTTCCTACGCTTGGAATCTCGCAAATGATGTCGAGTGCAGACGAGTAGAAAAGATGGATAAGGATTTAGACTAAGAAAGAAACATAGCCTCATTATTTTTCCTGGTTGCATTGTTTGGAACTGTGTCGGTGTCAAAGAAAAAGCTGAGGTACTGTGCTAGGTTTCCGGCCAGTGTTTAGGACTGGCACTAACTAAGTACCTACCAATTAAGCAAGGTTTTACTTCAAACAATTGCTTATTTATCTAAAGTTCACTAAGTTATTGAAAATGTGAAGAGCCCTTAGTCAGTTTAACAACCACAAATCAAATAATACTGCCTATGAAATGTGTGTTTATTTAAAATGTGCTGAATCGTAAGCAGTATTTAAGGTATTAACGTTTCTCTGAATTAAAATGGTAATTGGAAAACGTTAAGTATATTACTGGCGAAATGTGGGTGTGTCTATCGACCCTTCTTGTTCTCAACCAGAGTAAAGCTGTCTTCATCAATTTGACTGGTTTTAGGAGCCCATCTGAAGCCTTTTGCTTCTGTGCCTCAGCAACCGACGCTGATTAGCAATAGTTGGCTGACAACTTTGACGAAAGCGTAAAGCCTTCTTCGCGACCCTGCAGGAAACTTTCTTTGTTGTGCCAATCGCAGTGTCTTCTAAGATGTTTTGCATAGACTCCAATATAATATCCAGTGCTTGCTACGCATTGTCAGTTCTGGCAGAAGCTACAAATCATTCATTCTCCAGAAGAAATGTCTTAAGACAATATATAACATGTATAGTACCGAATCATTAAGAGACGTCTTCAGAACGGTGGGTTACCTGTCCCTGACTGGTATTTATATACTTGAATTATGTTTATTTGTTAAAAACAATATGCATTTTTAAAATTTCAAATCAAATTCTAAAAGAAACATTCGGAAACAATATAAATATGACATCAATTTACCGGTTATTAACAATATGATGTATTATAAAAGTACCTTTGTTACTGCTATTCCTGTGTACAATACGTTACCGCCAGCAATTAAGCAATTAAACGAAAATATGTTTAAAAATAAATTGAAAAAGTAATCTGAATGAATTTTGGATAAAAAATTATATTTGTATTTACCTAATGTCTTAAAATACTATTGCATGTCCGACTTGGGTAGACTGTTGGAACTAAAATGTAATGTTTATCAGTAAGAACTTAATGTACACAGTTATGCAATAAATATATCTTTATTTTTATACACAATGATGAATGACACCGCAGCTATTTAAAGTTGGTCCGCTCTTAGCATGTCGCATATAAACTAAGGCATGATAAGAGGCTTTCGTGAGGGAAATTGAATTGAACTTGATTTTCACGAGAGAATAGTCCGAATTCGTATTTTTATACGAATTAGTCGTGCGCGAGAATAGTCTTTCAGACATGTTTGGTGTTCATCCCAATTAGGATAAGCAGGCTAAGCTTAAGAGGGATGCGCTATGGTAGCCCGAGAAATTCAAATTTACATACGTTTTTTGCAATTTGCAGGTAAGTGGCAGGTTGTATGTTGATTAAAATACGATTCACGACCGTAACAAATATGGCTTTACAGAATTATAATCATATGAATCAGCAATACAACTCCTTTAGTTAGATTTGGCCACAAATGTCATGATTTCATGAAATAGTCATTTAATAGGTGAATGAACTTAGAGAGTTTTATGATTATAATTCTATAAATAAATATTTGTTACGGCCGCGAATTAAATTTAGATTCTGATACTGTCCTGCTGATTGCAAAAAAAAAATCGTATGAAAATTTGAATTATGCGGGCTACCTTGACGCATTCGCCTTAACTGGAAAATTCAAAGAGTAAGCTATCGCAATGTTTTCAGTACTTTTTCTCTTACGCTTTTCATACAGGGTGATTTTTTAAAGACCAGCCAAATTTAAGGATGTGGTACAGACCATCAAACTGAACAACTTTCTCCATGGGACAAATAGCGTAATCGCGAAAATGTTATCAACTGTCCCATAGAAAACTTCAATACCTACTCGACCTAAATGTATGGGACGGCTGAATTTTTATTCGCGATTACGATGTTGGTCCCATGGAGAAAGTTGTTCAGTTTGATGGTCTGTACCACATCCTTAAATTTGGCTGGTCTTTAAAAAATAACCCTGTATTATATCGCTACGAGAATTTATAAAGATTAACCAGTTAATAAGGCTGGATTGTAAAGTCCACCATCATAATCAGCCCATAGAATGTTCCCACAGCTTCCCAGCGGTGTCCCCACCGGCCTCCTCTCGGTGAGAGGGAGTGCGCCGTAATCCACCACGCGGGCTCAGTGCGGGTTGGTGAATGTCACATGTCTTCGGACTTTTGGGTTAGGACGTGCCGGTTCCCTCACGATGTTTTCCTTCACCATTTTGAGAGCAGTGGTGTGAATTAATTTACAGAAAGTAAAGCGCCTGTCTGGGTTCGAAACTACGACCTACATCTCGTAAGTCGCGTCCGTTACCTCTGGGCCACCACACCATGAAACAGCCAAAGTTTATTTAAATGTAAGGTGTATAATTACCAAGAACGGAAAAAAAATACTTTCAATATTCTGTGGGTTTCTTAATATCTCATAACTATTTATCGCGGAGAAAGTAAAATGCTTCGAAGGCAGAAAGGCGACGTCACGCAAGCTTACAAGGAGAGCGTGGAAGTATAGATGCCATTTATTTAATCGGATATTACTATAATTAACCTTTTACTACGAATTGTACAACTGACATTAGGATTGGTACGGTCTTTCAAAACCAAGCAATTACTATACTGGGTAATTCCTATAGTTAAATAAACGAAAAGGTATTTTTAAGGGTGTTTTTACACTGGGCGTTTATTTAGAGTAGACGTATGCGCGTATGGGTCTTTAAAAATCGGCGTAGGCTTCCCGTAGCGGCTGCGCAGACGTCCAGCTGACTCTATGCAGACTTCCTGTAGAACGGTAGAGGCTACGCATAACCAGCCTATAATGTTCCCTGTAATGCTGGGACACAGGCTTCCTCTCCTCGAGAGGGAGTGGGCTATAATCTACCATGCGAGCCCAATGCGGGTTGGTAGATTGTAGTTTCCTCATACCATACACAAGTTAATCACCATTTACATATTACCTTTACCTTACTAACATTTATTTTATCGGATGTTACTATAATTTACCTTTTACTACTAATTGTATAACTGACATTAGGACACAAGGATTGGTAAGGTCTGATTATCAAAATCAAGCAATTAGTGGGTAATTCATATAAATATACTGTAGCTACCATTTTAAAAGGTATTTTGGGGGTGGCTTTACACTGGGCGTTTGTTTAGCGTGGGCGTATGCGCGTAGGTTACGTGGAAGTCTTTAAAAATCTACGTAGGCTTCCCGTAGCGGCTGCGTAGATGTCAAGTAGACTCTCTGTGGACTTCCTGTAGACAGGTAGAGGCTACGCTAATTAATTATGTAGAGGAAACTCTACTGTATACATTATGGTCAAAAAGTAAATGGCAACGAAAAAAAAAAAAAGTACCTTCTTAGCAATTATAGATTGGCGAACGGACATAGGTAATTAAAAACGGTAATTAAAAATTTAGTTCTTAATGTAATTACCTCATTACCATGACCATTACCTTTTTTAAAAGTATTATCTGCTTAGCCTTTTCCCAATGTTGGGGTCGGCTTCCAGTCTAACCTGATGCAGCTGAATACCAGTGTTTTACATGGAGCGACTGCCTGTCTGACCTACACAACCCAGTTACTGGGTAATACGATACCCCTTAGTAAGACTGGTTGTCAGACTTTCGGGCTACTGACGACCCGTAACGGCTGTCAAAGATCTACGAAAGATAGCCGGGACCAAGCAACGGCTTAACGTGCTTTCCGAGGCACGGAACGACCGCGGCAAGCGTAGCTAAATCTGATTGATTTATGAAAATCGTTTAATTTGGAATGTTTGTGAATATGTGAGCACCATGTATCTATCACATAGTAAATTTATATGTCATGGTTTCATTTATCCATTTTAATTCTTTTACCTATCGTGGTATAGTAATTTTATTTTTAGGTGCATCGTCTTCACATATAATTATATAATTAATGTAAGTATGCAAAATATTGTAAAACATTTTAAAAGAGTAACGGTGGAGTTTCTTGCCCATTCTTCTCCATACGAAAACTACCTTTTGGAAGGGGCGACTAGTAGAAAATAAAATTGATTCTAGAATCAATTTTATTTTTATTTTATTTTTGACGTTCAAAAGTGCCTTTTATGTGCCTATTTGAAATAAATTATTAGACTTTGACCCGTGCGGCTTTTATAAGTTAGCCACAAGCCCCTATTACCTTTTTTTAAGTAGATAATAAAAAATTACGCTATAAGAGGACATAACAGTGATGTTCTTCAGAAAGGTCATGTATGTAGTACTCACAACCGGCGTGCATGTATGACATGATGCATGAATGTAAACGAACCAAAAGGAGTACGTAAGGATCGTAGCAGTTGGCGTACTGTAGTTTCTGCCTACCCCCGTGAGAAAAAGGCGTGAATTTATGTATGTATATGATAAAAAAAAAATTATTGCATTATAATTTTCAAACTGTGGTAGTCGTGACGTCTACGCGACACCAACGCCTACACTGGCCAAACGTTTTTTTTTTTTTTTTTTTTTTTTTTTTTTTAGAATATGGCATCTCGTAGTTGACCTTGAGAGGTCGTGACTACTTAACCGGACTATCCTGTGGTTGCCTTAAGAAATCTTAAAGCCTCCAGCCAGGGCAAAAACTAATTAAAACTAGGCGACTGCACGCTAAGGGCACCCCCTGTGGGGTACGAACCTCGGCTTAGGGCGTCGCTGGGAGAGGGCAGCAAAGGGACAGGCTGGATCGAATTTATATTTTTAGTGCTTTGATGAGCACGGCGTTTCCTAAGACTATCTCTGAGAAGAAAGGCCGAAACAAACTCAGAGGTTACGGTCATCGTGAATTTACAATTAATAGCTCAGCTGCAACGCGAGCTGGCTCTTCATCAACAATGAAGGGTCGGGCTGGTGGTGAATTTACTTGGGGACGTCGCGATGGACCCCGGCGGCGGGGTCGGAATGTCGGTTTTTTGTTTTTGTGAGCTGTGCTGGTTGCCCTATCGCTCTCCTGGAGGAGTGTTATGGGGTCATCGGGGTCACCGAGTACATGCCTTGGACGGCGAAGCTTACTGATGTTGGAGGGGGTGTATTTTGCGGCCGCGACAACCAGAGGGTTGCGGTGCTTGGCGGCTGTGTCAAAGAAACGCTTGGAGAGGCGTTTCATGAACTGCTGGATGGTGGGGATCTTGAGATCAATATGGAGGATCTCGTTGCGAACGAACCAGGGGGAGTTTGTGGCCTTGCGGAGGAATCGGTTCTGTAGTGTTTGCATCCTATGGATGTGGCGGGGCTTTGTATGGGCAAAGACTACGCAAGCGTAAGTCATTATGGGACGGATGCAGGCTGTATACAAGCGCATTTTGCACTTGAGTGACAGCTTGCTGCCTTCGTTGAGGACGGAGTGGAGACAACCGAGAGCGAAAGCGGCGCGCGAACGGACCGTCTTTATGTGCTCTGAGAAGGTGAGGGGTTGATCCAGGATAACACCGAGGTATTTGGCTCGCTTTTCCCACGGGATTGGCTTGCCGAACATGGTGATGGGCGGAGGGGGGGTGGGTTGGAGTCTGGGTTTCAAATAGAGAACCGCCTGACTCTTATCGGGGTTGACTTCGATGCGCCATTTCCTGAACCAAGCAGCCAACTTGTTGACTGCGGTTTGGAGGCGAAGCCGTATTTGGGTGTGGCTGCGACCAGTGTAATAAATGGCTGTGTCGTCTGCGAACAGAGCCAGATGGGTCTTAGCGTCCTTTGGGATATCGCTAGTGAACAGCGTGAAAAGGAGTGGGGCGAGTACAGAGCCCTGGGAGACTCCTGCTCTGATGGGGTGGGGGGATGAGAGCGCTCCTTCGATCTTGTAGCGGAAGGTGCGGTTCGACAGAAAGTCTCGTAGGATGAGAACGAGCCGGTCTGGCACACCGAGTTGGTACAGCTTGAATAATAAGCCGTTGTGCCAGACTTTGTCGAATGCTTTCGCTATGTCGAAGTAGATAACACCTGTCATCATGCCGCGCAGGAATCCTGAGTGGATGTGTTCGGTGATGCGGTGGACTTGTTGGACACAAGAGTGTTGGGTTCGAAAACCAAATTGCTCGTCTGGAAAGAGGCCCTTTGATTCGGCGTAGACCCTGAGACGCTTGTAAATAAGCCTCTCGTAGATCTTTCCGAGGACTTTGAGCAGACTGATAGGACGGTAGCTTGTCGGTTCGGACCTGGGCTTTCCGGGCTTATGGATGCCAATAACTGTGGCTTCTTTCCACGATTGTGGGAAAATGTTGTTGCCCATGGCGCCATTGAAGATGGTGGCCAGTAGCAATATAAGGGGGGCTGGGAGGAGCTGGATAACTTTATTGGTGATCCCGTCCGAACCGGGGGCCTTTCTGGGTATGAGACCTTTGATGATATCCTGCACTTCGTCTGGAGTGACGGGAGGCAGAGGATTTTCAGGGTCTTCGACGGGCGGGAGGGAGGCTCGACGTTCGACTTCCGCGTCGACCTCTGAGAGGTGAGCTTGGTCTACTGGTTGAGTGCTGGGTGAGCATTGAGCTTCGAGGCTGATGGCCAAGCACTCGGCCTTTTCATCATCATCGAAAGCGATGGTTTTGTCAGGGCGGACCAGGGGTGGTACGGTGACTACTTCGCGGGATTTGAGTCTCCTTTGAAGCTCCCAGAAGGCCTGATGGGTGGGCTCTAATTCGCTTAGCATCTTATTCCAGCTAGCTTCACGCCACTCCGATAAACGAGACTTTACAGCACGCTGCAAGTAACGCATATGGGCTTTGTTAGCGTCGCAGGGAAAGCTACTGTAGGCACGAACGGCCGCGTTCTTCTCATTCAGCAGTTCACGCACGTCGTCAGGCAATTTCCAGCGACGGTCGTCCGTCACTAGAATTTCCCTAGAACAATCGTTCATGACTGACTGCACGTGTTCCGTGAATGAGTCGATCGCGGCCGTCGTGTCTGCGATAGAGTTGAAATGACCGGGGATGGTGTCCAGGTGGGGGGATGTGGTGGATTTCAGGCATTCCCTTACTTTCCTCCAGTCCGTTACCACTTTTGTCAGGGGAGGTAGGTCAGGATCGGTGAGACCAGAGCGAGGGGCCAATCGAATGATGATTTGTCGATGATCTGACGTGAGCTCTTGAACTACTTCTAGAGAGTCTAACCGTAGGTTGACTTTCTTCAGAAGCACTATGTCTGGGACGTCAGGGGTGTGAGAGGGGTCGTGGGGAAAGTGAGTGGGAGTCATGGGGCCTATGACGTCGAAATTGAGCAGAGGGCAGAGGTCAAAGAGCTGTCTGCCCCGGGTGTTGACCGTGACACTGTTCCAAGCAGTGTGTTTAGCGTTGAGGTCACCCGCTATGATAACGGAGTCACTCAAGCCAAGAAGGGTAGAGAGGTCATCAGACAGAAGCTGTGGGTTCTCTGGAGCGGTAGAGGGAGGAAGGTAGGCCGAGACCAGCGTGATCGGCTGGTGGCCTGTCATGCCTAATCGGCAGATTGACACTTCGAGTCGTGAGAGGGGGGGAGGGTCCATAGGGATGCAATACAGAGCCTTTTTGTAATAAATTAGAGTGGCCAAACGCTAAATCCGAACTCACTCTTAAAGGCAACGAACCTCTTGCTGAATAAGTAGTTACACAGTATTAGGGATCCCCTCTACGAAGGGGTAAGGAACCCTCAAGTGTTCCCAAGACTGGGCAATTGTGTTTAAAAGCCTCGATTAACATAAATTACAAGACTACCAATGAGTTTGTCAGCTTATCTTTTTGGATTATAGTTTATTGTTTGTTTGACCTTAGTTGGACGCTTGAGAACTTTCTTAGGGAGCTGCATATTATGATATACTATCTGCGCCCCGCGGTTTTACCCACATAAGTTTCGATCCCATGGGAAAATCGGGATAAAAAATATCCTATGTGTTAATTCTGGTTATAAACTATCTGTGTGCCAAATTTCATCCAAATCCGAGCTGTAGTTTTGCGTGAAAGAGTAACAAACATTCATCCATCCATCCATACAAACTTTCGCGTTTATAATATTAGTAAGATTTAAAGCGAAATGAACTGACATTCCGTACTTACATTTTTTTATAAATATACATACTAGCGACTCGCCCCTGTTTCGCACGGTTTTTACGACTTCACAAAACATCGAGATTTCATAATAATATTAGGGGTTAAAGTATGAAATTGCCGATTTGTACTGAAAAATTGAAATTCGTTTTTTTTTTTAATTTAATAGATACATTTATTTAATCAAAATAATTACCATTATTATATATACATTGCTGCCATATAACAGGAAGGTCATTTATGCCTTTGCGATAGAACTCACGTGATCTAGATTCGACAAACTGTGTGAAAGCATTTTGTACTGCCTCCTGAGAAGAAAACTTTTTATCACGTAGAAAATTGTCCAAATCACGAAAAAAATGGTAGTCTGTTTGAGCAAGGTCTGGCGAATACGGAGGGTGACGAATGGTTTCTAATTGCAGTTCCTGTAGAATTAAAACGGTTTCTCGTGCTGTATGAGGTCTCGCGTTATCATGGAGCAATAATGGTGAAGATCGATTCATGAGTCGGGGCTGTTTCACTGCTAGTTTTGCTATCATTGTTCGGAGTTCGGCACAGTAGTCATTTGCCATTATTGCTTGACCAGATCGGAGATAGCTATAGTGAATAACACCATGCTGAGACCACCAAACAGTTACCTTTTTATTGGTAAGCTTTCCTTTTCCATCACGAAAGCGTTTAAACCAAAATCGCACGGTGCGTTCATTAGCAGTCCCCTCTCCAAACGCAACATTGATATTGCGAGCTGTTTCTGCCGCGTTAGTTCCGCGTCGGAACTCGTATTCAAAATTAACTCGACTTTTCGAAGTATCCATCTTTCTTGTCTAAGCTGAATAAAAAAAACAACTGAAAGTCGATAATCGGATGTTGCACATTTTTTAACAGAAGAACTTCATAGGTACCACGTGAAAAAAGTTTCACTCAAAAATATCAAACCATGAAGGTTCTATGTCCATTCGAAGTACCTATTACAATGAAACGGCAATTTCATACTTTAACCCCTATTATGTGAGTTTAACACAAAGTAAAGCGCCTGTCTACGACCTACATCTTGTAAATCGGGGCCGTTACCCCTGGGCTATGACTGCGCTGCACCGGTGCTCTCAAAATGATGAAGAAAAACATCGTGAAGAAACCGACATGTCCTAGAACCAAAAATTCGAAGAAATATGACATCTACCAACCCGCGCTGAGCCCGCGTGGTAGATTACAGCCCACTTACTCCCTCTCGAACAGAGAAGGCCTGTGTCCCAGCAGTGGGAATATTATAGGCTGATTATGCTATGTAAGTTTAATATGAATGTATACACAAAATGTTATGACTGTGAATGTATTTACACGAAACTTCCGAAATAAATTCTCTAAATCATAGTGAAAACAGCATAAAAATATGTTGCGAGGTTTAGAACAACAACTCGGTTACACAGACAGACACGAAAAGCGACTTTAATTTATAATATGTATGGATTTAACAAGATTTTGTTAACTTTTCACAGTACCTCTTTAGAATGCGATGCAGACGTCACGTAGGTACAGTCAATAGAAAAAGTCAAGGAGTATTTTTAAATTTTGAAGACAAATATCATTGTAGATAATTATTATTCTGAAGACGAATAAAAAATCACAAGGTAAAAGTCAAATATCATTGTAGATAGGTAATTATTATTCTGAAGGCGAATAAAAAAATCACTAGGTAATTATTGTTTAAACAAGGATGAAAGGTTAAATAAATTATAGCCGAAAATAAATTATTAAGATTTTTAGCCGATATTGACAGAACAGTGTTTTCGTTTTGCAAAATATTGTTCTAGTATTGTACAGACGCCAGCACATCAAGCTACCCGAAACTGTCAAATTTTCCCAATCAACTTTGAATCTAATGCTTAAGCGATAAAGTTGAAAATCTACTAAAGAAATTTGACAGATTATAATAATAATAATAATAACCCCACCGCCGTATCTCTACGTTGACGTCGTGGTGGGGCTTGTTGGGGATGAGCCCTAGGTTTGTGCTGGTAGAGTTTACTATACCGAGACAGATCTAGGGTGAGGAGCCAGACCAAGAGAGATACCATCCAAGCCAAGGTCGCACATGCCGAGGGCTGCATGGCTAGGAGAGAGCTCTAGTCGTTAGTGTGCCAACTCTGGAGAACAGGGGACCTCCAGTTTTACTCACCCTTGCCGCAGTGAACGCAGGGCTCTGCTGTGGTCGACTTTTTTAGTCCCTAGCTTCTCGTGGAAATGATCATGATAACAAGGTCTAAAACAAAACATCTAATCCAGGCAAATAAGCCTTCAGCAGATGATGTAGCATCACCGGTTTCATTATCATCCTCTCCGAGGTCCATCTTTTCATCAATCGTGTCATCACCACCTTCATATTTATCACGCTCATTAAGATCATCATCATCGTCACCAATGTCAGTAGACGTTGTGTCGGAGGCTAGTACTGCCATAAACCCGTCACCCGCTACTGTCACAACAAATACGCGTAAAAAATGGAGCAAAGACATGAACCAATACATTTGGCGTACCTATTTAATTCTCACCAATTTAGATACTGAAACAAATTCATATCTTACATCATTGCACCAAAAATTCATTAACAGATTTCCGCAAATGAATGTCTCGAAGCAAAGAGTTGGAGATCAACGAAGAGCAATAGTTCAGAAAAAATTACTTTCAGACACTACACTTGAGAAAATTAGATTAGAAATAAGCAGAGAACTACAAACAGACACCACTAACTTAGATACAGACATTAGGACAACGTCGACAAAGTTAAATACAGATCAAAGCAACACACATTTACAATCAGGATCAAAAAGTAGAATGAGGTGGTCTAATGAAATGAACGAAACTCTAATAAAATGCTATTTCATCACTACGAAAATGGAAACAGATATGACTGTCTGGAGGAAAAAATTAAGAGAAATGTTCATTGAGTTCTATCCACAATTATCACATTTATCTGAGCAGAGAATATCAGATCAAAAAAGGGTCGTTCTAAATAACAAAATGATAACAGAAGCACGACTTCAAGGACTGAAAACGGATGCAGAGAATACACTAAACCAAGCGAATTCTTATAGGCAAACAGAATATCACAATTCACTTATACCTCCGGACAATACCCCAACACAAGCATCCACAAATAATAACACAGAAACTGTATATGTTATTAATAATCAAACACATACACAAGAAACCGAAGTAGGAAACGACCCCAATTTCTTAAATTGCATTGACTTAGGAGCCTTAACATCCACCATTATAAACACAGAACATAATACCATAAATGGCGAAATAAGTCAAGAACTAGATGAAACATTCTCACATACACTACGGCATTTCACAAACATTCATCCGACAAAAAGAAATTATATACCTAAACAAAAACCATCAAAAAAATTTGCACAAATAGTAAGTTACATTAATAACGTCATCCTTCCAAAATATGTCAATGCAGATATAGACTACGAAACTCTGCAGACAGTAATATATACTGCTGCCTGGACAGCTGCTCAAATAAATGGAAGTAAACTTTCACATATCACCCCCGAAGGTACAACTTACATCTATGAGAAAAGTAGGAAACCGAAATGGCAGAAAAGATTAGAAACAAGAATTAAAGAGTTAAGAGCGAAAATCGGAAGACTTACAGCATACATGCAAGGAAACAGAGGGTGGAGGCTTGTTAGGGAGGTACACACAATACTAGAAAACTATAGAATGCATTCAACTCATGAAGAGCCGAACACACAACTCTCACATTTCTTAGATACGCTAAAACAGAAACTCACTCTTGTAAATAGTAGATTAAACAGGTACAATAATTGTACACTTCGCAAAATCCAAAATAATAAATTTAGGAACAACGAAAAACAGTTTTATCGAACATTAAAAAATTCGACCACAAACCAAACAGCACCAAGTAGTAACGAAAACAACACAAACCATAGCTTACCGTCGGTAGACGAACTTCAACAATTTTGGTCAAGAATTTGGGAGAGGCCAATATGTCATAATACTGAAGCTGAGTGGGTTAAAATAGAGACAGAAAACCATATGCACACTGAACAAATGGAGTTCGAACAAGTTCCGATAGAGACATTTCACGACGTGCTTCAAAAATTGCACAACTGGAAAGCACCCGGTTCTGATTACATTCACAACTATTGGTACAAAAAATTAACATACACTCACCCGTATCTATATAATTACATTAACAGCTTCATTACAAAACCAACAACGATGCCTACATACATAGCGGAAGGAATTACGTATATGATACCAAAAGACAGTAACGATAGCGCCAACCCAGCAAAATACAGACCAATAACATGCCTAAAAACTATATACAAAATAATAACATCATGCATCACTCAAATCATTTACAAACACCTTGAATCAAATTCGACATTAGCCGAAGAACAAAAAGGCTGTCGAAAATTTAGTCAGGGCTGCAAGGAACAACTTACAATAGACTCGGTCATTCTCAAACAGGTTCAGCGAAAGAAAAAAGATTTATATACTATGTATATAGACTACAAAAAAGCGTACGATTCTGTCCCACACACTTGGCTAATTGAAATTTTACATATATATAAGATAAACCCTCAAATCATTGCCTTTTTGAATAACACAATTACACAATGGACCACACGTTTACATCTTACGACATCTACAGGAATTGTTGAGTCAGAATCTATCAAGATCCAGCGAGGCATATTCCAAGGTGACTCGCTTAGCCCATTATGGTTTTGCCTTGCCTTAAACCCCTTATCAAACAAATTAAATTCACTAATGCCAGGATATAAACTCAATTATAATGACACAATAGATGACATTCGGACGGACAGACTCGACTATAAAATTAACCACCTACTCTATATGGACGACATAAAATTGTACGCTGCTTCCCCAGAAGACTTGAATGACCTCGCCAATGCCACAGATAAATTTTCGAGTGATATAGGAATGGATTTTGGAATTGATAAGTGTAAAATCAATTCAGTCAGGGCAGGTCAAACATACGAACATTCATATACCATACAGTCAGGTGAAACCATCGATTCCTTAGATGAAAATGGAACATACAAATACTTAGGATATATTCAAGCGAAGCAAATTAAATATAAGGCAATAAAAAATAAACTCACACAACAATTTAAACACAGACTAAAATCCATTCTAAACACTCAATTGCACTCCAAAAATACTATCAAAGCAATAAATACCTATGCGATCCCCGTCCTTACATACTCCTTTGGCATAATAAGCTGGACAAAGACTGAACTTACGAACCTACAACGCGTCATTAACACCAGTTTGACTAAATGCAGAAAACACCACCCTCGATCTTGCGTACAGCGACTAACACTACCAAGGAAAGAAGGAGGACGAGGAATAATAGATATAACGAACCTACACAATAAACAAATCAGTATCCTTAGAAAATATTTTAACACAAAAAGTACAACCTCTACCCTACACAAAGCAATAGTTTATAATGATCGAAAACTAACCCCACTAAACATGTCTGACAAAACAACACAAATTAATGAGAAACAGACTGATAAACAGACTAAAATATCGGAATGGACCCAGAAGTCACTCCATGGAAGACATCGCCATGACCTTTGCCAACCTAACGTCGACAAGTTAGCGTCGAACGAATGGCTCAGGCGCGGAGATTTATTCCCTGAGACTGAAGGATTCATGGCAGCAATTCAAGACCAAATTATTGAAACCCGTAACTATCAAAAGCACATCATGCGAATCCCTATTTCAACAGACATCTGTAGGCGATGTCATAGTTCTTCTGAAACTATTCAACACATTACTGGAGCATGCAAAGCAATAGTTCAGACTGACTATAAACACAGGCATGATCAAATAGCCAACATAATTCATCAAAAACTTGCCATTAAATATAAATTAATTACTACTTCTCCAGTACCTTACTACAAATATACTCCAGAAACGGTTCTTGAAAACACAACACACAAGCTATACTTTGATCGAGCCATCCTCACAGACAGAACAACACATTATAATAGACCAGATATAACTTTACTAGATAAAATTAATAAAACTGCGCAAATTATTGATATAGCAGTACCAAACACACACAACCTACAAAACAGTATAGCAGAAAAGCTGTCAAAATATAAATATATATATATATCACTTAAAAATAGAAATAAGTCGAATGTGGCGATTAGGTAGCGTTGCCATTATTCCTGTAGTACTTTCAACCACAGGGGTCATTCCCAAACAACTGCATCAGTCTTTAAAAACGCTGGACGTAGCTCCCTCCACCTACCAAACCCTACAGAAAGCTGCAATCCTGAACACTTGCAGAATTGTTCGGAAATTCCTGCAGAATGACAATGATGCACACCCACAAACATCATTCACCACCGCAACACAAAGTGAACACATTACATCACCACGTCATATCATATCATCAATTATCAATTAGGTTAGTACTCTCAGGGGTAGCACTTGGCTTTGGCCCGTGTTACCCAAAAAAACCGGCAGATCAGTGCCGAGATACAAAAATGTATACCAACAAATAATAATAATAATATTCATTTATTTGCTCGGAATGTAGGTATTTACAATAAGGTGGTTACAGAAATGTTGAAGAATCCTTGTACATTCTACCATTTTGGCATGCAAACATTGATGCAGTTCATCATTAGTTCATTACACATACAAACACAACTAAAAAGTATCAGCTAGAAAGTCCGATACGGAGTAGTAACACTTATTCAATAAAAGTACAGTTAGTTTCTTTTTGAAACTTGTTACTGGTTCCTCTTTTATAGAATCAGGAATGTGGTTAAAGATGGTGGGTGCCATACCAAAAACACTTTTCCTCAATAAAGCAGTTCTATATCTCCCAGAGCGTAACAAGTTTCGGTATTGAGATCTTAAAGTTACATCTCGGTATCTGCTTTCCGATATAGATGAAAATAGGTTTCTATTACATTTAACAAAAAGAGCAATTTCTAAAATGTAAAGGCAAGGAAAAGTCAATAAATTATAGTTTTTAAAAATTGGAACACAGCTGTCAGTAACTTTTAAACCAAATATTGCTCGCAAACAGCGTTTTTGGGCTTTAAAAATACTCTCCCTTTCGGTACAATAGCCCCAGAATATAATTCCAAACCTTAAAATCGAAACGACAAGACCATGATATGCTAGTAATACTGTTTTGATATTAACTTTTTTCCTAAGGTTATAGAGTGCATATGCAGATGCGCTGAGTTTTTTGCAGATTGCTTCAGCCTGTGGCTTCCATGTCAGCTGACTGTCAATTAAAATTCCTAAAAAATTTGTGAGCTCTACTCTGTCTACATCTTGGCCATTATAGTTGATGTTCAAGTCATTAATACGTAGTCTTTGATAAAAATGCATTATTTTTGTTTTAAGTATGTTAATTTGTAAGTTGTTACTATTTAGCCAATTTGTTATAACTTTAATGGTGTCGTTTATATCGTTTTCGTAATTTCCATTATTGTCACATTTTAAGAGTGCTGTACTGTCGTCAGCAAAAAGCACCATGGGATGGTGGATTTGGCGTGGGAGATCGTTAATGTAAATTATAAATAACAAAGGCCCAAGGACGGTTCCCTGTGGTACACCAAATTTAATTTCTCTACTGGAAGACACGTATCTTTTTTCTAATTTCGACTTGACACATATTTTGTATATTTCTGTTATTTGTTTGCGACCGGATAAATATGTTTTTATTAGGTTTAGGATGTTCCCTCGAATGCCATAAGCGTTTAGTTTTTGAAGTACTATGTTATGGTCGACAAAATCGAAAGCTTTCGACATATCTGTATAAACAGCACATATAGGCGTTTTACTATCAACATTTGACATAACAACATTCAACAAGTCAAAAATTGCCACGTTTATATTTCTATTTTTCCTGAATCCGTATTGCTCATGGCAAAGTATGTTAAATTTATTTAAGAAAGATGATATTGCCTCATATATGACTTTTTCTATTATTTTTGAAAAAACTGAAATTAAAGCTATCGGCCTATAGTTCGACATATCCTCTTTACTATTCTTTTTATGAATAGGTTTTACAATTATAGTTTTTAAGTTGTCTGGAAATGTTCCTGATGATATACTAACGTTAATTATATGAGTTAAAGGGCCAGCTATACTATTAGCAACAAATTTTATGACTTGGGTGGAAACCCCATCACAACCGAAGCTCTTTTTATTTTTTAGAGATTTAATTATGCTTATCACGTCTTGGGGTACGACTGGTGGCACAAATATTGAGTTTGGGTTATGGTCTATTTTCTTAACGTCGAGAATGGAGTTATTAGGTATATTTGTAATTTGGTCAATGAAAAAATTATTGAACGACTCTGCTATTTCTTTCGGGTCCGTAATTATTTGGTTATTATTTCTTATCTGTGAAATTGGTTCTTTATTTATTTTGTTATTATTTATTATTTGCCATGAGGTTTTTGGTTTATTCATTGAGTTCTCGATTAAGTAATTATTTTGGGATTTTTGAGTTAGTTTAATAATTTTTTTAAATCTCTTAGAGTAATTAACAAAAGCTATTTTATTTTCTGGTGATGGTCTTAGTCTATGTTTCCAAAGTAAATTTCGCTGTTTTTTACTGCATAATCTTATGCCACGCGATAGCCATTTAATCGGGTTTTCTGATTTTTTTGTCACTAGCTTATAAGGAAAACATAAGTCATGAAGAAGCTTAAATATTTCAATAAATTTATCATACGCTTTGTTCGAATCCTCCGTGTCGTATACGTCACAGAACGATAGATTTTGTAGATAGCTATTAAATTTATTGAGATTTTCTTTACAAGTATCTCGAATCTTAGTTCACCAAGTTTTAATTATGCATGATTTATTTACTTTTATTTTAATTACTTGTGCTGTGTGGTCAGATAGCCCGAAGTCTATTACTTGAGAATGACATTTCTGTTTGGTATTATGTGCAAAATTATCTAAGCAAGTATTACTAACAGGACGTGTTGCTTCATTAATTTCTAAAATAAGATTGTAACTCAGGAGAAAGCATTTCAGTTCCAAGGTAATTCTGTTATTTTTTAAAACATCTATATTAAGATCGCCACATAAAATTATTTTAGTGTGACAATTAGTACATATTTTTTTTAGAATAGTATCTAAATTTTCATAAAATGTACTTAAGTTGGACAGTTTAGGCGGTCTTTATATACATAATATAATTAAATTATGCTGTTTCATCTTAATTGCAGATTGTAGTAGCTTGATGTGCTGGAGTCGGTACTTAGTAGTAGAAAACAAAAACTTACTTAGGGCTGATTTTTCAATAGTTAGTTAACTTTTATCTGAGGAATAAGAATGGTGGTTTGACATTTATTGTACAGAAAATATGTCAAACCGCCATTTTCGTTTTTGAAAAATCGGCCCATATTAAACAAAAAGAAATAAAGATAAAGCTTGTAAAACACAAACAATTGACTAGGAACTAGAGTAGGGTAGTAGAGAAGGGACTATCCAAACTTCCGACCCGTCAGATACAAAAGGGTAATCGAAGCGAATAAGCGAACGAATCCGGAAGAGTATTCTGTTCACACTTAACTGAACTTTTACGGAGACAGCATCAAAATAATATAACATCACGCCGGAAATCCCGGAAAGGTTAGGCAGAGGTGTAGCTACAGTACAGTCACGAGCAAAAGTATCTATACACTCGGCCTTATTAAAAAGCGATTTACTCCTTTAATTTTTAACGAAATTTTATGTTGTTACGAACATAGCATTTTATAACCCATAGGTTTATGTAATCTGTTGTATTTCAAAGTTGCATTCGTTATTTCACGAAAAAATAGCAATTGAAAGTTGACACGTGTTGACATACTGGTGCTCGTGACTGTTCACCCAGATAACGACAGTTATGTTTAAGTCCCATGAGGCGAGTCTATTACATATCCATAGTCTGGATTTCGGTCCGGAGCCCGGTAGAGGCACAAATCCAGACTCCAGGCTGCTACTGAGAAATTCCAGATGGAAAAACTCAATAACACTTTGCCTGGCCTGACAATCGAACCCAGGACCAGCAAAAAAACTAAAAACTCAGCAGTAAAACTTGCGACCACCAGACGAACGAGGCAGATACGTTGTGACGACACGGTTGGCGCAGTGGCTGAGCGATCGACTGCTGCGCTCCGTGTCGCGGGTTCGATTCCCGCACGGAACAAATATTTGTATTGCCTACACGTAGTTGTTCCGGGTCTGGCTGTTTGTGTATGTGAGTTTAAATGTTTGTAAACGCACCCACAATACAGGAGTAATTCCTAGTGTAGGGCAAAGTTAAAAAAAAAAAAATACTGATAACTCGCCTCCGTGCGCGTGCTGCGATTCCCGCGCCCCGTCGCGTGACGCGTTGTAGTGTGAACGGATCTCACACTACAACGCGGCAATGGAAAAATAGGCTGATTAAGTATGAGTGAGCTACACAATCCCGCATCAATAATAATAAATGAACCTAAGGATAAAATACATTTACAAGCTCCTAGTTTTTTTCTGACCGACCAAAACCACCTGGAAATTGAACAGATCGCCGACAATCCAATGGTAACAAATCATCAATCATCAGTGATAAAAAAATTAACATTGACAACGCCTTTATGTTGTAGCAGTAAGGGCGATTTTCCTACTGCAAGTTTTACCACTCATGTGTCTTTTTGTTTTTGTTCGTCAATCTTACTTTGTACACTTGGTACATAAAGATTGACATTCTAACCGTATAATCCAGTTCTGGGGATTAAAATCAGGGCATGTATGTATATTAGTTGAAACATGCGCTTACATAAAAAAATCGTAACTAAGCCAAACTGATGTATGTTTGCAAGTAGTTAATGGGTTATCTAAGCAATAATTTCGCATCTGTATTATTTCTTTTAAAGTAGGGTTACAGGTCAAAATAAAACGAAATGTAGTGGAGCTTATAAAGCACAGTGTAAAGGTGTCAAAAATGTTGCCATTAAAAAAACATGTGAACTCAAACTTTAATAGGTCTATTAGGTTTTTATAGGTCTAATCAAAATATATGTATGTTCGTAATTATTATTATGAAACATACATATGGACTTCAGGTAGAAGCGACGCGCGCTTTACTTGTGGTAACCAAGTGCACAAACACGCTGTGAATGTGCGCGTGAAGACGAGTAGCGTCAGCACATAACACATACACACACATACACCAACTTTGTCCATTCCTTTGGACTTCCGTCATTTTCTCGGACGGCATCTACCGAGAAATTCTGCGCTTAAGCAATTTTATATTTATGATAATTCAACAATATGAAATTGCTGAAAACCTTGAATGTCCGTATCACCGAATGGCGAGTGACATATAATTTACATGTACTACAAAATCCTCTAGCTCTAGACAATACTCTAAGCGGCATTACGCAATATTCCAACGTCTTGGAAGTGTAGGTATCGAGAGCATTTGAAGTGAGTTTGCAATCGCAGCAGGACTGCCTGCAGATAATATCTTGGAAGGAAGAACACTTGTCAATGTGTCACTAACACGCCCCTTCCATTTTCAAATCGATAAGGATGATAGTATCTGATAGTGTTTTGTTCGTAACTCTGAAATGTTAATTGTTTTGTTACTGACAATTAAACTGATGAAATATCCGACCACTATTTACGTCGAGACGAAAGACAGATTCTATTTTCAGTAAGTGCTTATTTTTGTCAACAAAATGAGGGTTATTCAAGTTTAGAGACTGTTTGGAGTAAACAACGTACTGTTTTGGGTTTTATCACAAGGATCAAATAGATAGAGAGCAAGGGAGCCTAGTGGCAACGACCCCGACTTACAGATGATAGGTCGTTGGGTCGAACCCAGCCAGGCGCTTTACTTTGTGTAAATAATTTCATCACCACTGCTCACAAAACGATGAAGGAACATTGTGAGGAAACCGGCATGTCCTAGAACCAAAAATTCGAAGTCATGTGACATCTACCAACCCGCACTGGGCCCGCGTGGGGAACATTGTAGGAGGATTATGCAAGGCGAGGCCCTCCATCTCCCTATTCCACACAATTTGTCACAATTTGGCCGTTTGCTAGCGCCGGCCAGTCCTTTTGGTAGGAGTCAAGCTCGTCCTTCTCGCCTTGGCTTGCGCTTGGCTTGCTTGTCTTTTCAGACCATGCCCAACTTGCTGGAGTGTCCTAAGTGCCCGTTCACATTCACCTCGGATGACATGAAGAATGCCACTGATGCCGCAATCAACGTGGCCAACGTGGTCTTACATCTCTGCGTAACCCTTCGCGGAATACAGGCATGAAGTAGGTAATGTTAAGAGTTTTAAAAAAGGCGTAAAGGTAAAGGGTATTGGAAGTGTTATCCAATATTTTTAGAGGGAGTCGGCCTCTGTCTCAGCAGTGGGAACATTATAAGTTGATTATACAAGGATTAAATGACGTGGGCAACGACCCTCATCCTATAAATACTTTGTAGTCGTATTTTACATTATGTTATGAACATATTTCTCCACAAAACTGTGCATCAGACTTCTTTAAAGTGTACGTGATTCTCAATGTTTACGTTTACGTGAAACAGTTTTAAACATCATGTAGCGTTTACGTGGCAGCCACGTTGAATTTTTAATTTTAAAAGAACTTATTATTCCTGCAAAGAAGTACATTTTTAATTTAAAATAAACAAAGGGTCCTTGTTTATTTTCTTTTTATATATTAATAATTTATTTAAAAATACTCTAGCTAGAATTTCATGAGCTTTATGAAGTAACATGAACTTAGATAAAGATAACATCGTAGGCGCAGACATTATATACTCTTATGAGTAAGTCTACACTAAAACTTAAGTGTTTAGGAACAGTAAACTGTCGCTGCTCATTATATTAAAACAGAAGTTATTATACGACTTGGGTAATATACGGTTCGTTATAAAACGGTTTACTATAGTGAAAAATACTAACATATTCTGTTTCACTCCCACGCATAAGCTAGGCACGTTCTACGTAAGTAGAGATATGAAACCGTAAACAGGTTCATTGTACAGAAACAGTAGAAGAAACAGGTACCTGTTTCTTCATATTTAATTAAATGCACAGGTGTGCATATTGGCTATGTGTCAGAATGTTCTAAGTCAAAAAATATGTATAATCTAAAAAAATAATTATTAATAGCTGGCTCCTGCACTCACTGTTTTTAGGAAAAATTTAAGTCTGCAAAAAACTCACTGCAACCAATCGTGTTTTCAGTTTCAGTATTCGCAAAAAGATAAATAGTTGGCACATCATTTTTCTTCTTATTGCAAAACAAGCGTATTTTTAAAACAGGTTCAACGACTTGAAAGTTGTTTGTCACCTGATATAAAATCTGTATACCTAACGTACGTAGGTAATGCGCCGAAAAGACAGATTATTGAACTGTAGCTAAAATCCACAAACTTATAAAGAAGCCAATGACGCTGGCACAGGACAATGAGCTTTATCCTTTCTTAAAGCTTACTGATAACAACTCCACCTGACACTGGTCTAACTGCAGCAGTCAATGGTAACATCTGTGTCATTAGAGAGCATCGTAAAAAAAACTTGGTAGACGCAGAATACTTAAGGAACACCTGATCACGTATGATTGCATTGTAAAAATATTGGAAAACACTTCCAATACCCTTTACCTTTACGCATTTTCTTAAACTTTTAACATTACCTACTTTATGCCTGTATTCCTTGAAGGGTTAAGCAGAGATGTAAGAATGATACCTACAGTCCACTCATATTTTGCCAGTAATTTTATTATTCTTATTCCCATACTACATGCATACCATGTTTGAGGAAGGCCTGTGTCCATCAATGGACCCCTTTCGGCTATAATGATGATATTCTTCTTTTCGTGTCGATGGTACTCTTCCTCGTTATTTTTTAATATAATTGGAGCCCACGTTGATTGCGGTATGAGTGGCATTCTGCAGGTCATCCGAAGTGCAGATGAGTGGGCACTTAGGCCCGTATTACAAAACCTCACTCGACACTCAAGCATTACTTAAACGAGCCATTTGATTGGTTGAAACTAGTTTTAAGTAATGCTTGAGTCTTGAGAGAGATACTGTAATACGGGACTTAGAGCACTCCAGCAAGTTGGACATGGTCTGAAATAATAAAATAAATAAATAAATATTCCACAACTATCACACAACGCCATCTAGTCCCAAGCTAAGCAGAGCTTGTGTTATGGGTACTAGACAACTGATAAACATACTTATATATTTCTAAATACATAAATATTATAGATAAATTACACCCAGACACAGAACAAATGATCGTGCTCATTACACAAACATTTGTCCTGGGTGGGAATCGAACCCACGACCTCCGGCATAGCAGTCAGGGTCACTAACCACTAGACCAACAGGCCTGTCAAATTAATAATGATAACGATGAAATAATGATAACGATGATGTAAACTACACTGTAACGCGGCAAGCCAAGGCGAAGATGGCGGGACGAGCTTGACTCCCACCAAAAGGACTAGCAGGCCTAGCAAAAGTCAGAATTCTGTGGAAATGGAAGAGGAGGCCTTTGCCCTGCAGTGGGACAATACAACCGCTCACAAGCCTTTTTTTTTTTTTTCAGGATGGGAAATCATCAAATGACCCCTCCCGCTCTGGGTGGAGCAGAAGGGAGTGTCAGACTCTTACTGACTAAAACCCACCCGTGTTCCTTCCTTAGCCCTTTATGTTCCAGGGCAGCGGTAGCCCTTTCGGACGATCCCGCTACCCCGGCAGGCTTCGGCCCTCTCGGGCCCCGTCATCTACGTTGACATCTCTTTGAGGCGCACGTGGAACACATACGCGCCGTCCGGCACAGGCCTGGTCCTGATCGGACAGAGAGCTACCCATTGCTCTCCGCCCGCAGGCCTGCGCCTACGGTGGCCGGGAGTCGTCACGCGGCTCCCGACGCCCGGAGCGTCTCCCTCGGCGGCTGAGGCGTGAGGATCTCTCCCTTGCCCATCCCGCCACCTCCTTCGCTAGCATGACTGCTTCGCAGAAGGAGGTGACCGCCTCCCACTCCCTCTCGCCCCGGACCATGGCTTGCACCAGGGCCGGGCGCGAGAGGTCGCCGCCGCTGCCGGTCGCCTCTACGAGGACACGGCGGTGCTCTGCCCAAGCGGGGCAGACCTCCACCGTATGCTCCACCGTGTCCTCTGGGCGATCCTCGCAGTGGTGACACCCGGGCGTCTCCTCCCGCCTGATGATGTGCAGGAACCTCCCGAAACATCCGTGTCCGGAGAGGACCTGCGTCAGGCGGTAGGTGAGAGCGCCGTGACGCCTCTCTAGCCACTCCTCAAAGAGGGGTCTTACCGCCGCTATCGTGGCGTGCCCTACCGCTCACAAGCCTTGACTTCAGGCCACATATTTTAAAAACAAAGAAAGTGCAAGCTATCCATCATGTCATCATTGCATCACAATGATTCATAAGCCAGACTCGCAATGCATCATACATCGACCTTGGATCCATTTCCCACGTCACACCGACCTCTTACGTACAACACACCTGCCGACTGTTTGTACCTGGCCGAAAATAGAAAACTTTTCATTAACAATTCATGAAAAAATGTTCAGGAATTAGAATGACTTCATTATACTTCCTGTAAACTATTTTTATTGCACGTCATGGGCAGTCATGATCCCGAACGTTTTACAGCTGGTCAATTTGCTCACATGGGAGCCGTTTCATGTAAAATTCTGTAATTCAGCTGAATTTGGTTAGACTGAGAGCTTCGGCCTTTCTTTATGTAGCCTGAGACTGTAAAAAATTATTACAATAAACAATTATCAAGCAAGTTCACTTAATTAAAATTACAAAGGCATTTTCGTAAGTAGCATACAAGGTGGCAGGGACATCGTCGCGCCACCCGTAACCATAGATTCAGTACATAATTCGGAACCTTTTATGACATTTTTTGTGGGCTATTTAAAAACAAAAACTATTCCCTACATTTTGACCACATAGGTACCGCACTTTTCTCCAAACAGCATTTTTTTTTTAATAACAGGTGCTCTGAAAATTTCATCACATAATTTTACAAAAGAATAATAAATTAATCATATGAAAAATTGAAAACAAGCATTTTATTCACGAGAAACGTCAATGTCTCGCTCTTGGCCACATTTTTCCACAACATAATATTTGTCCGTGACTCTGCTTATATTTAAACATTTCTCGTCCAAGGCGAAGCGCGGGCGCATGAAAACAATTACAATAAACACAAAATAAACCGAGATATTAGACAGAACTAAATTCAGCTGAGTGTCTTGGCTACGATTCCGTCGAACTATAACTTTCCAAAATATACACTGTATTTACTCGAAACTTTGCAGCATTGCAGTTTTCTGTTATCATAAACCGCTACAACAGCAAAAATACACACACATACATAAACGATCGTCTCCTTCCCATGGGGGTAAGCAGAAACCATAGAACGATATCTGCTACGATCCTTACATACTCCTTTTGCTTCGTTTCTGTTCATACGTGCACGCCGGTTGCAAGTACCTGACCTTTCTAAAGAACATCACCAATAAGGCTACTCAATTTCCTCCTAGGAAGTCCCTTCCCGGCGTTTCCACTTACATCTGCCGTGTATGTAAATACTTTTTGTTAGTCGCCTTTCATTCGTCCTCTCGACATTACCAAAATATCTAATACATACCTACTCTTTTTTTAATTTTTGTCACTATCTCTTCTTTTTAACCGCATCGTTGCGCGTTGCCTTATCACATCATTTCTCAGTAAAAATACTCATTTCAAAACGTATTTGTAGGAACATTTAAAATTCACATATGTATCTAGTCAAAGTCACGGTTCCCAGGGTGGTCTTGCTGCGCATTTGGTCCTGGTTTCCCCCCTATTGGATGGGACCTAAACATACGTTTCTGGCGAACTGTGGGTTTGCTGTAGGTGTAGGTACCTTTGCCTCCCTCTTCGTGGATTACAGGTAGGCGTAACGTTATGTTTTTGTAGTCAAAAAAAAGGAGAAACAACATTTTATACAAATACCGTGACAATGAAATCTCTGTGGGGGTAATACATACGCCGTAAATTTTTATTTGTTTAATAACAACGACACAGGGAACAAAAACATTTTTTTTAACCCATTCGGTGTTTAATTGCCCTCTTGGGCAACACACAAAGCCGGATCTCCACAAAAACTGGAGGAAAAATATATGAATAAACTTGGAACTACGCAAAATATCTAAAACTGAAATAATCTTTTATTTATACCACAAAAAAAACTCCAGATATTCTTAAAATACATTGTATTTACAAGACGAGTGAATTTCATTATTTTGTTTTATTGTCATTTGTTGACGTCAAGGTGGTTTGTAGAATCTAAGAAAAAGTTAGACATTTCATTAGGTATAATATGTAGGTAGGTATTACTGAGATAATTTGGCTGATTTCCACAAGATCAAGAGCAAACCTTCATTAATCCTTACCTAATTATATGAAAGTTTTGCTTTGTTTCTGTGTTCGTTTGTCCAACTTTCACGTCTGAATAGAATTAGAATCAGAATTTATTTATTTGTAAAAATGCAGTTTTACATAGTATGGTGTTAATATTTTTTAAGTTCTCTACCACAACATATGTGTACAAATATTCAAATGTCATTATTATATAACTAAGCACAGTTAATTTTAAGATTTGTGATTTACAATAAGTCCAATATGAATTATATTATTATAATTAGGTAGTCATTACTTAAAAATCAATGTCAAAATTAGTATAATAATATAGTTCACCTATTTCCATACAGTTATGCATAAGTACTGATAGATAATTCGTTATACGGCGACGGTATCGGGTATAGGCACCTAAAGCCGAATATACTACAGACGTAGAAATGTGTGTACCTATCTCTATAATTTTCTTCATTCCCCTGTAACTAATAAATTAACGAAAATGTGGCAAAACATTGAATAATTTTACAAAATAAAAATATTTACATATTTTATTTGAAAGCCGTAATTGTGGCATGTAACATGTAACTCCGTTGTGAATGTTATATTTATTAATATTTCAGACACATTTATTATCTGGACATAAACAAATATTTTATTAAAATTCACGGTAGTCTGTTATCTGTCTCTGTAAACTAAGAGAACATAATTCAAAATCTAATCGTTATTTCCGAAGAATGTAGTTCAATAGCCTAATGATGACTAATTTGAAACCATTCGCATAGATTTGATGGTTAGGGAGAGCAGAGAATCTGGAAATTATAATTTATTCATCAGCTTTAATACAAGCCGACTAAAAATAGTTTATGTAAACTAGATAAAATTCCGGAGTATAGCTAAGGAAAGCGGTTTCATTCGGTGGCTGGAAGCCGAAGGTATCAGTGATCGCTTACCGACTGTCAGTTATTGTGCGAAGTTTAAGTTCAAGGACTTGTGTGGGTGGACCTTTGTTTGTTTATTCCTTTTAAAGCAGGTGAGACAGTGATTAATATTTGAAACAAAAATACGATGAATGTATAATATTGGACACGCTACTTAATTGAATTCACTATTCTTTGATCGCCAAAAATATTGATTTAATTTTTATTTAGTATCAATTACAGTCTTGATTCAAGTGTTATGCGCTTACAAAAACTGTACACGTTTTCATAGCCATCGCACATGTGCACAGTTATTAATGTCTGCGTATTGCATATTGATTCATAAATCATATGTGCCGAAGGATGATTCACCCGATACCATGCAATTGGCAGACTTATACCCGTCGATATGATCATCAAACAACATAACCGTGATTGCTGAAACATTGCAGGTGAGGGCGCCGCTTTCCCAGCGCGCGCGCAGGCAGTGGGCGGGCGCCGACTCCGGACTCAGTAAGAGACAGGCATCGACGCCGCTCGCACGAATCTGAACGCAAAAAGGTATAAACACTTAAAAACATCGCTTCTCACTGCTTCATATAACATTTGCACTAATAAAAGCTTACAAATGTCTGTGTATTTTTTTTCGACACTAATCACCTGCCGACCTCGACATCCATGACTAACTTCATGAACAAGGTGTTCAGTTACAAAAATAATTCGCCGTGACTTCATGCGACTGAAATAACGTTTCGTTCAAGCGGCTGCTGTAATATTTTGGCTGGTCACGAGAATATTTTGTTCCTCACTTCATCGATATGGCTATTATACTTTAACATTTTATTTATAATTCAATGTTTATGACTCTGTGTTTATAAAAATCGATCGTAAGCATTTAATGTCCCTCGATGATCTGTTTTAATGATTGTGACTGTTAAATCAGAATAGAATCTTATTCTTGTACATCAGACAATCTGAATTGTACGAGTGGATTATTTTCAGCCTTGATGACGGTATTGTTAACCTCGTCCAAGCTATAAACATCTCGATTAACCTATAACTATCTCAATATTTTTAATGTTTACCGTGTCCCCCTGCCAAGGACACCATGACATTGTTTCCGTGAAATACTTTATTACTGGCTTTAGTTTACAGTCTAACACTAACGTCATATTGCAAGTTATTATTGTTACAAAATTACAAATAGCTGAAGACAGTTCTAGCAGTTTGTTTAATATACGATAGTGATTATTTTAACTAAATATTATAAATACAGGTAACAAAACATCTGATTGTTGTTCCACTCTTGCAAAACATTCCCAGTTATCTTGAATTTATAATTCCGAAAATAAGTGCGCAAATATTTATTACGCATGCGGGCAAGGAGTCCAGAACGAAAATAGCCGACACCTCTCGCCGTTCACATTAAATATCGCATCTTGAGCAGCATGGAGATAACGAACTATTTTTCCTACACCTACACAAATTCTCTAACAAATTTACATGAGTCCGATATTGTTTGAAATGCATTCATAACTTTTCAAATTTCAATCAACTCATCAAAGTAACAGTATTTTTTCTTAGAACTGTCTTTGCGATGTCGGAAAGTAGTTTTATGAGACTGCTACCGACACAAACCTTGCACTTTTAAGGCATAATAAAAGTGCTACTTATTCTAGTTTATACTTTCTGGACATAAAACTGTATATAAAAATGACAACTGTATACTTTACAAGTTTTAGTACCTAGTTACACCTAAGTAATAAGAAAATAAACGGGTCTCTATTTGTTATGACAGTGAAATCAATACGGTTATCATCCCGTTGATACGCAGATTACAGGCATAACATTAGCATGTCAACTGCATCAATACGTTGATCGTAAGCGGATGCAGGGATCGAGTAAATTTACAATATGCATCGATAATAGCCGTCATACGTTTGATCTTCGCTTAAGCCAATCACACTTGCCGTTTTACATGAATATTGTAACACATGTTTATACATTCTACGTTCATTCCGCGTACAAGCTGTTTTCAGATCTTTGTTTTGATTCCATTTCTGAATGTAACGTTTGGTTCTTTGTGTTAACTTAATTAAGTAAAAGTCATTTGGGCGAATAATGCCTTTAATGGAATGTGGGGTTTTAATGAATCATCGTAGGTTTCAGATGGTTATTAGTATTCCAATGTTCTGTGTTAATAAAACCTTGGCAGTGAAGACGGGAAGTTTTTAGGGTAAAGAGAAGTCATATTTTCTTGTTGAAATATCTAATTGTTTTTTGATGGCATCTTTCACGAACTACAGCGGTAGGCATAATAACTGTACGGAATTTTTGTGGGATGTGGGGAATTGGTTTATTAGCAAGACGCCTACGACAAACTCGCCTCAAGATCTCTTATCACATACAGTTAAAAGAGAATTATTTTTTTTATTTTTTATTATTTAACTCATAAAACTGATGTACAATCACACATGCAATAAAAAAGTTACAACACAATATGTCTGTTTGACATCTAATAAATGTGAATTTAGCATACATATTTGTATAGAATTTTGCCTTGTCTTATTTACAAACGAAAAAATAAAATGTTGTTTTCAACGATGCGGTAACATGAAGTAGGCTAATTCTGGAGCAGAATATGACAGCTTTGTGAAAAGTCTTCCGCGTCCATTTCGAAATTACGACACTTTGTACACAAATAAATCCAGTGACAAACGATTCTGTAACGTCTAACAACGTTATTCTACGCTGCATGGGTGAAGTTACTGAGTACATAGCTCTCAAAGTTTACTCGGAAATGAAAAGTCTTGATAACAAATAAAAATTCTTAGAAAAACTAGCAAGAGAGAATATTAGATGTAGGTACCAAATAAATAAAATATTCTAGCTTTTTCTGCACCTATTTCCTCGTATATCAATAACAGAATATTCTGTACCGAAGGCGTTAGTATTGAAATCTTATTCGCACAAAGCTGGCTGTCTCCAGCACATTATTCGGAAAAAATATGATAGCCGTCGTTGGCGGTGGCTCGGCTAATAAAAACGCAATAACACGAGGTGCCTCGACGCCAACCCCGGGGCGTGAATCTTACGAGAGTGTAATAAAATTATCTCACGAGAAGGATAAAATTTGTCATCCTAATTTTTCTGATACGCGTCCTGGGGTAAATAGTCGTATATTCTAGAGTGTTAGTTAACTAAGCGTTTGTATGACATTTTAGCTTAAAATTTAAAAGCCTTAAAGTACATTAAACTGATAAAGTTGAGTAATAAAATTATTCTCAGAAAATTGGAATTATAATTTTCAGTTTTTTTTTCGTAATACATCAAAGCTCTCAATGCTAATTCATTAATCAATAATAATGTCTAGTAAGATCATAATAATCTAATAAAATTAATTGAAGTGCCTATTACAATAACTGTATCTGTTCTTGGGTCATAAACCAATGTATTTTTGAACGCCTGCATGCATCGTAAATTTTATTATGCTTTCAAGAGTGCAGTTAAAAGTTGAAGCTGCGATTTAAAATGCGGCAGATTCTACCTATCTACGAATGTTATGCTTTTATAAATACGTAACAAACCAAAGGCAAATAAATATTCCATTCGACACAAGCACATCCCATTGATTTTGACCCATCATCAATTTAAAAATCCGATTGATTCTAAGACACGTGGTAGTTGGTAAAAATACACCACCCACTATTTCCAATCAGCTAATTAATTCTCAGGATTAATTAATTCCTTTTCCTATTTTTCAGCTGATGCTATTTTTAAATTGAACTAATAAAAACAATGTTTTCTAACATTCCAGCGCTGAACGAACGAATACAAGATGGCTTCCGGCCCGAAGATAGTGCACAAGCAGTTCAACTCGCCCATCGGGCTGTACTCGCAGAAGAACATCAAGGAGACGCTCACCAAGCACATGTCGAACCTCGGCAATGGCACCGTCGGGTAAGAAATACCTTGATTTATTACACGACTGCCCAAAAAGGGAGTGTTATGTTTATTTACTTTTTAGGTGTAAGGGATATCGTCGAGCAAACTGTTAACATGAATGACCATAATGATTCCAGACCCGCCAGGGTTGCAAATTTTCGTTGGTTATTAAAATAAAATCAGTTGTTTCATACAAAAGTGCAATACCTACAAGGTCAAAATGTATGAAACAGCAATATTTTTTTTTTAATAACCGACAAAAATTTTCGACGCCATGGGGGCTAAACTCATGTGCTGAATCCATGGTTACAGTTTGCGCGTCGATGTCCCTGCAACCCTGTATATTCTGATCACTGTTATTAAAATAAATAAATTATTTACTACACGCAAAACCGTACTCATAATTCCACATGTTTTATGTATAAATTTTCATTTTAGTCATTTAATAATTGTAAATTAATTATGCCACAATAAAGCCTCTACAATTCTACAATTATATCAATGAATAATGAATTTCATAAATAACTTTACATTATCCACTTAAACTGATTGAAGTTAAAGACAAACTAATCTAAGAAACCAAATTGTATTGTCTCCTGCGCTTTCACGAAGCTTTAAATTCTATTAATTATATAACAAGCTAGACTATCTCGGTTAACGTGATAACAGTACATTAACTGAATACTGATCTGAATACTTATCGTTGATATTAAATTAAGATAGCGTTTCGTATATTCCAATCAATCAATCTGTCTAGTCTCTTCCAATTAAGTTGGGGTCGGCTTTCAGTCTAACCGAATGCAGCGAATACTAGCATTTTGCATGGAGCGACTGCCTATCTGACCTCCACAACCCAGTTACTGGGTAACACGATGATACCCTTTGGTAAGATTGGTTGTCGGATCTGACGACCCGTAACGACTGTCAACTGTCAAAAATCCAAGAATGACAGTCAGAACCAATGTGACCATCTCGATATGTGTTGGATGGTCACCCATCCACGAACTGACCGCAGCAAGCGTAGCTTAACCTTCGACCAACCTGTGCGGCTGTTATCATTTAGCCACGAGCCCCTCTCGTATATGCCAATTAAGAAGAAATATATCTGACATTGATTAGCTAGGTTTCATATTTTTGAAGAAGGGCGAAAGTTAATACTGCCTAATACACGAATTACGGTGAACACGTCATAATTCGTGGTCGTATCAAGTTTATCCATTAAGGGTACTTTTGTTACGTTCTATTGAAGTAGATAAGTACCTACATAGAACTACTGAGAGGGTCGATAAGCCGGTACTAGAGACACCTTCTTACTTCGTAAGCCCGTGATTGAGAACCTTGACATTAAGCTTCCGGAAAATTCATCAACGATTGTAAAAATACATTGAGAATCATCATCTGCCTAGCCTTTTCCTAACATGTTGGGGTCGGCTTGCAGTCTAACCGGATGCAGCTGAATACCAGTATTTTACAAGGAGCGACTGCCTATCTGACCTCCACAACCCTTGAAAATATGTAGTTAAAAAAACCTAAATAACGCGCTTTTAGCACGCACTAAAAATAATACAATAATTAAATTAACTTGAATTGAATTATTGTCAACCAATCTACATATACATACAATGTTTTATTTCGATGCGACAATTACAACAAGGTTAAAATTGACTTTTAAGATTTGTTTTTTCTTTATTTGTTAGTTACAAGATACTAAAATGTTTGTAAACAGGTCGGTGACTTTTAAGACTATCATAATATTTAATTGGGTGACTCATATTGATCGCCTTCGCTTTCTGATGGCACAATAATTTTCTTCAGGCTTTGCATTCGTAGAGAAAATACTTCTGTACAGCTTAGATATCTCTGATTTACAGTGATCAGTATCAGTATCTAGACAGCTGAATGCTACTACCCACATCCATCAACCTTTCTGATACGATCTCATTCGTTCTCAATAAAATAGAAATGTCCATTTCAATAAGACAGGAACGCGTGGCTAAAAGAGCTAGGGCAGTCTGTGGCGGCCCAGCGGTAATGGCCGCGTTGTAGGTCGTAGGTTCAAACCCAGTCAGGCGCTTTACTTTGTGTAAATTACTTCATCACCACTGCTCTCAAAACGGTGAGGGAAAACATCGTGAGGAAACCGGCATGTCCTAGAACCAAAAATTCGACGACATGTGACATGTACAGCCGCCAGCACATCAAGCTACTACAATCTGTCAAATTTCTTTAATAGATTTTCAACTTTATCGCTTAAGTATTAGGTTCAAGTTTGTTTGGGAAAATTTGACAGTTTGGGGTAGCTTGACCTGCTGGCATCTGTACCAACCCGCACTGGGCCCGCGTGGTGAATTACGGCCTACTCCCTCTCACTGAGAGGAGGCCTGTTTATAAGCTGATTATCCTACGTAGCTATAAATATAAATATTCTGTAAACAGCACCTTTTTTCCATCCATTTTTACCATAATTGTACCTTCATGACATCCCACACCGTTACACCAGGCATAATCCTTCCGTTTCTCGCAAAGCAGTAAAATAAACAAAGGAATGACCACCATTGCAGAGTCAGCAAAAAACGTCGACTAACACTTCAGTTTTATAAATCTTAATTACTGAGCAAAATTATTAATTAAAATCGGAAAGTAAAAAACGAAAGTCGTAAAATTTTAAGAACCTTATGGCTGCCTGTCCATTGAAGCGTACTGAGGCTGAAGAGCGGAGAAACGGAGAAATATTAACCAATAGGATTGAGCGGAGCAGAGATTTTATGCAATCCTATTGGTTAATATTTCTCCGTTTCTCCGCTCCGCTTCAATGGACAGGCAGCCTTAGAATGCTAAAACCAGCAGTACGATTCTGTAACCATCTCACATTGAATGAATTTCCGAGGTCAAGATCACATGAACACGAATAAAAAGAAAAAAGTATAAATAATTAAGGACCTCTGTCACAGCTTGTCAGATTCCTGTAACAAATACACCTGACACTGGCAGAATAGTCGACATCACATCAGTTGCCAAAAAGGAACAAAAAAATAAGACTGGGGTGTATTATCACCTGTTTTACTTGAAATATAAGGGTATCGCTGTAGTAAATAATACGCATTAGCAATCCGGTGTGATGAAATGATTTCGTTAAAAAAGGTCTCTTGGTTTCTGTCTCCATACAAATTGCTGAATAACAAAAAGCCGATGACTTTTTAAGTGTTTTTTATGTCTATACTTAGCATTTGCGTTAAACGTAGGCACATACGTCTTGTCCTTCAGGACAAATTACTTTTAATCTCTCTGAAAACAACTCTTTAAAATACAGACTGGAAATCAAAACATGGAGCTATTTTTAAAGAATGCCAATTAAATAAAGCATTTTTGCATGCATCGTTATCTCTTTATAAAAAGTTAATCATTGAATAAACTCTTCTTTGCTTGTTAAGATCTTTGTTATAATATTATTCTCTACTTTCACTATTGCGTAGCAACGGTTTTCAAATAAGGCTCTTACAGACAGGCGCGACGCGACATCGCGAAACGACTCTTGTAGAACAATTTCTTTGAAAACTTAGAACATAGAGTTGCGTCGCGCCTGTCTCCGGGGGTCTTTATGTTCGTTCAAGTTTTTCAACACACAATCTGATAACTGAAAAGTGTGGGATGACCACAGACAGGTTTTCTATAAAATATACATTTTTATTTCTTTGTGTTTGCGCATAATCCGATTCTATGGAAGCCATGACAAGTGACATATTTATACCGCTTTCTTAGGAAACCAAGGCTTTATCGCTGATTGAATTTCACTTTGTCTATGCCCTCAGATCATAAATAGTGACTTATAAAAATAAAACAGTATAAATCGCTTTGTCAAAAGTACAACAAACTGTTTATGTGAAAGTAATTGTTCCACGGAGGTTTGACCGTTTGCCAGGGCGATGACGTCTTATTGATACAATTGTCGAGTAATTAGTCAATGGATATTAACAATAGAATACCCTTGTCTTTGTTGACATTACACATATTTCTACATTTTACTGCGAGGTTACGCCAACGTATTTACGTAGCAGACATTAATTATGGCTTACGAATGTTATTTGATTTGGCTATAAACACGGTTTTTTTTTATAAATTCAGATATTCTTATATTTTACGGGCAAATTCAAAGAGAAAAAAGAAGAATGACGTGTACCAAGCACTAGTTTCTATTTCTTGTCTTACGCAACTAAGAACTTAAACACAAACTCATCAATAAAACCATTTTGGCACTTTTGAATTGCCAAAGAGTCCGTCAGTTAGTCAGAAAGTTGAAGCTAGTTGCCCATTCCAAAACGTAGACCTCTATGGAGAAGAACGGGGAAGACTGATGGTAACTTCTACAGTAAATCCCTCCTGCATAAATTTAAAACACTCAAACAAAAATACTTAACATAATCGCGTCTATTCGGAATGTAGACTCGACTACAGCGCGTTAAAAATAAAAGCCGCGAGCTATAAATAAAGCCACACACACACACGAACATGTAGGAAACAAAACAAAATGATAGACGTAGACGTGCCAATGGGAGGTCGATGAGTCACACTCACCCCAAATGAATCAATACGATTACGTCTATACGAACATTACCTACGCGTATTTCAGAGTTATTCTCACGTGTGTATACCCCCCCAATCGGGAATCAAATTACCAGTGATGCTAATACAATCAGCAGCCTGTTTGGGAACAGGGAAAATGCATTTTATTATCCTGAAATGCTGATGAGATTTAAAAACCCAGTCTGATCCTACACGGTACACACGACGAGATACCAAGACATTTCCAGTTTTAGCCGACCTCGCATTGTATGGGCTTCTTGTACATTGAGAAGTCAGCTTATACTGGAAATGTACATAATATGTATAGCTTGATAATTGATTTGCGCAATTCGGGATATTGTGAAATATAATTGATCGTTTAGAGCTAAACCCAACTCCACAGACTTAGAAGGGCTTTCTTGAAGATCTTATTTCCGGACGAAGGGAACTATGAGAATTAATATGGAAGAAGCATTAGGCGTAGGGTACGTTAGGGTAGGATCACATTACTGCACGACCGCGGAGCCGCTGGGGTTCCCTTAATATTCGAGTATTTATCGTCCGAGGTACATTATAGGGGATTTTGAGCAAACAAATTATAATAAGTGTACATATGTTTTTTTTTTAACAAAGAGTCTGATATAATAAAATTCTGATAGAATATAACTGAATAAACCAGGTAGGTGCAATATTTTAAATATAGTTTTTCTGAGATAATCTAGGAAAATCCGTAACTGTAGGAGGTACGGGGAAACTATTCCATACCATCCCGTCCGTACCATTAGGTAATTTTTTCATAAAAAACTATTTTGACACACTTAACTACTTTAGAACATAGCTATTTACCTATATATTTTATGATAAATGTTTTTTGATACACTTAACTTCTTGGTCAAGTACGAGTAAAAAAAGTAAAATTGTTGTTTTTTATGCTTATCGAGTTAATTTCATGTAAGGATCATTTCACTGTACTGAAAGAAAAACATCTAGACAAGAGAAGGTCGATAGGATAAAAAAAATATATTATTAAATATAATATATAAAAATATTATAAAAATAACTTAGTTTTCAGCATCAGCTCCATTATCACACAATTTAGTTAAAGACTAAATAACAACAGAAAACTCTAGTAGATAGTTAGTTAGCCAGTTACCTATGACGACATATCAACCTATACTTTTCCGGTATAAGCTGACTTCTCATTGTACTAAAAACCTATACAATGCGAGGTCAGCTTAAACTGGAAAATTATTGCTTGATATGTCGTTGTGTTATATTACTGCTTTTAATTATTATACAAATTGCAAACATTTTATGACAGACTGCATGTTAATACAGTTTGTCATAAAATGTTTGGTGGATACGCCTTTAAGTTAATCTGTACCACAGCAATAACAATGATTTATAGATTGTGGCCGCAGTTAGCATGCCACAGCTGAGCTGTCTTTTCTTATGGGCGACAGGCCAATTTGAAAGTGCAACTCAAAAACAAACAAAACGTCGGTCATATAGATGGCGCCACTGTCTTTAGGTGAAGGAAATATAAGTTGATATTAAAATTAGTACCACATACCCACTGCTCTCAAAACGGTGAAGGAAAACATCGTGAGGAAACCGGCATGTCCTAGAACCAAAAATTTGAAGACCCTCACTGCGATACATCGCGGCCTGCTTGGGGGTTTATCTCGATGCCTGCATGATGATGCATGTGCGTGCGTGTCTATGCAATTATTCGCTGTTCTGATTTTATAAGTTGTACTTGTGACATCTACCAATCCGCACAGAGCCCGCGTGGTGGATTACAGCCCACTCCCTCTCACAAAGAGGAGGCCTGTGTCCCAGCAGTGGGAACATTATAGGCTGATTATGTATTTTAGTACAGCAGATAGATAGATAGAATATTCATGTACACCAAAAACTTACAGATATAAACGTAGAAATTTTACAAGGGGTGACACAATGGGCGGTCTTAAGCGATCTTGTTTTATTGTTATATCTTATGTTTTGGGCTTAGTAGTCCAATTGCTAAGTAATCCTGGTACTATTTTGCAACGTCCAAGATGTTTACGGGAATTACTTATATTCTACGGTGAAACTCACTTCCACTGTAATTTTTAGACAAAGATCTCATCAACTATAAGATAAACGATATCAGACTCTTAAAAATGAAGCGAAAAACTTAAGATCTTTCAAAAACCTTAAAGAAAAAAGGTTTTCATGAATATATTAAAAACTGTAGACACTGTTCCTATCAATTGGCGATAAAATAGACAATCATTCAATCATTTTGTTGTTGTTGACTATAGTGCCTCGAACCTATAACATCTGGGTCACCCAAATCTTAAAGGTTATTGTCCTAGACATGGTCAGCACCAATTACTGACCGTTCTCATTTTCGGGCTAAATGATTTTGATGCAACGACAATATTGCTACCCCACTTTATTCAGGATAAATCTAATTAACTCTTACTAATTGGGTAACTTGTTACTGTCTGGGACATATTTTGGAAGAGAGAGAGAAGCAGCAGCCTAATTGCGTAACACGTGCGTGCCTATAATTCAAAAATATACATTGCGTTATTTACGCTATCGAGCAGACGAATTCTTCAAACATGTGAAGCAATGGATTGTGGATTTCTTTCAAAATCCTTCGGATGGTGAATGCATGTGTTACGCAATTAGGGTGCTGGGGTTTCAAGGCAGGTATGCCAAATAAATGATGGTTGTCACAAAATTCGTTATAAGTTGGTACTTGTTTTGTCGCTGTTATAGTTACATGCTTTTACGTAGTCTGCATAACACGTTATGCGTCCTGCCAAGTACCTACCTACAATGGCAGGTGCAGGCTTGTCATCTGCTGATAGAATACTGAATACCCTTACAAACGTGTTTAGTAAACATGGAGTTTTGACCGTTAAAGCGTTCTAATTTACTTCAGGCGTAAGTGCATCTGCCTATAAGTTAATAGTAAAGAATGAGCTTTTAGTTTTTTCTACAATTACTTGGCGCTTGACCCAGTGGTTAAGGTTTCGCCTCTCATTCACGAGATTGTGGGTTAAAATCCGGGCACGGATCGCTCCATTTCAGTACATCTATAAACTAATTTAAAATGTAAAGTGACAAAGTTGTTCTATGTTCCAAGTAAAATCAAAAAGTGGAAAATACTGCCGACTTTTTAAATTCGTCTTTCTGAGTTTATCTTACATATTACTGACATCGGTGAACGAAAACATTGAGAGGAAATCTGGACTCCAAGTTAATATAAGTCTGGAATCGCCAACCCGTCTTGAGCAAGCGTGCGATCAATGCTCGTGCCTTCTCTGTATGAGAAGGTCTACCTTCTCATGCAGAACGAGCAGGCACGAGCCTTTGCACTACAGTGGGACAATATTAGTCTGGTATCATTATTAGCCCTTGTTGTGGCTGAAAATTGAAGGTTATGTAACGAGTGACTTAGTACATCTAAATATTAATTCGTAAAACAATAACCTGTTTCTAAGGTACCTTTATTGAAGAGAGCGTCCAAAGATAAACGTTGGGCCGATTTGAATGCCGTTGACCGATCAATTATGGAGTGCGCGCTGCCGAAGGGGCACTGACATTTACGCAGATGAAATTTAGCAGCGAGCCAACATACTGGGCATTCCGCAGTGCATGTGGATCATCAAAGTAACGCTTAAATAAATTGCTGCAGTACATGATACATTTGTGTTGGAACGTTGGAAGTACGGATGGTAAATGTCTGCGCTCAATGTGGTAGCGATAGAGGCACTCAGTGTATTTGCTTTGCCCGAGAACTTTATCTGATGTAAGACAGATTGCGTGCGTATGCGCTGAAGGTGTGTATAGAAATATTATCTAGACAGGAAATGAAATAAGGGTTTCGATTTAATGTTGAAAGTTGGTAATCAAAAGATTCTTGGAAGCTGTACTGCTGCAGTTGTAGAAGGTCTGAGAAACATGAAAAAAGCTGAACAATGACAAATTAGATTCCTTTTCCAAGAAATGCTGTGTAAAAATGCCTCAGTTGTGTAATATTCTTCATTAAAGTTCGCTTACTTTGGAAACAAAGCAAAAAACTGAACAATAAAAACATCTACAATCTAGAAAGAAATGTTATTTAGTGCGAACACTTTGAATGTTATTTCGTGCGAGTAATTGCTACCTGACGCCGTGTTTTATCTCCTATCTCATTATTATTGGCAAAAAGCGACAAAAAGTGGAAACAAACAAGCAAATGAGGAAGCAGCCGCGTGCGCCGCCACAGTCGCGACGCGACCGTAACCGCGCACTACACTGCGCCTGCGCGAATATAGGAATTCCATATTCATAATTCAAAATTCATGTGATTAATATTTCTGTCATAAAATAGGAAGTTTTTAAACTAAATACTGAGATTAATAATAAATACTTTAATAATAACATTAAGGTAGCTTATTTTGCTATTTGGATATTAAATTCAAATAAAAAATAAAGTTTTTCGTCCAAATTTTTTTACTCTAAAATTGCACAGTCATTTGACTGTATCAGTTGCATTGTCTCTAATAAAATTATCACAGTGATATCATAATCATAAAAATAGAAGTTACCCTGAAGCAAGGCAGACTCACCAGCGAGTCAGGATTTGGCATAAAACCGGACGCACACTCATCGCAATATAAATAAAAATACACGTGAAATAATACATCGTCGAGTTAATTAATTAATTTGTCCAAAAGTGTACCGCGAGTGCTTGTTACAATGGGTACTGTCATCGAGACAAATGAGTAAGGAATATTCCTAGGTTACCTGGCTACATACTTTTTTATGGCATATTATGTAGAATAGCAGCATATTATGGAGCAGAGCTAGGTGGCCCAGTGATAACAGCCGTGACTTGTGAGGTGTAGGTCGTAGTTCGAACCCTGACAGACGCTTTACTTTTTGTACATTTTCTCATCACCACTGTTCTCCAAACGGTGAAGGAAAACATCGTGGGGAAATCGGCATGCCCTAGAACCAAAAATTCGAAGACATGTGAACTTCTACCAACAGGCACAGGACCCACGTGGAGAGAAAGCCTGTGTCCCAGCAATGGGAAACTTTTAGGCGGATTATGCTTATGATATGTATGTAGAATAGACAGACCACTGTGATTATCAAGTGACGTGCAGACATTTATGAGCGTGTAATAATTACTTTCTTTGCAATATTTGCATTAATAAAGCATTTGTATGCCAGTTATGACTATTAAGAAGTATTCGTCGATGTACGTTTTAATATTTATTAACTTACGTGTTCTGATTGATTCATGATGGTACGGAAGCTTGTCACGATTGTCGGTTTAATTGTAAGAATTCGATCGATTAACTTGCCAGACACATTTTTTTTCTTTTTAAACCTCAAACTCTACTGACACAAGACAGATATACTTAGGTATGAATGCCATAACTTACTAAGGCCGCATTCCACCAAAGTTTTACATAGAAAAAGTCCCATACTGAGAATAAAATTTGAAATTTTGACAGTTTTTCCATACTAGAAATGTCAGACGTTAATTTTATTCCACGGTTAGAAGATATCTGACTTTGGTAAAAATCAGCCTTTAAAAGTTTAAGACGCTTTCAATAAAAACTCTCTCAAGGCTATGAAAGAAAAAATGACCTGTCTGGAAATGCGCTGGCATTTCCAGATAGGTAATTTTTCTTCCATTATAACAATGTGGTACGTAATTGCTAACCCCGTTATTAATAATCGCGGAGTAAACTGACGAGTATAAAATTTAGGTTATCCATACATTTTTCGAGCTGGTATAACTTTACTCTACATTTATTAATAGGTAAGAGTCTATCAGGGAGGTAATCTATGGAAAACCCCAACGAATCCCTATTTCACTTACGGGGTATTTATATTTCTACACTGACAACATACAATTATCTGACATTGACATCTGACCACGTTACCAATAAAGGTGCAGTGAGGTGAATGTAAACTTGATTTCTTTATATGGCAGCTGTTTGTTATAGACACGCTGACACGGTCAGACTTAGCCGGGGAGATTTATAGCAAGTACGATGATAAAAACAAAACTATTTTGGTAGTATGAATACACAGACTGTTGTGTTATAGGTAGGTAGGTACATGTGTTGCTACACCAATCTTGGTGTATTTTAAAACTCCATGTCATCTAGAATTATTGTCGCTCTGTAATAAAATACTCTTCCAGACCGAGCTTCGGCCATGGCGGCCAATCTCAGCGGAGACTAGCCTTCGGCGCGGGAGAGATTATAGTGCACAAGTGTAAGTGCAAACACAAGTGCATTCTCTCTTCCCTCACTCTCATAGCACTGTATAAACTTCTAAACTTAATGTTTTTTTAAGTAGTTAGTGAAAACAATTATCGGTGCACCTAATAAATAAATGACCCAAATCTTAAAAAGCACTACTGTTATATGATGTAAACATCCTAGTAACGTAATTTTATTGCGAAAAAGTGCCCCTTCCATGTGAAAATCACATAATTTTCCGGAAGTAATCTCTATCCATTAGGTAATCCAATGACGTCAAGACATGATCTTTCCATTTCATTTATAATAATTAGTATTTAATGAGAAGCCCGACTAACTAACATACCTACCTACTTCTTTCCTTTTATTATGATTGTATGTGCTCTACGCACTATGGGTCTGCACCCGATATAGCTGAATTGTTTGTCGCATCTCTTTTTCAAGTTATATCGATAAACTCGTTACCGACCAATGTGTGAGTGTTGCACTTACATACCGATATTTTTCTTACAAAGGTACAGCTTTTCCTAAGTTAGCATAATATAGCATGATCGGCCTATAATGATCCAACTGGGACACAGGCCTCCTCTCCTCGAGAGGGAACGGGCAGTAATCTACCACGCGGGCCCAGTGCGTAGTACATGTTGGTTTCATCACAATGTTTTCCTTCACCGTTTTGAGAGATGATGAAATTATTTACGCAAAATAAAGCGACAGCCTGGGTTCGAACCCACGACCTACAAGTCTTAGTTTATAAATCACCGAAATATAATAATCGTAGTTGAGGAAAAGGAAAATAAAATTTTCGGCTTATTTATAAATACTTAAGTACGTACAGCTTAGAAAAAGTCAAACCATATGGAAATAAGCGTGAACTGTCAACATCATAAATTATTCCGGATAAGTAGAACTTTTGATAGCGATGTATTGAATAACGTTTGTTAGTAAAAATGGATTATAAGAACAAAAAGCTGGCAAATTAAGAAAAGTCAATTTATTTTTAAGATAAGTACTTAGAGAAATACGCCTAACAGACAAGTATGGAAGATACAACAAGTTGCACCCCACCCCAAATAAATTGGGACAGGGGAATGAAGTATTAAGAGAAAACAAATTATTTTTAGATATAGATTACGATTAGATTTAGATGAAAATTACTTAGACATCGTTTAATTTTAGACCTAGTAACTAAAACTGAAGGTTATCTGTTCCCTTATTTTATATGCATAAATTACCCTTTAAAATAGTTTTTTTTTGCGGTTCCGCTCTACGTCTGCCCTACTACGCGTATTAAAAGCATCATCCGTGAAATGTAATGAATGTCGGAGACAGAACGGAATTTCAGTTAAACGATAGTAGCTAAATAATGAGTTTTTTTAAACCGCTAAAGTAAATAGAGGCTTAGAATTTAAAAATCATAATACATACATACATAAACTCATGCCTTCTTCACATGGGGGTAGGCAGAAACTACAGAACGCCACCTGCTACGATACTTACATACTCCTTTTGCCCCGTTTACGTTCAAAATCAAATCATAATACTTCCTAAATAAAGTTGCTAACATGCACATCTTGTTAATCCCCTTCTTTTTCTTTTCGTGTTGACGGTACTTTGATTCGACTCCTTTATTTTGAGCCCAGCAGGAAGCCACATTGATTGCGGCATCAATAGCTTTCTTTAGGTCATCAAAGGTGCAAGTGAACGAGCACTTAGGACACTCTAACAAGCAAAAATATATGAAGCGTTAGGCATCTTAACAAATGTCCATGGAGTTTCTAACCCGTTCTTCTCCATAGGTACCTACTACGCTTTGGAATGGGCCACTAGCTTCATCTTTTTGACTGACCGACCCTTGACAATTCAAAAGTGCCTGTAATTGGTTTAGTTGAAGTAAATAGTTTGAGTTTTTGAGTTTAAATTTGAAAATGTGACAGAACTTCCTGTAACACATTTTTTTATAGTGATGAAATATTGGTTGAAAGCAATAAATAATGTGCTTTATGGCAAGCGAACGTGCTGTTTTCAAATGAACGAGTGATTTACCCTTGTTTTACACTTTTTTAAAGACTAAGGTCCACTGCCACCACAGATAACTTACAATAATGCGCTTCGGGCTAGACATTTTTAAAACATCATTTTGTCTCTACGGTCTTCAAACGATTGACAGAAACAGAACGATGTATTAAATTAGTTTAACGCTAAATGTTTTTGTGAGTTGTGGTGCAAGCGGGCCTAAATAATGCACTATAAGTAGTCTGTAATTTATGTAGATTTTCTGTTTTTAACCACCGACGCAAAAACGACGGGGTGTTATAAGTTTGACGTGTCTCTCTCTGTGTGTGTGTGTGTCTGTCTGTGGCATCGTAACCGATTTTGATTTTGTTTTTTTTTGTTTGAAAGGTGAATTTGTCGGAAGTGCTCTTAGCTATGTTTGATGAAAATCGGTCCAAGATGGCCGCCGCCACAAAATGGCGGATTACATATTTTTTTACAATTCCCTCAATATGGGAATCAAATGAAAGGGCTTGACTAGTAGAATACTATACACTATGACAAATTTCAAATCCAAGATAGCTACCTGATTAAACACCAAATTACCAGAATCTTAAAACGCAAGAAAATAAAAGAAATGAAATAATATTTCATGCTTTTTGTAGAGACTCCTCTCTACAAAAAGCATGAAATAAATAATTAAATTAAAAATTTAAAAAACCCCCGACACAAAATAATAATCAAAATAGTACGAATGTAAAAAGCGTAAAACAATTTTTTTGAAAACATTGAAAAAATGGCTACAAATAGAACAAAAAAGGTATAAACGTGAAACCCTACAAAAAGAAAAAAATAACCCTGAAATTATGACCCTACGTAAGTACGTATGAAATTTATTGATTAAATATTGTCCCGTCGGGGGACCGCTACTATTTTAAACTTTAACAGAAACTTAGGCTAATAATTAGAGCGGTCCCCCGACGGGACAACATTTAATCAATAAATTTCATACGTACTTACGCATGGTCATCATTTCAATTATTTATGTGTTTGGGATAAAAGATTACAAAATAAAACATTTTAAAAAATCGTTTCAGTAAACGATTCTGAATAAACTACTTTCACAATTTACATTAATTCAGTTACACATTGTATATTACCAAATTACTGAATAATTAATTGCATAAGGTTTTCATCGTCTGAAAATGTTCCCAGTATTTTCCGTAAAGGGCGCAATATTTATAATGCTTGAGTCTATTACTTGTTAGCGTTACTTGTTACTTGGGCGTTAGCGATAAAATTCACGCTCTCCTCAAGATTAAAAATATACAATGAACGTAATCTTGAGCGTAATGAAGTGTGTTCTCGGTCATGGTCCGCTGGCGATAACTATCGTAGGTATACCTAAGTGAATTATTAACCTAACGGCTAACAAGATTTTTATAATCGTAAGTCGCAGATAAGTATGTAGGGAATTACTTGGCCGTGTTCGGCAATCTCATAGGGGTAGTACTTGTAGCTATCAGGTGGAAGATTCAAAATTTAAAAAACTCACCAAAAATAAAGTTCTTCAGACCGAATTTCGGCCATGGCGACCATTCTCAGCGGACACCAGCCGTCGCGGGAGATATCATAGTGCACAATTGTGTGCACAAACTCATGTGCACTCTGTCTTCCCTCACTCTCATTGTCCAATGGGACTGCAATCCGACACTTGCGGAGAGAGATCAGGCGCAAGACCAAAGGCTTAACGTTCTTGCCGAGGCACAGAGGTCAAACGCACCTATATTGGCATTAAATTAATTTTGTAGAAGAGAAACTAAGTAGTGGAAGTAATTTCGCTTTCGACTCAATTTTCAACAAACAAAGATTTTAACAATATGTTTCAAAACTTTCTTATACTTATAGCGCCTATAAAGTTTATATGTGCCATAAAATAATCTTCATAACGAGAGAAAACGCACGAATTGGTAATGCTGATTTTGATCACGAACGTGAACTTTGTACGGCGTAAATGAAGTCGAGTGAAAGTGTATTTAAACTTTCAATCGGCCGCCTGCGGAGGCATTAAACAAAAACCGTATCATGCAACAATACAAACATGCGACACTGCCATGCATTGTATGTTGTCGTTCAATTGTTTCTTCAATCGACTCGATGCCAATCACACCCTTTGTTATCTATTTATTTGTACAACTTAAAACTCATTTATTAAAAGTAAATGTTGGCACTGCTACCAGGATTTTTAATAAATCTTTCGTCTTTACCTAATGATGTGTCTCTATAATTGTATTTGTCTTATGGTCAGAGATTACACTACAAATTTTCCACTCACCTGCACCATAGAATAGAAGAATAGAATACTCTTTATTACGTAGCCACACATTGCTTCATATGCTCGTAAAAATTGTCTGCTCAACAACGTAAATAATGCAATGAATGTTGTTGAACTGTCAGAATGAAAGCCATTGCTGCTGTTAGCGTGTTACACAATTACACCACTGTTCTATCTTTTTAAAAATGCAGTGAAAATGTATGATTAGATTACCATTTCTTCTGCCCAAAGCCCAGCAATCTATTTTGTACTTCAAAGATATTATTTCTCAAGTCATCACTCATCTTTCCTTGTACACGATTTAACCATCGTTAGGTATACATTAACAGATTAGAAACATAATCCTGCGACTAAGGTATTAACTTACTATAAATAATAAGTAAAGGAAGAAGGTTTTATGATTGAGGTCAGATAACGGTTGTTTTTGCTCGTATAATTTGATAAGGAATTTTTCCATCAAAATGCGCAAACATAATTTGGTTTAGGTATACAGGGCGTCGCGATCAGTTACAATAACATTAATCTAAGGTTTCTGGGTTATCGGCAACCTTTGTACCAAACATATACATAGTTAACTAGTGAAATTATGTTTGTATTTGTGGTAATTGGTGAGCAGTGGTGGTCCAGTGATAACGGCCCCGGCTTACGAGTAGGTAGGTCGTGGGTTCGAACCCAGGCAAACGCTTTACTTTGTGTAAATAATTTTGTCAACAGTGCTCTCAAAACTTTGAAAGAAAACATCGTGAGGAAACCGGCATGTCCTAGAACCAAAAATTCCAAGACACGTGACATCTACCAACCTGCACTGGGCTCGCATGGTAGATTATAGCCCACTCCCTCTCGAGGAGTGAAGGCCTGAGTCCCAGCACTGGGAACATTATAGGCTGATTATGCTTCGTGGGTATTTAAAAGCTATTCCAGTCTTTCAGGATCTCTCCACAACCTCACAATGATGACCAAGAGAAGGACAGATATGGTGATCCTGGAGCAAAATTATGAATATTTTAACCATTTTATAAACTTACCCGCTCTTTCTAGCTTTGTTTTCGACTTTCAGCGCCGTAAGAGAAAAGTTATATAATCCCCTATTCTGAAGATATATAAGCTATGGACCTTCAGTATAGCAGTAACCATTGGACTTTCAGTAGAATGGCAATAGACAGGTTATTATTAAAATAGCTTACAATAGCACCTTACTCAATCCAATTATTAAATAATAGCCCCCAAAATGGGATGGGGGATATTAAATAACAAAAGAACTTGTAACGTCTATAGGCTGGCACGGTTCTAAATATTCGGGTCTGGGATTGATCGACTGAATTCGGTAACACAATCAAGGTTGGGTTAACGCTTTGTCACCACTTCTTGTGTCGTTCCCACGTAGTTTCCTGTGTTTGTAAAACGATGTTAATGTTTTTACATGACTCTCCGAATGACAATAATCGATTTAGTTTGAAAGCGAGTGAAAGTTGCGTAACACCGCGATTTTCTAATTCGGAGGAAATTAACGTCATTTATTTTCGTAATGTCTATGATAAATAGAGTAGCGTCAGTCAATATAAAGTTGAGAGGACACTCAAATGTTTTTGGGTGAAAAGTTAAGCTTTTGTTGACGAATTTTAAATAGATATATGCACAATTCTGATTTTTCCAACGCCAGATAATTTTATCCGAGGATTAATTTTGAATTTTTGACAGTTTTTCCATACAATATCTGTCAGGCGTCAATTTTATTCCACGAAAAAAAAGTATCTGTCGATTGAAAAATCAGCCCTAAGAACAATAAGCTTAGTATGTGTGCACTAACTTTTCAACATGTTTTAGGAAGTCTAAATAAAATTACTGCTAGGTAATTTTAAAGGTAAAATAAGACTTTACTAATAATGATGTATTAATGAAAATACAACAAGGAGGAAAATAAACAAATTCATGAAAATGTATGAAAATAACACAATTCCGCGAAATTGTAATTACAGCAAATATTGATTGTTTACCGATTCGACGGGAAGTGAATTAGACTGATGGAGATCATGGTTGCTTCCTGCTCCTCCAATTGTCTATCCTGATTAATATCGTTCAAAAGGAAGTTGATTCTCCCTGAGAATCGTCGAGTTTCATTGTCTCAACACTTGGTGGATAAAGCAAAAGTGGTGGATCTTGAGGAATAGCGCCACCTAACTTTGACGTATATTTAATTGCCGTTAAATATAGGTCCAGTAAAACTCGTAATTGCAATTAATATTTATTGATTACTTATTCGACGGAAGGTGAATAATGCCCGATTCCTATAATTTAAGCATCGTTTGGATTGGTTAAAATTAACACTCTTATATGTTTATCAATAATGAAGCAAAAACTACATAGAAGAGACGATGCTCTCCTCCTAACAGTATATATAAAATCTCATTGCACGATTTTAAATCGCCACAGACAATACCGGCCATTCAGTTGAAAAAAAATAATGAAAGAATAGACATTACACAATAAAAAGAAAAAAAATGGTTTCATTGTTATCGCAAATGGCTTTTCACTAAAAAGTTTTCATTCAAGCCAGTTCGTTAGAATTTTATAAGTATGTAGTTTTTCCATGGAATTAGTATGTACTATAAACAAAAAGCTCCTTGAGTTTTCCATGGATAATATTTATTTATAGGTAGGTACCGAATTTACGAAAATAACCCTGGTCAGGCCTTTCCATTGCCGATGGCCACACGAGTACCTATCACTCAAATGTCCACAAATAAAATAAATCGTGCCGGAAAACATAATACAACGCTCTATGACGTTCAAACATTTTATATTTTATCATAAAATATATTTTCGTATTATTTATTATCGTCATGAACATTTTCACAACCTCAAGTAAAAATAACGCTTGTCAACTACAATTTGAAACGCAATGTCATAAAATAAAACGTAAATACTTATATATTATAAGTCTAGGTAGTGAGACGTTGTCTTGTGATCCTCTGGTTGTGTGGACAGATATAAATAAATAAATAAATATTCCACAACTATCACACAACGCCATCTAGTCCCAAGCTAAGCAGAGCTTGTGTTATGGGTACTAGACAACTGATAAACATACTTATATATTTCTAAATACATAAATATTATAGATAAAATATGCTAAAAAATACTAAATAAAAAATAAACTAACTAACTAAAATAACAATAACTAACTAACTATAATACTAAATAATATGATAAATATGTTATTATAGATATGCGCTCATCATTAGTTAAATTCTAAAGATATTTTTAAGGGCATTGTGTCACGCAAGTTGAGATAAATTATATGAACTTCTGAATCATTAAAACGATTTTATAGATTTAGATGCAAAATAGAATACCTACTTATATATTTTATGATAATAGGGACTTAGTAAAATTAAATTATGATAACAATTAGGTTTCCTCATAGAATGTTCAAATAAATAAACAAAAAAAAAACTCTATGAAATACTGTGCAGTGATTACCGACGCGTAGTAATAATTCGACTCTTCTGGCACTAAACCAATAATTAATTAAAAATCTCTGGACCGTAGTTACACCTAATTAGATTTCATGTAATAAAGGGATATGATGAGACAATGATTGATAGCTAACTTGTTTAGAAATCAAAATAATTGAGACATCACAGCTGAGAGCTGACGAAGTGGCGGTATTAAATCTAATCACAGCTAATGAAAAAACGCCACGCTAAGAAACGTGAATAAAACGTGGAAGGATCGACCACAATAAAGACAAACCGACTGTACAAGCCCCAATAAACGTCATACTGTCATTAGGAAATAAACAAATTAGTGATATACATAATCAGCCTCTAATGTCCCCACTGCTCTCTGTTCTCTCTGCGCTGGCCTCCTCGATATAATTATTACTATTTGAACACATCTGATTAACGCGTTGATTAGGCACTTGCATGGCCCTGTTGAGAACAAAATTTTTAACTTCAATGTCCAACAGGAAACACACAAAAAATCTGTTTTTATTTCTTCGACCAAGACCAATTGCGTAACTCAATTCCCGCAGGTCCCTTAGTGACGTTGTTTTTTGTTCTTTTTTGTTACAGGATTGACTTCAGCGACCCGACCACAGACAAGCCCGCGAACTTGGCAAACTCTGCCGTTCTTCGCATGCTGGAAGAAGAAGAACGCAACCGTAGGGGACGCCCTAGTGAGTACACTGCCTTTGACATAAACTTCTGCTAACCCAAGTTAAGTTAACTGATCAATGATTAATATAATGGGATCAAATTTGTCATTTTGATACAGAAAATCTACTAAAGAGAAGAAATCTGACTTTATATTTGATTTTCAGTACGATAGACGGGATATTCCAAAAAAAACACGTTTAAAACGTTGTAGAACTTACATGTACAATATGATGTTGCAATTGTAAATAGTTGCTTGCTTGTGAAAAACCGACAAAAAATAATAAGACGGGCCAAATTAATAAAAATGTAGAATATTTGACTCGACCTTCAACAAGTGTGCAGCACAACTATACGGCTCGAGCAGAATCTATTAAGTTCTCGTAGCCACACCTGATACTTTCCTCTATTTTCTTGAGTATTTCTATTCACACTAGCTCAAATAGAATTTATGGGAAGTTTTAATAAGCGAATGTCTCGTACTTCAATTCCCTAATTTCAATGGGAGTGAAGCTCATCACAATATCTGTCGAAATCCTGAGTGGCACGTTTCGTGCTAGCGCATTTCACTTTTCTATTTTGGGCACAGAAATTGATAAACATTTACAAGCATGCTTGGATTGAAACAGGCATCCAATATCTCCACTAAATTTCCCACACGGTTGTGATAAACCAAAACTGTGTAAGCTTACTAATCTACTTTCCCACTGCTTTATCAGAGTTAGACCCGACCCAAGTCCGAGCGATCAAGGAGAACATGGTTTACATGTGCCATCCGTTTGACCACTACTGGCCCCCGGATCGTTCCAGAATGCGATCAGCTCGCAGCTGGGATGGCCAGCTCAACGCCACAGGAAATATATATTCAGAATTCTTGAAGGCTACCAAAGGTACCAGCACAGCCTGGTAGAATAGATGCAGCTTTGTCTGTGCAAGTCTTGTACATATCCCATACACAGCAAGAGCTCATTTAGAATTCGTCGATCAATCAATACCATACGTAGAGTCATTGCAAAACTATGAAATGAGTATTCATATATTTCATGCTATGATCAGAACGTGGTTTTAACTACGATCCCATCAAGTCTCCATAGATATTTGTGATTAACATCATTATGTGTCGTGTTGCATTCAGAGCGTTTGGCTACTTGAGTTAATGTCACGCACAAAGAAGCCGCTACACTTGCTAATAGTACACAGACAACTAACTGGTTTAACAGGAAACTCTGAGCTACCAGACGTTGTATGAAGCTTAGACGACACGAACATGATTCATTGATCTCGATATAATGAATGAAACATTGTGGATGAGTGTAATGTCCTGTCCTAACGTTCGGTTCCATCTATCCGTCGTTTTGCTCGTCACTGTTTTGACAAAAGCCACCCACTAATGACGAAAAACGTTCATTAGTAGAAAGTATTTGGCAAAGATTGGAAGCTTCGCATAATGTGCTTTTACCTGTTGTTCCTGTTAGTAGTGCACAGTCGACAACGGAAGGACACCAACAGAAGATATGTCTGAAACAGTGTTTGTTGGTAAAGTGCTCATTGTTTAATATAGTGCTAAAGTTGTTCAAGTGCCTAAAATTAGATTGCTTTGTTATAAGCACCGTTTTGTAAACGAAAACAACGTAAGGAGATCCAGAGAACGTTAAAGTGGTTAAAATGTGTTTCATACCCGTAAAGTTATACATGGATGTTTTTGTTGTTTCGCAGTAGAAAAGCTACAGAAACAAAACAAAGTAGATTTGCTTTCTATTTTCAATGGAACTTGTTAATTAATCTATTGTTTCAAGTCGACGCAATCGAACTGCAACTAAATAAAAATGGCATCCTAATGAAAACTAGTTACCTGCTACTAAGACAAAGTTACAGTTTTCTTCCAAGAAACCAACAGTATCTGTCGGTGTGCATCAATGGAGAAGTAAAAAATATAACGCTTTGTGTTGAGCCCATGAGTTATTATAATAATTGTGGCAGTATTGCTTGCACACACCGTTATAAATAGTTTAAGTGCTTTTTCTTGTTTCTGATGTTAACAGAGAACGGAAACATAATTACAATGCATAAAACTCGTGTTTTTAGTTTCCAAGAATGAATTCTTTGATCACTGATTGAACCGCATCTAAAAACTACAAGATCTACAGCCACAAGAACATAAAAGCTTAGGTACATGGAATGTGTTTTTTTTCGTGTTTATTATCAAATATTGACCTTGATTCCAGGATTAAAATCTATAAAAGTGTTGTTTGACGTCACGAATACCTAGACTATTTCTACGAACGTTCATCCCAGTAGGCTCATGAATCAGAGTCTAATATTAAAGCAGGTGCGAAAAGTTGCAAACGACATAAGTATCTCAGTTCATACGAATCATACGTTTTCTCCAGGTGTGTACTATTCTGGGAGCTGTCATTTTTAAATGTAGACTTCATTTGTTATTGGCAATATGTTTGCCACAGTGGACTTTGATATCGAGATTATTATACAACACTTTCAGGACTGTTTAATAGGTAATATCTAACTAAGTGCTAAAGTTAATTAGGAGTAGAGTTATTTAAGTGGAATTATTACTGTTTAGTTGAGGTAGGTAACGAAACAAAACGCATGTACCTGTCTTACGAGGACTCTTTGCGAGGTGACTCTGACTGACTACTAATCACTATTTATTCCCTCGCCCTTCCCATCAAACTGGTTTAGTGACGTTGAAGTCCACTAAATCGTTCAAACAAGTTAATAACTTGCAAGTGGCCGTCGGCGGCCATCGGCTATGTGGACCGTTTGTAATTTATGTACGACTCATGGCCCAATGGATGAGGTAATTGCCACCGCGTCCCATAATCCCAGATGGATCAGATTGCTGTACTAATTGCCTAGGTACCAATTTCCCTCATATAATGTTCTAGGAAAAACGTTTATAACATTAAAATATGATGCACTACATCATTCATGTTGGTATGCAAGTTTCGCAACAGGTGAAATATATTTTCCGTCTTGCCATTTCGTTAAAATTTACGATCGCATTGTAGTGGGTACGTAGCTAATGGAAATGGTTTTATGCTTCTATTTCAACACCTATAAATTATTATTAGTTACGTTCAGATGGGGTGCTTGAAGTCTAGGTCATAGGTTTTAGTGGGTGTGTCCATTTTTCGGGTAGTGGGTATCAACGAGCGTGAGAGAGTTAGCGAATGGGTGTCCTAAAAATGTGCGTTCTCAAAATATAATATGCGGTAGATATTCGTGCTCGTCGCACCTGCTGGCTGGCCAGCTAGTCAAACGTAGTGCACACCGGCTGGCGGTTGGCGCGTCTCACGTACTTAACAAATTGATCAATTTAATCGTGAGTTTCTGTATTATTAATCACTATTATCATTTTTTTGTCAGGCTTCTTATTTGTTTTGTTTTAACGTTCTCTTTTGTTTTATTTTTTATTTTATTAATTAATCCTCGATGCATTAGGTTATACGAAGTGCACTTTTGAAAAGTCTTCAGCTTGGACTGCGGTTTGACCAGGTTGTAATTAAGTGTTATCGTGAGAATGTTACCTAATCCACTTTAGTATCTAAACTACGTAAGTAAAGCACGCCGAATATTAAAGTTAAAACAAAGCTTAATTTTGGCAAAAGTTAAGTTAGGTTAGTTGTACACAGTTGAAAATAGTTAGGGAGAGAGGTTTCCTTAATACGGAGTAAATTGAAACCCAATAGGTTTCTTACATATCGCGGTTCGGAGTTGCGAACAATGTTAGGTAACGTTAGGAACAACAACTTTCATCGACAGAAACATATGAGGTGCTTGGAGCAGTCTTGAAGCCTTGGCTTCTAATCAGACCTTAAGGAAGTGAAACCTTTGAACCTATATACTGAAACTAAAGAGTCAGTATGTGGCTCTGTCTTTTGCTTCTTTTGTCACTATCGACAGTTAGGGAGTCCCCAAGAGTGTCTTCCTCCTATCAAAGTGTTTATCCTTTTTCGTCTGCTTTTTTATATGAAGCTAATAAATTGGAAATATATTTTTAACCTTTCGGAGAAAACAGGCTGTTATGCTGTTTTTCTACTTATCTACATGTAATGTGGTGTGTACAACCCTATTACGGTGCATTGTCTCCTCCAATTGTAATTCATGCTGTCCCAATTTGATCGCGTCGAAGTCTTTTCCGCATACAGAAGTCTATCTACACTTCTGCTTTCTTTATTTTTCTTTCTCCTTCACTCTATAGCTCTCTCCTCTCCACAGTAGATAGTATCATTAGTAATCTATCGACGAAGCTAGAACAAAAAAATCAACCTACCCGAAAGGTTCACCTTTATTTCTGTGAACTAGAATCTTAGAATATCTTCGTCACAGACTCTATTTCAAATTCCATGAAATCTGACTCAGTACATTCAAATAATCTTGGAAGAAATAAACCTGCTGACATTGTCAGTTTAACATTAGCCGTGGGTCGTAGGTACCTACTTAAATAAGATGAAACTAACGATTTTACATACATACATTTAACAAGCAAGGTCGAGTTCCAGTTTAATTTATTCTCTGGAATTTCTGATTCAGCATGTTTACCGTAACTACAGTAATCCTACGCCTTTTTCAGGCACGGTAGGTAGAAAAAGATACATTTAGATAGTGCTAACGGTCATGTCATTCATCAAGCAAGCCAGCATGGCTTGCTTGATGGATGACATGACTGTTAGCACGCTACGATTTAAAACAAATTGTAGTTAGCACGCTACGATTTAAAACAAATTGCAAACAAACAAGTTCCCCGAAATACACAGGTTGAATCATAAATCTGTGTTCGCCTACAACAAAACGAAGTTATATCCTAGAAATGTGTTTTTTCACTGGTCTGGCGCACTTCCAACTGCTTCGTGGGTCGCGCTAATTTAAAGAGAGATGTGTCATAATAAGCGATACGGGCGTTCAACACTAGTCTCATGGTCTCCAAGATCATATCACCCGACGATTGAGATTGTACGCCCTGATTACACATTTTTTCCAAGAAACACGTATTTTTAAATACATGTCGCAAAAATCGAAAGTTATATCTGGCACGATACACTAGCCAGTTTTATGTAACACACTGTTTTACGAATGAATTGCATTGTTTCAGGCCAGAAGAAAGTAGTGTGGCCACCAGTGCCCGAAACGAACGGGTATCATCAATCACAACAGGTAATTACACACACAATAATTACTACCACAGATATTAAAGACAAAATTATACATGTATAAAGGGGTTGATTTAGATGCAAATGACATCACAGCTGCACATAGTAAACGCTTTACGGTCGCGGAACAACAATAATTGCATGCAAAACCAAGCTATTACAAGTATTACGATATGTATTATAAGCTACATTATAAATCCCAACAGCAACAGACTCCTGCGTACAACAACAACGCGCAGCAGTCCCCAGCCTCTCCTCAACCTCAGTACCAATCCCAACAACAGCCTCAGTACCAACAACAACCCCAGTACCAACAACCACCCCAGTACCAACAACAACCCCAGTACCAACCACAACCCCAGTACCAACAACAACCTCAGCACCAACAACAGCCCCAATACCAACAACAACCCCAGTACCAACAGCAACCGCAATACCAACAGCAACCCCAGTACCAACATCAGCCCCAGTACCATCAACAGCCCCAATCCCCTCAGCCTCAGTACCAAGCTCCCGAGTCGGATCCTTCCTACTGTGAAGGCCGGCGACAGGAGCCCACAGGGCTGAGTAAGCTGATTCCTGTCGGTCCTGGCGTAGCATCCCCTGCCTCCTACCGACCAGGCCCACCGTCGCCAGGCATCGCGCCGCAGCCCTATCGCCCAGGACAAAGCCGCTGGGCACCAGTACCAGCCCCTCTTTCCCCTCAGGTATTAGGACACAATGAAGTTGGAACGTCAACGTCGTCGAATAGAATTTTGTTTCATTACTGACTTGCACGTTTTCATATTACTAACATTCTCCTGGTAAATAGATGTCTGTGCAAATCGCTATTGTGTAACGAACGCTATGCCTTTGTCTGATGGATTCCACTTTCTAGTATGGAATCTACGATTAATACGGAGTGATCTTTTTTAGAACACGTAGTTACCACTTTGCAAAAACCTTCATCAAAATGAATAAAGACATTAATCAAAATTGATTTGGTTGCAATGTGGAAATGCAGTGTGGTTTAGTTTCTACTCACTTGTACACATATTGTAGTACACGATTGTGATAATCTATTCTGTATCTGAATAACAAAGTTGTTTGATCTCCTTCGGCGTGTGCTTTATCAGTATTGCTATGTGCAGATTCAAGGATCGCAGCCGGGTTATCCGTCGCAGCAGCAGCTGTCGCCGCAGCAATACTCGCAACAGCCGCAGTACTCGCCCTCGTACTCGGAGCCCCCGTACCAGCCCCCACAGAAGGTCTTCGAACCCCCACCATCGACGATTACTCTTCGTCAGCAGCAACCAGTCCACCAGAAACCTCCACCGGTTTTCGCTAGTCAACCCGCCACAGCTTCGTTTGAAGGTAATCTACCTAGATATAATTATGTTGGAAGACGTTTTTAAAGATATTTTTTAATAGCAAAAACTTTTCTACGTAGACACAATAACTCAAAAAGAGTAGGTGGTGTACTTTATTTCCTTGTTCTTTTGGTGAAATTTATTACGAGAAACGTGTTTGTTTCTCTTAAAATGAAAGTCTTGCTCGTTCAAACAGAGCGAATTATGTTTTATAAGACTGGTGAGAACTGGGAACATTTTTATTTAATTCAATAGCAATATCAAAGCGCATAAAGTAAATGCGTAGGTACTTTAAAGACGACTTCGCTAACATAATAAATATGCCGAGTTCCACTTGTATTGTTTATAGGATAGCTTTTTTTCTGCCCCGATGTCGCTTTAGAAAAGTGACTTACGACACGTTAAGACTTTTACAATATACGCAGTGAAGGTTCTTATTGTTTTCCTTATTGGTCTAAGATTGTCACACGTTGTTCTAATGTAACAATATATCTACTACTGTTACTCTACATAGAAAGCGAGAGCATTAAACAAGGCATTAAGTCCACCTTTGTGCCTTTGTGCCAAAATTGTATAAATAATAATAAATATATAGAGTCAAGTCGCAATTCTCGTAGGTTTCTGAAACTTTTAACACGCGTAGGTACTGATTAGTATAATTATTTGGCATGTTGCATCCTTAGTTTAAAAGGCCTGGAGATATGTATGCAAATAAGCTTTGATTTCAATTAATTAAGCTAATAGCCTTAGGTTTACCGGTCCGATTCTCTAGGAGCACGAACAATGATGCGATATATACTCGTAGCTGGTACTTAATAGGCAAGCAAGTAATTGCAAGTTAGCGAGGAGACAACAGGGAACTAAGTAATCCTCTGTCACTCCGCTCCTAGTCTAAAAGCTAAGCTGAACACACTGACTCAAACTGATGGATGCCTAACTAACCCTAAATGCGTCGACGTCTGGCACAAATACTCTAGGGGTGTCGTGCGCTCAACAGCACAACGACTCGAGACCGAAGCCAAATTCATTCCGCATTTTAAGGTTATAAATAAAACAATAACATTGTGTGGTGAAAGGTGACTAAAGGACTATGCCAAGCGGATCGACTGCGGCAGTTGTGACGTGCGAACTAAATGACAACATTACTATTTCCAATATGTTTGCCAGCGGTTGGTATTTTGGCAATTTTTCCTTACCACCGAACAGGTGAAACATATTTTCGGTGATGAATAGGTTCCTACATTGAATTCTCTGAAAAGTGCGATAGTTCGGACATTACAAAGAATGCATAATGTAGGTACATAGATAATGGCGCCGATTCCCTTGTTCACGAACTAAACAAAATTAAGTTCAGTGCATAATTTTCTTTCTATTTCATTAAGAAAAAGACAGAAGATAAATATTAGTTTAGTCCTGTCAAATTAGTGAGCGCCCGACGTAAATTCACGTATTTAGTAGCCATGCTTTAATTACGGCTAAACTGTCTATGGAGTATCTTAATTTAACAGGAATAAACTAATATTTATCTTCTGTCCTTTTCTTAATGAAATGGAAAGAAAAAGTTGCACTTAACTTAAATTAAGTTTAGTTTGTGAACAAGGGAATCGGCGCCAATGTCAGAACAATCAGCAGCAATTAAAGATAATGACGATGTTTAAATCGTTGATAAATTAAACTAAACTCTGGTCAACAAAACAGATAAATATGCAGAGTCGTCGGATATAGTTGAAGTTTAGTAAGAAACGGATTAATGTTTTCGGATAAAATTGTAATTAATTAATAGAAAACAAACAGTTCATTTATCAAACTAAATTTCATTCAAAAACATCCATCAGTTTCTTACTAAACTTAAACTATATCCGACGACAATGCATACTTATCTCTTTTGTTGACTGTAAGTACCTATGACGTGTTCTTGAGTGGAGCCCGCGAATCGGTAAACGTACGGTTCCGGAACGCCTCAGGCTAGGTGGAGCGACGATCTTCGCAGGATGGCTGGTAACAGCTGGATGAGAGTTGCAGAAAATCGAGTTGAATGGCGTGCAATAGGAGAGGCCAATGTCCAGCAGTGGACTGCTATAGGCTGATGATGATGATGATGTACCTACAACTCAGCCTAGGTCTTTGTTAGTGGTTATCATTTTTTGATGAGGACAAAAAATAAGTATATTCACAGCTGATACGGGTAATTACGATTCTGCAGGAGGCGTCAACATGCGTGGGGACCAGAAGTGGCCTCCTCAGTCGGTGAAGGAGGCGGTTGCCGCAGAGAACGATGCCAGAAGGCAACTGGCCAGGGGCCCAGCCTGCAGGCCGCGCAAGGTAACGTTCTTAACTATATATCACTAACCAGCCTAAAGTAAAATAGGGTTAATTTAAGAATTAAGTAAATGAAGGTTGCCCTTTATTTACTTAATAATTCTTAAATTATTTTAAGATCGAATTGAAGAACCGGTCGAAATTATTGATGAACAAAATGTCTGAATGGTGATTAGCTCTACGGTTATTAATTAACCCTATTTTGATAACGTGCACATACCTTTGTATATTTTATTTAAATTGTGTTGCTTCTGAGATTTCAGGAGAGAAATCCTTGAAGATATGTAATCATGGTGTGAGCAGCCTCTATATAAATAATCTCTAAAATAAAAATAAAAGCTAAACATAACAAGCCCGCATGTTGTATTATAAGCACAAAGAGTAGTATATTTCACTGACAATTATATTATTAACTTGTTTTTGGCCAAAATACAATATAATAGATATATTGTAACTTGTCTTGTTTTGTATAAAAAATCTACGTTTTCAACTTCAATTATTTTCTTTGTTTTCACATTATGATAAAGTAGGTATTACTCAAATCTACAACTAATAATTATATTCAACTACTTTGTAACCGACTTTATATTTGTAAATATTTATTTTAACTTTTAACACAGTCTGTATATATCTGTCACTTCAAATATTACAACGCCTACCACAAAACCTATTACGTAGTTTTCTATAACTTCTAGTTAATAAAAGTAGGTAATACCTAAACGACACAATTCTCTAAATCTGTACTCGGGCGGCACAACCCACCATCTAATTTAATTTCAAATCTTCAAAAGTCGAAATGTTAATATTGGCCACTTCCACACCTCAGAGTTAATTTTCTAAAGTTAAATTGTATAAACATCGTCATTCTATTAAATTCTGAAAGTTTATCATGACGTCAAACTCAGTCGTTTACAACATAACTTAGAGAATTGATGGCCTGAAGTGCAGTGTTGAACGAAACCGTTCTCTGTTTTAGCTGCGCCAATATTCGCTTGCCGAATTAGTTGCAATGAACGACGTGTAGGCGTCGGTCAGTCCCACAGTCCGTACGTACCCGGACTTTGATACCGAAGGTGTAAGTGCAGTTTGCGTCACTAGTGCTACTCTATGTTTGGACAAACTTTCCATTAACAGAACTCGGCACTTGGTGAAGGGCAAACCTAGTACTGTTAGTCGCGAGCACCTAACTCGCGTTTAGTAGGCTTTGCAATATCTATCCTTGTGTAGGTGTACGACTCTTGCAATGGTTAATGAGAGATTTTTTTAATTAAGCAGTTTTTGGGACTTTTGGGAGATAGTATTGGGCAAATAACCTAATAAGCATTTGGCACATTTGAGTGATAAAATGAGTATTTGGGTAGTTCCATAAATAATTCGTCTGTTCTCGGCAGTTCGTAAATCAAAAAGCGAAAACATGGGTAATAATATTAGGTATATTATCTGTGGTAACTATAAAGGGGTACTCACCGAGTCTCAACGTTGTCCTTACTCATCTGTGGGTCCAGCACCACGACCAGCGCTTGAAGTTGCACCAACACTTGTCACTCATCGATATATTATTCAACTACACTGAACTGAGTCTTGCATTATCGTTATCGCGTGACGATTGTCGCCTCTACAACCGCTGATTATGTGCTATCGAAAACTTCGCATAGCAAAGAGCACGGGGCGCAATAGGTAACAATTCGGAAACCACCAATCACTTGAATTCTCTAATGAGTTAAATAAAAAACGTTGTTAGATACTCGGGCCGTACATTTAGATCCACTACAAACAGTAGGTTAGGTAGGACCAATACAGACCAGTGTGAATAGGCATCTTCTGGACTTGGTCGTTCCATCATAGACCTCATCCATCGTTTTCCACCAGGTGAGATCGAGGTCAAGAGCTTGCTGGCCCATTTTGCATTTTTTAAGTGTAATTTGGCACGGGTCATCCCGTTTTTGCTTGTATTACCTATAGGTACCTACTTTATTGTCTTCACAACCGAGATTGCATATAACCTTAAGAGTCGTACACCTACTCCACCATACGTTCACGTAAAAACCATTATATTACACAAGCATCAGGCATTCATTCTGTTCTATTTCTGCAAAGCTTTGCAATGTAGATGAGTTTACCATCGACGATGCATGATTAATGATTAGAATTAAGATCAAATACCATAGCTACTTAGGAACTGTTTTTTTTAGAATCTATAGGTACTACCACAACTCTTGCTTATCACAGTCACAAGTAAACAAAATAAAGAACTTTGAAGTGTTTAATCAATAACAACTATTATAATGATAATCTCACAAAAAGACGATTCGGTCAAACGATTTTTGCCCCACGCATTGCTCTCATTTTAGAACTTGTGCAAAAGCTAGCCTCATAAAGGATTCCAGGTGTTCCAGACAATGTGACAATAAGATAAAAATAATTATATCTTTTCCTACCCTAATTACAGGTCAAGAAGGACTATACGCCCTTCTTCGCGCAGAATGCCCTGAACCACAACTACCCTGGATACCGCGCGCCCCCCGGAACACAGCATTATGAAGACAACTCAGGCCGATCTTCATACTAAATTAGATCTTAGTAACTAACATATCCGTCATGTAAAAGGAATATTAGTCTGACATCAACCTTCAAACTCGGGTGTGAATATTCTCTGAAGATGTTCACATTCGTTTTAATTAATTTTGTTGGCGTTACTTATGTTAGAGTGTCTAATGTCTACTTATCCAATTAATTGGGGGCAAAACATTTTGTAACGTCAACAAAAATAGTAGGTATCATCTCATCAAAGTAAACATCATTCAATTTAATTGATTCGCTAAAAGCGAAACTGTCGGTATTTCGAGTACTTGTATAGGCTTTAGGTATTAAAGTCTTGGGGCATGTACGCATTGGATTTCAATCGGTACTTAATTGTAGGTTTAATTTATTTTTAACCATTATTTAGAATGTAAGTAAACATAAAAACATTAAAAAAATATAAAAATATCTTTGTCATTTGTCACGTTCATGAATCGCTTTAAAAATTGTCATTTTCTATTGATTCTCATTGTTTTCTGTGTAAAAACGCCTTAATACATTGCGAATATATCCGAAGTTGCTTATAATGTAACTGTAAATAATGCTCAACTACCAATATCATAAACAGATTTTTAGACTTTTAAAAATTACACCTAAAAATCGACTAATTAAAATATACGGAAGCGAAGAAAATGTTTATGATTTTGGCTATTTAAAATTTCAACGCTTCCGCCAACGTATAATATTAACAATTGGCTAAGCTTATTGTACCTACCTAGTCATGAAGAGATTATACGAATATTTTGTATATAAAATGTTAAACGGCCTTATTGATTTGGTATTTCATCATGTAATTATATTTTAAATGAAATAAATTATATAAAATGCCACCCAATTGTTTTTACTGGTACTAATGGTAATGCCATACACTACTTCTCATTCTATCCCTGCAAAAACGTTTTTTCTTCCCAATTCTTTTTTACATTTGTGTCCTTATCCCATGTCGGTGAAAATTCAAACAATTTTGAATGCAAATAGAGACACGATTTGCGAATGTAGAAACCAGTACTAATTTACAATAAGCTAGTCAAAGCAAACCAACAGACCTACTTTTAAATTAAAAAAAAACCTTTTTAAAAACAAGCGAGATTTAAGTACCTACCTACTCGTATTTACTTAGTTTGAAAATTTAATAGTTAAAATCAGTCACATCAAGTTATTTAATTTACTTGTTTATCTACACAAGTAAATCTCGCGATAAGCTTTTTTATCATATTAATTGTGTAATGTATAGTGTAGTGTAAACGTTATAAGTGTATAGTAAAAGTTTATTTTTTTCTTTTTAGCGCATTTAAATAAAACCTTGTTTTTAATTAAATGCGCTATAATTAATTTACTTTTTTTACTTTTTAGTTATCAGCGCGCGTCGCGTCGTAGTTGCGTCCTTTCATTTGATACCCATATTGTAGGTAAGCATTAAAAACTTAGTCCGCCATATTGGATTTAGAGTAACGTCATTTTATTTTTCGACTTATTCTCAGCAAACCCTTTCATTGTAGGAATGCATTAAAAATAATTGTCCGCCATCTTGGGTGTTCCACCATGTTGGATTTAGAATAACTTCAGACAGCTAACCATGTATTGTCATCCAAACTGAATGTGTATACAAAATTTCAGCTCAATCGGTTGAAGATATCTGCTTCAGAATTGGGTTTCAAGCTTTGGAAGTCCGCCATATTGGATTTAGAGTGACGTCTCTTTATTTATCGAGTTATTCTTAGCAAGCCCTTTCATTTGATACCCATATTGTAGGAGTGCATTAAAAATAATTAGTCCGCCATGGTGGATTTAGAATGACGTCACACAGTTAACCATGCATTGTCACCCAAACTGAACGTGTATACAAAATTTCAGCTCAAACAGTTGAAGATATCTGCTTCAGAATTGGGTTTCAAGCTTTAGAAGTCCGCCATATTGAATTTAGAGTGACGTCACTTTATTTATCGAGTAATTCTTAGCAAGCCCTTTCATTTGCTACCCATATTGTAGGAGTGCATTAAAAATAATTAGTCCGCCATGGTGGATTTAGAATGACGTCACACAGTTAACCATGCATTGTCATCCAAACTGAACTTGTATACAAAATTTCAGCTCAATCGGTTGAAGATATCTGCTTCGAAATTGAATTGCAAGATTCCACCCGGACAAATATACATACTTTGCAAGTTAAATAAAAGCTTGTAAAAAGGCTTACCTACTACTTATCAGTTCACCGTTGAAGCGAGAACAAGACAAACGACAAAAGGCGGACTTAAAACAATAACAAGTAAAAATTGAGCGAAATAAAACAATAATTACGTATGAAAATATTATATTATCATACATTACATACATCGTGTACACACCACGCCGAGTACCTAGACTGAGGTGCTCAATAAATGCTTCAAAATAATAACAGCAACCTAGCCAAGCTACGTACAGTACCAATATGTACAACATGTACAGTTATAACAAAACGCAGTAACAATTATTACAAAAAGCCGTTGTATTGTCACCGAATGTAACCAATAGCATACGTTTAATATCACAGAGGTAGCCAATCTATGTACAAAATCATTATGGCTACGTGTATCTATTGTAACATTTGTAACTAATAGTTAGGTGTGCCTTTTCTCCAAATACTTCTCTTTGAGAGCGTCCGAGAAGGACCTTAAGAGGGATTTTGTTAAAATTGACTTGGCTTCCCCACCTATTGGCAACTTTTAAGAGCGGTAACAGAGCAGCCCTAGCACGCAATTATATGAAAAAGCAGGCATTCACAGACATTGTTAGACCACAGTGTATTTACTACTTAAAAACAGTGGTTCAACCACGTATTCGTACCCCAATATACCCTGCATAATTATAAATAATCATATTATCTTAATTATGGCCCAAGCATAAATATAGTCTGTTCCAAAAGAATCAGATGAAAATGTAAACAAATGGATCTGAAAATGTACCTGTGGATACCAATTTGTAGTGCCACTTACAAATTGAGTACTTTGATTCGATTATTTGAATGTTTAAGGTACTAACCACACTTATTCTAATTTTAAATCACCTTAAAGACGTTTTAAATTACACTATTGAGGTTAATTATGTTATTCAAAAAAATATTGTACCTAATAAAAAGTGGAACGATAAAAAGTTGAAACCTTCTAAATACAGATGAATGAGTTAGTAATTCCTTTAGTGGGTGATTGCGTAAGAGTTAAACCTGAACAGGGTTTGTTTACAATTTCATCAGATACTTTTAGAACAGACCATACAGTAGTTTGGGATTATCTCCGCCCCGTTCCCCCAGTACGATTCCGAATACAACGATTAAATGGTACTCTGCGGTTTAACAATAAATAATGTAATATTAGAAATATAAAAAAATACAAAACACTAACTAACCTAACCTAACTTGGTAAATTTAAAATTCTCAAAAATCGCCTGGGACAAACAGCCATCTCCCGGTTACACAAGCCTAATCAAATCTGTTGTCAAATACAATGATATTTTTTTACAGATTTCTTTTAAAAGGCTTTCCCTTGTTTGCCAATTGTTTTTATAAAACAATAGAAGGTCGAGGTTGTTGTGCAACGTGCCCGATTGTAGATGAAAATGAATGTTGATAAAACAGGTAAAAAACTCTTGCGTAAATCAACGATTCAGTCTGAAAGTTCAAGACCCTTATTGTTTACATTTGACGCTGTGAACTGATCCGTAACAATATTACGCGAATAAATTAAACGAAACATAATTCAAGATTTGATAGTTAGAGCGTGCTAGGCCTGCTGTACTACATTGATGTGATCGGGCTTTCATTCTACCTCTGAAAGAGCAGCACATTGCAATTCATGTCATACATGTACTGCAATGTGTCATTGTCTGTATTCTCCCAGTTATCACATTATACTTCACAGCATTTACGTAAATGCAATTGTCTTTATCTAGGAACCAATAAATAAAATATTCCGCTATTTCAAAAGTAGCGTAACATAACTGATTTAATACACTATAAAATATTATAAATATAAAATATATAAATATCAGGAATAAAGATACTTTTTTTTGGAAAGGCACCAAGAGTATGCTTAAAATCCCTCCATCAATCACTTAAAACAATTTATATGACCAATATTATATGACTGCTTAGTTACATCAATGAAACAGAAATATAATTCACTAGTGAAATTATATTTTTGTTACATTACACTATTAAGTTATTATTCTAATGGACTTTAGCAAAAAACCAAGGCATCGAATCCACATGTACTTGTAAATTTATTATAAATAGCAATCCAAAATATGAGCTTTATATTCTCACAAATCAGACTGGAACCTCGACGGAACATCACTTAGCTCGTCAATTTTTATTGAAATACCCACACGATATCGATAATAACATACCTAGTTCAAAATCAAATTTCCTTGGTTTTAAAACGGTTCCTACGTATAAATGCTCGCACGCTTCGCCGGACGATTTCTTATGATATATTTTAGATGCAACAGAGTCTTGCTTCCATCACTACGCTCTAAGCCCCAGCCTATAGTGCTAATCTCTATACACACAGAATACCAATAGAACGTTGGTACTTGGTGTGCATACAGCCGACATCATGGTAAAATTTCAATAGTCTACATGCTACAGAATCAAACGAGTGAGAATCCCTGTGTTTGTTGAATAGCTTGGACGAGATGGTATTTCAGTCGTTCCTTAGTTTTGTAGCGCGGAAGATCAAGAAGGTTGAAACATGTGTGAGCTACCGGGAAGTACCTGTCGTCAGCTACTGCCTGAATTCTTATCTGTAACGAAAGAAGAATATAATTATTTAAAATCTTAAGGAGAGCGATGTTAAGTTTCTACTGGCTATAGACATTTCTTTTCGCCATAAACTACATGAGCAATATAAGATCTACTCACTTTAATATCTCTCATTCCCTGAATCGGAACTCTGTCGCTGCCAGTTAAAAACAAAAGGAACTTTTTCTTATCTTCGAGAGGAAGCTCATGAAACGTTTCCCAGAACCACCTGAACAATAAAAAAATATATAAATAAAATTTTATCAACAATTTTATATTTATTGTAAAACATAACAAAAACAATTGGTATAAGATTTTACCTGACTTGTGGATCGGTAGAGGTGTACCCATTTTTATATTCACAGTTGCTTTCAAACACTTCCCAGTCGTATTCTTCGTTGCCCATTACAACTGACATCATTTCGTGTGACCTGAATAATTTGATAATTCTACCGCCACAAACCTGTGGGAAAGCAAAATACACTGTCTTACAAAGTGGTATGAATTTATTAACCCACCACGCGGGCCCAGTGCGGGTTAGTAGATGTCCCATGTCTTCGAATTTTTGGCTCTAAGACCTGGGGGCCTACTCCGAAGTGAAGTAGTATCGCCCGAATGTTCGGCCGTTTCCTGCTAGAAAGTTACTATTTGGTTCGGTTGGTTCCGATCCTACACTCCTACACTCTTTCGAATATTGACTATGGTCCCGACCCAAACGAGCCGATCCGACCATTTTTCGCATTTTTCAATAATATTCGGGTCGGCCATGTGTCGGTCCGATCCGAACATTCGCACTATGCACTTCGGAGTAGGCCGCCTGCTTCCTCATTTCTTCTTCCCAGCAAAAGCACTAGGAAGTGGTGAAGGGCGGGCGTTTTGGGGGACTGTCTTTTGTAATTTTGACATTCGAAAAGTGCTAATTCTCAGCCTAATTTGAATAAATTACTTTTGATTGATTTTGATTTCACGATGTTGTAGTTTACCGTTTTGAGAGCAGTGGTGATGAAACAATTTACACAAAAGTAAAGCGCCTGTCTGGGTTCGAACCTAAGACCGTAAGTCGCGGTCGTTAACACTGGACCACCACTGTTCAAACTGACCATAAGTATCCGCTACAGAAACTATATTATGGAGTATTATAGTTTCTGTAGCGGATACTTATGGTCACTATATGGATACTAAGTTAATTTCAGACTATCGTTATTTGCTATGCTGTCGTACTCAAAGGGGCCCAAATTACTAAACGAAAAAAAAAAAAAAAAAAAACAGTGCAACTGGTGACAAGTTTCAAAATCTGTCTTACCTTCTGGAAACCTTGATTAAAAGCTTTGAACTGATTTTCAACAGACTTATTGAGCAGGAAATCTACATAAAGCTCGACATATTCCTGTTTGTTCTCGTATGTAACGGGCAAGTTCTCGCCGTTCTCTTTTAGGGGGTGAACATGAATTTGACCAAAGACTTCTGTGTTTACCGCGAAACATAAGCTGAATACCTGTTGGGGTAACAAGTATGATTAGTACGGAATTAAGAATGATTATGCAATAGCCAATTAAGTGGTCTGCGTCTCTAAGATGGACATTCGTTTGCATGTTATAAAACAATGTATAAGATGTAATAAGATCGATTTTCACTTAAAAAAAAATAATCTGTCGTCTACGGTTAAACCTAAAAGCTCGTTTCATATTTCGAACTTTAATCCGACTATAGTAAAGTTTAAAATACAAAAAGAATGACTTTAGAAAAAAGGAAGACTAACTTGTGAGTTTTGTAATTAAAAACTTTACCTTAGTTAAAATCTATAGTCAGTCTAAAGTGGTTCTTTATAATGATACAAAATATGGTATACACGTACCTCTTCCACATCTTCATCAGGATAATCCAGCAAACTTTTAAGACTATTAGCAAGAGTAGGATACAGATCAGACAAGTCATCCAACATGACAACTTCCTCTAACAACTTCTTGTATAAAACCAACGGGAACGGGACGTAGATTATTATGGAATTGTATATAGCGAGACCGTAAATGGCACCTGTGAACAGAATATTGTACATCGATCATTTTCTTCGATGACTCAGTAAGGTAAGTCTATACTCATAGATAGATTTACGTGTAATGCAGGTCAAAGACATATCATAATTCCAAAGTAAGTGTATCAAGTATGGCACGGACATCGACGCACAACCTGCTACCATGGATTCAGTACATGATTCTGAACAAAAAAAAATCCGTCAGTCATTAAAAAAAAAATTGCTGTTCCTTACATTTTGACCACGTACACTACTACTAAAAAAATGAAACGTACTATGAAACGGCAATTTGTTTTTTTTTATAACCGACGATAAATTTCTATGTCTTGAATCATGTGCTGAATTCATGGTTACAGTTTGCACGTCGATGTCTTGTCAGCCTGTATACTGGCAGCGGTATCGTATAGCCTGGCAGTAGTTACAAAAACCGACTCAACTACAAAATGCAAAAGGATAGCATTGTTAGAGAACAAGGTAAATACTAATTTAGACAAGACGCGGAGTGCATCTTCCACAAAAGAGATCTTGGCTTACCAATCAAATAATACATGACGTCATCTTCGAACGGGTTATTGGAGAACCAGATCATATTAGTTTCTTCCGACTGCTTGAACATGCCATATACGGGGTCAAAGATTTCCTTCAATAGCAATAAGAAGAACTCTTTTTTAACCCCACCAGCATCTTCGGCTTCTTCACCGACGAATTCTACCTGAAAGAACATGGGATGTCACGCAAATCACGCTGTCACGCTGTCGCTACATATCACAAACCCGGGTCAGTCATTGCCATTTATACCTTATAACAATGAAATAAGAGTCACATGACGCGCGCTCGTGAATTGCAAGGACTTTGCAAACCAATGTATTATGAGGACTTTATTCTGAAGACGTTGCAGATGTTTATGGGTTTAAATGACTTTGTGTGCTTATTGCAAAACCCTTAGCAGACGTTATTATTCACCTGTTAAGGTATACAATGGCATACCAGACTTTTATTAGTAACTACCTGCAGAAGCGAATTTAGCGAACTTAGGGGGCGTTAGGGTGCGGTAATCACTTGGCATAGAAACAGTGACAAATACTTTTAAACTTACAAAATTTTAAAAAATACTTACTCTAAGCGGTTTCTTCAGCTGTGAAGTCTCATGATTACTGATTTGCGACATGGTGTCTCTTACAATATGGTTCCTAGAGACTGTAAGATTAAGGAACTGGTCCCTTTGGTATTCATACGTGGGATCCATGAATAACCGTGTGAATATCTGCGTGGCTGCTCTACTAATAGCTATCTGCATTTGAAGATGCTGGTCTATTTTTAGTAACAATGATTTGCATTGAACGTCGAATAGGAACGCGTAGTTACACATGTGGGGATGGGCCGACTGCAAAAAAGTTATTGGTGCATTTTAGCTGGTTATGGGTACATTATTATTGGTCACATTAGGCATTGACTAACAATTAAATGGGGTGATAGTTGGCAGGTATTAATAAACTACTCTCAACAGTGCTTTGAGTTCGATAACTGTCACTCAAGTTGCTGTCAAAATTAGAACATCATATTAATATGATGACTTGGGACACGTTTGTAGTCATTTTAGTTATTTTACGTATGATTTTGCAACACTTTAAATCACACTGATCTTTATTTTCGTCACAATAAGGTTGCTATTGGGTTGCAGATGTCAGACATAAAAAACAGTGGAAGGTCGGAGTTGTCAGAACCATACTATCGTTTACGCTGAGAAGAAGTTTTTAATACACATCTAACTATGGTCTTTTAATATTTTAGTAGTACTTACGGCATGATCTGATAGCCAAGTAATGTAGTCAGTAGCAATATCCACATGATCACACAAGTCTTCAATATAGAAACATTCTGCTGGAATTTTCGGTTTCTTTGGATTTGTAAAGTTTATTTTGTTCAGTGACGACAGAGTATTGAGTATTTGTATTATGCTGTGTGTAAAGTAAATTTTCTGGAACCAGACAAAATGACGACCGTGATACTTTCAAATTAGATTCGTTTTCAAACAACTCTTACTTTCTCCTTTAAGTTTTATAATGTACCTTGTTCGCGCGTACTGAAGGTTGCATGAGTTCGTAAACGATAACACTTTTGAATATATCGACTAGCATTTCGAAATATTCTGGCGTTTGAGCCTCCCACCATAGATTCACTATCCTCTGAGGATGGGTGGATAGATTGTTGAACGCCTCTGCGAATGGACCCTAGAGAAATAAATTTTAATATTTTTATTGACTTTTAATGGGCTGGAACGGAGTATGTTTGTACTACACATATCCTATTTTGTCGTATATTTACCAGAGAACGTCCATCTAACTACAACTTGAATGTTAGAATGTGTCGGGGTGTGACGTCAGCCTGTTAGTGGTGACATCGGTCGAAGGTCTAAGTTTATTCAATAATATATTGCATATTTTAAATCACAACATAACAAATATTTGTAAGACTTTAAAAAGGGGGAAGAAATCACCTGTTCATGCGATAATTATTAGTTAATCTAGAATGTAATAAGATGAAAACATAATGAAATTAGTTGCATGATATGATTAGTGCACTACAAAAAAAACGATTTATACCTGTAACTCAACATGTCGGCGAGGATTACGCATTTCGTGATACAGAGGTAAGATAAGGAACATTCTGAGAGCCTCCGCGTCAGGCGGTGACACTTTCATCTTCTTTATTATGTTCTCTGTTAGGTGACTAAATATCTGGAAACAAAAAGATATTATATCATTTCATTGTCATATTCCTCTTATTTTAAAGTCGCTAGAAATGTACTCTAAACTAAAGCATAATTATTAAAGAGGCAAAAGATAGTTTGATAAATTCAATATAATTGTCTTCTTTGTTTACCAACTCAACATTTCGGAATCAGTGAGAGGAAATGGGCCGTAATCCACCACGCGGGCCTAGTGCAGGTTGGTAGATATCACATGTCTTCGAATTTTTTGTTCTAGGTCATGCCGGTTTCCTCTCAATATTTTCCTTCACCGCATTGAGAGCAGTGGTGATTAAATAATTTACACAAAGTAAAGCGCCTGACTGGGTTTGAACTTACAACCTACAACTCACTAAGTCGCGGATCTTATCACTGGGCCACCTCTGCTCAAATTTAAATATTATTAGGTTAAATAAAAATCGAAAAACTCACAAGTTCCTTGATTGTAGTATTTTCAAATCTGCTAACTAACGTGAATGCTTCCTCGGCTTTCCTAAGGTCGACCCCAGGCACCTTAGTGTTGCAGCCAAAGTGAGCATTGTTCGGGGCTAGGAACGAAGCGTTCACACACGCTAGAGAGCCGAATACCGTCTCCAAATATGCCAGCATATCCTGCAGGATCAAAAGGTTTATGCTACTTTGTCTACCCGGTTTTTGAGAAGTATGAGGATCCATTTTTTTTTTTGTTTTTTTCGGACGCTAATTAAATTGATACTCGTTTATAGGTTTAAAAAAGTCATGGGGCCTTTGCACAGTAATGGGATGATGCAGGCTAACAGTAACAGTAACGTTTTAAAAAGTCAATTAAAAGACAATTTTTATTTCATGACAAAAATCAACAACATATTAAATGAATTTAAGGGCTGATTTTTCAATCGACAGATGATTATTATTTGAGGAATAAAATTAATGTCTGACAGTTTTTGTACAGAGGAACTGTCAAAATTTCAAAATTATTCATCCGATAAAATTATCTGGCGTCGGAAAAATCAGCCCTTAAAGTATTAAATAATTAAGTGTTCTACCAAGGAACGTTATGTCACCTGATTAACAACGTCGCAGTCTTTAAAAACTTCGCATGCAGCCAACTTAGGTAATGTCAACGTTACGATTTGTTTCGTATGATCCTGAATACGGAAGTCAACCGGCCCAGATCTGTCATGGTCTATGATTAGAAAACTGTGGTCACCGCCTGCAAACACCTTTATAGGACCCTTGAAGGCTTCTTGTGAAAACTGCAAAGAATTTTCACCTTTTTTATTTCTATTTTATGGAGGTACAAGGTGGATATTTGTGTGTAAGTGAGTTTAAATAGGGTGATTTTATATCTTCCAAAAATGCATTATATGTAAGTTAATGATTTTTTTATAGTTTACTGGCATGAAAATATTGTATCACCTTTTTCAAATAGACTTAGACTTCAAATAAACACCCTGTATAATATAATAACGTTACAGATAGTAATTTTACTTCATCATTACATTCATCACATGACAATAAATTACAATGGAAAAGCAATGATGCAGATCTTATATTTTTATCAATGCACTGACATTAGACACAGATTACAGAGAAAATGGACAAAAAAGCGCGCTGAAAGAAAGCGGATTATGGAACGGAAATATCTTTATCTCCAAACTTAATTGGTATCTTGTTAATATGGCGTTAGCTATAATCTCAAAAATACAAAAACTTCTACAATAAAACCACAACTATTGCACTATTATGCTTAATACTGCCGGTATGTTTAAAAGAAACCTATTGCGAGTGTGTCTCTTGGAAGTCGAATGCGTGTACACGAGTCTCGTGGCATGCGGTACGGCTTAGCCTCGGCCGCAGATAGCTATACGAAGATCTGTAAATACAGACCCCTGATTAGGTCTACTTCTTGGCGATAGTATCATGCTAGTGCGTTAATTACGCGCGACCATGTGAGCGGTTGCTAGTAGCGAGTGTGTAAATTGCATATTTTGTTTGCATAGTATGTGACTGTCAACCTATAGGTAACAGTATTATTCGTTCAGCAACAGCTGTTTAACCACCGGAACCAATCGAGGGAAACTCCCGCATTTTTTTGATCGTTTATACCGTGGGGTTTACCCCACGGATGGGATATGTCTACACCGTGGGGAGCCCCCGAATTGGCACTTTATGGCGATTTAGTACCTTATGTCTTAGGGAGATCTCTCGCATTGTTGAGATCGTTTATACGAGGGTGACACTGAAAGTTCTTAGAAAATAAAAAACTGAACACTAGCAAGTTATTAGTTTTATTATATCTTTTCAAAATAGTATCCATTTACATCAATACAAGGCTGCATCCGATGGAACCACTGAGAAAAGAACTTTGCCCACTCGTCCTCAGGGGGCTCTTCGACGGCATTTTGAAACGCAGCCACTGCTTCCTCGGCGTCCATAAAACGTTTTCCTAGAAGTTTTCTTTTATTTTCGGAAATAAATAAAAATCGCAAGGTGCGAGGTCGGGGCTATAGGGCGGGTGACCCAGTAATTCTACGTCTGACGTCGCCAAGTAGTCGATTGTTTGCTTGGCGGTGTGCGATGAGGCGTTGTCGTGGTAAAGGAGGATCCTACTGCGAGGTCGTTTCCCCCGAACTTTTTCCAAGACAAACAATTATTGTTAGTGTACGTACCACTCTGCAGTAACTGTTTTTCGATCCTCTAAAATCTAAAACAATTGTTGCGTAATGACCTGTCCTTCCGAAGAACGAGGCCACCATCATTTTTCACGCTTCGACCTCTCTTCACTTTAGTTGGCAACTCCTCGGAAGGAAACACCCAGACAGCAGACTGTCTCTTAGTTTCAGGATTATAACAATAAATCCAGCTTTCCTCATCCGTAAGTATGTCGAACACAGCATTTGAGTCACCACCGTTAAATGTTTGAACCATTTCACGACACCAATCAACACAACGGAGCTTTTGGGCCTCTGTTAAATTATGAGGAATCCACAGGCCACAAAGCTTCCTGACCGCTAAATGTTCATGGAGGATTTTGTGCACTTGACTCATACCGATGCCTAAGTTTGTCTGAATCTGCTGATAAGTCACTCTTTTGTCAGTCTCTATCATACGCCGCACAACACTGATGTTATCTTCAGTCGTCGCTGTAGAAGGTCCCTCACGCAGATCATCGGTGAGATCAGTGCGACCACGTTTAAACTCATTAAACCAGTTGTAAACAGTGGCACGAGATGGGGCTTCATCGTGAATGGCCAATCGAAGTCTATCATAATTTTCTTGTTGACTTAAATGACATCGAAAGTCATAAAAAATCATTGTACGAAAATTTTCTCGCGTTAAATTCATGCTGACGTGACGAAAACGATTTTCAATTTGCCGCCAAATCATAAACAAATGACTGAAATTAATAAAATACATACACAATAATATTGGCAGGGAGTTCCATTTTCAAAAATTGAACTTATTTTTTTATTATATCGTTTAGAAGTGGCCAGTTCTAAAAACTTTCAGTGTCGACCTTCTACTGTGGGGATCCCCCATATTATGGCCTGTGGACTTATGCAGTACTCGTTTACTTATAAAAATAGAACATGCGAATGTATTCTCCGCTACCGGCACGAGCGCGCCTATATTCCGCTTTCTGTCTAACGCGCGATTAAAATTGTAATCACTTTATTACTAATTATAAAATTGCTCATGCATAATCTAAACAACATTTCTATAAAAAAAAAACAAGATACATAACTAAAAACAAATTAACAGGGCCTAGCTACAAAATAAACCAATACATAAAAATCTACAAATAAAATATTTTAAATAAATTGCAGCAAATTGAACATAATAACTAATACATTTTTAAATACACAGATGACTCAACATGTATTTTGGATACGCCCGCGTTGCTATTTCGAGCTATTGATGTCGCGGCCTCGACTTTCGGTTTCTTCTTAAGCTGAAGAATAATAGTTCATGTTAATAACCTATATCAGGCTATTACTATATAATTATAAACAATGAGTGATATTAAAATGTCCGAAAAATAAACGGAGGTGTAAATATCGAGCAACGATATATGTTGCATAAGCATTTGCAGTGTTTTAAGGAATATATATTATCTAATAGGAAACCCCTTAGACATTCGCCACTTTAGGGGCTCGAACCCGCGATGAAGATATGAGATTGGTCTAGAGACGAACTCTTACACTTGTTCAATATCTATTCTTATTACTTTTGTTGAGTCAAAAGAATAAAACAAGGAAATTAGCAACCAGCATAAAAATCCATTTAGATAATGAACTCCTACATCTAAACAAACTAACCACAGTCTATCAAAATCTATCTCCATACAGTTGTAAATGCATTCATGAAGTACTTGTCCTTCGGGCAGTACGCAATTAACGACTGTATGGAGTAGACAGTTACACTGTGCTAATTTTACACTAAAAGTGTTAAAATAAGGGAGAAGTGCAGGAAAGAAAGGAAACTACATCTAATACGGCCTTGTTACTAAGCAACATACTTATTTACCTTGCTCTGGCCAGGGTTTTCACTCTGTATTGAAAACAATAGAATTGAATGATAGAAAATGAATTAACTATGTCACAGTGTATTCAAATATATTATGTGGTAAGCCAAACGGGCGTAGCGGCGGAAAGGCGATAACATAACGAATAAAATACGAGCGGCTTTTTTACTAAGCAAGCTGGTTAAGGTAGGTACTCAACTTAAGGTCGGGACACGTTAACAAGTAAATGACATGATATAACTAAAAACTAGAAAACAACAATTTTTTAGGCAAAGCTAGTACAAAGCTTCAAGGTAAACTTCACTTTATGGGGGGAGAGAAATCTATTACTAATTCATCATCAATTTGGAAAAAATCGTTACTTTGACCTGAGTGAAACGGGCGCATGTAACAATAAATATCTTTCAAATGGTAATATTCCAAAAAAAGGTGACAACTCACCGGCGATTCATCGGTAGAATTAAATGCAACGGGCGTCGGAACTAAGGCGAAGGCCATATGTGGACAGCCAAGTTGGCCTCTCGCGCCGTAACCACACGCCAGGATACGGTCGCCGACCCGACACAACACGTGGCGGCGCCCGCAAACCACTTGCGTCACAGTACTGCCCATTAACTCCATAACCTGCGAATTACAACTCTATAAGTGGGTATTATTAATAATATGATTCATACTTTAGAACGATGAATAATAAATATTAATGATAATTTGTACTTAGAATAAGATACCTTCAACGTTCCATTAGTCATTCAAGGTATGAAATATACAAACACAGTAACATCTACAAATTAGAGAGGTAACTAGGCGCACAGCTTGTCAGATCAAACCAAACCATTATATTGATGGAAGCTATAGAAAAAATTACACTATAATGAGCCCAAATATGGTACAACTTTGATTCTCCCAACTGGTAAACATTGGAATTCAGATAAATGAATGATAAAAACAATTATTTTAAGCTTAGTACAGCTAGATTCAAACTTTTTGGAGGCTCAGAACATGAGGCGAGTCACTGGCAGTAACAAATTCATGTGTCAGCGGGGGTGAGGTATTGATTGCGCAGCGAGAAGCGCACTTCAGAGCCGCCATAAAGTTTGAATCGGGCTGTATGTAAAAGTGTGTAGCCAAGCCGTCTTAAGCCATAATATAGTGTGAAGCAATGAGCGCAGCAAAGCAAAAGTGATCGATAAGCGATGATTACCAACATCGTATTAGGCGCTGAGTAGACGATGGGTGATTTGTTCGCGACGATAGATCGTATAGAATTCTATGCAACAACGCACACGGAGTAGAAAACGACCGCGCCGCCGATGCTTGCCGGACGAATCAAGTCATTTTTTCAAACTGGGCTGAGAATTAGCACTTTTTGAACGTCAAAATTACATAAGACAGACCACCTAAACGCCCGCCTTTCTGCTGACGCTGAGGGCGTTTTCGGGGACTTCTTCTTCCCAGCTAAAGGACTAGGAAGTGATCTCCAACAAGTGCCCCAAGAAGTGTCACAACAAGCTCCCCAGCAGCACAACCGTCTGTTCAGTTAGAAGAAGATGACAATGATGTCTCTCGCGGTAATTCGCGGACAAAATGACCGCCGTCTGCGGAGCGCCTTAGATTACATTAACAATGCACTCTATTGTAACAATATCTAAAGTAGCAATTACTTTTCTAGGAACCAGCTCATCCTTCGTAGTCCCGTGTCCAGTCTGACCGTATTCACCAGTGCCGCATGTGAACACACCGCCATCTAATGTCAGGAACACAGTGAAATCTTCTCCACATGCAATATGACACACCTGGAAACCATGCTTGTGTTGTATTATACTATAAGTTTATCGTAAAAGGCACTTTGGTAGAACCGATATAAGTTCTGAAGCTGAAATTATGTGAAAACAAAACCACTATTGTTGACTGATAACAAAGACAGATATTTTTAAAAGCCTTTATTATATTGCAGTTCAGTGCCCTTTCAATCAACCGTATTACTTAAAATCAATAAAGCTATACGAATCATTCATTCCATTCATTCATTCAGCCGAAAGACGTCCACTGCTAGACATAGGACTCCCAAACACCGCCATTTCGACTGGTTCTGTGCTTCCTGCAGTCTTCACGTGTGCCATCGGCCACTTAAGTTTGCCAATTCTTCGGGCTATATGGGTTATCTTGGTTCTCCTGCGGATCTCTTCATTTCTGATTACTATTTTATGATTAATTTCGGTACGAATGCACAGTTAGTTCTTGAAACAAGTTTCCTAAAACAATTTTATACTTCGCTTACAGATCATGTTAACAGTACCTTAACATTTCTCAAAGTCTTCAAATGCGAGGGAAAGCACTTATTCTCTCTATCTTGCAGTCCTAACTGGCCTCGCGTGTTTTTACCCCATCCGAAAACGGCACCGGATCTGCAAGAAAAACAATAAAAATTTAGTTTTGCGCCTTATATATGGAGTAGCTTTTTCCCGAGGCTTCGCCCGCGTGGAGGTCGGAAAGAATCCCACAGGAACGTACTACGGGGAAGTGTATTCTACGTCCAGGTCTTGGTCTACCAGTATGCCAATTTCATCGAAATACGTTCAGCCGATAAAGTGTCAAAAGGTAACAGACAGACAAGCAGAGTTACTTTAGCATTTATAATTTAGTAAGGATGGATGGACGACCTTGTGAAGTCCGCAAGAACCCTTTGGATGCAAAAAGACAGCACAGAACCGGTCGAAGTGGAGGTGCTTGGGGGAGGCCTATGTCCAGCAGTGGACGTCTTTCGGTTGAAATGATGATGATGACGATGAATGATGGATGGAGCATGGGTGAGCACGATAATATTGCGCCACAAACAGCGCAACCGAACGCATCAGCATTATGTTAACCAATTTTTATCTTTATCTAACCACAACGACATTTTTTTAATACAAAACAAAACTTTCTGATAACAACAGACTGCTTCATGTTTTCTGTACATTTCTAGAACAAATAGTTTTATGAAAATTACTTCCATGTTACATTAATGAGGTTCTCTCCTGTACAATTTGTAGCACACTAATGTAATTTACATTATTTATGTAGGTAATACATATTTCAGTATTTCTGGAATTAAATTCGATTAAAGTCCGCCTTTGTACCTTTTTGTGCGAAAAGTTTAAATAAATAAATGCTCAATGTCTGCAGTTCTGAATGGGCGTAATCATGGTGAACCTGATGTAGAACCTCATTGATTGATTGTTCTTTTGCTTTTTATTTTACAGCTCTCTTTTTTGATGATTTTTAAATCCTTATTCCATTTTGTTTTTGTCCAAAACACTACTAGAAAGATTTTCTAAACATTTTGGTCATCAACTAAGACTGGATTTAAGACTTTAACATGATTGCAAAGTAAAGATCAAGTTTGTAATTTATAGTAAAACATAGCTTTTAACTGGGACTTCGTCCGCGTGAAATTTCGGCCCAAGAACTACCGCGTTGCATCCCATCGCCCGCCCGCGCTATGACCTCGTTTTCACTAAGCGTTCTTTCTGAATTTTTATTTTTGCTTAGCTCCTAAGGGACGTAGCGTGATGTTAAATAGCCTATAACCTTCCTTATGAATTCATGGTTATCAAATGCAAAAATTATTTTTCAAATTCGACTGGTGGTTCCAGAGATTACCCCGTTTAAACAAACAAAACAGACTCTTCACCTTTAATTTAGTATAGATAGATACTTACTTTGATAAGGCAAAAGTGTGGTTACTGCCACATGAAATCATTGCAATAGGAACTCCTAGCAGTGAGGTGATTGGTTGTGGAATCATTTCCTTATTTGTCATAGTACCTAATCCACACTGACCGAAACTATTTGCACCCCAAGAAAATAGATCACCATCTAAAAAGAGAAAAAAAAATTAAGTACAATAACATACCTAAATAATGAGTAACACATTACATCTAAAATTAACACAACAACAATTATTTTTTATTTTCACAATAGGAAAGTATACAAATGTATAAACGAATGTACATACACTGTATGGGGAACCTTCTCAGTATGAGACATGACATAGATTTTATATGAATTTTTAAGCTCACTATAAAATCTAAATCAATTCATAAGCTCACGCATTCCCTCACTCTAATATACATAAAGAACATAACATCACTCCTGTATTCCCAGTTATATTTAAGGTCCATGTAAAGAGGGGCGAGCCTATTACCATCAACCAGGCACAAATCCAGACTTCATAACTCACTGCCCGATCCGGGATATCGAACCCAGGACCTCCCGCTCAGTAGTAGCGCTTAAAACCACTAGACCAATGAGACAGTCATTATAATAATTTAATGATAAATATAACTTACTGTTTGTCAATGCTATGGAATGATACGCCCCACACGCAACTTGAATAACATTTCTTGTTGCTAGGTTCTTTACAAACTTGGGCTTATCCTGGGCATGTGTTCCAAGATTGCTGCCCAATTGGCCCATGCTATCTGAGCCCCAACTGAACAGCTGTCCCCATTCATCGAGAGCAACTGAATGCTGTATACCACAAGCTACGTATGACACAGTGCATTCTTTGAATGTCTCGACTAGTGCTGAAAATTAACCTTTGTAAAATGAAAATGAATAAACATTATGTATATGGTTTATTTATAATCGATGATTAAAGTTAAGTGGTGTTTAAACGTCAAAAATGTATGGTTAAACAGTCAGTAATCACTATTTAACTTTAAGCAATGTTTAATAAAATATATATAAATAAATAAAGGGGTGTTTGTTTTATATATGAATGTAGGTGAGGTAAAATGGAAATGTAGGATGTACTGATAGTCAGAGATTTAGTAAAGAATCTGTATGCAAACAAAAACATGACAAAGTAAATTTTTATTTAATTAGAGATAATATTATTTTTTTGGAGATATGATATGACAATAGAAGCTGATAATAACACTGTAACAATAAATTATCTTTAGTAATTAGGGCAACATAGCGTAGGTTAAGGGCTGATTTTTCCAATGTCAGATAATTATATCCAAGGAATAATTTAGAATGTTTGACCGTTCTTCCATACAAAATCCATTATCCATATTCCATGAATAAATATTAACTGTCGATTGAAAAATCCACCCTCCATTAAATTAACTTAACCATTCAAACAAATAGCATTCAATCATTACAGTAGGAACTAAACATAATACTGATTAGAATTTCCTAGCTCTACCACCTTACATTTACATAAGTCAAGGTATAAACATGACTGTGTATGGATGAATGCATTAATAATAATTTTGTTTTGTTTAGCTGTGTCACATCTCATCTAAATAAAGGCTGGAATACACATGCCTGTAACTTCCACAAAATTATGCTAGTAGGTTGCATACCATTATGGCATTCACCAAAGTTATTATGGCACACAGCGGGCAAGCTACTTTCATACTTGTGTATTCCGGGCTTTACAGATAGGCTGACTTGTATGCCAGTGTTTTTATTTTAATCTAAGTTGTTAAACTGCTTTCATTAATTTAAACTAAGTTAATTTTACAAGATTAATGTAATCATCACAAGATTTGTGCAAATGATTGAAACCAGTCATTTGCTCATAACAGAAATTCATGTAATCAACATTTAATCACATTACAGTCTCAACTTTCACCTTACACAATAGTTAAGAATCTTTCATCACATTGCAAATCCTGTGTAAAACTTATCTTTAAAGCAAATATTACATGAAACCATAACTCTTTTATGTTGGTATCTACTTTGTGTTTCAAGTTTCCAAACTGAGAAAGAGGGGAAATCACAGAAAAGGTAATATGACCTTTTCATAAAAGTTAAAAATATTTAATAAAAAGATTGTAACAATACCAGGAGTTTTTCCTTCTCTATTGTCAGTATGGCGTCCCAATTGGCCAACCTCATTGTTTCCACATGAATACAAATGGCCCGTATTTGTGAGGTACATTGTATGGAACTCTCCAGCAGCCACTGTCTTTATACGGTTGCTCTCACGCCATTTTGATAATGTTGGTTTTATAACCTGTTATACAAAAAAAGCAATACTTGCATTTTATAAGAGGAAGTTAATTATTATTAGTGTACATAAGTGAAATACTATGTATTTTTACAATAGGTGCCACACGAAATGGTAACATAATTATTAAGATAGCAAGGCCGTTAAAATTTCTGTTGTAACATAAAATTAAAACACCAAAATATTATGAGCCCTAATTAATTTTTCAATTACTCATTTACACCGCTATCATTGAACATAATCGAAGCACAGATTTATCGATGCAAATCTTATTTAGGAAATAGTAATTACAAGATACATTCAGGTTTCGGAATCACTTTGGATAGCGTTGCCAGGGCAGAATTCAAGGGGTACCACTTACCAAATCAAGGGCCTCCGGTCCTTCTATACACAATTCATGATAAGTCGCATTACCCCAACAAAACATTTTGTGCTATTAATTTGCAATGACTTTTAAATTTTACAACTAATGTATAACCTCTACTTCCGCTCCAGATCAGTCTGATTGAGAGGTAGTTATGAATCTGATTATTCTAAGCCGGTGACTTTAGACAGTTAATTTTATTTGCAACATAGTGGATGAAAATAATAAAAAAGCATTTTCAAAAAGTCGAGAACAATCTTCAACTTTAGCTGTCGTTCTAGCTGTCAAAAATTATGCGTTCAGTAATTTAAAGATTCCAAAAACATTTAGTCGATTTTTCCAGTTTTTTTATTATTAACTAATAATAATTAAAAATTGTGTTTCATAAAATTTGTTTTAATAACAGTTTTTCAAGAACACTGATTTATGATAGTCTTTTAAAATCTTCTTACTTGATCAATCTGGCATTAGTTCATTCCAACTATGGAGATGGAATGAATCATTCTGGATCATGGGATCCAGAATTATCCTATTTCAGGGGCTTTGGTGAAATTTTGGTATTTAGTGTGACATGCGGACGGACGGACAGGTGGATAGGATGAAAAGATAAGGGTTTTGTTTTTGCCATTTGGCTACGGAACGATACAGTCTCTTTTATATTATTATTATGTATCCTAGCTGGGATGTATGTAAAAAAAAGAATATTCTCCAATGGACCACACAAAACTAAACTATGTGTACTAAGAACTATGTTAAATTATACAAGGTATAAATTAACTGTACTAGTTAATATAGTAAGATAGAAATCACATAGTAATTTCATAAGATTGACAAGTTCTTTCTTTTTTTCTGGCATGGCTTTGCTAGTGGCGCCGATTCCCTTGTTCACAAACTAAACTAAATTTAAGATCAGTGCATCTTTTTCTTTCTATTTCATTAAGAAAAGGACAGAAGATAAATATTAGTTTATTCCTGTCAAATTAAGATACTCATAGCAAGTCTAAACGTGAATAGAAACATGGCGATTAAAACTACGTCAATTTACGTCAGGCGCTGACTAATTTGACAGGACTAAACTAATATTTATCTTCTGTCCTTTTCTTAATGAAATAGATAGAAAAAGATGCACTGAACTTTAGTTTGTGCACAAGGGAATCGGCGCCATTATCACACCACAACGGTGTCTCGAAGTAATGAAAACAGGCTTAATTATCTTGGGAGTATCACTTCTATAGGAATTTCTCCCATGAGACTTGTAATAAGACACAATTACTTTTACTACTGTTGCATAACAGACGAGGGAATATGTCTTCAGAATTATTAAAAAGGATAGCATAATAGTATCAACGAAATATCGGGTTCTCAATATTTTTTGGAGAGCTTTCTCCCACAGTTTTCGTCTTTTAACATTTTGTCAAATACATGGGTCTCCGTATTTTTACAATCAACAGCTGCGCAATGGGGCGTATTCATTTTAGAGAAGAGTTTTACAAAAAAAAAAAAATAATAATGTACAAATTATTGTAACAGCTAGCTGTCAAATGCTTGGACAATGATAGTAGCGACATCTGAAGTGAGCAAGTGATAATTTTTACCCCCATTGACAGTAGTTTGATGCCAGATTGATCGTATGATTCACCTATTCAACCGAGCCTAAAGACTAAGGGGGACCCTTAGTCTTTAGGCTCGGTTGAATAGGTGACTAGAAGAAACTTAGAAGACACGACGTAGGTTTTTAAACACCATCTAACCTACCTGAATTAAATGAATTCAGCAATTTTAAAAGCTTCCAATGTTAAAAAATCAAAGAACACATATACTTCTGTAACTAATTCATGAACATCCTCGATAGAAGAGCATCAACAGTGACAACAATCGGTCCCAAATTATCGTGTTTATTGAATATATCCTTGGTTTTATCCAAATTTATCAGACGATCTATGCGTAGGTACAAACAAATCAACCGGCTCGGCCATACAAGGCCCCCGATGCCCGATACCATCCAACGATTTGAATAATTAAAGTAATCAACACAACTCTCTATGATCAAGTAATCCTACTGAATGACTATTTCATGAAATCTTGACATTTTAGGATTATGCTAACTCAACAAGTTGTATTACTGATTCTAATGATTATAATTCTGTAAATACATATTTGTTACGGCCGCGAATCATATTTTAATCAACGTACAACTTGACCAGCAAATTGCAAAAAACCTAAGAAAATTTGAATTTCGCGGGCTACCTTGGAGCATCCACCTTAAGTTAAACGTAAACTAAAGTGTATATTATAAGCGTAGACGCGTTTTAAAAGAAATTATCGCCGTCAGATAAAGACAAGGCTTTCCTTGCATTTATTTTAAAGCCTGGTACACATTTGCTTGTAATGTCTCATATTTTTCTTAGAAATCGTTAACTAAATTTTTCAGTTGTAATTTTTTTTACTAGTTATTAGACAGCATTTTTGATTAACAATAACAAAACAGGGTTACTTTTGTCTTTCGATCAATTTATTTCAATGTTTGATTCTTTTGATTCAATTATTGAAGTCATTAGTCGATTCATAGAGTAAAGTAAAATATATCGGAGTCGATTCCTGATGTAAAGAAATCTTTATAGGTAATATATACATGTATATAATGATACATAGGTTGCAGATAGAAGTACTATAGGTACCTAGTTATCTATGTTTAAGGATGGGACTGGGACGTTGTTCGGCCATATTTGTTATTGTGCTGATGGGATTTATAAATTATATCGTTTGATTTCAAACTAGAAAGTTTTACATTCTGTGATGTATTTTGTTTCATTGTGTTCTTCTTTTAAACATTTTTATCTTGTGACATAAAATCTTTCAAACCCGATAGAGTTATGTTAATACAGTGACCGTGGATACCCCCTTGTGGTAAATCGCTGAAGTGATCCAGCGTATCATATTGAGAGATAATTCCATTAAATCTCACTATCGTGGCGGGGTCATCCAATACTAATGGCAAAGGGGGTCGGCAAGCCGCCCCAGTCGACGTGGGGTCTCCCCTACTTGACTGGGAGGAGGCTGACCATTTTAGTTTCGAGGATTCTGAACGGTTCGAAGAAGATTCCCTGTGTAGCTGGAGTTCAGAGCCCGAGAGCCTATGCAACAATTGGCGAGGATGGAGGCGGCCAAATCTTCAGAACCCGTTTGGAAGCCGATCGACAAAAAAGAATATTCAAGGTAACTCTATACAGCTGATTCTTTGTTTCGAACTACAGAAATGATGACACTGTTTTACATTTCTTGACGAATCATACATTTACAGGCGATATTATGTTAATTTTATGTCATGAATTGTTTAAATATCTTTATTTAGCCCTTATTTTCAGTAATAAGTTTTGATGTCAAGATGTCTATGTACTTATAGGATGTACATTGTGTTTAGTGATACAAAGAACAGGTGCTAGAAGTCATTTACCTTTATGTGAACTGAGCAGTAAATAATACCTTTGGTTTCAAATCCGTTTTTTTTATTGCTGTAGATCCTTTTTTATTGCTTTATATGCTAAGTGAATGGAAAGTTTTTGGTACTTGACTACTTTCTAACTTTCACTGAAATTTTGTAGATATTATATTGTGTTAAAATAATGAATTATGAGTGTAATATTGAAATAACTAATTTTAGACATACACCTTGTAAAATATGACCATAAGTCGTATGCTATTTTTAACATACCGGCCTTTGTATTTTAAGTACATAATATGTACACAGATAAGTCTAAATTTATTTAGCTTAATGTATTTGTTTGTATTTTATTTATTTGTGAATCATTTGTTTTTCATTAACTTGTTAATTATATTTTCAACATCATACAAAAAAATATTAACATTCATTGAAAAATTGATTAGATTTGTAACAATATTATAATATCTACATATTATAATTATCTACAACTAAGTAAAAAAAAAAAATTGTATTCATTTATAACATCCTTAGTATCAACTAAAAAAGTTCAACTAAAGTTTTTACAGCAATTACAAGAAACAATATATATTAAACTTTACAGAAAAGACAGTTTCAACACTAAGTGAACTTGCAGCAAAATGCGTAGCATCTCACATACCGTTTGAATTAGTTGAACATGTCTATCCACCGGTGCCGGAGCAACTGCAACTTCAGATTGCGTTCTGGAGTTTCCCAGACAGTGAAGATGACATCAGGTTGTACTCCTGCCTTGCCAATGGCTCAGCTGATGAGTTCCAGAAAGGGGAACATTTGTTCCGGGATAGAGCTGTCAAAGACGTTTTACAAATTGGTACGTAATGTGGAAATTCATGGATTCTATTGTAGTAGGGAACTATAGGAATAATATACAATTCAATAAATGGTGCCTTGAAATTAATCCTGTCATAATATTGACATTAATATATATAGGAAGGTTAACAATGTCGTAATTACATTTATTTTTTAGCATAATTTTCCTTTGATACATTTTTACAAAACTTCGAAATGTTCCTAGGTTTTCACTTATCTGCGGCAGTGGTTGTACTAAGTATGCCTCGGGCACAGTTCAATGTGGCGGTCACATTTGACCGCCAAAGAATATCATCATGTAACTGCACCTGCTCTTCAACGGCTCACTGGTGTTCACACATTGTTGCTGTCTGCCTCTACAGGATACATCTTGTAAGTTTTTAGGAACTACTTAATTCCATACTGGATTTGAATTTTGATTAGTTGTATAGCTTAGTAATAATAGTTGATTTTCAACAATTTGTTATTAAAATTAATTTATATCTGTGATTGGGACATTGCTATTTCAGCTTCCAACCGCTTTATGGTTAGATTGGCAGATAAATGATTTGAAGTTCAAATGGAACTAGAGCATAACAGAACAGCATAAATAGTCAATAAATAATATTTCACAATTTCTTTTAATGAAGTCAATAATTTAAAATGACTAAAAATTTATTTTCTTTTGGTTCTTATCCATAGATACCAGATTAAATTCTGAGATTTCATAATGACGTTTATTAAATAAAAATGCTTTGAACCTTTTCTACATTACTAGCAAAGCAAAAAGTTTACCACATGTAGAGATCTGACTATTTATAGATGAGATGTTGCTCATCTGAAATGACTAACTAGTAACTTTATAGTTTGTACCTTGCCAACTAGTCAAATCAAAACTTTGGCAAAGCAGCAAGCAGGTTTTTGTGTTATTGAAAGGGTATTTCTATTTCCTTACACTAAAAGAAATGTGAGTTAGGGCTGATTTTTTGATCTGTAGTCAAACTCAACCAATTGTTAAAAATAGTAACTAATGGTTATATTTTTGCAAAATGTGTTTTCTGATCAATTTTTAGTTTATGTAATGGTTATTTTTTTTAACTAAAACTTAATTAACCGACCCTTAGCAATGATATTATATCATAAGATAAACTAACAATTGATCTAAATACATTTTACAAAAATTTAACCATTAGTTACTATTATTAACAATTGGTTGGGTTTAACTATGGATCAAAAAATCGGCCCTTAGTGTAAATAGAGATAATTATTTCAAAGTAAAAAAAAAATTATAATACACAAATGAGTCAGTTTTATTTGAAGTCACTATTCAGGAAACTTTAAGTGTCTGTCAGTTTAATTGCATGAATAATCATCTAATGATAGAAGTGATGCAGTCCTTCATAATTAATTATTTTAATAATTCAATTAACCACTATATATCTCTTCTAGCCGACACAAGTATGCCTCAGAGCGCCAGTATCGGAGTCACTACAACGACTGCGAAGAGATCAACTGCAGAAGTTTGCACAGTACTTGATATCGGAGCTGCCACGGCAAGTACTACCGACAGCTCAACGTATACTGGACGAACTGCTATCAGCTCAACCGAACCCGATTAACACGACGTGTGGAGCGCCGGACCCTACCGCCGGCGCGTCGGCTTACGAGTACACCTCCTGGTTCCTTGATGAGAAGACCTTGCACAACAATATCAACAAGATATTAGTCAAATTCTGTGTACCAACGCCTATTGTATTCAGGTAATTTTGTTTATCTAATAAAACTTGTAGTTTTTAAGTTAATCCACATAGGTATTGAATCCATAAAAAACCTAGAGATAAGATAATTAAAAATATTTACGTTTGAACCATTTTTTCTACCCATAGCCATACATGTTCCAATTCAACGAATTGTATGCTCTGAATTAGCCTTTCGAGTTAAATTTTCACGAACATGAGGCTCTAATATTTACTTTACTCTCATATTCCCTTTGATTGACAACATCTAAAAATTGTACAGTGACGTCAACTACCTAAGTACAAGCGCGCCTCCGGCCGCTGCAGAATGGTCGTCGCTGCTGAGGCCGCTTCGAGGCAGGGAGCCGGAAGGCATGTGGAACCTACTCTCTATCGTCAGAGAGATGTTCAAGAGAAACGACAGAAACGCCATACCCCTACTGGAAATAATTACGGAAGAGGTCATGGCTTGTGAACAGGTAAGATTTTAAGTTACTTATCGGTTATCAAAATTTTATTACGATTTCTTTGTTTGTACAGTTATCATCAGAATGTGGGGATAAGTTCAAAATAACCAGAAAAACGAACATGAGAACATTCAACTTTATCTCAATTGGATATTTTTTTTTAGAAAGGTAGCTTTTGTTTTCTATGTTCTTTCTTAACAACCTTTTGTCATTGAGATATAGTTAATTCTCATGGTTGTTCTGATAATTTTGTAACGCCTGTTCATTCCTTCACGTTTGAAGCTGACTGTAGTGCCACATTCATTTGAATGGAAACCTCAAATTTCTAACTTCCATGAACTTCAATTAACTAATAATTCTTTCATAGATCATAGTCTGGTGGTACACGACTAAGGCTGCTCTTGTGGCATGGGGTAGTTCCGGGGGCGGCGGCAAACACGGCGGCAGTGGAGGCAACTCAGCCGCGCAACACGCCTGTTCCTCTCTGTGTGATGAGGTAAGGAAATGTTGCAATACGTTCAGTTATTAAAAGTTGCAGACTGTAATAAAGCAAGATAGAGATAAGACTGTAAAGTGTAGTATATAATCGCATTGACTCTTCCGTAATCATATTTTCTGCAGAAGCATTGAAGTGTGATAGCAATATTTGATCAAGAACAAAAATGTTTTACGCGATCGTGTTTTAGCCACAATGTAAATCTATTTGCAGCCAACTGTCAGTAAACATAAGTCATCTCATGTGCCTCGCAAGGTTTACAGTTTTTTTTCTTTGTGAACAGGTGGTTGTGTTGTGGCGTTTAGCCGCTTTGAATCCGGCCCTAGCACCTCACGAACGCGATACGCTTCACGAGCAGTTCGCTCAGTGGCACATGAAAGTACTTGATAAGGTAAGACTGAACTGCAGAATACACTCAAGGATGCATTATTCACACTATCTCTGTGCATTTTCTTAAAGCCTATGGAAACCTTGTCTAATCTATGGCAAATTAAATGGTTGGTTGATTTAGGGCTGATTTTTCAATCATCTGATAACTTTATTTGATGAATAATTTTAAAATTTTGACAGTTATTTCATACAAAAACAGTTAAACGTCAATTTTATTCCTCGAATAAAAGTTATCTGGCGATGGAAAAATCAGCCCTTAGCCGACCATTTAATTAAGTTACAATAAGATTGACAAAAAAAAAATCCGCAGAGACTTTGAGGTTACCATATTATTTTAAAATACATTCTAAGAAATAGGCTATGTAGCCAACTGACATTTATGGTTTATCAGTATACGTATGGTAAACAATAAATTTAAATATATAACTTTCAAACAGGTGGCAAAAAACCGCAACAGTCACATAACAACAAGTTCGACGTCACACACTCGGCATACGTCGCGTTCACACTTACATCCTCCATACATCAATGGCATCAGCGAGAATGAGGTGTTCCCAGGATTTCACCCTGCCATGGAGGCTTGCTTCCTAGAGTGGGATGACTATCAGATACCCGGAGTAACATACACTAAGGACTTGAACCCACTGTATCACAGTCCTTTCACTATCTTCAGGCATGCTGATAAGCAGAATGATAGTGTGCATCAGGTATGTGGTTTCTGTAAAGCTAGGGTTTCCTAAGACTGCAGTGGTGGCCATCACATAGTGTCCGCAAGTTACCGTCGAATGACGTCACTGTAACGTTGTTTATGAAAGTATGTTGGTGTGTTTTCCTAGAGTGTTTTTTTAACACCGTAAAGTCAAACCCCGCTGCCGTCATTTTCATGACTGCCGTCAGTCACTACAGCTCTTATGGCGGCCACCGCTATTCTACGAAACCGTAGCTTTACTGTCTCACTGAGATGTTGTTTTGCAGATTTAGGAAGGCCTTTTTACGGCTATTGATCTCTAGGAGAATAATATTACTTTTGGGAACCCGCGTAATTATTTATCTTAGTGTTTTTTGTGTAATCATGAGAGTGTTTCAGGTAAACTCGTCTAAAGCGGTGTTGAACAACGAGATGTCACTAAGCTATAGACTGACGAACCCTGATCCTGTACTACATCGTATTCATAGGCACATGACCGCCGACTTAGCTGTTCCTGGGCCGTCAAATCAGGTATTTGTATTCTGAAACAAAACTAGCCTTTTAATTGAATTTTGTTTGAATAAGATATTTAATAATAATTATTCGTGTAGCCTTGCGGTGCTGAAGAAGGACCGAGTGATCCTCCGCGCGACCCAGGACCAAGTGACGGTAACCATTCGAGTGTCTCGTCTGAAGGTAATTATTACTTTTTTTTAAATATAACTAGCTTTTGCCCGCGACTTCGTGCGTGTAAAATTTCTTGTCCCCCCGAGACACCACGTCGCATCGCATCGCCCGCCCTCGCTATTACTTACTTAGTTTTCGCTTAGCGTTCTTTGTGACTATTTTTTTTGCACGGACTCTCAGGGTCGTAGCGTACCTTCCTCATGAATTGGCCTATCAAATGCAAAAATATTTTTTCAAAACCGACTCCTAGTTCTAGACATTAGCGCGTTCAAACTTAAAAAACAAACAAACTCATCAGAATAGATAATATGTAAAATAAAGACCAGTATAATGTTCAGTGGATAGTTCCTGGTACTTGCGACACAGGGAATCTAGTGTGAGGACCAGTGTATTAATAAATGAGCAACTTATGAACAATTTACTTTTTTTTTTTATATACTCGATGTTTTTTGTTGCACACGAAAGGATTCTGCGAGAACGAAGAAGAAATCCTTCAGCAGAGTGGTGGTGAGACTGATTCACAAGAGTCGAGTTCTCCCCCCATATCGTCTGACGACGCTCAGCGGCGCGTGTCCAATGACGAGTCGGTGTCGGACGACGACTGTAACTTGTACTTCTACGACACTGCTGCCGCCAGGCGCGCTGTGACTGGCGAAGGAACTAGCGGAGTAAGTATTTTGTTTTAAGTAGGTATTCCAACACCATACAACGTGGCGCTACAATGGTGACATTAATTTAACACACGGGTAGGGCTAGTGCCCATTATCATATAAACTTTGATAGGCTAAAATAATTCGTAAATTGAAAAAAAAAAAAATTCAATCAAACTAAATAATAAAAAAGTAACTAAAATTGGGATCACCCATGCAAAAATTCATTCATGAAATTACTTACCTAGCGCTAGCTGGCTTACGTTATCTCGGAGCGGCAACGCGACTTATACCTACTCGTGATCGGTCCTATTCTTTGACGGCATGTTATCAAAGAAACCGAGCGGCGCAAGTGGTACCTACAGCGGAGGTGCTTAGTCAAACACGTACCATATCACCCTCTCTTGTTACTATTAGTTATAACTGTCATCACTAATCACTGCTTTTATTTGTCTTTATTTAAAATTTTCTTATTTTCAATAAGACCACCGTGTTGGCGGATACAAAGAGCTAAACGGCGTTTCATGTTTTCCTGCACATTTAAAAATAAATTGTCACTTATAGCCATTTGCCTCAATTTCTCAAACGCATTTATTATTCGATGGCGTAATTGTTCCATCGAATCCACGTTCTCCGCGTACACATCGTCTTTGATGCACCCCCAGAAAAAAATCGAGTGGCGTGAGGTCTGGCGATCTTGCTGGCCACCTACGAGGTCCAAATCTGCCTATCCATTGTGCACCAAACGTGTCATTTAGCCACTGCCTGGCTGTTGTTACAGAGTGTGCTGGCGCGCCATCTAATTGGTACCACATTCGTTGGTATCGGTGGACGTTTAGGTTGTTTGTGTATTCTGACGCCGTATCATTTAGTAGGTTAACAAACCTTTCTCCTGTCAAAGCCCCATCGATGAATACGAGTCCGATGATGTGGCCACCGTGAATAGCTGCCCAAACATTTACCGAAAATCTGTATTGGTGGGCTGACTCTCGCCAAACGCGCGGATTTTGATTTTTGGGTGACTAATGGTGCAGATTGTGCTGGTTCCACATGCCGTTTCTGGTGAACGTGCTTTCGTCAGTCCAACAAATTTGGAAAAGAAAGTCACTGTCCTCTTCAATTTTATTCAGAAACCACTGACAATAATTTATTCACTCTTATTAATTTATCACGCACTAACAGAGTATGTACTTTTCTAAATTTGAATGGGTGCCACTTTCCGCGCTTTAATATCATCCATTGTTCCCTATCCATTTGCATAAAATTTTAAGACCTAATACAACTTGGCATACTTTTGTTTCTCCTAATTATATTTTCGCATAACATTATTTACGCATAATGTTTTAAGCATAATTTCTCTAATCATAATAATGATTAAGCATAACATTCTAAAGCATAAATTTATTTACGCATAATTATATTAAAACATATTTTTTATAGGCATAACAAATAAGCATAATAATTAACTCCTAAAATGTTAGACATTTTTATACAAAATTGCTCTATTATAATGAAATTTGTAGGCACTTTACATTGTAGGCAGAACAAATCATTTTTCTAAGTGGATGGTATCATAAAACTATTGTGTCACTAAGTGTATTATTGCAAAGATGTAATTTAATCCTTAAAAAAAATTCAAAATTCTGTAATGAATAAGTAAATATCAGGAAACACACAATAGAGGGGATCTGGCGCTCGGCGGCCGCTCCCGGGGCACGCTCGCTTCACTCGCTCGCCTTCGCGCGTTAATGGTCACTGTTCTAACCTAACCCATATGATTCAATAACAGTACCAAATATCAGAAAACATCATACTGTTATAACCTCATCTAACCCAAATGATTCACCAACAATAGAGGGGACCTGGCGCTCGGTGGCCGCTACCGCGGCACGCACGCTTCGCTCGCTCGCCTTCGCGCGTTAATGGTCACCGTTCTAACCTAACCTAATCCATATAATTCAATAACAATAGTAAATATCAGGAAACATCATACCTAATAATTGTATGCCTAAATACTACTAAGCTAATAGTCATTAGGCCTAGTAACATTATGCGAATTAAATTTATGCCAAAACAAATTAGCCTTCAAGATAATTATGTCAACATAAACTGTTTGCCAAAAAAAAAAATATGGCAAAGTATTATTATGGCAAAACAAATTATACCAAAATCGTTATGCCAAAGTATATTAGGAAAAAGAATATTATGCGAAAAGAAGGGATTCCTTCAATATCCTATGGACGGTTCTGTGATTGACTTGAAAATGCCTAGCGCTCTGGCGAAGGCTGGTTTTGGGTTGGTCTTCGAAATATTGTAGTACATTTTCAGTTAACTGGATTTGGTTTTGTCGTGTAGGCGGTTGATCTGGGCGTTGAGACCTAGGCTCCACTGGCCGGTTTTCGCGGATGTGCTGAAGAGCTCCTACAATAGTGCGAGGATTAGTAGGGCATTGTCTTGAATCACCATATCTCTCGCGATATGTCCATATCGCAAGGGCGGCATTTTGATGACATTCTCCGTAAATTAGAGTCATGTCCGCATATTCAGCTGCTGTGTAGTTCGGATGTGTATTTGCCATCACGATAATAACACAAATAACACAAGCACTAATGTGCGGGTGTAAGGGAGGGCGCGCGTCGCCTGCGCCGCTCGCCGACAAAGGGATGTCTCTTTCCTTCAATTCGCCTACTCTTTGCATTTGTTTCATCCTAATAGTATTGCTTATTCGTTTTAATTTCATTAATGTGATGTTATGATCCGTGACCCCGGCAAATGACCGCTGCGCGACTGTTCTTTATGTACTGGTTGCTCTAAGATGCTATTTTCCAAATATTTAAATAAATCCGTAAATAATAACGTTTAATGGAAATAAAATTTCTTAATGAAACGAAAATGTGAAAACGTATATGTGTGTTAAATTAATGTCACCATTGTAGCGCCACGTATAATAATAATAATAAATCGTTTATTTATAAAAAGGGAACACATTTTACATTGATTACCTTAAAAATTAAAAATAGCGCACAGTTGCTAATTTGCCTGAACTAGGTTGAACCTGTGCTTCAGGCTAAGAAGTGCATACGTACTTAATATAATAAATTAACAATGCATATAATGTAAAAACAAAATTAAAACTTGGGTGAATAAAAGTAAAATAGCGTGTTAGCAGTTTTATTTGCAGACAATAAGTAGGTCTTCTGTCTGTGCATAATTGTTGGTTAGTAAATAATTAAGTATAATTTTTTTACAGCTATAGTAATTTAGTTTATAGATGCTTAGTTTTCTATTTAATCTATTGTACAGGAATGGACCTAAGAACGTTATAAATCACACTATGTTATATATACAGATACACTGTCCATTTATTAATAAAAGTTGACAGGTATAGGTTCTTATTTGGTTGTTGTGTCTTGTGTTTACATTAACTTGTTTCACTTTTCTACCGCAGTGCAGAATCTTGTAATACAATTTAGATAAACAGTTGCCTAGGATCTGTTAAAGTTAGCAAATTCAGAGGCATTTAGTAAGAATCGTGCATTCCCTCAGGGGGTGGCGTCGGGCAGCGGCTGCGCGACCGGCTGGGCGTGCGGCTGGGAGGGCTCGTTCGCGCGCGCCGAGGGGCTGCACGCGCACGGCCACGCGCGCGAGGCGTGCGCGCTGGGCGCGCGCCTGGCCACCGAGCTGCTGGCGCGGCCGCCGGCGCTGGGCGCGGCGCCGGGCCCGGCCGCGCTGGACCCGCGCCGGCCGCGCCGCCGCCTGCCCAGCCCGCGCCTGTGCGCCGCGTCGCACCGCCTGTCGTGCCTGGCGTCGGCCACGCTCGCCAAGTGCGCCTTCCTCTGCACTGTGAGTATGCGTCTCTCGTCCGTCTCTGTGAACCGCGCGACGTCGGCGCGGCCGGAGACGACGACGGCCCTAGACAGTGCACCGCCTTGCACCGCCTCTTGTGTGTCGTCCACCACGCTCGCAAATTGCACCTTCTACGCCGTGAGTACCCAACGAAAAAGTTTTCTCTTTCCTAAAACTTGTACCCGTTTAGACGGTGGCGCGGCCTGCCGCGCAGGGCGCCTCGCAGCGCGGCCCGTATGACGCGAACGACCCGAGCCGACCGAGAACAAGGCATACGTTCAGCCCTAGACTGGCCACGCATCGCCTCTTATGTCTCGCTTCCGCCACGCTCTCGAAGTGCGCCTTCCTCGGCACTGTGAGTACACTTTCAGGGGGACAAATTATTACCCTGAACTTTTACTACCAGACAATTTTGGTGCTGGTTTTGCACTGTAAATTCGTACTAAACTATGTTAACATTTTAGCAGGATATGTGGTTCAATTTAAGTGCTGAAATGGATGGTACATAATGAGTTTTAAAAGTCCGTGGTAGAGCTCCAGATGCTCCCCTCATAAAACTGGAAAATTACTCAATATTTTGAAATTTTTAATCATACATTTTATCTGTACCCCGTGTTATTAGGTGCTAGCAGAATTCAGCGAACATCACGAGCTTGCGTTCCGCATAGGTCTGTTCGCTCTCGAGATGGCGCGTCCACCGGCTAGCACTAAAGCTTTGGAGGTGAAACTCAACAATCAAGAAACGGAATTAGTTTCTCTATTGAAGAAGCTTCCCACAGGTGCCGAACAGTTGGCTTTAGCTCGCGAAAAGGCCGAGCAACTGCGCGACGGTACATTGAGGTTAGAAAATTATTTTTCTGTTATTTACAATAAAAACATGGCTTATGCATGATTTGTCTAATTTAACGGCACGGTTGGCGCAGTGGTTAATCGATTGACTGCTGCGATGCGTGTCGCGGGTTCGATTCCCGCACGGAACAAATATTTGTATTGCCTACAGGTAGTTGTTCCGGGTCTGGCTGTTTGTGTATGTGAGTTTAAATGTTTGTAAACGCACCCACGATACAAGAGAAATTCTTAGAGTGCAGCAACGTTTTTTTTTTTAAAAAAAAATATATATCAAGCATTTTTCACATTTACAATGAAACTTGAAATAACTTAGTGTTTTCTCATAAGTACTACGTTTTCAATTAAGGAACGATAAGGTCTATAATTAACATTATTCGTGCTTTTTGTGATTTAAAGGAACCGTGGACCGGCGCTGTTACCTATCTCATTGGCGAGCTTCCTTTTCGATGTTCTCGTTTTATCAGCTAATGATAAAGAGAATAAACATCCTGTAAGTTTTCATCAGTACTTCAGGTAGTTAGTAAAGTCCGACCGAAAATGGATTTTTATTTTCGACCGAAATCGAAATTCGGCCTGATTTTCATTTTCAGCCGAAAACCCAAAACGAAAACAGCGTTTCTTTGTTTGTCGATAGCTTTTTCTTCGGTAAGTTTAAACTTAAATCACACGAAACTTTATACTAGTCTCAAAGATATAATTATTATTAAAAATAAAACAATATTATTTCTGCATTTTCAGAGTTATTGTACTATAAGTTGTTGTAACTATCTATTAACTCCAAATAAATAATTTAAATTTATTGATTTGAGGGCACATAATTGATAAAAGAAAATTGCCGAAAACCGAACACAATATTCGGTCGGACTCTAATAGTTAGTAATTTCTTAATAGAAACTAATCCCGAAATATTTTTCTTCAGGCAAGATCGGCCAATGACGAGACTTTAGGCTTCGAAGCGGCCGTTGCTGCTTTAGGGTTAAAAGCCAACGTTTCCGAAGCAGAACATCCGTTACTGTGCGAGGGAACGAGACGGCAGCGTGGAGAGTTGTCTCTCACTCTATTGTCTTTCTACAAGGACAATCCAGTAAACCTAGCCAGGATTATGAACAAAGTAAGTAAAGGACTAGAAACTTTGAAACTAAAAGAGAGATTTGATTTTCTTCAGTATTATTGAGAAACTTGGACTCCGCGCGCCTTCTCCCGCGTGGATGTCGGAAATTATTCCACGGAAACGTGGTACAGGGACAAAAATAGCCCATGTCCTTTCCCAAGATGCTATCTATCTTCTAGCCAAATTTTTTTCGAAATCTGTTCAGTGGCTTAGGCGTGAAAAGGTAACATACTCCTACAGAAAGAGTTAGAAGGACTCCTTCAAAAAGATCTAATAATGGTCGCAAACAAACGAAGATCTAATTCTCTGTCCATCTACCATATTGTCATTACTTTGTTAGAGGGATTCTTTCAAAAAGATCTAATAATGGTCGCAGACAAACGAAGATCTAATTCTCTATCCCTCTACCATTTTGTTATTACTTTGTTAGAGGGATTCTTTCAAAAAGATCTAATAATGGTCGCTGCTAATCACGAGCCCGCGTCCCGCCCGCTTATTAATATATTATATAAGATATATAATAGTCTGTTATTGTCCCACTGCAGGGCAAAAGCCTCTTTTCATAGGGAAAAGTCACGAGCATGTATCACTACGCTTGCTCAACACTGGTTGGCGATTTCAAACCTATGTAAACTATAAAGTCCAGGTTTCCTCACAATGTTTTCCTTCACCGATGTCAGTAATATCCATAATAAACCCAGCTGTAAATTACTATTATTCTAAAATTAAATTTAAAAACAATACAATATTTTATCGGGCTTTCTTTATCCAGCTCTTAGACCGCGAAATTCATCAGCTGACAAAGAGTCCGATGGTGAGCATGTACTATATGAACAACCCTCGCCTTGCCGCGTATCGAGCCGACGTGTCCAATCTTCCGACGTTTGCGCAACACCCGCAACCGCACCCGCAACCGTACCCGCAACCAACCAACACCATGCAACCGCAGGTACATATAACTTGTTCATGAATCATGTTCTTACAGTCGGCCAAAAAAGTGGTCTGCTAAGATTAAAATTCGTTTGCACATCATAAATGATGAATTATTTTCTGATTTATATTTCGGTGAGAGGGGCTCGACGCTGAGTTATAACAGCCGCGCGATTCGATCTTCAAGTTTAAGAGATATTTTGAAACCCTCTCCTCTTTAACAGTTAACAGTCGGGTAGTCAGAAGCCCGAAAGTCTGGAAACCAGTCTTGCCAAAGGGTTCCGTGTTACCCAGTAACTGGGTTGTTGAGGTCAAATAGGCAGTGGCTCCATGTAAAATACTGAAATTCAGCTGCATTCGGTTACGACTGGAAGCCGTCCTAGGAAAAGGCTCGGCAGATGAAATGATAAATGATTTATTTATGTAAATAGATTATAAAAAAAACACATTTACACATCAAAAATAAATTATGATTTAAAACTAGATCAGGTCGGTGTTTCCTATCTGACTACTTTGAGAAGAAACAAAATAACGTCTATTTTCACCTGCAGAAATAATCTGACTGATTGCCTCGTTACCCTTAGTAATAGTTTCATTTGCTAGAAATTTTGCTCTTAACTGATGGTACACTTTGTTGGTCGAACGTACACAGTACGCGAAACAACAGAAAAATAGCGTAAGTCGAAGCGATACCAGTTATCCTCTCTGTTATCAATGACAGAAGTTTCGTAATTCATAGCCACAAGTAAGTTCCATACAAGTTGGGTAAGTGTGATACTATGGAGAAATATTTAGTTTTTACGTATGTGTATTACTCGATAAAGCTACGGATTCGTAACATAAAAAGTAGGTGCACCATAATATATCATGACAAAAAGTACTTGTGTCTGTTGTAGTCGTAAAAAGAATGAACCAATCATTCTGTTGTGTGGCAAGTAAACGCTTATGCACCTATATGTGTATTACAAAAAACGTGTCTCGCTTTACTAATTGATGAAGTGACGTCTGTAGATAAGCACGCAATTTGGAACAAATGAATGGCGTGCGCAGGCGGTGGGCTTGAGCGGGGACGTGGAGCGCTTGGTGGTGTCCGAGGGCGGCGCGTCGCCGCCCGCGCACTCGTCGCTCGCCACACACGCGTCGCACGCAACCCACGCGTCGCACGCGACCCACGCGTCGCACGCGACCCACACGTCGCATGCGACCCACGCGTCGCACGCACCCCATGCATCGCACGCGACGCATACGTCACACGCGCCGCATACGTCACACGCGTCGCACGCGCCGCATCCCGCGCCGCACGCTACCACCACGCACACACCCATTTCAAGGGCCAAGGATTCCAGGTTATTATCGCTTTCTGTTATATGAATTTGTCAATGACTGCGACAATATGACTTTTACAATCTATTTTTATATTTGAGGATGCTAGCGTTATGTGTTTACAATCTTTGCTGAAGCTCGGTGATTTTGAAAGATTCGCTGCGCTTTTACAGTAAAGTTTTCTTTATAAACGTTGCTTAAAGTTAAATAATTGTTAGCGACTGTTTAACCATACATTTTTGACGTTTAAGCGTCTCTTTATTTTATTTAGAGATTACACAAGATCCTATTCTTACATTACATTACAGGTATAAAGGCAAGCGCCTGTATCCCTCGGTGCCGAACCAGCCGTCGGAAGCCTCAGCACACTTCATGTTCGAGCTGGCCAAGTCCGTGCTGTTCAAAGCAGGTGGATCTTCGAGCACCAGCCTCTTCACACAGCCTTCATGTGCCAGAGAGCATCATGGACCCCATAGGTAGGACATTTTGTCGATGTAATTCTGCATAACCTAATCTGCAACTTACATGTGTTCAATAACTACAGTTGTGGTAGGTAGCAACGGTTAATGGCAGTTTCTACATGTCTTACTGTTGCACACTCCAAATCACCTATACCTCGTATACTATACCCTGTCCATTATGTTAACCTTTTTTTGACAGCTGTCTTAGAACGTACATATTCTTGATTACGTCAAAGTTAACTTTAAAATGCGTAATAAAATAAATAAATAAACTGCCTTATCTTATTGAATTATCTTATTTATGGGTTCATACAGACATTATAATACCGTACGTGTATCAATCAATGTATTGTGCGTTGCTGCAATCACTAGTTCCATCTGTCAAAAAACGGTTTACCTAATGGACAGGGTATAGCTGCGCTTAATGCTGTCCTGGATTCAAAACAGGATTTGATCAGTTTGTAGAAGAATAGGAGAGAATACTGTCAGAATGTATGAACATTTTGTAAGAATAAGTCTGACGGCGATATCATGTGTGTGTCTACGCAATCCTACGCATCTACACTATCTACTACTTCTACGCATCTACCTACACTATCCTACTATATTTGTTTTTACCTTTATTTTTTATATTTATAATTGTTAATTGATATTGTTCAAATGTCTTTAAATAGTGTAATTCGCTTCGGCAAATCTATTTTATATAAGTAAATAAATATTTATGAAATAGAGTTTAAAATTGAACTCAAATAAACGCAACATCGAGATGGATGACAAGATTTACCGCGATAGCAACGAAAAATAATTTTGTGTAAACAATGTAATTTGAAATTGCTTCAAACCAATTATATCTCACTTATCTTATTTACTGCAAATTTATTTTAAATTACTAGAATGCTCCGAGTGACTTCAATAATTATAATAATTTCGTTGTTCTTTCAGAGGGTTACACATGGCGGCATTTCAATTGGGGCTTTACGCACTCGGCTTGCATAACTGCGTGAGCGCTAACTGGTTGAGTCGCACGTATTCGTCGCACGTCAGTTGGATTACAGGCAAGTTTAAATCAAATATAATGTATTTATGGCTGATATTCCAACGCCAGATGCCCTTATGCAAGGAATAATTATGATTTTTTTACCAGTTTTTTTCCATAGAAAGACTGTCAAACGTTCATTTTATTCCACGAATAAAAAAATATCTGATGTTTGAAGATTCAGATTCATTTATTTGCAAAAACATGTTTAGGTAATTTAAATTTTATGATGTTTATTATAGGTGGTACAGGGTATTCTTTGGCACAACATGTTTGACCATGGCTGGTGTACAAATTAGGTCGGAAGACCATAAGATTAAAATAAAATAAAAATAATTTACAAAGTTAAATAATCTAAAAATAAATAACAATTACATTAATATTAGATTAAAAACAAAAATAAAAAAAAAAACAATTAATAAATATTCATGCTATTCAAAACCAAATACAATAGATTCAGTCAGTATATCAGAGCGATTTGTCCTTTAAAAATTCATTGACATTATAGTAGGCAGTAGGAAAAACAGCCCTTAAATAAATAAGCTATAAGTACGTGTTTAAGTTCTGGTTTAAATATTTTATTTGTTTTATAGGTCAAGCTATGGATATTGGCGCACCTGCTATATTATTTCTTATTGACGCGTGGGAAGGCCATTTAACACCTCCCGAAGCAGCTAGTATTGCCGACAAGGTAAGAATATTACTACTCGCTTTGATGTTTTTTCTTTTAGGGATACAACAGATTTGCTCGTCAGAAGCTTTTAGATCATCCTTATTTTAAGGATTCCGCACCGAAAGCGTGCTAAAGAACCCTGATTGTGTCTGTCATAAGGCGGTATCGTTCGAACTAAATAATTAGCCAAGTAAAATTTTCACAAAATACATATAATTATAAGGATAAGGGCTGGAGAATGATGCCATATAATTATGCCCTCTATTATGACACAAATGTAAAAAAAATGCTTAAGCCAAGGGAAGGCCCTACGTGCTTGGGCACGCCACAATTGCGGCGATAAGTCCCCTCTTTGAGGAGTGGCTAGAGAGGCGCCACGGCGCCCTTACCTTCCGCCTGACGCAGGTCCTCACCGGACACGGTTGTTTCGGGAGGTTCCTGTTCAGAAGGCGGGAGGAAACGCCAGGGTGTCACCACTGTGTGGATCGCCCGGAGGTCACGGTGGAGCATACAGTGGAGGTCTGCCCGGCTTGGGCGGAGCACCGCCATGTTCTCGTGGCGGCGTGCAGCGGCGGCGATCTCTCGCGTCCGGGCCTGGTCCAGGCCATGGTACGGAGCGAGAGTGCATGGGAGGCCGTCACCTCCTTCTGCGAAGCAGTATGCTCGCGAAGGAGGAGGCGGAGCGCGTGAGGGAGAGGCAATCTGCACCCTCGCGCGCCTAGCCGCCGCAGGAGACGCCCTGGACGGGAGTCAACAACCGACTCCCCCCTTGGCACAGTCAACTGAAGGAACACGGGTGGGGTTTTAGTCAGTAAAAGTCTGACACGCCCTACCGCTCAGCCCAAAGCGGGAGAGGTCATTTGATGATTTCCCACCCAAACAAAAAAAAAAATGCCCTAAGTGCACGAGTTCCCATTTGGCTGTTTTTAGGCCCGCTTGAAAGATTAAACACATTTGCGTAAAATGAATTCAAAGCAATGTTCTGTTTCTGCCAATCATATGAAGATGACAGAGACAGAATGATGTTTTAAAATTAAAACGCCGAAAAAAACTGAAAAGCAAAATATCATAAACTTTTTTTATTTAACTTTAATTACTAAGTTCTTAAACTAATGTAAGTATACCTAAGTAATTTTGAGTCGGCGCCAAACAATCAATAAACAAAGATTACTAAATTGCCTTAAATTTAAAAGGCGCCGACTCAAAATTATTTAGGTATACTTACATTAGTTTAAGAACTTAGTTATTTAGGTTAAATAAAAAAGGTTTATTTTTTTTTGTTTTTCAGTTTTTTTGGCGGTTTAATTTTTTTGTTAAAAAGTTTTTATTTTATAATATTTTGTGGCTATAATCTACTAATTGTTTGCCAAAGGGCAGGCATATGTGGCACTGAGTAGTGTGTAATATTATATAATACACAACTCAGCATTCAAATCTGTGAGTGAACAATAAATCGCCCCTATTTTCCCACCCTAAGGCCTCATTTATGGAGACGCAGGGCGTTGCGCGTCGCGTTATGCGGCGCGCCCTGCACTGAATTCAAACATATGGCGTTGTATGAGTGCGTTTACGGAGAAGCGATTTTAGACGCGTTTGCTTGAAATGGATTGTTTTTTGCGGCCGAGCCCACGGCTGGCACCGCCGCGTGTCACGCGGCGTTTATCGCGGCGGGAGACGCAGCGGCAATGCTCGATGAAGCAATGCCCGCGGCGGAATCTTCTGCCAGTCATATTTGGAAATTGCAGAACGCAGACGTAGTCACCGTCACAATGGAGTACGATATGATCGATTTTTAGAAAACTGGTCGGTTTGATTGAGTATCCCGCGTGCGCCGTAGTGTTGCCGGCCGCGTGCTTTGCTACACGCTTGAGGGTTCGCAGCGGCGGGCACCGCGACGCTTCCCGCCCCGCGTCTCTATGAACAACGTCTTATATTGCCATACGTTTGTGTTTACGCGTGCGATGGTAAGTGCCGCTTGACGCGCCGCCGCTCCGTAAACAGAAAATCGTACGACGCGCCGCGAGACGCCACGCCGCACGCGACGCGCCACGTCCCGCGTCTCCGTAAATGAGGCCTTAGGGTTCGAATTTTTTTTCCAAATTTATATGGGACCAACTTTGGGGTATACCCTTTCCAATAAAGAATTATCAAAATCGTACTACTCTGTAAAAAGATATGCGTGGTCAAATATAAAAAAAAATATATATATACAAGGTGGGCCAAAAGAAGTCATCCGATGTTGTTTGGCTCTCTTTTTTTTTTCTAAATGAAAAACTTCGATTCTGTTTTTTGATTATGTTTATTTGAACCTTTAGAATTTTATTGGTCAAGTCGAGAAGAATCTATCGGCCAAATGGGCGCCGTCACAATTGATTGCCATACGGGCTCGTTTTATGGCATTTTTCATCACTTCGGCGAGAACTTCGGGCGACAGATTCTCGCACTCGTGTCGAATGTTGTCTTTGAGGGCTTCCAGAGTCTCGGGCTTGTTCACGTAAACACGGGACTTCAAAAAACCCCACAAAAAAAAGTCTGGAACTCTTAAATCGGGCCATCTTGCGGGCCAGTGCAAATCGCCAAAACGAGAGATGAGGCGACCCGGGAACGCTGCCTTCAGAATATCGGTTGTGGCTCGCGCAGTGTGTGCCGTTGCTCCGTCCTGTTGGAACCACATGTCCCTCAGTCCTAATTCGTCCAATTGCGACAGAAAAAACTCGGTCAACATGCCCTATAGCGCGCACCGTCCACTGTTGTCGTTTGGTCAGCGGCATTCTCGAAAAAAATGGCCCGATGACTCGTCCAGCGTGAACAGCGCACCATGCAGTCACTTTGAGCGGATGTAATGGCTCCTCGTGCATCACTCGTGGATTTTCGGTGCTCCAGAAGGGATAGTTTTGCTTGTTCACGTACCCGCTGAGGCGGAAATGAGCCTCATCGCTCATTATGATTTTGGTCGAAAAATCGTCCACTTCTTCCTCGAGATTGAGGATGGCTTGGGCGTAGGTTACGCGCGTTTGGCGGTCGGCAGGCAGCAGCTGGTGCACGGACTGGATTTGTACGGGAACATGCACAGGTCTTTGACCAAAATTCGCCTTAGGGACGTCCGGCTGATGGCTAATTGCGTGGCACGGCGTCTGGTCGATGTTTCCGGCGACAGCTCGACATCCTCGGCAACAGCGGCGATATTCTCGGCAGAACGGGCGCTCCGGGGCCGGCCACTCTTAGCAACGTCTCGTGTGGTCCCATACTCTTCAAGGTTGGTGGCCAATCGGCGACAGAATTCGCGCTGCGCCAACACCACAGACGAATTGTTACGCAAAAAAATAGACACGATTATTCCGCGTTCTTGGGGAGTGTATCGCTCCATGGCTTGTTCACTTGTATTCTGTATCTGTCTAGTCCACAAATGTCAAAACAGATTTGACATTGGCGGCCATTTACAAAAATGAGAGCATCTTCCAATAGGGTGATTTCTTTTGGCCCACCTTGTATATACGCGTCGACTTGAGAACCTCCTCAGTTTTTTTTCGTCGGTTAAAAATATGTTAAGCGTTAAACGTATTTAGAGATTTGTGGTGCAATCGGAACATAGTATATGTTTTTTAAGTATCTACGTTTGTACCAGGCATCCTCCGGCCGCGACGTGCCGACAGTGCGAGCGGCGGCAGAGTTAGCGTTATCCGTGCTACCTCACGCACACGCTCTCAACTACAACGAGATACAACGCGCTGTGCTTCAGTGTAAAGAGCAGAGCGACGCCATGCTTGAGCGAGCCTGCCTCACTGTTGAAGCTGCTGCTAAAGGTATAATAATAATGATTTTTAAATATAATAATATTTTTATTTATTTCTTTTTTTACCTTCTTTTCACTATGACACGTGTACAACAACATAGCTGCAAATAAGTCTTACTGTATAAGACTATATTTCTCTTTGCTGTAGGTGGCGGCGTATACCCGGAGGTGCTCTACACGGTAGCGCGCTATTGGCACGAGTTGTACCTGCGCCAAGCCAACGAGGAGTCAGAACCGTTACTGGACGAGCCGCAGTACCGCGCCGCGCCGCCGCCCCTGGCCGTGCCAGTACCCTATCCCATCCCTTACCCCTTTACCTACCACCCTTACCCGCCCACTATCTACCAGCTGCCGGTAAGTATACAACTACAACAAATACAGCATTATGTAGCGCATTAATATTAGGGGTTAAAGTATGAAATTGCCGATTTGTACTGAAAAATTGAAATTAGTTTTTTTTAAATTTAATATATTTATTTAATCAAAATAATTACCATTATTATCTATACATTGCTGCCATTTAATAGGAAGGTCATTTATGCCTTTGCGATAGAACTCTCGTGATCTAGATTCGACAAACTGTGAAAGCATTTTGTACTGCCTCCTGAGAAGAAAACTTTTTACCACGTAGAAAATTGTCCAAATCACGAAAAAAATGGTAGTCCGTTGGAGCAAGGTCTGGCGAATACGGAGGGTGACGAATGGTTCCTAATTGCAGTTCCTGTAGAGTTAAAGCGGTTTCTCGTGCTGTATGAGGTCTCGCGTTATCATGGAGCAATAATGTTGAAGATCGATTCATGAGTCGGGGCTGTTTCACTGCTAGTTTTGCTATCATTGTTCGGAGTTCGGCACAGTAGACATCTGCTGGTATTGCTTGACCAGATCGGAGAAAGCTATAGTGAATAACACCATGCTGAGACCACCAAACAGTTACCATTACCCTTTTATTGGTAAGCTTTGCTTTAGGACTCTGTTGCGGCGTTTGACCTGGGGTCAGCCATTGCATTTTTCGCTTACGGTTATCGTAAAGAATCCACTTTTCATCACATGTCACAATTCGATCCAATATTCCTTCATTTCTGTATCGATTCAACAAGGCAACACAAGTTTCAACAAGCGTTTCTTTCTGCAGATCAGTCAAATCATGAGGCACCCATTTCTCATATTTTTTTATTTTATTGATTTGACGCAAATGAGTCAATATTGTTGGTAAGGTAACGGTAAACTATGCCGCTAATTCCTGGGTAGTTTGGTTCGGATCGGCTTCCACCATCTCTTTCAATTCATTGTTATTCACCTGTGTGGGCGGTCTTCCACGTGGTTCGTTCTTCAAATCAAAGTTTCCATCACGAAAGCGTTTAAACCAAAATCGCACGGTGCGTTCATTAGCAGTCCCCTCTCCAAACGCAACATTGATATTGCGAGCTGTTTCTGCCGCGTTAGTTCTCGTATTAAAAAATAACTCGTTTTAACACATACAACAACACATTTTTTTAAAAGAAGAACTTCATATGTACCATGTGAAAAAAGTTTCACTCAAAAATCTCAAACCATGAAGGTTCTATGTCAATTCGAAGTACCTATTAGAATAAAACGGCAATTTCATACTTTAACCCCTATTATAATCAGTCGGAATCTATTCCCGACATTTTGAGAAACACGGAGATTGCCGAGGCGCATAACTGTTATCTAACATTATGTACGCTGTGTGGCGATGTACTGTACATCATTCGCTATATCGTATTCGAATCAAAATGCCCCGTTTCCGGCCGCAGTACACGGGCTCGGGCCCGCCGCACGCGCCGCAGTACGCGCTGCCGCCGTACTTCGTGCGCGGCCTCGTGGCGCCCGGCGCGCCGCCGCTGCAGCAACACCCGCAACACCAACACCCGCCCCTGCAACAACACCCCCCGCTTCAACAACATCCACCGCTCCAACAACATCAGCCGCTGCAACAACATCAGCCGCTGCAGCAACACCCGCAGCCGCTGCAGCAACACCCGCAGCCGTTGCAACAACATCCCCAGCCGCTGCAACAACACCCACAACCGTTGCAACAACATCCCCAGCCGTTGCAGCAACATCCTCAGCCGTTGCAGCAACATCCCCAGCCGATGCAGCAACATCCCCAACCGTTGCAGCAACATCCGCAACCGATGCAACAACATCCGCAGCCGATGCAACAACATCCGCAACCGATGCAGCAGCATCCGCAGCCGTTGCAGCAGCATCCGCAGCCCTTGCAGCAGCATCCACAGCCAATGCAGCAACATCCACAGCCGATGCAACAACATCCACAGCCGATGCAACAACATCCCCAGCCAATGCAACAACATCCGCAACCGTTGCAGCAACATCCTCAAACTCTGCAGCACCCGCAACACCAGCCGATGCAACATCCGGCGCTTGCACAGCACCCGCCGATGCCGCAACACGTTACGCATCCACAAACTATAGCTGTCAATGTCAATGCGACAGTTCATCAAGTAGTGAGTATTGATTTTCCCTCCTTTCGAATATTGTTTTTACTTAATTATTCTTTAGAAATCTTATATCTGTATATGTATGTAATGAACAATAACCGCTTTTAATTGCCATTTTAAAACTTTCACAATTTTAAAAACTGTACAGTAAATCAATACAAGTTCTTCTTTAAAATATAATGTAAAAAAATAGTAGTGCTAAAAACGGTAAAAGAAAAACAAGATGCAATTACATGTACTACTTATGAATAATGCTGCTTATTGCTGTCTTTACGAAAGTATTATTTATTTATATACGCTGGTACTTCATCTCTTTTGTACTAAAATACGCATTTATGTATTACTACATAAAATCTATAATTTGCTCTACAGCATCCAGCGCCGATTCCTCCTCCGATGCCAGCTCCTCAGCAGATGGTACAAGTAGGCGGGGTAACCAGTGCAGGCGTGAACGTGGGCAATGTGGGCAACGGAGTGGGCACCGTGCCCAACGTGGGCGTGGGCAATGTTGCTCAGCCCAACGGAGCCGCCGCCGTACCCGCCGCCAATCAGACGCAGTTGAGAAGACTGTTGGCGGCTTACAGAGTGGGCATGCTTGCACTGGAGACGCAAGCACGGAGAGTGCATGATGACCGTCCACAGAATAAGTTTGGCAGGTATGTGGACAGTGAAGTGTATTGTTGGTTTTGATTTGGTTGTTACTCTAACCTCCCGCAACCCATCACCTTCTGATAGGTTGATAGGCGATACTTACACTTAGTTAATATTTTTGTGATTTCAGAAAAGTAACATTAATGTCTTATATGGTTTAGTAATCACTGACACTAATATTTATTTGTGCAAATTAACTTTTTATACTACATGTAGTTTTTATTCACTCAGGAACCCGCCATACGGCGAGCACGTAAAGTGGCTCCTCCGCATCTCCAAGCGCCTGGGCGCGCAGTACCTGCACCAGTTCTGCGTGTGCGCCGTGAACTCGGTGGTGTCGCCCTTCGTGCTGTACGAGCTGTGCGTGGAGTCGGCGCACTGGCTGGCGCGCGGCGGGCCGCACCAGCTCGTCATGCAGCACCTGCGCGGCACGCTGGCGCCGCTCGTGCAGAAGTGCCAGCAGATGTAACTACCGTGCTATATTTTCAGACTTCAAAAGTATCTCTCTTTGAATTCAGATTCTCTGATAATTGCCAAGTTTTGGGAACATAAACTTAGGTAGCCCGCCTCCACCCCAAATCGCTAAATACATTTAACGCTAAACGTAAAACATAGTTCTGTTTCTGTCAATCTTTGACGATGATATAGACAGAATGGTGATTTAGATATGTTGAGCGTTAAACGTATATAATTTGTGATTTGTGGTGCAAGTCACAAATCTCAAAATTTCCCATACACGACAAAATTCACATTCCGTTGAAATTATTTTTTTTTGATTTTTTTTTTTACAAATAGTACAAATATCAACATACACATATTAACGCTAAAGTACATAGTTGAGTAAGTAGCAATAAAAGTGTGAGTTCTATATCTGAGATAATTTATTTAAGATTTAGAACTCCAATAAAAATTTTCGTCAAACAGGCGCTCTTACTTCCTCCGAAAGTACCCCCAGATGCAAGATAGCGACATTATACGCGTCTGTTAAATGATAAATGATTTTATTTTTGTAAGTAAGTTTGTACAACCACTTTTACACGTCAATCATATTTTAAAACTAGATGAGGTCGGCGTTTCCTATCTGACTAGTCTGAGAAGAAAGACCGAAACAAACTCAGAGGTCACAGTCTCTTTTAAAGTCCAGACATAATCTTGGTCAGATCATATGAAGACCATGTAGGTCGATGTCTGAGATGGTCTTTTGAGGAAGGAACCACACAGATTGAGAGGACCTGTCTAGTCTGTGCACGCATTTGTCAGAAATCGTGCAGCTCAACTCAAAACTTAAGGAGCTCAACGATTCGACGAACAATACCAAAGAAAGGACATTTGGGTAGGCCACATTAATTACTCAAACTGCCAGACCATGACAAAAACTAAGAGAACAGAGAGAAAAATAATATAAATAAAATGACCTACATAGTCTTCACATTCACAATAATTAAAATAATAAAATACTTTACAAAGTAAGCAAATGTCATAGTATATATCAAATTCATTATTTCAAAGTGTATATAAAAAAAATCAACAACAAACAAAAAAAAATATATATATAAAAACATTAAATATGTAAAAATTGGAAGCAGCTTAATCCCAAGCCTTTTTGTCCTCGATATAAGCCTTAACGGTATAAAAGGCTTTCTGTTGTAGTTTATATTCATTGCAACTGGGCTTCTGCTAGTACTGCAAATACTAAATGCGTAATTCGGACGCAGCACTTAATACAGAATAAAACGAAGCAGTCAGGTAGAATGTTTTTTTAACTTACTGACCATGTGACTGTACTGCAGTGTGATATCTGATGTTGAAACAAAACTTTCCACCAACACATATTGACGGATACATTTTCTATTTTCATAAATTGTTTTATTCCGACAGGTACATCCAATGCATCCATCAGAAGCTGTACCACTTGACTACCGTGGAATATGAAGAGTTTGTAAGCATCGTGCTGTCAGCCCGCACCGCTTTCCAGCTCACGCCTGAAGGAAACACGCAGTTTAAGGAGTGGCTCGCCTCACTTCGCAGGTCTGTAATTCCTATGCAATGTCATACTGCCACCCCCAACTAGTTTGAGTTCCAAATAGGTTGCTATAAATATGACACACAAGTAGAAATAGATATATTGTTGAAACATAGAATTTTATTGTTTTAGTTAAAGCCGCTGTGTTTGCCCCCAGTTTTTGTTTGAAGTTTTTTATCAATCCCAGCTCACCATCCCATCACCCGATATAATATCAAACTCTGGCTGTTTAGAGAAACTTAAAATAAATAAACAGTTGGTTCCAATAAAATTCGACCCAGGTCGTTTCGCTCGGCAGTGGCTAAAAAATAGATCAAAGAAAGTGGTTGGCATGAAGTAGGTACATACGAGCGTATTTGTTAATCAATTGCACCTAAATAGAAATAGGGTAGGTTTCTCCTAACCTAACGATTAGTACAATACTAACCCTTTTCCTTCAGTCTACTTTCACGACGTGCATGGTGATGGTAAGCAGCTTCAACTTATATTTTTTGACTCTGAGCTAAGTGTGGAAATAAGTCAGCTTCATCCCTTTACATTATGAACTGGTATTACTTAGTGTGAGTACATGGCTACGTCTAGACTATCACACTGAAGGTTATTGTAACATTACTGTTGCTTCTATGTGCCCAAAACGTGCATAATATTAGGATATTATGCACGTTTTGAGTTAACAACTCACTACAGTATAGGTACTGTAGTGAGTTGTTAACTGTTAGTAAAAACACAAAACAATGGGTTGTACATTGTTTTTTCATGTGATTATTTCTATCTTTGCGACTTTCTATGTTGGAAGTACAAAATAGAAGAAGGAAATACAAGAAAGACATTAATTTCTATGAATGTGATATTGTTAGAAAATATGTTCGATTGTCAGGGTACATGATAAAATCATACTATGTACATACTCTAATCGCTTGCACGATGATTGTGGTATTTGTTTATCAACTCCACTATGTGTTGAGTCTTATAAGAAGGTTAATGTTTTGTGTTGTGTATGTAATGGATGTGTACTGGCTGTTTTCGTCGATGAAGAATGCATGGATGTAATACTCGTACTGATGTGAATGGTGGTAATATTGTTATGTGACTTTCAAGTTTACGCTTATTAGTTTTGACGTCCGTGAATGTCGTTATTACCCTTATAAGAAGAAATCACGACGATAACATTAAAGAAATAAAGGTTGTAATATTCTTTTGCAGATCGAAATCGTGCAAGAAAGATCTTTGGACGCAACTGAATGCGGCTCTGCAGACGAATGGCAAATGACGTCGGCAGCCGATAGTTTGTACAGTGCGGTGTACCGCGCGCAAACTGTCACAACACAGGCGGTGGCTATCGCCGCGGTATCGGCTTGTATACCATCTACATAATATCTAGCTGTATATTATTATGTTATTTGTAATTTAAGTACTTGTTCACCCCGGAGACGACTAACAGTACTCGTTCTGAATGATCAACGGATTTACCCGCTTCACATGATTAGAGGATTTAATAAGATTGTAATATTTTACTGAAACGGTTATCAGATTGATGACGATTTATGACGAATTAATAAATGATGTTGGAATATAACAAAACTTGCGAAACAATCTTGTAAATAAATTCGGCCATGAGAAAGTAAAACGCGTTGTGTACTGTTTGCGCATGTAAACTTAAATTACAAATAATATAATTCGAATCGAGAAGGATATAACCTCTGTTAGTAATAGTAACACTCGACTTTGAGGGTAATCGATCTCAGTATATACACGAACGGAATGTATCGGTGACCAGGATCACAGAAAAATGTTGCTAACTCCTAATACATGTTTAACATTTTAACACATTCATACGATATTTTTGTATGGATTGTATAAGTTCAATACGTTTTAACTTTCACGAGAATTGTCCGTTTTTGTGTCGTAGAAAATACAAGAGATTATTGAACATTCGTTTGTTATACTTCATTGTTGTTTAAATTCACTTTACTAACATGAGAGGCAAGTTCAAGCTCATTTGAAGGTTGTGCTTTAAATAGTCTGAGATTTGGTTGTTATTGGAGTTTTATTATAAGACGAATTCATATTTGCAACATTGCTACTTAATTGTCTGGGGAGTTTAGCAACATTTCATTTTGTTTTCTTTTAGACTGTGCAATGTGACTTCTAATGATGTTAACAACTTTGTCTTTGTCAAAAATGCTTAGTGATTAAAACATTGCACAAAATCATATCTAACTACTTCTTTGTCTTTTCCGTGAATTTTGAATAATCTTGACACACTTGAACTAGTCAGTGGTTTTGAGGATCCGTATTTGTTGAACCAGTGGAACTTCATAACTGTAGCTCATTTAGTTTTCTTTTCTTTAAATAGCGTAATGTAAGACACTTGTTTGATTTTAATGTCTTTTTACGCATAGGAGCCAGTAGTGCCCTTTGACTGCATTCGCGTAAGAGGCATTAAATGATAACGAATTTATGATGAATGTTAATCAGTAGCGGAAACTATACCCATTATTTAAATGCAAATTTTGAGCCGAAATGTTTCAGTTACGATTAGCATTTTGTTGCTTTTAGTTAATTCTACATGCTAGGTGGGCATCTGAATATATAGAAGAATTGACTATTTTTATAAAAATAGTAATGAGATGTGTTGCTTATTTTCATGAAAACCTTCTAACCAAGTCATAGTGCTTAATCTAAAAGTCGATTCAACAAAATGGTTCAACGGTTTTAGGTCTACCGGAAATCCTAAATAATGCCGTTGGATTATTATTAATCGCTTGGTGTGGACATGTTTGTAGGACTTCTACAAAAGATCGAGAAATTTGGCGTTAATTACTTAATTATAAATCAGTGTCCACTTAGCGGATTATCGTGAAGATCTCTATCATTTTGTAAGCTTTTAGAAAATAGTACGTCACTCATTTATTGTACGCGTTTCATCGTTTGTTAGTGTAATGTGAGTTAATACCTATTTCGTAGACGATGTGAAAGATGAAGATTGCCGTGCGCTATGTTTGTATTTGTTTAAGATTAAATTATGCTATATTGAATACTTATTTGGGTTTACTGTCGAGAACGTATTGTACCAATGCGTACTTCTATGCCTTATAAAGCGACTACAGTATATTTACTGTCTGTTTACTGAATATATTTAAGGTATATTAATCCTAGAACGGTCATATTATTGTAGTCGATTTATAAATCGCAAGTTTTTGGATGTGACTCAAAATATTATGACAAAAAAAAAACGGAATTTCAAAATTTGTAACCGTAGTCCATATTATAATGTGAATTGGCTTAAGATGTTTCAAGTGACCTAAATAGCGTCATTAGACTACAGAATATTAGACAGAATGTAGGCGATGACCGTCGATACACTATTTTTGATATTCTCTTGTCGAAATTTGCAGTTTCATGAATGTTTAAGTAAAAACGTCTTGCGGAGATAAATGTAGATGGGCGTTCTATTAACTATAGTAACTTTATTTACACGTTTTTATTAAATTATATATATATATATATATATATATATATATAAATATATTGTAATGCATAGTAGCGTTGAAAGCCTCTGAAATATATCTAAATAATGTGTATGGCGCATGTGCTGGCAACAAATTATTACAACGACATAAATGAATGTAACTATCGATGACATTCGTGTTATTGCTAAGTGTGACTGACTACACGGTTTTCGGTGTCACACCTTTCACTATTATAATCTAGTAAGTTGATGACAAATTTCTGATTGTACTAAATACGGCTTAAACAGTTATTTGACACATTATAACGCACCATTCCACGGTCAGATACTATATCAAAGTTAACATATGAGAAATGACGGTATAAAATTGTGTACTTGTAAATTATAAGTCACACAGTAATATAATTGTGTATATTATATTAAATATGAAGAGCAAGACTATCTACCAATACTGAAGCAATACTTAAATATCATTTTGTACATTGTATGAGATTTAGGAATTTATGTAAAGTGTAACCATTCGCATGAGTATTATAGTAATTGGTGTGGTACATTAAGTATTAATAAAAAAAATGAGTGTTCAGTAAAAATATATAAACTGGCACTGGTGTCAATCACTGTTCACTATTATTATACGCTAGTATAAATTGCTCAATCAAGTAAAAACAATGAAGGTTCAGAAAGCAACCGTATCAGTTGATTGCACTGCTTTTAGTATGAAACTGAAGAAGTTTCCAGCTATAACCGGGAATAAATAATTGAGGTTAAGCTCAAAACAGTACAATGTTTAAAATTAAGCCTCACTGAGCTTCACAATGACGGCCCTGTCAAAAGAATGAAATTACCTTGCGTAATTTAAAAAAAAATGACTTGGTTCTAATAGTTTCCGAACTAAAGTTAGCTCTAAAACGCATTAAGATGTTAACGAAAAATATTGATAGTACTCGTGTGTAGCAAACACATTTTTTCTGTTTCAGCTCGAAACTCTTGTTCGTTGCTTAAAAGCGCGCCATCATTAGGTGTATTCATGTAGAACGCTGGTAACCGGCGCCGATATGTCTGTGGGAACTTGTCGGCGCTTATTGGCGCTGGTTCGCGCTGTTTTGGCAAAAAGTATGTAAACTGCCTGGGTCGACCAGAGTTCCACAAGAATACACCCTTCGGATGTTATGCGTGACTTCTGCTATGCCGCTCATTGCAAACTTCAGAGAGGCAGAGTTAAAATGATTTGTATTATTTATGCATTGAAGAATAAAAGTCTGACTTTGGAATGGAATTTGTTGCCAGCCTAAGCATCAAGTAGGTTTAGTTCAATATCTTTATAAAATTAGAAGTTTATGTGCATTCATTTAGTGGTGGATGTTTTCAGCATTCAGTAGATAGTAAATTTTTAGAATGCTAGTTAGTATAAATTGAAGGTCGTAAAAATTGGATCAAAGCTAAGGTTTATAATTTAAATGTCTTTATAGTAACGTTTAAAATGTATCAGACGAATGGTTGTATAGTATTTCCTGAATAGAGTATGGTCAGGTTGGTATTCATGCTTAGAATTATCTTCTGCACATAAGTTTTGCCGTTACCAACTCGTTAATAATGCACTTTGAGTTTCCGGTCTTGTTTGTGTGATTGTTAGGGAATAGTATTTCGTACCGTCTTATTTCTTTTAGTTAAAATTATACTTATAATTTTTAATATATTTTTTTTAAATGTTCTCATCTTTAGAGTACATTTACTGTAAATATGAGAACACTTGAATATGCATATTTAGGGGAATGGACTTGTATGATGCGTTTTTCAAATCTGTTGTAAGAAAGGATAACCTATCTTTGCAGTATCTCTCCCAATTGCGTCCAATTATATCTACTCAAACTCACATTATTTCAATAAATTTTATTTATTTTGACTACTTCGTTAATTAGACTTAGGGCCGATTTTTCCATCGCCAGATAACTTTTATTCGAGGAATAAAATTGACGTATGACAGTTTTTGAATGACATAACGGTCGAAATTTCAAAATTATTCCTCGAATAAAGTTATCAGAGGATTGAAAAATTAGCCCTTAAAAATATAGCAATAGTTTATCTAATGTCATTAGGTTAAAATACCTCAAAGTGGTCTCTATCATAAATCGCGAAATAACTTTGTAATACTTAAAATATAAACGATAACTTCGATACGTTAAAGTGTGAAAAAGAGTTTCTATACTTGAATGCAAAACCTTATTGATAACTATTAGATAATTTACATTCATATATGCGAAAGAGTCATGCGTTTTGGAGGGAAACCAGAGATATTCATTGCCTCTTACTCAACCATCTACTTTAGCGTTATGTAGTCTTGAGTGACCATTTGTAATAAAAAGGTCCTAAACATATTCTCGTTAAAATGGAATTTGAACATTGTCTTGTATGGCATTGAGCTTGTATTTCCAAAACTTGATAAATAACTAAGATTCTGAATTCAGCTAATATAGCAATGTGAAGCTTTAGGGCATTTGACATCACGAACGTCACGAAATACTATTCTTTCAACACATTCACAAGAAAATTACAAATAAACATAATATTTGGAAAGACATTAGTCGTCATAGATGTTTGCCGTCCATAAATTTATTTGCAATTCTGTAAAGCTATAGTCTTTCTTTCGTGACATCTTCCTATTAAGAAATAAAAAATTACTACGTAAATAATTATATTTCATTATAAAAATATTATTGTGTACTGCTCGTTGGGCATTATTAACATTTTCTGGTATACATTAGTCGAAAAGCATCTTTCTTTCGCGATTGGCATTAAGGAGCGCTTTGACATTTTTGTCTCAAAAGAACTATTTTTACACTATAAAGCGTATTTAAATTGAAAAAAAAAAAAGATTAAATATATCGTTAGTTTCGTAAATATAGAATATTAGTACGGAGCATATTTTAATTAGTCGTTTAATGCATGTTCATAGATTTAATTCGCCCAGTGTCAGGCAAGTTTGCGAGGTGTTCCATAGGTGTTGCAGTTTCCCATTGATTTGCAGTTATCGGTATCACATATCAGTTCAGTCATACTACTTCACTTCGGAACATATTTTACTGGCACAACGTCAGAATGATTGTATAAACAATTTTGTGAACGAGCATAATTTTATTACATCACAATTAAATTATTGTATTGTAGCGTCGAATGTTAAATTAACTTACTAAGTCATAGGCATAATGTGGATTGGACATACATCAGATCGATTTGAAAAAGAATGTCAGTTTCATCGTTGTGTATGTAAGTTTCGCAGCAAATGAAGGCGTAAAGCCACCAGTGCCTATATCAAATAGAACAGATGAACGCACCACTCGTAATGATATAGAACTAGTAGACGATATCGTATGTCTTTTCCACAGTTTGATCTGCATCCTTAGAGTGGTAGGAGACTACTCTAGAGCATATTGATAGTTCAGGATCGTGGACAATGGGTCGTTAGCTGCAACAGTTGTACTGAGTTTTGTTCTTTAATACTCATGGCAGTGTATGCATGTCGAACTACGTCACATCACAAGTCAGTTAGAAGTATTGAGGATAACAGTCTAGCAAGTTTGTTTAGTTCTAAATCGAAGATGCATAATTATGTTATACATCTGGATTTGTAGTTTAATTATTGCACTTTGTAAGTGTGGTGTCTCCGCCTATTAAAATATTTAACCATTTACAGAGGTCGAATGGCTACTTATTAGTGTACGTAATAAATTTATATAATGATGATATTTTTATTGTTCATATCGCATATTAACTTATTTGAAGAGTGTAGTTGCAAAACAAAGGTTTGTTTGACATTAACGGGTTAAAAGTACTTACTTAAATAATTTTGACTATCATAAGAATTGTAGAGAGTCGTATTCGGTTGTTGCACTTTTATTGGTCAACAACACACGATCTGTATGAGTATGACATATTTATCGTAGTTTTTAGTGTCACTTTTGAATAACAATCTTTGTTTTGTACCTATACTTATCAAGTGCAATACTATGGAGGAACAGTGAAGAGCAAACAGAACACTTACCGAAGTATCCTTGTTTAATATTGTTCAGCTCGTATTACATTATAGCATTATTTGCGAAAATATCAAACGAACTGTTTAATTTTTGTGCCACGATCGTTTCAAAACTGTCCGCCATGTTTACTCGCAGGACGTAAGACTGACAAGAACATTGAAATAGTCGAAAGTGGAGACTTTGATATAACTCGGGATGTCGAAAAACGAAACTGTTGTCATGTATCGTACGTTTTATCTGGTTCATATTTTGCTTAGAAGTTTCTTTTGTGATGTTAGACAATTTGTTTTAAGACATCCTGCATAATTATAGAAAGTGCCCATAAATATTATAGTATTTATTAAATATATAGCACTAGACATTTTGCTCCGTTGTCGCAAATGGTTGTAATTATAAAAGTATAGTTAATATTAATTAGTAAAATGATAGACTGTTTTGCACGACTTCTGGTTTGACCGTGTCAACTCTTCCGCACGTTGTCACTTCTCATGCAAAGAAACGTTGTTTGAACACTTTGTGATGACAAGTCCTGCTCTGAAGTTTTCTGGTTGCATGTCAACCCACGTTTTTGATATTCGGTACATAAACCTAATTGCAATATCACCCCACTAAAAATGTATGTTTCTACTCAAACTCGAAATATTTTGACCTCTTGAACGTTTTATTATTACTTTTACGATTACAATATAAGTCTTTTTTGGCAACATATTTGAAGTAATATTATTTAATTATTCAATATACTTATCTATAATAAGACTCGTGTGTTTTATTTGAAAAACCCTCTTGTAGTTTAGTATTACGAACTTTTATTCCAATTATTTAGTAATGCAATATACCTAAAACAATAAGCCTAGGAATTTCAACCGCAAAGCCGGTTTTAGACTAAGAGCTAAGCGATGTTTATTTACAAGTATGAAAAATAACCTCATCTGTTCGAGCTAATCGCATAGATCAGGGTTATTTTTCATACTTGTGTTCTTTCAATGGTCTGCAAACAAGTATGAAAAATTAACTCGCCTATACGAGCTAAACTAACTTAGCTTAGCTCTTGGTCTGCAACCGGCTTAAACTTACCTAGAGCGTGATGATACTTCGAACAACACGCTATCTGAATTGGTCGACCTCATAGTCCACATAAGCGTTTCCTATTTGTCTATAAACCTTGAATGTGCAATATTGTGCAGTAGGTACCTAGTACATAACTGATAAACAAGAAACAAGCGGAAGTTATTGTGTTATGTTTACATAAGATCTTTGTGTTGATACTTAATAATGAATGAATAAAGAGTTACAATGATCGTGAATCGCTTATCAAGCTAAATGCAAATACGTAGGTAACTTAATTTCATTATAGAACCTAATCGCAGAACATGTCATGTCAACAACAATGACATGACAACATATTTTTGGAGTAAAAAAAATGGAGGTCGACGGGCACGGTAGCAACAAGCGTTCCCTGTTAGATTAGTTCTTGCCTTATCACGAGACACTTGGAATTACTCAATTACAAGCGTGAAGCAACGATATCTACCCGAAAAAGTTGCTTAACAGCCATACATTGCTTGATGAGATAACTTGATCGACTACCCGTGTGTTGCGTCGCAGCCCGGCCACAGTCGATTTCGTAATTTATAGACGTACCAATTAAATGTTCTTAAATTGTTCTTGCAGTACCAATGAATAGATTAAATGTACCACAAATATATCTTGTAAAAAAAGCACTTGTTTGTGGCCGGGCAGTACCGTATACGTTGCAGCCCGGCCACGTGTATATTTTCTGGTAGGATGCCCAGAATGTTCTTAAATATAAACCAAATAAATGTTCCTTTTGTGTTCGTTTTTTTTTTCAGTGAAATATACCAAGAGAAACGCTTATATTAACAAAAAAATATTTCAAATAAGAATTTCACTAAGCGCCTGTAGAACTAAAATAGCACGTCTGCTTATTTATACAAATTTGCTAACGCATATCTTTAGGAGTAATTCTCTAGGAAAAACGGACAATATTGTTTAATGAAAATAATGTCATGTTTGTAAAACGATTTTGTGTTTTCCTCTATGATGTATTATTATTATAAACAAAGTAATTGTTAAGATTTTACATGTATCTTAGGTGTACATAATTGTGTTTATGGTAAAAACGTCAAATGTTTTAGGCCTTCGCCACACTTGGCGGAAATTCCGTCGCGGATCTTCCGCGTCGGAACGTCAATACATGTTATTGCATATAAATGACTAATAACGGACACACTACGCGGAAGATCGGTCGTTCCGTCGCGGACCGCTCGCACTCTGCGTCTGTTCCGTCCTCCGCGCACCGATCTTCCGTCGGCGTAAGATCGGCAACGTCAATTTCCAGGTATTATATTGTATCGCGCCACATTTGGTGGATAACTCGCGGCGGACCACACCGTATAAGACTTGGAAGTCGACTGATACTCTGCCACGGAATATTCAATGTGGCTGCAATGTTTAATAACGGATTTACCGCAACGGAAGTTCGGCGTCGGAATTTTCGTCAAGTGTGGCGAAGGCCTTAGTGGGTATTTTTTTTTTGCGTTGTATCTATATTCGATCTGTCTTCTACCCTCACAGGTCACATATTTTTATTGATATCTAGAATTGTGTAATTGATAGTTGTCTGTGTGATTAGTGTTTGAATTTAATTAAAATTACAAAACATGAACGTAATTTTAACCCACTAAAACCTTTAACGTTTTTACCATAAACACAATTATGTACACCTAAGATACATGTAAAATCTTAACAATTACTTTGTTTATAATAATAATACATCATAGAGGAAAATACAAAATCGTTTTACAAACAACATGACATTATTTTCATTAAACAATATTGTCCTTTTTTCCTAGAGAATTACTCCTAAAGATATGCGTTAGCAAATTTGTATAAATAAGCAGACGTGCTATTTTAGTTCTACAGGCGCTTAGTGAAATTCTTATTTGAAAATTTTTTTTGTTAATATAAGCGTTTCTCTTGGTATATTTCACTGAAAAAAAAAAGAACACAAAAGGAACATTTATTTGGTTTATATTTAAGAACATTCTGGGCATCCTACCAGAAAATATACACGTGGCCGGGCTGCAACGTATACGGTACTGCCCGGCCACAAACAAGTGCTTTTTTTACAAGATATATTTGTGGTACATTTAATCTATTCATTGGTACTACAAGAACAATTTAAGAACATTTAATTGGTACGTCTATAAATTACGAAATCGACTGTGGCCGGGCTGCGACGCAACACACGTTTTATGTACCTAGTCGAGTCACAAGTAGGTACTTTATGCAGATAAGGAAAACAAGGTAGGTATCTAGGTACAAAGATATTTTCGAGACAATCAGTACATTCCTAAAATAGATCTTATGACCTACAAGGGTCAAATAAAAGAATTGTAAGGTTGTTCGTCCATAATGTTGGGTTAGGTATGCATCAGGGCTGATAACAAAAGCCACTAGATTGTTTATTGAGGATGTAAAAGATAGGGCTATGTGGAAATTACTAGACCAACTAAAACTGAGCTGTCATTCTGAAACAAACTCAGTTTTCATGTAGTAAAAGTTGCCATTGTGTTTTTGGTACATGTGACAAAGTCTTCAACTACCAACCACGAGATTCGAAAAGGACTGACGACTGACTGAAAGAATATGGCACGTGCCTATCGGGGGAGAGGGGGAAAGGAGAACCAGTTAAGTCCAGATGTATATCTGGACTTAACTGGGTTTCCTTTTGAAGTGACCTACTTATCAGTTCTTATATCCAATTAATCATTTAATTACCTATTTATTGTATTTGAACCTGACTATCTTTGTAGCTCCGGTACGCATGGCCTAAAATTATGATAAAAGCGACGAGGTACCGGAGTGGCAGGTTCCTTTCTAGGGTTCCGAATAATAATTTATAATGTATTTATTTCTTACCACAAATTACAGAGATAGTAATTAATAGTTTACAGACACAATTTCACAATTGATTAGTGGAAGACTGGTGCCTAAACTAAGTTTATTACAAAACCTGTATGTCAGGCCTCAAAGTTCTACATTATTTTTGTTGCATTGGAGACGATCTGGTTCGTACCTAATTGAAATAAAAATCTCACACATTATAATATTGCAATACTGCTCATTAAACTTGATTAAAAAAAACCTTGAAAATAAAGTAGGTAGGTAATTTATTAAGAATACCTACATGCAAGGGAGGATGTATGTGAATGTACATTATGTGACAGCGTGTAGGGTGAGTGTGTGTGATGTGGAGTGAGTGTGTGTGTGGTTTGGGGTACTTGTATGTGCGTTGCAAAGGGGAATTTTATGTCAAGATTTTGAAAAGATCTTTAATTTGTGTATAATCTAATGTAATAAGGCAGTCAGTTATTTTTCTTTTAAAAGCGGTTTTGTTTAGGTTATGAACAGACAGTAAATCATTTAGTTTGTTGGCTAAGAAAAGAAATTTCGGGCAAATTTGGATTTTACTGATTTTGGTTGGTATTTATTCCTTCTTCTGCTTGTCATGTCAGAATTGTGGTCTGTATTTTTAAAAGGACTAAGAAATCGATGTTTCAAAGCAGCGTGGAGAATAAAAAGCTGCCGAATTGAGAGGACTTTAGCAGACTTATAAACTTCTACAGTGGGATGATGGAAAGGAAGGAATAGTGCAACTTTAAGGACTGCCCTTTGAGCCCTTTCAAGTGCTAAAAGGTTAGGTTTAAACGTTCCACCCTATGAAGTGATGCAGTATGTCAGGAGCGATTGGCACAAAGCGCAATAAACAGCAGTTGCTTGGAGTTAAGGATTGACCGAAGATTTTTAACCACAAAGATACATTTCCGTATTCTGCTAGTTAGACAATTTATAATGTTCGGCAAAGTTTAATTTAGAATCCAAAGTGACCCCCAAGTACTTAATATTGTCTACTTTCCGCAATTTGGAAAATGAAAAAATAGAAACCTTTTATGATCACAATGTTATCCGTCTGTCAAGATCCTTTTTCTCAGGAATGTATCAAGTTTAAATTAATAGTGCGTCCCAGCAGTGGGAACATTATAAGCTGATTATGATGAAATAGGGACTAAATTGTCATGGACGGGTAAACAAATCAAGCTTCTAAGTCAAAACAATCAATAAATATTTTGATACTCGCAAATTTCATACCCAGGGTACTTCCTGTTGGCCTAGCATCATGAAATTTGGCAAGAAAACAAGGTTTACAGTACCACAGATCCACACACATAGAGTACAGGGTACCACAAACCGAAAATTTGGAATTTGTAAGTATTTTCTTTAAATCATGGCGTTTGTATTTTCGAGCTCACGAACGACTCACTGCTGGCCTGAAGTATGTAGGTATCGGTATGCTGCAATGATTACCTACTTACCTACTGAAAGAAACCAACAATATTTCAACAAAGAACATTGGTTACGTGACAAGAAGTCTGTAGGAAACGACGGTCACTCAAAGCAGAAGTATACCTACATAAAAAAAAAAACGGTCAACAGGATTTGGATTAGACTCCAATTAATACAAGGATGTACTTAACTGATAAATTAATAGGGTAACTAATTCGTGCGGCAATGGATGGTCATGGCGTACGAGGAGCTTAATGAATTTGAACATAAATATGAACTTACGAGCAGCAGAAAATTAACTATTTCCTGTTTACCTTACTGCTAAGTTTATCAACCATGCTGAAAACGGTTACCGGTAAACCGATGCTAACCAAAACTAACGTCAATCAAAACATTTTTGTTTTTGCAACAAAAGGGTCAAAGTTACATAGTTGGCCTATATTGTTTGTAGAAAAATTTAGATATAGGTAGGTACCTACACTGCGTAGGTAAGTATTAGGATAATAATATTTTCATCGATTGTTATGACGAGATAGTTTTTCTGATTTTAGCACGGAACACTAAAATTTAAGTGAGCGATCATTGGACCGAGGTGAGGTGGAGCACCGATAAGATGAGCGTCAGCGGCCAGTGGAACGCATGGCATCCACTGCGGCAGGCGTGATTCACACGTGCGTAAGGACTGACAGCAAAACATATTTTTTTTTTATCTTATTCAAGTTAATAATACGAGTGCCTACTTACTGGAAAAGTGTAAACAATGATTCCTTAATATAGTGTTATACTCGTAGAGACATGATGTTCGCAAAAAACAAGTTCATTGGTTTGTTATAAGATAAACTAAGATAAGTAAATTATTTTTCCAAAACAAAAAAGATAACCCAATAATAGATTCCGTAAAACAACAAGCTCATTACGATTTATCTGGAGTTAAAAATAGACTGAGGAACTTTTCCTATGTTTAGAAAGTAGGTACTTATTTGTACGATTCTGTCATTAAAACTAGATAGAACAGACAAGGAAGTTAATATCTAGAAAATAACAGTTTCTCGTGATACGCAAATGCGGTAATGAATGATAGTCTATAGAGATGAGGTATGTTTTCGCATAGTTTAATAAACACGGGAGATTATTACGGTGGGTGTGCGTAGCAGCGTACGATATTAGGAAATTTTTCAACGTCGTAACAGCGTGACTCGCATATCATATTAGGCAAAAGGAATATTTGGAAAGGCGTTCATTTTTAGGGTTCCGTACCTCAAAAGGAAAACTGAACCATTATAAGATCACTTCGTTGTCCGTCTGTCTGTCCGTCTGTCAAGACCATTTTTCTCAGGAACGCGTGGAGTTATCAAGTTGAAATTAATATCAAATCCTTTGAATCCTTTGGCTGCAATCCTTTGAAGCAGTCAAAAAATCAAACTTCTATGTATAAGTCAACACAATCAAAAGATACGGGCGTTTATGTTCCGTTTATGCCGCATATTTTGACACTCGCAAGGGAATCAAAATCAAAGGGTACTTCCCGCTGATCTAGAATCATGAAATTTGGCAAGAAGCAATGTCATGAAGCACAAGTAAAGGAAAAAATCCGAAATCCGTAAGTTTTTAGTTACATACAGACCTACAAATTTGTACGGAACCCTCGGCGCGCGAGTCCGACTCGCATTTTTTAGGGTTCCGTAGTGACTACTAAGGAACCCTTATAGTTTCCCCATGTCGTCTGTCTGTCTGCCTGTCCGCGGCTTAGCTCAAAAACTATTGGTACTAGAAAGTTGTAATTTGGCATGAGTATACGTTAATGACGCCGAAAAAGTGGTAAAGATATTTTTTTTTATCCTTCCCATAGTGTGGGATATCGTTGGATAGGTTTTTCAAAATATTAGAGGTTTCGGAAGACCGTTTTTTGATTAAGTAAACCGTTCGTGACTTATCAAGCTTTAAAGTACCAATTTTCGTTAGAGTCAAGTGTTCCCCCCCTCTACCAACGAAACGGTTGTAGTTAGAAATTCAAATGTCACGGCAGTAGTACCTATTATATAACAAAGTTGAAAGGAAAACTATCACACTCACGTGGGCTTTACAAGTTTACGAGTAATAGTCGACCAATTGTATTAGACTCGAAATTCCGAACAACTCCATAGAAATGTCGATAGATGGCGCTAAGCGTCAGTTGTATCGCGCTATTGTTTCATTCCTAAATAAGTTTTATAAAAGAAAAATAGTTGCTACACCGGCTATGACAAGTCTTATCCAAATCTCAAACAAAAAAAAAAAAAAATTCCATGCAAAATTGTCGGATCAGGTGAGCATTTGTATAGGAAGTCAAATTAGGTAGGTAGTCATGTTTGGCTTTTAGTTAGAGCATGGTACGAAACTATCAGTCAGCGAATACGACCCGCTCTTGGCTGTTATAAAAAAAAGAAAGAAAGAAAGAAAGAAAATGCATTTAAAAACTACGGAACCCTACACTGCGCGTGGCCCGACACGCACTTGACCGGTTTTTTATATATTGTTACCTACATAGGTATATAGAAATGAACTTATCTACCTAAATATGATCGGTGCGAAAGTCTATATCGAATAACCTAGGTAGCCGGTAGGTAGGTACTCTGCCTATTTCTAATGTTGTAGGTAAGTTATGGATTTTTATCTTAATAAGCTAAGGTAAGTTATTCGTCTTTAGCAAAGACGACACTAACGAAGACGTAACGCTATTTTCAGGACTAATTTATAACTAACCTACTGCAAAAATCTTTTGAAAAGTTCACAGTTTCCTGAACAATTAGTTATTCATATTGTCTAATTATTATTGATTGCTTTTAGTTTCCTGGGTAGCTATGAGTTTTATTATATTTGTCAACTTAAACGTAAGTAAATAAAAACTGTTAAATATGATATCTTTCAGTAATAATTTCACATGTTTACGAAGTATTTTGTGCTAAGTAAAAATATGACAGAACTGCGGGGTAATTGTGTAACACACAACAGTAGCAATGGCTTCCATTTTGACAGTTCAACAACATAAATTGCGTTAGTTACATTGTTGATCAAACAAATTTTTCGAACTTATGATGCAATGGATTAGCAATATCCTTCAAAATGATTCAGATTGTGATTGAATGTGTTACGAAATCAGGCCTAAAAAGGGCACTTTGGCAGAATCATAATAGGATAACAATATAAATCATATTAAAAATCGTAAAATGGTCACAAACTGACAATTCATAATATGATCTGTGTGCAATTCATATCACAATGAAATAACATTTAAACTGTAGAAATAAAAAAAAACAATTTGATTAATAAAAACTGCGGCAATGTTTACACCAAATATGAAATGAAATTTTACGAAATTTAGAGGAATTGCTAATGATCTGCTGGGAATTTAGGAAATGAAGCTTTTAGAGGTACCTATTGCTTAAAGTGGCCTTTTTAGGCCCCCAGGTATCATGGTATAGGTTCCTAATCATTTAATCATAAAATATAAGGTAGGTAATGTCCTTGCTATCTAACGCTAGGTACTATGATTAGGTGTTTCATAACTCTAACGTAAACAATCTGACGCACTTATTTAACTAGTTTATTTGTGGCAGTTCTTTAGGTATTTACCAGCATATTTGACGTAGTATTTACTGATTGCTCTACATATTATGCAATAGATATAACATAATATAGTATATAGCCGCAGAAAACATTAGTACTTACCAATAATAAACTGTATTTAATTGCAGTTTATATAAAAACCAATTATACGTTTAAGACCTTAATAGGTATGTATTTAAGGTGATGTAATCAAACCGTAGGTAAAGCTATTAGTCGTCAAAGCTATTAGGTACATTTTGTAACAAACACATCGTGCGAATATTATTAGTGTTACTTACAGTAGGTAAGTAACTAAGTACATGCATTAAAAATAAGCTACCAAAGTAACAAACAATTTATATTGTTGCGTTCTAATGGAGAGTAGGTATTATGTTTTTCGCACATTGTTTATGTCTTTGTTATTCTTCTGTTGAAGATACTAATTAAGTTCTAACGACTTGACCGATCTCGATGAAAGAGTTCAATTTGTTATTTGCGTAAATGTACCTACCTACGTACTTAGGATTCCTTACGTCATTATTAAAGGGTTGCATATCATTGCAGATATTTATAGGTAGGTAGGTAATATTTTTATTATCATTTTCCTCTGAAAGTCTATTTTTAGAATCGTCACCTTCAGACGGAGAAAACGACATTGCATCGATAAGGGGTTTACACATTTTTCATTAAACTTCGGTAAAAGGCATAGGGATTTTTCACCGTATTTTATTTGCAGCTGTAATAATAATTGAAAATAAACGATAAATAACGAAATCTCCAGAAAAACAAAAATAAGTGCGAAACCAAAATGTTTTGCGCGTTAAAAATCCATTTCATCTTTTCATTTCCGAACGGATGTTCATGAAATGTGTAAGTGCGTATTTTAAATAAAAAACAACACGCTGTATAAGATGTTTGACGTACAAATGGAAAATCCCGCTGAAGGTAACCTTTCCATACGAATATAGGTGTTTGCTAAGTACATCATGTTTAACTACTATTATTTAACGATACCATCGCTACAGTGTGTGCACTATCAACACTGTGTATTAACACACGTAACGTTAGGAAAAAAATCAGTAAAATAATTTTCGTATAAAGACTTAAAAAGGTCTAATACAGCTAGATTTATTTTTTTCTGACAGAAAATAGGTAAGTAAGAACTTAGGTAAAGATTTAGCACAGCACGCTATAGCGTGATTAGCCTTTCCTTCAAAGTGATTTAGTTGCCAGCGAAGAAAACAGTGATCGCTGTGAGTGCAGAGTTTGACTTTGTCTTTCCTTTAGATGACATTGATAAGGATCGTATCGTATCGTATATCGTATGTTATTTAACCATTGAAGCCTTTAATTTGAACTATCGCTTGCGTAAATTGAACTAGGTTCCCAGCACAAATATTTTCATAACAATTCCATGTAAATAATTGGGTACCTACATATGAAGAAAGTGCAGTAGTACCTACACAAACCAAAAAAAAATTAACACCTCGAAGATTGAGAATATGCGCGAAAGTAGAATATATCTTCATGGAAATTGTTTGTTATAAGTAGGTAGTAGAGAGATAATGACAAACTGCATTAAATTAAATGAATGAATTGATTGTGCTATAGTTCGACGTTGACCTAATTGCAACTAAATAGAATATAATAAGATACTTACTTAAGTAACTAATTAATAAGTACTATCGTAATTCTGAATCGATGAAACATGCTAATGGTTGCACAATAAGTACTTACTGTGAATTAAGTACCCTGCATACCCATAATTAAGTATAATAAGTTGCAAAATCATGCCGTTTCACGGAGTCATCACATAGACTTAAGCGTTTCCGCCATGACACCCTAAGTTTGGGCCATGGCATCCATCAGGGAACGAAAACCTTTATACATAAATACTGAGTTTTGCACAGGCGCCATGTGCCTGTGAAGTAGTAACCAATTTCATCCGCCTAGCCTTCCCTAACTATTTTGGGGTCGGCTTTCAGTTTAACCGGATGCAGCTGAATATCAGTGTTTTACATGGAGCGACTGCCTATCTGACCTCCACAACCCAGTTTCTGGTTAATACGATACCCCTTGGTAAGACTGTTTATCAGGCTTTCGAGCTTCTTCTCTTTCGAGCGACTTGCGACCCGTAACGACTGTCAAAGATCCACGAATGCCAGCCAAGTAGTAACCAATTTATCATCTAATATTTATAAATATTATTTATTTTAATGGCAAGTCGTCTTCGCCTTAAATGCTCATGCGCCAGTCCTATGGCAGCGTGACGCTGGCCGCGTGGTCGGTGACTTTTGTCATCATGTATCCTTATCTCGATGCTACTGCACTGACAATACGAGCGCTATTATTTTCATTGGCTGCGCGGAGGGCGTGCGCGGCCTGCCTCTATAAAATCGACGTACATCAAAATAGTTCTACATTATTTATTGATCTTGCGCCGCGCTTGACGCGTTACGTTTGTGTAACAAACGTACCTAACACACCTTTAATTAATTTTAGTTTTTTTTTTAACGGTAAGTTGAATATTTTTAATTTAACTTTTCAATTCATTATTGATTTTTTTAAATGAATTGATCAGTTACATATTTATAGCTTTAGATATCTTTGTTTACCATTTGTTTTTATTTTGGGGTGAAATCGGCTCGATTTGCGGTAGTCTTATTTTTAGTCGAAATTAATAAAAATAGCTGAGACTGGTAAAATTTTAGTGGTCAATAGGCCTGTTACTAAACATGTAGATCCAGATCAGTAGCTGTCCGGGGCTTGTCGCAATTATTAGGCTGACTTGTCTGCACTGACGAACAATGATCACGAGTCAGGTTGCCAAAGAATCGGTGGCATCTGTTACAGTAGGTATCGATAATTTGATCTCGATCTAGCTATCTACTGGTCGTGTAACAATAAGAGATAATACACAATTTAAAATGTGCATTATCTACTTGTGCTGTTACGGCTAAAATTCTGAAAAAATAAAGCCTACTTATTTAGAAAATGCTACAAAGGCCATAATGGGCAGGCAAATTATAGCATTTCTGCAGTGGTCGATTTTAACATTCGCTAAATTCCATTGTTAGATGAAACAGTCTCTTCCTGTTTACAATAATATCGTCCTCATTTGGTACCCAAACATCGTGATCAACACGACATGTGATTAATTTTAAAGTCATTTGTCGTACTTAGTACTCAGGTAAATTCATGAGCAGGTATCATGATACCTGCTCATGAATTTAGTACCCAACCGACCTCAGTAGCTAATCAGTTCATTAGTATCTAATTGTTTAGTGTGGTTTCTAAGGAATGTAAGTAGCGATCACAAAAGTAATTAGTCATCGTAATATAGATTACGATTGATAATAATAGGAAATTTTCTTAAAAATTAAGCGTTTTTCCTCTGGCCCCGATACTAATGAACTAGCGATTGTGGGTGTACTTAGTAACTCATTGTGACATAATAAATATCCTTGATAGCAGTGACTTGATTAATCAGCCTAGCCTTGCGGATTATTTTTATTTGACTAGTTTATCTATTAGGTAGATTACCACCACGATTTTGTTTAATTTTTTCGAGTTTTGTCCCAAAGTGATTCAGGTCACGACGTCTCCCGGATGGTTTTGATTGGAACTACTTGGCCCGATTATATATTTTTTCTAATTTTTAATATTTGTTACAGATAAAAATAGAATAAATAAAAATGGCTTATCTACAGTCGATGCCTAAACTTGAAACTATGAGGCTCCGTGAAAAACATGTTGGGTAAGTTCCCTACAGACTCTTCAGAGCCTTTTTTCTTTTCGCTTTATAATATTTGTTATTTTCTTTTATACTTTTCACATTATAAGTAATAAGTTAATTATTGTTCCAGTGATGCGTGCCAACTATTCTTCCGTTCGTCTCCCTTGAAAATTGTACGCGGAGTCGCCCAGTACATGTATGATGAGACGGGCGAGAGATATCTCGACTGTATCAACAATGTTGCACACGGTACATATGTTATCTTTTTGCGCAATATGCATTATTAAAGCCACTTTAGGTCATTTAAAACCAGTGCAAACCAGATTTAAGCTGGCTCTAATATATCATCAGTTTGATAAAATTAATGATAACCCAAGCAGACTCGAACTTTTCGACTGCCCTGATGTTTTAAGGGCAATTGTTTCTTATCTTCAAAATAATATTTTTGTTCGTTTAATATTATTTGTATGGCTTAATTGATACTTCGTCGTACTTTTCAATCAGTCCCCAAAGTGGCTCAATAAAACACTGAATGGATATGCGATCCTTTGTCAATTTTAAATGACGCTTCTATATATTGTATATCTTTTTATTTTGCAGTTGGCCACTGTCACCCACATGTGGTGGAAGCTGGCAGAAATCAAATGTCATTAATTTCGACTAACAATCGTTATCTTCACGACGAGCTTGTTATCCTTGCCGAAAGGCTGGTTAAAACCTTGCCAGAACCATTGTCGGTTTGTTTCTTCGTTAACTCCGGTTCCGAAGCTAACGATCTTGCCTTGAGGCTAGCCAGGATTCACACCAAGAACAAGGATGTCATTACCTTAGACCAGTGAGTTTTTTTTCTTTTCGAAAACAATCTTGTTTTAACTTTCGGGGGTACCTCTTGCTAGGGTTACTCGGTACTTGAATGTAAGATTGAACTTATCGGTATTTAACTTTTATGGGACTTTAGACCTTGTTTGTATAGCATTCCGTGGTTAAGGAAAAGGGTTACTCTGCTATCGGTAGGTAGTATTAATATCATACTATTACTTACCTACTACATCATTCAAGGCATATAGAGGCACGGTATCCACATGAAGAAAAAGATACTGATCGCGTCAGGAACACTTTACGGTGTGATGAAGTGAGCACTATCCTTTAAAAACGATTAGAGTGAAACAATCCTCAATTACAGTGAATACAGACTTTCTAAGACCATTCTAATGTTCAGATATCAAATTAGACATGCTGGATAAGTTTTAACTATTTTGGAATATCATTTTGCCCACCGAGGCGAACAAATGTTCAACATCCCCCCCGTCCCCTTCGTTCTTTTGTCGTTACTTCGAGCTAGTCGAAGTGTTATTAGGGTGCTACTAGCGCCTGTTTGTTACAGTGCGTATCATGGTCATCTTACGTCTATGATTGATGTGTCTCCCTACAAATTTAACCTACCCGGAGGGCCAGAGAAGCCAGAGTGGGTTCATGTGGTAAGTTATACTGTATTGACTGGGTTGCACACGATCCCGTAGCTGCATTACTTTATTCTTATCTCTAAACTATATTTGGAGGTTTTTTAAGTAATAATACTGGAAGTTTTAAGTAAAACATTAGAAATGTTCAAAATAATCTCTGTAACTCGTAACGTAAATATAGGACAGTATTAAAATGATTCATATTTGAGCGATGTCTTTCTTAAACTGATTAGATGACTATTCGATTAATTGCAAAAATAATAATAATTAATTGCGATTTAGTTATTGCAGGTTCAAAACAATAAACTTTATAAATATTGAACTAGATAAGGCAGATTTTTAAGCATTAGTAAAATCTTTTATTGTTCAAAAACAAATACACATTGGCGCCAATTCCCATGTTCACAAACTAAATATAAGTTCAGTGCATCTTTTTCTTTTTATTTCATCAAGAAAAGGACAGAAGATAAATATTAGTTTAGTCCTGTCAAATTAGTCAGCGCCTGAAGTAAATTGACGTATTTTTAGTTGCTAATTTTTTAATCACGTTTAATCATGTCTATGGAGTATCTTAATTTGACAGGAGTAAACTAATTTTATCTTTTACCCTTTTCTTAATGAAATTGAAAGAAAAAGATGCACTAAACTTTAGTTTGTGAACAAGGGAATAGGCGCCAGTGTTTTCTATCATTATTTATTTCCTTCTGATTTCATACGCACTTCAATAAAGATAACTGCAGCTTTCCATTTAAATTAATAATTGAATACGGCATATTTACAAGTGATTAAATTGCCTAATCGTTTTTAATTACCTCATCCAGGCACCAGTTCCCGACATATACCGAGGAAAGTACATATATCCCAACGACTCTCAAAATGAAGAAGAGTTAGGGAAACTGTACGCAGATGAAATTGGCAAGATCTGCAAAGAGAGCAAGCGCAAAAATGGTGGCGTTTGCGCATTTATTGCGGAAAGCCTCCAAAGTTGCGGTGGTCAAATCATCCCACCTGACGGATACCTTAAAAGAGTTTTCCAGTAAGTATTGCATAATTTTATATTTTTACTCTTGTAGATTAAAAAATACTGATTGGGTGATTGATTTTTGTAGATTATATTATTTAGCTCTAGTTCGCAAGTAGGCGAAACGAGACCATAATATCATCGGTAATAGTTTGGACCTAAAATTAGACTTCAATTATTGTTTCTCAATTGACCTTGTACACTATCTATTACAAGTAGGAACGTTCGTCCAATAAATAGATAGGGACAATTATCACAGTAACACTTTGATGCCTATGTATAATGCTATGGAAAATTATTGGTTGTTCTCGGGACATTTTTTTCTTTTGTTTTGCATGAGTTCATTAAACTTAATGTTGTTTGGCGAGCTCGTTCAGATTTTCAAAATAATGCCAGAAAAACTTCCCTAAAGATTTTGCAACAAGGATTATTTCTAGTCAGCATAAAGGGGAGAAGAGAGCCCCATTAAGTAATTAAGATTCATATTTTCAAAATCCCATTATTTCAGACACGTTCGCGAAGCTGACGGTGTGTGCATAGTCGATGAAGTCCAAGTTGGATTCGGCCGTGTCGGCACCCACATGTGGGCATTTCAGACGCAAGACGTTGTGCCCGATATCGTGACTATGGGCAAACCGATGGGTAATGGGCATCCGGTCGCCGCTGTTATTACTACCCCTGAGATTGCGAAGAGCTTCGCTGATACCGGAGTGGAGTATTTTAATACGGTAAATATGCCTTTAAAGGTACTTATTGAATAGTCATCTACGTTGTAATGACTGAGTGACTGAAGTAGTTTAAAATACTTCAACGAAAGATGCTTTGTTATTTTAGAATTTTACAAACGGAAAAACAACTGACTTGCGTAGATTCGTTTTTTTCACATTAGACGTTATTAACAAACAAGATGTTTATTTATTTATTATTCACAAAATCCACAGGCGCTCTTTGAAATTTTATTTTAAAATATATAAACTAGTATTACAGCCAATTACGGATTTACAATTTAATAGCTATACAATAAATGCAGCAGAAACAAACATATAGAGTGAAGTGAATTACTGCTAGCACCATCTAAGCAATGCTAAGTGTACAGTGTGGGTGAGTGTGTAGGAGTGAGCATGAGGAGTTGCGAATGGGTGTGCGAATATGTTATAGTGGTATGTTTGAAACAAAGTATCGTATCAACGCTAGTTAGGTGATGCAACACCTGTTTTTAATGTCTATCTGCTAAATGTTTGGCAAAACAAGCTGATATGTTATAGTTACGGGTTTATTTATATACTCTAAGTGCTAGTTACGTTTTCAACGTCACCTATCTCTGCATTGCTCGTAGTTAACCAAGTACCTTCATAGGTATCTATTTTTAGACACATCGATATTCATATACTTAACCTACCGAAATCCTAGATTCAAGTATCCCAATCACATTTTATAATAACTACCCTAAGTATATTTCTAAGTATAGTGTAGTGTGTAGTTTCTAAGTGTAGTGTAGTTTCTAGTGTATTTCTATATTGTGACTATTTACAACAAATTGTTTCATTTTCTTATAGTACGGTGGCAACCCTGTCTCTTGCGCCATCGCAAACGCAGTCCTCGACGTGATCGAAGAAGAGCGTCTACTGGAGCGTGCGAACCGCGTCGGCAACTACTTGTTGAACCGCTGTCAACAGCTGAAGCATAAGCACAGCTTGATTGGTGATGTTCGAGGAAGAGGCCTGTTCGTGGGAGTAGAACTAGTGACGGACAGGGATACTAGGACGCCAGCTACGGCGGAAGCTAAGCATGTCGTTAATAGGTACGTAGGAAAAATGCTACGAAATCCAAGCGACAATCCAAGCGATAATGTACGAGTTTATACGCTAATGTACGCTACTTAGCAAAAGTTGTCGAAGACAGTAAATGGTTAGAAAGATTCTACAACTGTATCCAGGGAGAGAAGGAGGCCTATGCCCACCAGTTGACGTCTTTCGGCTGAGATGACGGGGGCGATAAGAGAGTGGAAGGTGGGAAATGTACCATACATTTACTTAAATCTGCTTATTTTCAGGATGAGGGAGGAGAAGATTCTCATAAGTCGCGACGGTCCTGATAGTAACGTGTTGAAATTCAAACCACCCATGGTGTTCTCAACACAAGACGCTGATCGGCTCGTGGAGACGTTGGACAGAGTTCTAGAACAGCTGGATGGAACAAGAACGTCCGTCACTAATATCAAGCTACAGGTAATATTTTTATGAAATTATAGACTACAAAGGTAACAGATCGTAACTTTTTTTTTTGTATTTTTTGGCTACACATATTTGGGTTTGAGGTTTTGCTTATCCGTGTGTGAGCCGAAAGTGAAAGACGATGGAATGGTATCCGTCTGCTTGATTTTAACTTGTGAAGCAGTCTCGTATACTTACCTACTGGCAATACTAGTGCTCGTGGCACAATTATTACGATTATGGGGCATACCATGCTAACCTATAAGAAATTTTACACTAAGCTTAGATTTAAGTGAAATATTGTTTTATAATTATAACGGTGTAAGCAATTGTTATAAATTACTACTGTATAAATAAAGTTCGTTATCTATTCTATTATATCAATTTCTTTATTTGGATTTATCAACTGTAGATAAAACGGCAATAAACTAATGGATGAATTATTTATTTCTAGGTTCTAGTAACCCCAATCGATGAAACGAAAAATGAAGCGATTTTAAATACCACCGTTAAGCAGAGTATCAAAAGTTCGTGACCAGAATAATAATGTAAAATAATAAGTATTAATTTAATATTAAGATTGTAAATATAGATAGATGTAATTAGGCTTATTTTATTATACAATGTGTAATTGAATTAATGCACATTATGAAAGTAATTTGTTCAGAATCGTTTGCTGAATCGATTTCTGTAATTTTTAATACAGGTAATATTTTATCCCAAAAATAATTAAAACTACGTAAATTCCTGTCAAACTTCCGCTGTACAGTCAAAACACACCAAAATGGATGTAATACCCACTGAGCTAGACCCTTATACGAGTGCGACTATGTGCATGCGTACATTTGTAATGAGACCATAATTTTCTCCCACAATCAGTATAACTATAATTTATTAAAAAAACAATGTTTTTTTACATAATAATAATGATTCAGTGTATATTATGATTATAACATAATATTCTAGTTGGGGTGTCTGGTGTTTTTTAATTTCGGGACATGTTGTATAAACTTTATTTAAGGAGCAATGCAATGATAGTTTTAATTGAACTAATAAACAAAGATTTTGTTTAAATCACTATTTTATTTTTATAAGAAAATATTTGGTCATCCTTCACTAGCATTTTTAGAGAATATCAAAACATTAATTTACAGAATAAAAAGAACGTAATTCTTTTGTTATAAAATGACAAGTCTTACAATTGTCAAGAAAATGGTTTCTCAGACTAATTAATCTTATTCTAGCACAATAATATAAAATAAAAAGAAAAAAACACTATCAAAACAGGTTTCAGCACATTCACTTTTTAAGATGTTAACAGAAAGGTACCTAAAGTTTAGTAGGTTTGGAAGGACTGGAAAAATATTTAGTATAATCAACGTTTTTGTATAATGTGTGGCAATTCTCCATAGTTACTAGCTGAATTGGTTCATAACATGGTTTGATCGTTTTATTATCTTGCATCATTTGGTATTGTTTGGATCCAGGGGCAAAAATACACTGTTTATAATTGGCAGTGTGGTCACCATTACAGTTAGCACATTTTGGTGGTTCGTCCTCTGAAATCTTGTCACACTGCTTGGTCAAATGGTCTCCAGCACATTTCACGCATTTCACATTCCCGTGGCAGTAACGCTGAGAGTGACCCCACTTCTGACAGAGGTGACATTGTCTTGGTTTTGTAAGTGGAGGCTCCAACTCTATGTTATGTCCCAATAGCTGTGTTACTTTTAAAATTTCTTTTCCTTGATCATCATAAGGTACTACAGCCAGAACTAGCATGGTATTGTCCTTTTTCTCTACTTTTGTATGCATTTTATGTACTCTTATTACAGGTATGGAAACTGATTTCAAAACTTCTTTAATTTTATTCAATTCTGTTTCTATTGGCATTCCTCTGATGACCACTTTCATTTTTCTCTTTGAAGGTTTTCCAAAAGTGTGAAATGGTAATTGCATTTTTATGAAATAATTTTTCATGTGTCTGTGGTCATTGTTGCTTGCACAAGTTATTTTTGTGTAGTTTCTACCCTGGTGTGGTTGATAAAATTGAATTCCCATATCTAAGACTTTTCTGACATGTTTTTCAAAGTCTATCGGTTTATGTAAGAAAATTGGTGGTATTTTGAAATCAAGTTTTGGCCATTTCGCGAGTAGTTCGGGTTTAATAACTTCATCTAAAATAATGTTACCTGGAGTTGGATTTGGCAGATTTTTCTTGATCTTAACTTTCTGCTTGCGTTTTCTTGTCATTTTAGAATCCTGAAAAAGAAAAAAAAATTGTTAGGTGTCTACAGTTACAGGTAACTGAAAATATTAAAAATCGAAACTCAAAGACAAGTATATAATTAACATAGGCTTACAATGAAACCTAAGCTATTTAAGTACGTAACTTTTGATTAGGAAACTTGTGATAATATTTGGTGCTATTAGATGAACGATAATGAATGACCAATAATAGATAGGTATGTCTGGAGAGAAATACAACATTTTCAGACTTACGTTTTAAATACGGCGAACCCGGACAATCAATAGAATTAAATTCACAAAAATATAGCTGGGTAATAAAAAGTAACTTTAGCAACCTACCCGCTACCTACAATTCAAAATCATTTTAATTTCTAGCGCAATCCGTTGTGGCGCTACTGTCTGCAACCAACTGTCTTTTAAACTACAACTTGTATTCTCGGTATGCTCATCGACACAATACACGTTGTCACTTTAAAATAAACTCGGATTATTATTATCGTGACGAGATCTTAAATTGGTAAAAGAGATTCATGTTTAGAAAATCATTAAGACTTGACAGCAGCCTTACTGGTAAAGAAGTAAGTAAACAAATTCAAATGCAATGCCGGATAAGCACCAACCGAATTAAAGCAACTGAAGGGTACCGAACGAATGCAAATATGAACCAAAGAAAGCGATTAATGCTAGGTTCTTCATCTCTTCCATACACAGATTTTGACAACATTTTGTCGCTAGCGATGTCAAAATCTGTCGCTGCGTGTGTACCTACCATTAGATACAGAGACCACAAGAACAATCGGTGTTATATTCGAGAATGCCATTGTAAAAACGTATTTTGCCGTGGGGTCTAGTAGGATGTAGATTTGACCTTTTGCGATCCTATTTAAATATTCGCGGGACAAGATGTGCCGCGAATATTTAGATAGGTTCTTTTGGCGCTTGAATCACATTGACAGGGGGGTGTATGTAAGCATTTAAGGGCCGATGTTTTAAAGGGTTGGTTAATGTATCATATGTACGCCAAATATTATCGAGTACGTAATCGTAATTATTTCACGTAAGTCAAGGCCATAATTCTGTAATTGTAATTTGAAACAACGCTTTTTTTGGTTTGACGATAGTTAGCGCCATTTTAAGCGTATACGCGTGCGTCAAGTGGACGTGAAACAACCCATTTACGGGCGGTTATTACACAAAAATTTTACAAAATTATGGCCTATTTTAACAACACTGTTAAGTAAGTATATTTTTTTTTTAAATGATTTTTTTTATAGGGTTCAGATTATGTGATTGTATGGCCTTAGTGTTTCTTATTAATTATCATTATTTTTGTTTGTCGTAAATACACGAGGTTCATTGCATAAAATCCAAAACCTACTGATTGGGAGTTGTCGCTGACTCCTGTAACACCACCTGTGTTACAGGAGTTATTACCTAGCGCAGGAGTCAAGGCTTCACTATGTTTGAACACATTTTAAATGATTTATTATTATTATTCGATATCGTTAGATCGTAGATTTATAAAAAGAGAACATTCAGTCGAGTTGCAAACCTCGTCCTTTTTGAAATTGGTTAAAAATATTTAAGTGCAGGTGCATTTATAGGCAGCCTATTATTTTCCCCGTTCCCACGGCTGGGCTTCTAGGGGACTCAAGCCTCATTTTATATATATTGGTCTATGACTCAAGCCTCTTGTGTGAGTGGGACTGGGCCGCTATTCACCATGCCGCCGCTGGCTGCGGGTCAGAGCGGCTTGGTGATTATTATATTTATGCATGTTTTTGAATTTTTGGTTCTAGGACACGTCGATTTCCTTACGGTGCTTTTCTTTTTAGAGCATGTCGGCCCAGCGGTTATGGCCTCGCCTCTCATGCACGGAGTTATGGGTTAAAAACCGGGCAAGTACCAACGTGACCTTTTCAATTATAAAAATGTAGTTAATAATAAGTCTGAAATCGCCAACCCGACGTCAGCAAGCGTGGTGATCAATGCTCGTGCCTTCTCTGTATGAGAAGCTGCCTTTGCCCTGCAGTGTGACAATAATAAGCTGGTATTAGTGTAGTGATGATAAAAAAATGCAGACAGTAAGTAAGCCACGACTATGTCCGGCTTTAATTACTAATTCTCAAAGCAACCCAAAGCTCTAACCACTGAACAAAGACCCAAACTACGTTAGATAAAAGCTTTAGATTCAGTTCTCACAGAACAAGCATCTAGATTTATGTGCGACACGTACCTACAAAAAATGTTCCCCGTCGCATGCCTATTTCCGACGAACGAGCTTTTGCAATTGCCAAGACTCCGTATATAGATGGTCCTAAAGCATATTTATTTTATAAGCGAAGAAAAACATAAATCACAAAATCTTCCGCTCCAAATATTGTCAATGCTGTGTAGTCTTCCCGACAAAGAAATCAGACCTTTCCAACTGTCTTTATCATTGAGCCATCTATTGAGCAAACCGACTTTACTGGCTCTATAAAAAATATACAATAACTTTCGACGTAGAATGTACTGTCGCAGGCACATGTTTACGCTTACGATGCAGTAAGAGTAATGCTCGTTTTGATTTTTATGAGAACGTAACATTAGGTTTTGTGATAGCAAGTTTGTGTAAGTATTGTGATTTACCAGAATGAAATAATAAATGTAAGTACTGAGGTATCTACTTGTTATACTTACGGGCTAACGGTACCTATGGGCACCCTCGTATCTTCTTAGACATCGTAAACTAAAGGGTATTTCCCTTATCTATGAACGATTATCGGGACCGTCGGGTTTGGCTTTAATGATAACATTATGCTTTTTATCGCTTAAAGTTTTTACACCCTATAAGTATGCACATAAAACTTCATTTTTATCAAGGGGTTTGATAAAAATGAAGTTTTATAGGGCGCGATAACTAATAGTAGTTAACGCATCATTTTGGTCATAATGTGTGCCTAATTCTCTAAATCTCCGCCGGGCCTGTCGAACCTTATTTTTTATTGTATTACCTTGAATAAAAATAAATAGTGTTATCAGTGTCGATATTATACAAAGAGCCCATAGCCGTATTCTTTATGTTTGGTCCAATATTTTTTATGTTACAACCAAGACGCGGCGCAGCCGGCCTTAGCACGTGCGCAAACTTGCCACCGACCGTTACATCAATCTTGTCTACCTTGGTATGTTTTGTGCAAGCTTTTCTTGTACAGATCCTTTAAAATTCCATTCTTAGTCCCCTTGGTTTTGAATAAAAAATGTTTGCGCTCGTTGTAGCGGTTACGACGTTTTGTCACCGGGAGTTCCGGCACCTTCAGTAGACAATGAAGGCATTCAACGTCTGGACAATGCGAGAGAATCCCGTGCTGCAGCGATTAGTCGGATTTATTTAACGGTTGTGATCTCAAGGATGACCTCGCAGATATCGAGGCGTACCTAAGGAGTCTCCGTATATATTTAACTTGCGAAGGGTTGGGGTGATCATGGGATAACGTCTTTTGCGTTTGTATGGCGGTTGCTTTTATTTTTTGTTAACTGTCGTCGTAACTGTGAGATACACGTAAAGTTTGAATACGTTATACCAGTCTTCTTTTCATGGAGTTCTTGGAGCACAAGGTCAACTAAAAACGTTCTCACAGAGACACAGATCACTTATCTTTTGTAAGAGAAACTGAATGTAACCGGTATAACGGACAAGAGTTTATTACTAAAGGGTTTCATTTCTAATAAGCTTTGTAAAATAAATCGAATAGGTACATTTGAAATTATTGGTCATTCCCGCTTACGTTACGTAAATTATATTATACCTAATGGGAATTTATTAACTTTAACAATAAACATAATATTTACAAACTTCTAATACTAAATAAACTATAAATTATTAAAATAAAAATATAATATGAGGGCTGGCTTTTACCGTGGCAATGCCACCAGTCTCTTGGGCACATTACCAGTCGACAGCGATGTGGAGGAATATTTCGATGCAATATTTTATTTTTTTAATAGTTTTAGTTAGTACATGATATTATATTTTTATTTTAAAAATTTATACCTAATTGAATAAACTCTTGATCTAAAGGATGTTATTAAATATACATGTTTCAAGTGATTCTACCGTAAGGCATGCAAAAGGTCATACAATCATGGTGTATCAAGATAAAGATTGACATTGAAATAAATAACATTAGATAAATGCCATTTCTAGAATTATTATAATACATTAACAGATTAATTACTTAAAGACACATGCATAATTATTGTTATATTACTTGATGTCACTCTACATTCTACTCGTATGAGTTTCAAAACATTCGTATATTATAGAGTGATAGGGGAGCAATTATGTTGGAAAACGATTAACGAAAGTGGTTTGGCACGCGCGCCACCCGCATGTGACATGCGATGGCACATGTCGGGTGACGTCATCCTATCTCGCGGGTCGACTAGACTTCCTAAAATCAAAGCTGTGTAGCACCTCGTAGCATCGTAGCACCATCGTAGCACGCTGTAACACGTCGCCTGACGAGATAGATCTTAATTGAATAATAGATGGGTTGGCATTTGTTGTAGGTATAACTGTTCAGTGTTCTCTTAACAGTTTTGCATTCCAAAGAATCACTGCCAGTAGAAACCTCTATTAGAAAACTCTTGTAGGTAAATAATAACGAAAATAATGTGTAGTTTGCCTAGCATAAGTTTAGCTGACACAATTTTCACAGAGAATTTGATGAATAGATATTCAAACGAGATCTAGGTATGGATATACCACTCATTCCTCGTAGCTCTACAGCTTAGAGTTTCCTATGTAATAAGTAATTGCATTATTTTGCATCTGGTCTTAATATTAAATTCTCGTAACGTTAAAATAAGTATCATTAGGTATTTCATAATGAGAAAAATGATAAAATATTCAAACAATTGTCAACTTCGGATCGATATTCCATGTATTAAAAAACGTGTGAATACTCCGCCACGACTGCTGTTGGTGACAAAATAATGCTGTGGGTATGCGGGCGGCACGCGTCCGCACTGTGCATTGACATTTGATTAATATTTTTATTGAGAACAAGTCGTGTGCCCGATAGGATATCGAATAGATGGATGTGTGTGTTAGGATGTGTGTCGAACTACCGTTCGCCATTGTTGCCGATGGGATATACACAAATGTTCATCCCCTATTTAACCGCTAAAGGATAAAATCAGGAATTAAATTATCCGGAAAAGAACCGGAGTTACCGACATAGCGCGCAGAGTAAGCAAACTGAAGTGGCAGTGGGCTGGCCATGTTTGTCGAAGGACCGATGGCCGTTGGAGCAGACGAGTCCTGGAGTGGAGACCGCGTATCGGCAAGCGTAGTGTGGGACGCCTCCCAGCTAGATGGACGGACGACCTAACGAAGGTGGCTGGGACAGACTGGATGCGGAAGGCGGAGGACAGGGTGTTGTGGTGCAGCCTGGGAGAGGCCTATGTCCAGCAGTGGACTGCAATAGGCCGAGTTGATTGATTGATTGATTTAACCGCTTAAGGCGATGTTTTTAAAAAATCCTTCCTTAGTGCTCACCTTCGTTTTATAAGCAGCACCCCGCGGTTTCTCCCGCATAAGTTTAGATCCCGTGGGAATATCGGGATAATGTATTATCCTATGTATTAATTCTGGTTATAAATTATCTGTATGCCAAATTTCATCCAAATCCTTTTAGTAGTTTTTGTGTGAAAGAGTAACAAACATCCATCCATCCATCCTCACAAACTTTCGCATTTCTTATATTAGTAGTATAGTAAGTAGGATTAAGTAGGATTCTTCTACAAAATTTCATGTTTGTAGGTACAGCGGCTTGGACTGTGCGTTGTCTGTCAGTGAGTGAATGAAAGTAGACGTTTTGCATAAAGCTCTATGAATTCAAGTACAAAGTAAGGTTTCACAGTAATACTAAGTAATACCATCATCAATCCCTATAGTACACACCGAAAACGAAAAAGCTCGTCGCATTTGCGACAGGTGGCGGCATTTCCTGGGAAAATCCTTTTTCGTATGTAACTATTAATATAAATCTCTCCGTCATCGGCCCTCGGTTTGCAAGTAATGACACTATCAGTATCTAATTCAAGTAGCCGGACATTCGTCACACTTTACGGCAAGGGATCGCTATGACGTGGGTATCAGGAGGATTGTCAATCATCCTGCAGAGATAGTCCGGAAAGTAGTTGCAGCGAAGGACCGGATGACAGACACCTCGACCGTTCCCAACTGACATATTGCTCTAAACGTCCGTGCGATCCCCAACATTTATATTCCAGTCCCGAACTCTCGATCCCAGATAATGCTTTTACAATAACGATCTCGAGATGACGACGAATTCGATTTCAATACTGAACACCGTCCTACAGGCACCTATTTATTATGATAATTCACGCTCGAACTTCTTGTGTTGGAATGTAAAATAGCTGAGAAATAGTTTAAAAAAAACTGGTTTTGAATACAATAGGATATTAATTATGTAACGTTTGAACTTGGATCTGTTTATCGATAGTAAATTCAAATTTGAAATTAGGTAGAACCTAAGAAAAAAACGCTGCGTGTTAGAATAAAGCGGAAACATTATAAATAATAAAAAATTGATTTATAAAACCAAGGTGGTCCACCGTGATACATCGGCACTGCGCATTGTAAAAGAAGGTTTTCGCTTAAAATGCAGCGCCGAAATCGTGCAATTTTATTCGAGTCGTTGCCAGCTGGTTGAATCAAAAGCAAATTTTAGATACACCTTGCGCCTTCGCTGTGCTTTCCCACGATATCAGTGCGAACTCTTTAGGGAACCGAGCGACCATCTGTAAAGTAGATCCAAAAGTACGAGAGAAACTAATGAAAACATATAGCTGCACTTTGGCTTTGTCGCTGGAGATTTATATTTTAATTGTGCCGTGAGAAATGAAACTAAAATTGGTATAAATTCTATTATAATAATTGCGTGCTTTGTGCCATTAAAGTTTAATTTGTATTTCCGTATTGCAATGTCTAATGAGATAATTTATACATGCGCTAGTGTTTCTTTTATTGCGTACAGTTTTTGTCACTATTTCCTTAAGAATATTTTGTCTAAAATAATATTATTGACAGTTATTTGTCTGAGTTTAATATTTAAATCTCTAGCTTGTTTATTCCAACTCACACTGCCTTCTATATGACTACCTATGTTCTTAGAAAAGGAACCTCTGAATAGTAAACGCGAATTAATTTGCCTGTTTGTCGATATTTTTTACAACAATTTATTTTATATTCTTCTCAGAAGAACTATATGGAATATCCTACTTTTATTTTAGAAAACAAAATCATATAAATAAAGAAACCGTCACCTATGACAACGTTCTAAAATTTCGCAAAAGCTTGGCAAACAAATTCTAAAGTTACACATATTCTGGAGCGAGCTTTTTTTTACACAAGAACGTGTAATAAATAAGTATTTCTATAACGACAGTTCTGTCTCCTAAAACGTCTCAAGATTATTCGCGTACGATAATGGATGGCGTGTCCCAAAATTTCGTATCAAATAGTTTAACGACGAGCGACCTCTATATAACACGGGGATACCTGAAGAATAGTACGTCTCAATATGCAATAAAATCGGAAAACGTATGCGACCTCAGATCCGAGAGGATTTTTCGAGAGCACACCTGAACTAGATTACTGTATCCGCGCTATAAAAAACCTACGTTCAATCGGGCGCACAGAATAAGGGCGAATTTGAAAAGGACTCCAGCATTATTCCGCAGCGGTATCAAACAGGGGAGAGTACGACGTACCGGATTTTTTTATTCACATAAACAGTTTTACATGGGAGTTCGGTGATTAAAGAATCCCGTTTACTGGTAGTCGCATTGACGGTGGAATGACTTCCTTGTAAAGTCTTGAGCAGTCCATCAAATCTTGTCAATCAATTGTTGCTTTTGTGAAGATGTTGGATTTGTTAATGAATGTGTTCGGGCTTATTTCTCGCACACCTGCTTGAACTGTATGGCTTTTGTTGTTTTCGTGGGCACAGCTGTGCCTTTGTTGAGTTACGTGTAGCTAAATTTTGTTTGAAATTGATTATAATTAGGACCTTACCTCATTTTGAACAGCTATGCAGGAAGTTAGATTACCTACGCAGTTTATACCGCCCGAGACATGGACTATTTTTCTTATTGTTTATTCTATTGAAAAGTCGCCGTCGCGCTTAGCACGAAGGTGTGTTTACGCACGAATAAAACGACCGTATTTGGACCGATTCTTTTACTTCCGGAACACTTGCACGGGTGTGAAACAAAAACACCTCGTAGTATAAAAGAATGCCAACGGCGCGCGGTCGCGTCCGCCTTGCTGTAATAATGTTATAGGTAGGTATTTAGTCCTTTGCATGTGACGGCATCGCGTAATAAAGTTGGCCCGGCCGCGTTCTGGGCGCTTAATATTAAAAGCTTAAAGCTCACCTCACATCCTCGTCTATACTCTACATACATAGGTATGTCCTTTGCAATCTTTCCGTTGTTGCCACGACCTGAATCCGCCTTTGTCCCACATGAAAAGAACGGGGGCCAGAAAGCGAGTGTGTGCGTAAATAATTGAGGAGAGGCGCTCCGCCTTGTGAGGAGATGTATTAAACAAAACTCATTGGGAAGTGCGCCACGCTGCTTGCACGGGTTCACTTCAGTCAGCACCTAAAGTTACGTATTCAATCAGGGCAACTTCGCTTTGTTTAACATTTTGTAGTGTGAAACTTTCCTTAAACGAAGTTAATACGTACTTCGTTTATGTACTTTCTATTTATCGAATATAAAAATGTCTTCAAATATAAAAAGAAACACAAGAAAGATTCGCATTAATCAATTTTGAATTTTATTATTCTCGCCATACACCGGGATCTGTTTTCGGAAAGGATTTGGCAGTGAAGCGGGTTATGATAATCGGCTGCCACCATTCCCGAACTTCCCGTGTCCCCGTCTTAGATAAATCCTACCAATCTCCTACATAAAACTTTGTAAGATATACGATCATGAAATATTATATTATATTATGATCTTGAACACGTAGAGCAATTTGAAAGATGAATTGATAACAAGGTGTACTTAACGTTCCGTTAGATTTTTCGTTTGTTCAGTGTGATTTTATAATTAATAAAAAGCTATATATTTACAGTATTTCAGGATGATTTGTTTTGCCTTATAAGAAGTAGGTGAGTCTGTAATTTTCGTTCAGTACTGCATACAAATTTATGGGTTTTTTTAAATTGGGCATAGCGTGCTACAACTTTACTGGATCGTGAGCAATAACCGGCGGGGTAATTGCGTAACAGACTATCGTTCATTTTGTCAGTTCAACAACATTCATTGCGTTATTTACGTTGTAAAGTAGAGTTTATTTTAACATATGGAGCAATGGATTAGCAATATCCTTCAAATTATATCGAAAGTGTATTAGGTACCCAAATAGGGTGCAGTAGGTAACTCTGTATGGGTGGGTCACTTAAGAAAAGAGGTAATCCCTTAATTTAATATTTTGTATACTTCAACAATACATAATAGGCACGCATTTGTATCACTTTTGCCTTACAATCTTTTCACAACAGCGAAACTTTTCAAGTCGACGAAAAATTGTAGAATTTACGTGCTGACTATAAAATATTATGTGACTCTGTAGCACATTTTATTTATTATGTTCTTTATTTCCTATAATTTGTTCGCTATTTTGCTCGATATTCTTCTGTATTGTTGTCCTTTCTTTGTCCTTCTTCTTTATAGATAATCGGCTTTGACAAACAGGCACAAAATAATTCCTTAAGTATTCTGTTTTGGCAATTTCGTACTTAAATTTATTTGAAAGAAGATAGAAACCTTTTTTTTTTTTTTTTGTGGATGGGAAATCATCAAATGACTCCTCCCGCTCTGGGTGGAGCAGAAGGGAGTGTCAGACTCTTACTGACTAAAACCCACCCGTGTTCCTTCCTTAGCCCTTTATGTACCAGGGCAGCGGTAACCCTTTCGGACGATCCCGCTACCCCGGCAGGGTACCTCTGCCGAAAGATAAGATAGAAACCTTAAGGTTTGTTTTTGTATACTTAGTACAGACGCCAGCACATAAAACTACCTGAAACTGTCAAACTTTCCCAATCAACCTTGAACCTAATGCATTAGCGATAAAGTTGAAAATCTAGTAAAGAAATTTGACAGATTGTAGTAGCTTGATGCGCTGGGTCTGTACGTATCATCGACAGTTGCTACATAATAATATCCTAAGAGGGTAAAATCTTCATAGGTACTTAGGTAGATCCGCTTTGTCTTCGTCTGCCGTATCTCTTAAGTACACAGACCAGCAGCTGACTGAAATATCAACATCGATTTTCTGCTGAATAATTGCAGTCAAGGTTGTCGCTAATTATTCCAAAGGAGAAGATAATTTAATACTTAATACATTAAAAATAATACTAGTAAGTATTTTTATATTTACGAGTATGTATGCACACAATAAGACCTATTATAATTATTTCCCATAAAATTATTTTCCATAGATATAATAATAATAATTGTCTTTGCAAGTTATATAATTTTTAGTTTTTAATATTTTGACATTTTTATAACATTTTACGATTTGATAATTTTAGTATTTGACATTTTATTTTTAAATTATTGTGACACTTTTATAATTTTTTGACATGTTTAATTATTATTAATATTATATATGAATATTTTAATTTAATTAGTCACAATTTTATTTTAGGTTTTTATCTGTTTATAATTTTAAATAGTTTATAAGTAATTTTAATGTGTGAGTGTAAAATATGGACTACAGTTGTCTGAGATAAATAAATTATTATTATAATTATTATTACATGTAACTCCTGTTGGGGAGGTTTGCAGAGCGAAAACACAGGAAATACTGTAAAGCATTTATTAGAAAGGTTTAAGAGGTTATCTACGAACAATTGGTAAAAATGGAGTACTATGACAAAACTATATGTCAAACCTTAGTAGAGGATAGTTTTTCATCTAGCCAGTGTTAGGTTAGTACATGGAGGTGATATAACTTCAACACACCCCCTCAACTCATGTACAATACGATTAACAAAAAAAACATAAACCCATCTTTACTTTCGCACACACAATCCTAACGCACTTGTTAGTAACTCGTGTCTTACGCGAGGCAAAGGTTTGGTGAGGACATCTGCCAACATCTTATCGGTTGACAAATGTTCCAACGTTATAGTTTTATTGTAACGTAGCACATCCCTTATAAAGAAATGTCTAATGTCAATGTGCTTACTTTTCGCATGATGTATACCATGATCCTCAGCAAGGCAAATAGCACTTAAATTATCAGCATGCATTCTTACCTTACAGAGTTGATGTAAACCTAGTTCTTTCAACAGACTATTCAAATACACAGCTTCTTTCATAGCTTCTGCCAAACTCACAAACTCAGCCTCACAAGTAGAAGTCGCAACGATGCGTTGCTTTTGTGAAGTCCATGATATGCTTGGTGAAATACCTGACGATAAGATCATGCACCTCTACTACCATGCTATTTACGTAATAGGTGCCCAACAAAGGTTATGGGCCCAGAGCAGTAAAGTGTGTTGTGAAAATAATTCGAAATTGTGAAAATTTGTAATCTACATGTAGGAAGAAAAATGACTTCGAATGTACGTATAGAATTATTGACGATAGACAACTACGACAGTTGGAAGGTACAGGTGGAAGCATTGTTGATAAGGAATGACTTCTGGGAATATGTAAGTGGAGAAAAGCCGAAACCTACTACTGATGCTGCTATATCGACATGGAAGACGGCTGACAGAAAGGCAAAGTCTGAGTTAATATTGGCATTAGATCCGAGTGTAGTTCGTCATGTAAAAAGGGTGGAGACTGCACGAGAGGTATGGTTAAAATTAGAGAGCTTATTTGCATCAAGAGGACCTGCAAAGAAAGCGAATTTAATGAAAAGGCTCATGTTACAAAGGATGAGTGAAAACCAAAAGGTACATGAGCACCTTGATTCCTTCTTTGAAGCTGTCGACAAATTGGAAGAAATGGATATAAAAATCCATGATGATTTGCTAACGATCATGTTGCTGTATAGTCTTCCGGGAAGTTACGAAAACTTTAGATGTGCTATAGAGTCTAGAGATGAGCTTCCAAAGCCAGAGCAACTAAGAGTTAAAATCATCGAAGAGAATAGTTCAAGAGGAAATGCTCAAGTTGACAAAATGGAAGGCGCCATGTATTTGGACAAACATCCGAAGAAAATTACTGGAAAAATATTTAAGTTTAAATGTTTTAAATGTCACAATTTTGGCCATAAGGCATCGGACTGCACAAAGAAAAGGGAGAAGACTCAAGAAACTCGATGTGTGGAGTCATGCACTAGTCATGAAAGCTGTGAAGCTTTAACTATGTATCATGTTTCAGATGACTGCCGCATCGTTGTTGATGCGAAGCGCCGTCAGGAATGGATTTTTGATAGTGGTTGCACTTCTCACATGTGCAATGACCCGCAAAGGTTTGCTAAGATACTCCCTGCGAGTCAAAAATTAAAATTAGCCACAGATTCTTTGACAACCGTGCAAGGTAAAGGTACAGTTGAGTTATTAGTATGCAATGATGATCGAACGCGAAAAATTAAATTTGAAAATACCCTATTCGTTCCCGATTTACGTAATAATTTAATTTCCATCGCCCAGCTTACCGAACGAGGTTGTGAAGTTACGTTCAAGCAAGACGTAGCCTATGCAGTTAAAAAGGGTGAGGTAAAGCTGATCGCTGATCGGCGTGGTGATTTATATTACTTGAGGGAGCTGGACGCTTCAGCGTCTGTGTTAAGTAGTGAAAGTGTTGATCTGTATAGATGGCATGAGCGTATGGGACATCTGAATGCTAGGGATCTTATGAAAGTACTAAAGAAATCAGGTATTGATCCGATAGAGATCGATAGTAACTTGCATGATTGTGATGTGTGCGCTAAGGGTAAAATGGTGTCGTTGCCATTTGTGAAATCTAGTACACGCTGCAACGAGAAGTTGCGAATAATATACTCTGATGTGGTAGGTCCAATGAGAGTTCAATCTAATGGCGGAAATAAATACTTTGTTACTTTTATTGACGACTGTACTCGTTGGTGTGAAGTCTTTATGCTGAAAAATAAAAGTGATGTATTGTCAAAGTTTAAAATTTTCAAATGTCATGTCGAAAATTTGACAGGAAGAAAAATTAAATATTTACATACGGATAACGGAACTGAATACAAAAATACATTTTTCGATGAATTTTTAGAAAATGAAGGCATTAAGAGACGCTTTACGACGCCATACTCACCTCAAAGTAACGGCATCGCTGAACGCATGAACCGTACATTGATTGAGATGGCAAGGTGCATGATCTTATCGTCAGGTATTTCACCAAGTTTTTGGGCAGAAGCTGTAGCTACTGCATGCTATTTACGTAATAGGTGCCCAACAACTCCCGTACGTACTAATAGATGTTTAGGGCTGAAATGGTTACGTGTAATATTATTCGTGTACCTACATTATTTTCCTTATCCTAATTCCTACTATCCTATTAATATTATAAACGTGAATGTTTGTATGGATGGATGGATGTTTGTTACTCTTTCACGCCAAAACTACTGAACGGATTTGGATGAAATTTGGCACACAGATAGTTTATAACCAGGATTAACACATAGAATACTTTTTATACTGATATTCCCAAGAGGTCGAAACTTATGCGGGTGAAACCGCGGGGCGCAGCTAGTATAATATAAACGAATGGCGCGGCTACTTGAATGATATATAATAAGTAAATATAAGTTATACTTAGTAATCATTAAGGAGTGTTCTTATAGCAAATTGAGTACCAATACAAACCATTACTGGTTTAAAGGTACAAAATAAAAATAAGAATCGTAAGTAGTATTGACTGTATGCATAAATAAATAAATAATAAAAGTAATGAAATTATTTATTAGGTATAGATTACCTACTTACTTATTAATTGTAAGATTGACTTGAGCCATAATAGTTAATTTATCGTAAATGTAGATATGACGTAAATACGATTAATAGTAAAACGTTTTGGAAGTAATGTTAACGATTTAATATTAATGACTACTAAGAGTGGATTATTACGGAAACTAAACTAAGTTCGTTTTACTTTCGTTTTACATGCGAGCTTGGATAAAATTTTCGTAGTCTTGCTTAATCCTCTTTATAATTATAGAGTTGGGATAAGTTAAGATTATTAATAAAACAATCAAAGCTGAACCTACGACCTACAACTCGAACCCAGACAGGCGCTTTACTTTGTGTACATAATTTCATCACCACTGCTCTCGAAATGGTGAAGGAAAACATCGCGACGCGAGGACACCTGCATGTCCTAGAACCAAAAATTCGAAGACATGTGACATCTACCAACCCGTACTAGGCCCGTGTGGTGGATTACAGCCCACTCCCTCTCGAAGGGAGGAGGCCTGTGTCCCAGCAGTGGGAACATTATTGGCTGATTATGTTAATCAAAGCTGCTATTGCATGCTAGGTGGTGCATGACTTAATTGGTCTTACAAACAAATCTCCGGTTATTTTTTGTTTAGCCTTTACTATCCCACTGCTGGGAAAGGGCCTCCCCCTACTGCTCCAGTCTTAAAATAACAAAATATAATATCCGCAATAACGTCTGTCTGCGACGAAGTTGAAAATCACACTGCAAATACGGAAACGTTACGCCCGTCCTGTGCTCACGGCAGCGAGCGGTATTAGCAAAACAAAAATCACGTACGCAAAAGAGGGTAAACAAGAGGAATAATAAATGCACGAAGGTATTACAAATTGAGCCCGAGTTGGATCTCATTGTCTTTGTAGCCCACGTGCATTTCCCTCGGGGTGCACGTCTGAATCGCCCGCCTTCTGTAACCGGACCTTACATGCGCATTTATAGCTAAAACATATGCAACGACTGGACAAAGGCCACTTCTTTTGTTATGACTTCAATAAATTGGTATGTGAAGCTACTTTGTTGAGAAGGGTTGATGCTGGGAATGGGAACAAGTTTCTGTTGAAGATTCTTTAGATGTAAGCTTTTGAATGTACTGTTGTTAATCCTTTCTCGGTGGGGCAGTCGATCTACAAAAGTTCGCGACAGCAAACGAACGCGGCTGGTCTTCTTATTACTGTTAATTCGTGTGAAAACTGGGTATATTTTCCACAGCGTCTGTTTTTCTAGAACATAAAGGTGAACCTTCGCGTAAAATTAGACTTTTTTACACTTAAAACTCCTTTAACATAAAAAACGTTTCTGAAGTTTCTTTAACGACTCCCTGGGTAGACATAACAGAAAATTAAGTATTACCAAGTCTTGTATATTTACCTTTACTGTCCAAAAGGTAAAGGGAACGTATTGAAACCGGATGTAGGTAACGGGGCATATAGGGTACCGACAAGCTGAATGCTAGGAAAATAATTCCCGGTGGAAACATTGCAAAGAGACGGCACACAGCACAAACCGAGTGCATAGCCACAGTTCGATTGGTTCGGGGAAGAGAGGGACATGTTCGCCCGCAGACAAATAAGGGAAAATTTATACTGGGTCACATTTTCACGACGGGTTTTGAGTAAAAGTTTGTACCTTTCAGCAAAGTGGATCTTGTTTGGGATCGGACAACATTGGAATAAAGAGATCTCTACATACTTATGTATACGAAGATATGCGTTAGTTTTTATGTTAAATCATATCACATCATATCATGTTGAATGTATATGCTAGTGTTATTCTTTAATAAATAAATATCACTCCAATAAACCGCTTCGTAAGTATTATTCCCAAATGTTGATCAATGCAGGTATTGATATAATCTAAAGTAAGATCTCTCCGTCTCTCCGAAAAACATCGCAAAATGTAACAAAGAGATTATCTCATAAAGATGAGCAACATCTTCCTGTTTCGCTAACAACATACAACGAACCTCATTTCGTCCACCAATTTTCTCAATCAATAGGTAACGTAAATTAAGGAGTTTCATTTTCAGTAGTGAATTAATTGGTTGGTAAAATTCTAGCTAGATAGGTACTTTACTTTGTGTATTTCATTTCATCACCACTGCTCTCAAAACGGCGAAGGAAAACATCGTGAGGAAACCTATATCTTAGAACCAAAAATTCGATGACGTGGGCACATGCGGGTTGGCGGACTGCCTCTCACAGAGAGGAGGCCTGTGTCCCAGCAGTGGGAACGTTATAGGCTGATTATACTTTTGCTTTATGCTAGCCATGATAATACTCCAAGCTATCACAGCAAAAACCAATCGCCTGCGTTACGCACATTGACGTTTTTCATAACGTAGCTTTTCCACCTGCGTCGATTGATAAAAAGCTTAACACTCATTATTTAATATCAATGTCGGTCGGTAAAAGAACATTAATATTTAGTGCTCAGATTCGTACATTCGTTGATTGTGTGGTGTGCAGCAAAGTTATTATGCAAAATAATAGACTAACTGATAAAAAAAATTACATAAAGTAAAATGTGAAAGTTTTGGAAGTTTTTGGGTTACTCGGAGAAAATGTGAACATTAATTATTATTAAGCACATGGTTCTAAACCCCCGTAGCGGAGAAATTTATCGTCGGTTATCAAAAAAAAAATAATCAGATGATTCATAGACAAGTGCAATACCTACGCGGTTAAAATGCATAACACATGATGGAACAGCAATTTTTTTTTTAAACATCCGACGAAAATTTCATCTAATTCAGAATCATGTAGGTATTGAATCCGTGATAAAGGGTTGCGCGTCGAAGTCCCTGCCACCCTGCATAGTAATAATGATAATAGTCCACATGTTGGATAAGCTTTCTTGACGTTGTGCCGCTACTCCTTCTTGCATCAGTTGTAGGTAATTGGAAGACCAGTTATTTTTTTATTTTAAACTGTTGACAAAAGCAAAAGTTCGTTTCTATGAAATTCAGCTAGGTACAAATAAAACTAAATAAATATTGGACTGGTTCAGCTACAAAGCAAACTCTAGCATGAAATAGCGTTGCCAACAAGCTCGACATAACGCGGCTTAATTTGGACCAGCAACATACCAACAATTTTATTCCCAAATAGTTGAATTCTGACGGGTAATCGTAATACGGCGGCATATACCCATTGGTTATTTTGGCATGTAACAATATGCGTTACCGTAGTGCAGTAACGTGTTTGTATTTGTGCAAGCGTGAGAAAGCTTCACAGTATTGCCGGTAGATATCGTGCACCTGGTCGCTTCCGCAAGGATATCGATTTGTATCCTATCCACCTTTAATAGATATGAAGTGAAACGGTTTTGGCGTGTTGGGGTGCTAGTAATTTTCTTTAAGTCAGGGTTACCGTGATGGAAACTGCGACTGCTTTTAAGACGCTGTCTGAGAGCACCTTCAACCGATACAAGAATTAAATGCAACTGTATTGATTTACAAACATAAACATTATAGCACATGAAGCTGAGTGTGTATTACTAACTTCTGAATAAAATACCCCCTTCATTCGGAAATTAATTTTATTCTCCCCTTAAGCCGATCTAGACTATAAGCTTAAAAGTTACGAAGTCCGTTTAGAAGTTTCTGGACGCCGTCGAGATTCGAGATATAACATTAAAGAACAAAATAAAAGATCTCCAAACTGTCGATCCCAAACACTTTACGAAATATCTTGACGCTACAGACACATCCACTTAGACGGGTATTTTTCCAAGTCTAGCGCCCGAGTCTGATTAATTGTCCAGATTAAAGTCTTACAGTGACACTCAAATTAATTACATCACGGACTAAACGATAATCCTTGATACAGATATTAAATCTCTTTTCATTATTAAGTATGTTTTACGAATGATTTATAGTCTTCAGTTTATGTTCCTTACAAGTTTGATGCCTAAACAGAACGGAACAGTTAGTTCCGCACAAAAAGCCAAGTTTTTTTAAGTTGTTCTAGACAAGTTAAAGTCAAAGAATCATTGCATTACCCACCCTCTTTTACCTTAATAAAATAAAGGCCTCATTATATTAAGCAAAGCACGTTCTCCGGTATCGCTGAAAAGATCTTTTGTTCGGCAGCAAAACACTTGGGGCGAGTCAACTCAGTCAATCGTCGAGCGAGCCCCGTTAAGCTTTGTGCCAGTCTGCAAATTAATGACTAGCAAGTACTGCGCCGTGTACGCAGTCTAAAGTTTCACCCCTCTTGTTTATACCCTATTAGGTTTTTGTAGGCTTTCACTTGCTCGTAAGTATTATGTACGACCACTCGTTGGTTCCGAATTCGGGTAATAGGCTATTTTCCTAAAAAAATCTAACTAGTCCGTCAGTTAGATTATCAAAAAATATTGAACCCGTATTTTTTCTTTTGTCAATTATATAAAAAATGATAAAGATATCGCCCGTTAAAGTTCCGCGTAACATCCCTTGCTTGCGACACTTTTGCAAGCAAGTGACGTCACGACCCCACTCCCAAATTTTGCGCGCTTTATCTTTTTCATTTTTTATTTGATTGACAAAGAAAAAAATAAGTGTCCATTATTTTTCGATAATCTAACTGACGGACTAAATATAATTATATTTTTTTTTACCCAGGCAGCGTTCTACCCTATTGAGCTTTGATTTCGATGTTAGTATTAAACTCTGGTAAAATATGCTGACAAGTTTTCGAGCACCGCTGCCGTACTTGACAAACTTTGTATGAAAATGGTTCGTAGTCACAATGTAAAAGTAGGAGCTTTCAGGAAAGCAGCTATTATTTTATGGAACGAAATTTGTTTAACTTTAACTAAACTTTTGACTGTAGTTTGTATGGACAAATTACCTATGTTGGCTCGCCCGCTATTACATGGGACTAAAAAACATAACTGGCGATATGTGGCTGTACTATAGATAAAACATAACTGGCGATATGTGGCTGTACTATAGATAAAAACATAACTGGCGATATGTGGCTGTACTTAGATAAACCTCTGCCTAACCCTTCAGGGAAACAAGGCGTAATGTTATGTTACATTATGTCATAACGGTTTATTTTCAGTTTTCACTTAGATCAAATTGGTTTAATAAGTACCGTATAACAAACGCAACCCGCAAGACATAGTATTTTTTAAAAGGTGTAGTCATATTTTCTGTTTCAAGAAGGAAAGTAGACCAACACAAATATAAACAATTCTTCACTGGTATTTTTCTTTTCATTACTTTGCAAACTGTTTCTAAAAGAAGAGGTAAATTATATGAAAGAATACTAGTAATAATAGTGGTGTTTTCTATGTATTTGTAAAATATTTATACAGGAAAAAAAATAACCAGTATGCAAACTGAAACCAAGCGTACAAATTTTTCGTCGGTTATCACAAAAAGAATCTTCTGTTTCATAGAAAAGTGCAACACCTACGCGGTCAAAATGGATAGAACAACTTTGTTTTTATAACTGATGAAAAATCGAGAATCATATGTTACAGTTTGCGCACTGGTTAAAAATTTATTCTGTATGTATTGAGAAGAGCTACGGTGTTACGTATCGCGATTTAAGCAATATTGCTGAAGCGGCTGTTGTACAGCACTAGCACTAAACATGTTATGTAGAGACCTGAACTTTGTCGATTAGCTCTGAATATTGCAAGTGCGCAGCCTGCATCAACAGTGTAGCATTATATGTATGGTAATTACTGTTACCTTAATTAGTATTAGGGAAGTACCTAATATATATACCTAGTAACGGCAATTTCTGACGCTACCAACGGTTATTCCAGAACTATTTTGCATAACAATAGTCTGTACCGTGCGAAAGTATCAAGCCAACCCTCTTATAAAATCGTGTGATTATCGTCTACAATAATTCAATTTCAGTTACGATTACACAAGTTCCCACCGGGCAGGATTTCTCCCCTAAAGTACAGGTAACAGATAGAAGGTAAGACGTTCGAGGGGACGGAATCAATGCATACAAAGAATAGGGCGCCATTGTGTGCGCTTACGCAAGGAGTCCACGTGCGCGCGCGCTCCCACGGTCACATGGGGAGGGATTTCGGGAATCAAATAAAAGGGCCAAAATTCTGCCGATTGAATCACATTCGACCAGAAAGAGTTACAGTGCACAGCTCCGGGGGATCGCGTAACCGCGCCCCCGGTGGTGCTCCAATAAGTTACCGCCAAAGTTATCAGTTTGTCAATTAAAAGTTTAAAATAAGTTGTGTTCATTTACTGTTAAATTAACGGTAAAATTGTGAATAATGAGAGAAGTCTTCAAAACTGAAGTTCAGAGCAGTTCCACGGAAATGAAAAGTAAGTTACTTTATACAAGTTTTGTTTTAATGTTACTTTCAGTGTTGTGTATTTTAATTGCAGGGTTGTTATTTACAATATTATCTAGTTGTGTCTAGTTGAGATTCTATGATCTACAAGACCACATTTTTTTTTATATTGAACTTCAACTATATATTTCTTTACTTTTAATTGTTACAGATGTGGACTAAAGGAATCAGAAAGTGGAAGGAGAGATACAAAATTCGGAAATGACCAAAGTTACCAAATTCCAATATCGATTTATGGATCAACTGCAAAGCAGCACTTTGTTACCAATGGCTGACAGCAGTATCAACTATGTATAACCAAAGGAGACCACTCTTATACCAAAGGAGACAAGGTGAATACAAATCATCGTTTCTAGACTCCCCAAAGATAGGATAGGAATACTTAGAACTTAAGGCTTTCGTGTGGCTTAGGGAATAAGTGAATACCTGTAAGGTAATATGTTCATCATGTGTACATACCAAATGTTTAGTTTAAACACTAGTGAAGTCTTTTCATTAAGTAAGGTTAGGATAGACGTTAGATAAGTACTTGCAGCAAATTTTAAGAGCATAGTGGTTCACGCTGAACCGAAAGTGCCTTAATGATCGGTGTTGTTGTGAAAATTTAGTTACGTTTCATGTTTTGTTTGCACCCGTTCCAATTGTTCATGTTTTGGACATGTTTGCTATTGTTACATCTGTTGGATTCTACTAAAGTAGTTGTTTTCTGTTAATTTCGGCTCTAGATTAAAATTCTGTATTTGCACATGCAGCTGTTACTTTCCGTAATATTTGTACATTTGACAATTGACATGTCACTATTCGAGTATAGCACCTGCTAAAGTTCTAAAGTTTCCTTCCGATTTTCAACCACGAAAACATAGTTACATACCTATATTATATTGTTGTGTTCATGTTTTTTTAGTTTTAATTGTTGAGTTTTTGTTTCAATTTAAGACGAACCAGCTGGCCTGGAAGCTCGTCATTAATTGTTGATGTATCATATTCCAATGTGTCAACTTAAGTTTTTGTTTAGAAACTGATGAGTTTTGTTTTTTCAATAGTAAACCCAAAACACTTTCGATAACTTTTTAAATAATTCAAAACAACCAAGCCAATTTAGCTTTAAAACGTTTGAATATTTGTTTCGTTAAAGTATGAACGTAAAACTGTTTCATTGTTTGTTGTTAATTCACTGCAAGTTAATGGAATCCCGTTATTTCTTAATGTATTCTATAATTTCAATACGGCAAGTTAAGTTTTTGTTTGAAAACTGTTTTTTTTTTTTTTTCTATAGAAAGCCCAAACACTTTCGATAGCTTTTTGGATAATTCAAAACAGCCAAGTCAAAGCTTTGGTTTAAAACGATTGAATGTTTGTTTTGTTAAAGTATGAAGCCAAACCGTTACATTTTTTGTAGTTATTTCAGTTCAAGTTAATTGTTAAATTTGTTGTTTTTTTTTTGAACACGTAGTTAGATATCAAATCGTTGATTTTACTGTTGATTTAAAGTTAAGTTTTTGTTTTGTTCTTTGCTATCAATAACTTTTTCGGTAAAATCATCTCTTAAAAACTTAAATATCACTAAATTGACTTCTGTCAATTTTGTTAAAGTTATTTGTTATTACTTGTAGCTACTCCATTGTTGATTTGACTGTTGTTTTCGTTAAGTTTATGTTTGCATTGATAACCATATCCACTTCCGGTATATAATAATTCCCTACGCTGCTATATTAGGTAATATTTCTCCATCTAAAACGCTTTTTAAAAAACATCTTTTTTTGTCAACTCAGACGCTAATAGATTCGAGTTAACGTTATTGTTCTGTCCTTATAGATTTGAAAATGGTTATATCCACTTTGGGACCAAACACCTTTTGAGTAAAATCAAAACATTCATCATTTCATTAACGCTTTGTTAAGTTTTTGTTAATACGTAGGACTAAGTAGTTGATTTAATTGTTATTTGAAGTTATGTTTTTGTTTTGTTTTTAACTATCCTGTTCACTTAACTTAAATAGCCATCTTGTGCCCAAAATTCTGTTCTGAATATTTCTTTTACCATTACTTATTAAGCTTTTTTGTTTCTACCACCTTGACTAATGAGTAATGGCATGCCATGTTTGGTTATTTACATACAAATTCCACTTGAGAGCCCTTTAATCTTAAGCCTTAACACCTCTTTAAAAACTTCTTTTATCGCTCCATTTATTTTTTGTTTATTAAGTTTTGTTTATGTTTGAACTAAATAGTTGATTTGTCTGAATTCAACTTAAGTTTTTGTTTTGGCAAGTTTTCTAAGCACTTCAATAGTTTCCCTTATCTCTTCATTTGAAGTTGTTAGTTAAGTTTTTGTTCATAGCCACTTGGACTTGTCGAATCCCTGGTTTGAGTACCTACCTATAGATTTAAACATATTTTGTTCAGAAATATTATTTCTATTTCCAGTATAAGAAGCCACTTAGAACCACCTTTTCAATAACTTAATCATGTTTTAAGCTAGTAAGCATAAGTTCCCAACGACTTAAAAAAAACTTCTTTTGACAATTCCCTAAAAAATGTTCTTGTTTGTCTCACGTATAACAAATCTTTGCATTCATCTGGTAATTTTAAATGGTTTTTTGCATAGGTACAGACGACAGCATATCAAGCTACTACAATCTGTCAAATTTCTTTAATCGATTTTCAACTATCTCGCTAAAGCATTAAGGTTCAAAGTTGATTGGAAAAATTTGACAGTTTTGGGTAGGTTGACCTGCTGGCGTCTGTACTAATCAGCTGCTAAATTGTTGGTTTATATATTCCAGAAAGTCTCAGTAATCTTATCAATTACTAAGATGCTTTGTTGAGTTTTTGTTTGCTACGTTACGTTTACCCCCCAATTTGTTGATTTGTCAGTTAATTCCAAGTTAAGTTTTTGTTTTGTTTTTTGCCTTTCTACCTAGCTTTATCACTTTTCCTTCTGACATAACTATCCGTGTTTGGTTTTACCTTTTCTTGACATTAAATTCCAATTGAAAATAATCCATCTCCTTCCTACAATTCCCTCTACTTTTAAACTGTTATTTCTTGAAACTATCACATTGTGCCTTATTAACCGTAATGTGCCTGATATTGTTTCATCTTGTGTTGTTTGCCTTCTTATAAGGTTTCGACCACTTAGGTCGGTACCCTATTTGGACGCCCTTAATTTTTTCACTATCATGAATTGTGACTTAGGCCATTTACGAACTGCCTGTTACAAAATATTGCATCGTCTAAATATTGTTATATTAATAATATTTTGAGACATGTATCTATTTGCGTATATTATAATAGTGTAACAATAGAATGGCTCTGTTAACCCATCAGTTACAATCATGATAGATGTTGTTAAGAGTTACTAGCCTACTGACTGTTTTGTCCCCTTTATCAAGTTTTGTTATGGTAAAAGCATCATTACTTCCTCCACACCACATTGTTAATTTAAACCTCCAGTTAACCGCCATCACAGTAAAATGTGTTATTAAATTTTAATAAAATTAAAACCTATCCACCAATAGTTTCCAAACTCATTGAGAATAACATGTTTAAACGGGGATAAAATCGTCACTACGCACCTATTGTTTTTTACCATTTGGTATAATTTTGTTGACCAATTAATATCGTTAATGTTACATAGTTTTAAGCGTTGAATTGTTGTTAAGTTTGTATTGTGATATTATTTGTTAATATATTGATCATGGCTGTGTTTGTTAATTTTGTGTTAAGTTTTCGTTTTAACCATCATTGTTCATTGTTCTTTGCCGACATTAAGGCCACTGATAACACCAAAGTGACTGTAGTTTACATTGTAGAATATGTTTGTATTTAAGATTAATCTTAGTAACTACTGTATGTACGAAACTGGTAATTAAAACCTAAGCTATGTATAAAATTAACAAATAGGTTAGTTAGGGTAATAATTTATTAGAGATGTATGACAGTTCGTGTGTTTGTGTGAATTAGATACCTACAATAAATACAAAAACAACAAAAAAATGGTTTTATTTATATTATTTTCTGGGAATAAATAATTTTAAAACGGTAAAGGAAGCGATTGGAGCTGAGCCAACTGTTTTGCCATATACGACGAAATCTAGTTCGCGTAACAGGGTATGTGCGCGAGTGTGGCCGCAAAACAATGTTTCTGTACGATTTAGATGGGAGATACACGGATCTAGCGTAATGAAGATAGTTTTCAGTAGGGAAAACAAGAAGTTCGCCTGACGCAATCTCGCAGCTTAGCTTCTTCTTAATTGCTTAACTTTAAACCGGAGCCAGTTGTAAGTGTTGTGGTGGTATTTTACTTTTCAGTGCCTTATAGACACCAGTTGCGTATGTCATCCTCTTCTGCTGGGGGACATCGTCTCGTCACCTGAAACAAACGCCCATGATAGGTACTCCACACTTTCGCAATATGTTTGTGCGATGGGTCGCACAGTGCGTGCACTGGATTGGAGGGTGGACACTAGTCACTGTGAAGATGGACGGTGGACCACGGATATTCCACTGACAAAGGTAGCGAAAACTGAAGTCTACTCAGCCTAAAGTCTTGTACCAGATCTGATTAGGAACTAACTATGTTTGGACAAGCACGGCCCTTGTGTATGCCCCAATGGCGTCAGTTTTCCCTACTTCCCACGTTTTGGGCCTCACAACAGTACTTGCTACGCTATTGCTTATTAAAATATATTGTAAACACATTGGGTGCGGATAACAATGTCGGCACAAAACTACGAACTACAATCTATTAAAAAGGTTACTAAAGAAATGCTTACAACTAACAAAACATTTATAAACTAATAAAACAATGAATTTTACTACGACGCCGTAGGGTCTCTAACATCTGCCTGTCGGGGAAGCGGTGAATACTTATGCGAATCCCGCACCCCCGGCCATAGGTAGAGGTGGAACACTACATTGGTTTTAGCCGGTAAGAGTGCGGCACATCCCTCCGTCACCCCCACGATGGAGGGAGTCCATGAAGATTTCCACCGCGAATCCAATAAAAAAAAGGGGGTCTCTAACATCTGGCATCATCTACTTTCTAAAAATCGTTATTATCATATATTGGTACCTATTTGCTGCCCAAAGATAAAAATAACATGTACCAGACGCCAGCACATCAAGCTACCCAAAACTGTCAAATTTTCCCAATCAACCTTGAACCTAATGCTTTAGCGATAAATTTGAAAATCTATTACAGAAATTTGACAGATTGTAGTAGCTCGATGTGCTGGCGTTTGTACATACTTTTACTCTACAGCTTAAACTATGCGATCGGCTGTCCTGCACAATATGTATATTACAAATGATTTTGTGTGTACGTTTCGAAGACGAGTTATTAAAGTTAGTATGCTTGCCAACGATGAAAAATAAAAACATCACTAGCCACAGTACAAAATCTCAAAGCAAATCCTCTCTTAAATTTATATCCAAAGCCCAAGCAGACTTAGGCCGAGCCGAGATCTATAAACCGTTAGCCGTGGGCCATTTCTATGCCTATTACTTTTAAAATATATTTTAAGTGTGATAGTAAATGGAAAATATTTATTGTCAAGGAATACAGTAAGCAGGTTCATTGGTTAACAGCAAGTTAAGGCGACACGAGTAGCTTAAAATACTACCTACAGCTGGGTTACAATATATTATATTATGATAGGTAACCTTCCACCCGTGCCCATTTATTGCCCCTATCTACATATAAAACCTCCAATAGATATAATCTCACAAAACTAGCGACCAATAAAGAACATAAAGGAGTTCCGTATCCTACTTGTTATTTGAGTTTTTCTTCCCAAACTTCGCCCTTGCAGTTAATGCAGGAAGCGAAAATTCCCCACTATCTCTCCCAACTGTGTCTAATCTGTTTTAGGGTTATTTGGCTTATTATTATGGTCAAAGATATCACTATGTTACAAGGTTTTTTATTTTATGACTTCCTCCTACCATAACACTTTTACAGTCTTTAACTATGGTCCATTTTCTTTAAAAGGGACTTGGATAATAAGTTGGCGTCCTTTTGCGACAGCTTAGAAGTACGGTTGAGCTTATGATTAAGCCACACTGAGCTACACCGCTCGAGTTTATCTTTATCTATGGTACCTATATTACGAATATTGAATGCCCAAGTAGGTAATTAGTTGAAGTTATGTTCAGAACTTTTTATTTCACCGTTTCGCTTTTCAGAACGTAGAAATTCTACATTCACTTTTATTATTATTACTAGCTGTGCCCCGCGGTGTCACTGGAATAAGTTTCGATCTCCTAGGAATATCGGGATAAAAAGTATTCTATGTGTTATTCCTGGTTATAAACTATCTGTGTGCCAAATTTCATCCAAATCCGTTCAGTACTTTTTGCGTGAAAGAGTAACAAACATCCATCCATCTATACAAACTTTCGCTTTTATAATATTAGTAGGAAGTACTGACTTTTCCCCGCGACTTTGGTCACGTGAAATTTCGTGTTCACCCGACCCACCCCGTCGCATCGCATCGTCTGCCCGCGCTATTACTTCATTTTCGTTCTTGCCGACTTATTTTTTGTTTTTGCGGCCTTAGCGTGATGTTAACTAAGCTATAGTGTTCCACAAGCACTGGGCTATAAAATGCAAACAAACGAACTCTTCAGCTTTAATATAAGTATAGATGAGCCTGATGTGTCCCACTGCAGGGACAAAGATCTCCCGTCCGTTTTCCACTTTTCTCTTCTCTTTTTCAATTAGAGCTAATCCTAATCATATCTATTAAGATCATCCCATTAAAATACTATCCGTCTACTTAGTTCGTAGATATTATTCACTTGCTTAAAAAATACAGCTTAAATCAACTAAGTAGGTACCTACTTCGACTGATATAATAATTCTATTCATGCTCACATGCCCGTTTCATATTTCTGTCTTCAGCAGAACAAGTTATATTTGAACGCGATAGTTTAATCTCGTTCTGCTCAGATTTTTCACACCTCGCAATTTGCTACGATATTTTATATTTCGCTTCTCGATATTTTTATACTAACTACAAGTATTTAGCAATTTTCTTCATGTATTTGCATGAGCCTATTGGTTGTTATATCTATTGTTCCCCAAATTTCTTAACAACCTGCATTCTAATCGCGTAACACACTATCAATATAAATCAGAATAATTTTGAAGGATATTGCTAATCCATTGCTTCATATGTTCGAAAAATTTGCCGGCTCAACAACGTAAATAACGCAATGAATGTTGTTGGATTGTCAAAATGAAAACCATTGCTACTGTTAGTGTGCTACGCAATTACCTTCCCCACAGGTATATTTTAAGAAGCGAACGTCTTCATTCTTCACGCAGCTACATTTATGTTCACAAAGTATCGGAATGAGTCAACTTAGAGGTACAAGTATTTCAACAACAACAAAGTTTAAATAAGTTTGCTGGAAGTCAAGGAAACATAGATAAAACTCTTTAGGTACTTATTTTGTTCTCACTTGCGTAACTTTATTGTGCAGACGTTTGAAATGGAAAATTCACAAATTCGAATTTGATAAAATAGAGTAGGTAGTGAACTTGTTAGTAGTTGAGAAGGTATTTTATAGGTTTGTTTTGTATTGTAGTTTGAAATTTTATTTTCAACTCATTAAGTATGTAAATAAATTGGCAAAAGGAGTACGTAAGGATCGTAGCAGGTGCCGTTCTGTAGTTTCTGTACCTGTTTCTTAACCCCAATGTATGTATGTAAATAAAATTGGTTTGAAATATCTATCCAACTATGATGTGACGAACAAAGTATTATCTTTATCTGAAAACTGTCTCTTGAACTGAGTTTTACATCCGACGTAGTGTAAAAGATAAAATCTAAAAGGTATTCGCTTTAGCAAACAGTGACACGCCTTCGATCCAAATATCTGCACGAGAAGCTGAAAATATAACGGGACTACAAGCGATAGACATTTTACTTTCCGATGTAGAAAATAAGTTTGTATTTGTGGATAGGGGCTCGGATGCAACAGAGTTATTGAAGTGAAAAATTAATGATGGTCTGGCTTACATTCCAGGTGCTCCTTGGTCTTTTTTCTACGAAAAAGCTTGTCAAAGTCGTTAGTTGGGTTTGGTCATCCGTTGACAGCGCACCCCGGATACCGGTCACCACGCCCGTGCACTCCTCGCTTCTCTTCAGCTGCTTCTCTGTCCTCTCCTGCTGCGACATTAATCTCCTCTGGTCCAGCTGCACGTGCCTCACTTTCTTTCTTATTAAATTTATATAATAATCAATTTGACGTTGGAAGTGATCTACGGACCAATAAAATTTCAAGTCAGCAAGAATCACAAGCAGAAATGCGGCGTATAAGCTGGCTAGTACAATCCCAAAGTAGTATAGATTTGGATCTTCGGTTGAAAAGAATGGGCAATCTTTTGAGAGAGTGACGCAGCCCCAAAAGTAGGATTGTGGTGATATAACAGTAGCTTCTGGTATACGATTCATGCTGCCGTTCAATTGATCTCACTGTAATTTTTATTTGCATTTGCATTTATCCTAACATGTTTTATCGAACATGACTGCTGCCAACAAACAAGGTATTATTGTCAAAATGTAGTCTGTGCTGTGATTATTGTCTTGTCCACGCTTGTCAAGCTACCAAACTGTCTGTCATGTACATTACTGAAACCACAGACTAAAGCCCTTCTGAGTCCATATAAATGCAGTTTGTTTATCGGACTTTTTGTTTAACCATATATTCCTTAATTAACCTCAGCTCTTTGCAGCAATCTTTCGGGTCTAGTCATCTAGTTTTGGGTAAAAAGGTACGTACCTACCTACTAGTAATACTAGAACACACTAATGCGATTTTCTCATTTTATATAAAAGGTCTCATAATCAATTTACTCTCGGAGTCGCCAAAGAGCGGAAAAATCTTTATAAGTCAGAATATCAGAGTTTCAATCCTTTTCACGTCTAAGTGTTTTCTAAAGAAAGAATACGATACCGCAATCATCCGAGCACGAAGAAGTGGCATCGCTCACACTGACAATAGCGAATAAAAGTGCACAATGCTTCTAGAACGCTTCACTTGAGGCAATATCGAATTCCCGTGGACGTTCGCCGAGACACTACCCGTCTCCTGAACCAACAAAACACCGCCATGACAACAAGTCTGCCGGCCAATGCCTCAAATATTCAGCTGCCTTTGGAACAAAGTAACTCGACAACTTGGACGAAATTTATTTGATACTTTCATAACGTTCTATCTAGGGATTTTATGTACGGAGGTAAAGTAAAGAACTGTAAAATGACCAATCTTGTTACTATATTTTAAAATATTGAAACGAATAAAGAAGTATCTGGTAAAGTTTTGCTCAAAACTTCAGTGTTCGCAAAGTCGCCTAGATTCGATATTTTCAATACAAGCTCTTTTTGAATGCTATTTGTACAACTTCTGCTGATATTTCATAGCCAAAGTTTTGTGTGCAAAATATTAGATGCTGAGCCAACGTCAATGTGATTTATTATATTTGATACAATGTGTTCTAAATCTTTGTTATTTTATTCTTGGCATCGCATCAATACTAAAACACGATGCAGAATTGTAGGTAGGACCTACTTCTTAATAGAAAATTTTAAAATTCTTATAATTTTATTTTGGTTCAACATTACGTACCACAAACCTCAAACAACAAATTTTTGTTGGTCTGAGACCACAAACATATTATACTGTAGGTATACATATTGTTGTATATTGATATAATAGCTGCGCCCCGCGGTTTCACCCGCATAATTTTCGATCCCGTGGGAATATCAGGATAAAAAGTATCCTATATGTTAATCCTGATTATAAAACATCTGTGTGCCAAATTTCTCCAAATCCGTTCAATAGTTTTTGCGTGAAAGAGTAACAAACATACATCCGTCCATCCATCTATGCAAACTTTCACGTTTATAATATTAGTAGGATTACTGAAAACTCGAAATATATATTTCTGCTATTTACTCGAACCATATTTTACAACGCCTTTTACTACAGAAGTAATGTGTTACATTTTTACGTAATGCTATTATACTGTTGGCAGGCGTCAGCAGTTAGTTTTACATTGTTTCCGCAACAACTAGAGATTGGATTCTACCCGGTAAATTCCCGGTTAAATTCAAATTTGGTAATATACCGGGTATTTTATTACCGGGCTAAATTTCAAGATGATGGGTATTTATTTTTTATAAGAACAGATCAAATCAAATCAAATCAAATCATCTTTATTGTGGACTATAGGTATACATCATAAATACAGGTCTTAAATAATTAAAATAGTTCAGCTATGTCCCGCCGTTGAGGCATACAATAATAAAATACAAATCAGAAGTTAAAACACAATTAGTCATATTAGTCTCGATACATTATTAAAATATTCCAAATTATAAATACATACAAATTCAATTCCAAGTCATATTAGTCATAAAAAATAATAATAATAATAATGTTTATTTATCTCCACAAATGACATTCTTAAACATATTAAGTTGACATTGACATAATTCATTATGATACTTATTTTTCCTTTCTTGTCATTGGAATACAATATTTTAGTCACACAAGTAATCTTTGACATCATAATAACATTTGTCTATTAATAATGAATGAATCAGGGTAATAACTTTTTAGGTTGATAAGGGCAGCAAAGCGGGCAACTTTCAATATTTACGCCATTGTTAGGTTGGACCGCGATGTCATTTGTTAGTTAATTATACAAATGAATGGCATCCAGGACTTTTTTTGCCACCAGGGTGGTAACTTTCGTACGTGTCATAAGGAATCAAAGATGCAGAGGACATCACGATAATTATCTCCATTAATAATAAGTCCTGTGAACTAACTTGACAAGCTTTTTAAGCTTTTTTTGTGTTTAACAAATAAATGTTTCCATTCATTCATGGAACTTTACAGAAATTCAAAACCTTCGACTCCATCGAAATATGGGCACTTCTTTCTGGCTTCTTTGCAACGATGTCGAATTGAGTAGCACAACATCGAAGTATTGAGATGTTTATATGATGCTGCCACGATGATGGTCCACATCCAGGATAAGAAAATCAGCCCTAACCAACTGCTTATAGGCGTGAGACAGGACAGGATAGGAGGAAGCTGTCGGATGGTTCTTTGGGTTGGGCAGCGTTTGGAAAACTTCGTCAAGTCTTCTCGTTTCGGAGGGCACTATGTGGTGGCACAACCTTGGCCTTTGTCCAGTAGGCAGTAGATAGGCTGAGTTGATAATGCAGACTATTTAGATGTAAATAGTGATAAGTCTTAATCATGTATGTAGTCATCCGTAACCCTGGCAAATGACCCCTGCGCCACAGATTTTTAAGTACAGGTTGCTCCAAGATGCTATTTTCGTAAATTGAAAATAAATAATAGATAACGTTTAATGATATTAAACGATGGATGGAATGTGTGAATGATGATATGATTAGAAAGAGGGTGGCTACCGATGTGACGACTAATATAGAAGTGTGGAAGAAAAAGACATGTTGCGTCGACCACGAATAAATTGGATAAGGGCAGGGGAATGAATGAATGATGATGTTTAATAATATTAAAATATGTCCAAACATGAAACCGCGAAACCGCACACGCGTGTTAAATTAATGTCGCCATTAAAGCGGCACGCTGTATAGCCCCTTAAGAGGATTAATTTTCAAAAATTCTACGTTAGCGCTCTCTTTCGTTAAATAAAGGAGCGAACTTCCATGTGAGCAGACCAAGGAGTTTAGGCTGTGCGTTGTCTCTCAGAAAATTTTAATTTTTTATTATGTGGACAAGCCTATGTGCGTGATAGGATCTGCCATCGGCTAAAATGAATAGCTTCCATACAAACTTTCATTTCCTATTCAATCCCATAAGAGGCTGAATTAAAAAAAAAATCCCTAGTGCCCACACTCGTTATAAAAGGAACTCTTGTGCAAAATTGCATGATTCTGTGCGTTGTCTTTCAGTGAATTTAAGATTTTTATTAAGTAGATTACATACGAGTATAGGTAACTTTATTTCACATCAATTTAATGTAGTTGAAGTTCGAGAAATGGAAGTACGCATACACGTGCACACATCTTAAATTAACGTACCGTACTGTTATTACATATTTATATTTACCCAAAGTTTGGGTATTTACCCAGATGGGAATTTATCTGGATATATTCCCTTTAGGTATTTATCCGCGCCCATCTCTACCAACAACGGCTCCATCTACATATTTTACAATAACCATGAGTACCTTTATCTTACCTAGTTAATATGTTTTTTGATATAAAGTTGTCTACATGCTACTTAGTAAATAGGCTCATGGAAGATTCTGTCCACGGATTGAATTATCGTAATTTTATCATAAAATGTTATAAATATTAATACACAATGAACTGTATCAAAAATAATCAAATTATTTACAGCGGATATTAATAACCATGACCAGAATTGAAACACAATGTTGTTTACTCAATTGAGTGACTTTATTAGAGACCAACAAACATCTCTGAAACCTTCCAAAATTTGCGTGCTAAATCTTTATCTTGACCAAGTGTTGACAAACTATTCTCTCTACAATCGGCATAATACTTGCCACTCACACCGTCCACTTCAGGCGATACAGCAAGATATATAGATGTTTGAGCTCCTTCCCAAGTATCCTTAAAAAAATACTTCGCTAACGGTAACAAAATTCTCACCCAGCCTGATTTCCACTGTAGAATTTCCGTTTCTACAACTCCCGGATGTAAACTATTGGCTGTAACTCCTGTTCCCTCTAATCTTCTTGCTAATTCAACAGTCATTATAACATTGAACAACTTTGTATTACAATACACTTGACCAATACTGTACGTTTCTTGTGTTTCCTTTTCCGCGTTGATATTATCGAATTCAACTTTACCACGTTTGTAAGCTCTTGATGATACGTTGACAATCCGACTCGGTGCAGAGGTTTTTAGTAACGGCAACAGCAAGCAAGTCAAAAGAAAAGGCCCAAAATGATTAGTCTGCACAGCAAGTGATAACCCATCTTCTGTTTTTAGGTTATCTACCTCGTAGACACCGGCGTTGTTGAGAAGTATGTCAAGTCGTGTCTCAGTCTTGATTATACTATCAGCGAACGTTCTTACAGACACCAGTGAGGAGAGATCAAGGTGTCTATAGTGAACATCGGTATTACCAGTGGTTTTGATGATTTGGTCCCGTGCGGATGTGCCACGTCCCTCGTTTCTGCATGCCAGTATAACACGAGCACCTCGTTCAGCCAGGTTCTTTGCAGTTTCGTAACCAATACCTTTGTTTCCACCTGTAACTATCACCACTTTACCCACTAAATGATTACTACACTTACATATTCCGGATGTTAGTTTACAGTAAACTTTTATGATAAAAAGTATGAATATATTTGTCAAAAAAAGAGATATAATAAACATCGTGTTGAAGCAACAACATTAGCTACACTAAATCGACACTCATACATTAGTACAGATAAGATAAAAACTACATTACTATGAGCTGTTGGTCACCCATTGTGGTTTATACCGTATGACTAACACACAATGCAGATAAACAATAGCAAACTAATTGAAGGTAAGGTGCAAAGTAATTAACAATAACAAATTAACAATACAAAAATAACAGAGAGAATAAAAGCAGTAAGGCACTGCTTACCACAAGTTGCTAGTTAGAGTGGTATGCCTGAAAAATATTTAATGTATTGTTCCACGTTTTGTAGAAAGTTAAATTGTATTCAATCTTATAACGCCTTCTCCTGATAAAATAGCGCGCTACATCTTAGCGTAATGCTATTAAATTGTGGTCAGGCGTCAGTAGCTTAATTTCTCAGTATTTCGCTTTACTGAACACGCATAACTTCAAGCCTGTAATCCCCGAAGGGTTAGGCAGTTGTGTATCTATAATACAGCTATATGTTGCCAGTTATGTTTAAGTCCCATGTTCTAGGGGGCTAGTCTATGGCGTTCAACCGAGCACAAATCTAGACTACGGGCTTCGCTTTACTATTAGGACGTTATTGAGTCTTCTGGTACGTTGTGACAAACTAGCTACTTAGTAGTTCAATCTGCAAATAGCACTTTTATTAAGGGTTATAAGGGTTTGTTCAAGGTTTTAAACCATTTAAAAAAATCCTCACACACACACACACACGGCATGATGTACAATCATACTTATATAACATTCATGCCTGTAACCCTGCCTATTTCTGCTTTAGTATTCTGGATCAAAAAATGTCATAAAATCAGATATTTTTTCTCAAAAATGACTATGTAAGCACTCTTTAAACACTACAGATTTGTTTCATAGTGCAACTTTTACAGAGTGCATTGTAAAATCGCTTTTATTCTGACAGTAATTGCCGTCAGGGAGTTAGTTACGAGCTCCAAAGTTCAACAATGACTTTAACAGGCCCGTAAAACGAGGCACCCTCACCGAAGTATGTACCGGTCGCTTGGCACGATTTTGCTTGATGGCTAATTAGGTAAGTAGATCTTAATTCATTTATTACAAGATTTTATACTTCACCAAGTGATTTATCAGTGTTCGGGGAAGTTTATTATGCTATAGAATGACTTTCTCGAGTTAAATAGGTAGTTCTACGTCTCTGAAGAAAACTGAAAGATTTTGAAACTAAAGGTATTTTTTTATGATATCTATAGACATACGAGTATCATAGCGTTATATTGCGTTCGAGTTGCTCTTATCGTTAAAAAGATAAAAAGGTAATTGTAATAATTACATTGCGAAACTGAAAAGATAAAGCAGACTACATATTACCTACCTACCTATTAAGTAGATTGGTTACGCTCTCGACAAGCCTTGCATTTGATTTTCAGGAGACGCATTGAATGAATATATCACGCTTTATGTTCACTGTCTTAAAATCTTAATATTATTTTTTTATTAGCAGCATCCTTACTACAACGTTTACGTAACAATCGGAATGGCATCCTGAAAATTATTGTTGCGAGACCAGACTACCTCATCCAGAGGCTTTAGGTTTAATACGGTAAATAAAATCAGAGTTATTTACTAACATTACTAACATAGCAGATAAGCACAAATTGTTACTAACTTATTACTAACAATCTATGGACTGTTATGTCTGAAATAAATCGTTTTTTTTATATCTATTGTCTAAAATTTTCCAAAATATTGATTATTTTTATCTCTATACTACTTAATAATAAAGCTGAAGATTTTGTTTGTTTGTTTGAACGCGCTAATCTCTGAAACTACCAGTCGGATTTGAAAAACTCTTTTTTGCATTTGACAGCCCGATTTTTGAGTAAGGCAAAGGCCGAGCAAAAAGAAAAAAGTCAGAAAGAACGCTAAGCGAAAACGAAGTAATAGTGCGGGCAGGCGATGCGATGCGATGGGGTGGGTCGGGGGAACAAGAAATTTTACACAGACGAAGTCGCGCACTGAAGCTAGTTTATTATATAATAAACTAGCTTCAGTGCGCGACTTCTAGATAGGTATCTACGTACACACGGCTTACCCACTATTTGTACAATAAAGATCCTTATAAACCTTAACTACTTTTAAATATAAATCGTTTCTATTCTATTCGTTGCGTTAGCTAAGTAAGAAGATACCAAATGTTATCACTAAATCTTATACGTTATCAAAACATGTGCACTGATACGGTTCTCACGATTTCTTAATAATATCCAAAACAATCCAATACAATGAAATTTCTAACCCACATAATACCTCTAGGTCTCTGATTCTCATAATTGAAACGTCGCAGTATGCAAAATATATTCTATCTCTGTTCAAGAACATGTAATCACCTTTTTACGTCGCATCGTTGTTTGCAGGTAGCTATGTAAACGTCCAAGCTCAGCTTGTTAAATTCGAATTATAAAACCCTCTTTAAATAAATAAAGAAATAAAAATTGACTAAGAGTTTATTTGTTAAATAAACAGCAAATGATTAGAGACTTCGCAAAAATTAACACGCGACGTGGGTGTTCATGATGCTGTCCAAGTGTCCATCTCAAATATTTAATTTGATCACAAAGAGAGAAGAAAAATGTCATTTTCTTTAATTGAGAACCCCGTTTCTTGCAAATACCTACGTTATGAATAGAAACAACATTCTGAATGAAAACAGGCAAACTATACAAGTCTAACAAACTAGGGGCCCGGCCATAAGGCGTGTGCCGATACCTAGCTCACACAGGAAACCGTGGTAATGAGGTCGTTTGACGTGATTTGACGCGACAAATTGCTCAGCAATCGCAGGTAGAACACCTTCAACACTTTGGTTAAGCGACATACGTCTCATTATAAACCCGGTAGCTCCTTTAATTTGCATGTTGTGTTAACGTTACGTTAACATCAAGAGTTACATTTACTGGCGTTTAGACGCAGTTTAGCGTTTTCTTTTGAGTTTAAACGAAGCATAAAAATTACTGGGCGAATCAATTGACTTTCTTACAAAAAACAAAACAACCGACTTCCAAAAAAGGCGCTAGAAAGTGAAAAATTACTTTAATTTCTGAAGTTGGTGTCGTTGGCTCCGCATTTTCGTTTTTTGACACTTTCCACTTCCGAAATTAAAGTATTTTTCACTTTGTAGTGTTCTAAACATCCAAATTCAGCACCTCCTCCTTTTCTGAAATCGGTTAAAAAACCAATGTTCGTATGAATGATATCTATGAGTATTTCAATTACTAAGAAAATGCACGTTGGATAGAAACATGGATAGTTCAAACGATGTTTGGACTAAGTTAACCAGATTGAGTAGTTTCAAAGACGCTCTCCGATATTACAGTAACTTTCACGACGCGGGGCTTAAGCTCTGGTTTCCTGGGAAAGCGCTCCCGTCATATTATAACGGCCGTCATGAGAATCTGTCATTTTCACCAGTATTTGACATTAAGATGTCAAAAAACGCTCTGTATTTGGACAGCCTTTTTTGTGTGGTCGTTGATCACTTTCTGAGGAAACTAACGGGTTTATTAAAAAACGTGGCTTAAAGTGAAGAGATGTTTAGACGTACAAATGTATGGTTAGATAGTCGCCAATCTTTACTTAACTTTAAGCAACGTTTATAAAAAAACCCGGTATGGTAGCTCTATCAAAAGTATGTGAAGCGTGTGTGTGTGTGTGTAAATTATATCATCACCACTGCTCTCAAAACAGTGAAGGAAAAAAAACATCGTGAGGAAACCTGCCGGTTTCATGGAAGGACTGTCAAAAATTCAAAATTATTCCTCCGATAAACTTATCTGGCGTTGGAAAAAACAGCCCTTATTTGACAAAAAATAAATAATGGTTTTTATATTTATTGGTTAAGGGCTGATTTTTCAATCGACCGAAATTTTTTATTCGTAGAATAAAAATGACGTCTGACAGTTTTTGTATGAAAGAACTGTCAAAAATTAAAAATTATTCCTCCGATAAAGTTATCTGGCGTTGGAAAATCAGCCCTAAGTATATTTAAAATAAGGGCCGATTTTTCCATCGCCAGATAACTTTTATTCGAAGAATAAAATTGACGTTTGACGGTTTTTGTATGAAATAACTGTCAAACTTACAAAATTATTCCTCGAATAAAGTTATCAGATGATTTGCCCTTAGTTAGGTAAAAAAATCGAAACTATAAAATAATAGTTCTTCAATGTGATGATTGCTAAAAATATACCTTTGTTCAATAAACTGTTACAGCTGTACTGCTGAATTTCAGTGAACATATCCAATGTCAGATTAGCGGCGACAGGCATTTTGTCTAATGGAACGGATCCCAATTATGTTTAGTGATCCAAGTTGTTATGATGTAGCGTAATGGCGACAACAAAACTGAATGTGGCCTCATGGGAGAGCCTCTTATGTTAACTTTATGATAAGCTTACCGTCCGTTTGCTTAGAAACATCGACTTACTAGATATGATTTACTCAGTGTAGCTATTTCTGCTATTTATTCCTATGTTTCTTCCATAATTTCTACGTATTATGGAATGAGAGCAAAATTTACGTCCCTAAAGCTTCTTTTATGACAGTAAAACATTAATTGCCTACTCGTAAACAATTTTCTTTTGAGACATAATGTGCTCCATATAAAGGATATTACTGTACACATTATTATTGCAATAAAGTAACGAATTGAGTTTTGCTACTACATTTCCATGATTAAAATAATATGAGGAGAGCCATCATGATGATAGTCCATATTGCTTTATGAATTTGCTTGAATGGCTACATGAAGGCGTTTGCTGTATCAGTGGCTGCCAAGTCTGGTATACCTATAGATTTCCATGTGCCGTGGCGTGGAAACTCAACGGGACTTTGCACGTCCATAAAGATCCAAGTGTCCCTTTTCGAAGAGCTGAGTGGGATTGTGTGGAAGTGGCGCAAGACGCGGACGCTTATAATGTCAGAGGCTTGATCATAATTAAGGTCGAAGTAGTCTCCATCAAAAGAAATAATTTAGGAACAACGAGAGACCCACGTAAAAAAAATGCGTGACTATTATTCATTCGACACAGTTTCTTTTTTTGTCATATATGTATTTTTAGTATAAGAAGTGTAAATGAGTTTTTGTTTTTATAAATCCAAGGTGATATCGGTTTAGAACTACTAGCACTAAACTCAATGACATAGTTATGTAACGTCGTCGCCGGCGCGCGACGCAGCGGCGGGTACGCACGTTTGGCAACTACTAGTGTAGTTAGGAATACGGCCATGAGTGGAGCGTAGCTAGTCAAGACGTCTAAAAATGTAGTCATATATTCGAACACTTTATCACTGATAAACGCGTTGATACTGCCGTCGCGTCCGATGGTTGAGGTTACTTTACATGACCCCCTTCACTGATTACCTACTTATCGTCAAAACTTAGTTCGACGAGCGTTCCCATCCGTAGACTATACAAATAATTTAATCAGTAAAATGATTTTGTGGGCTATATTCGGCATCACAATATTGATAGTGTTTGTAGTGAAGGTGTACCAGAAACTGACAGTGGGATTATGTCGGACTAGTGCTCACATGGTCGGTAAAGTAGTGATAGTGACCGGTGGAAACAGTGGCTTGGGACTGGAGACGTGTAAGGACCTGGCAAGTCGCGGTGCAAAGGTGATATTGGCCTGCAGAAGCGTTCGGCGTGCTAATGAGGCTAAAGAAGAAATAATCAAATTTAGTGGTAACACTGATGTCCACTTCCGGCAACTAGATTTAGCTTCACTTCGCTCAGTCAAGGACTTCTGCGACCAGATATATAAAACTGAGAAGCGTGTCGATGTCCTCATCAACAATGCCGGCGCAGGCGGGCTCGGTAACGGTAAAACAGCTGATGGACTTCACTTTGGAATGCAAGTCAATTATTTTGCCCCATTCCTTTTGACTTGCCTATTAGTGCCTTTAATGAAATCTTCTGCACCGAGCCGCATTATAAATGTATCGTCTATGATACACAAATATGGAGAGTTAGACTTTGACAATTTGAATATGGAGAAATATTGGAGCGACTATTTAGTTTATGCTAATAGTAAGCTTTTCCTGAATTTAATGACATTAGAGTTAAGTTCAAGACTGACAGGTACGGGTGTTACAGTTAACTCTCTGCATCCAGGAGTGGCTGCAACGAATATATTCAGGAACATTCCTAGCAATATTATTAGAAATATAGTAGAGAAATGTATAGGATTTACGTTCCAAACTCCTTGGGAGGCTGCACAAACTTCGATATACTTGGCAGTGTCTCCAGAAGTAGAAGGTGTGACTGGTAAATACTTTAGTGATTGCCGTCAGAAGCAGCCTTCGAAGTGTTCGCAAAACGCTGAACTAGCCAAGAAACTGTGGTTAGAATCGGAGAAATTAGTAAAATTCAGTTTACCAGACAATTAGTACTTAATAGATAGAGGTATATTATTGTATGAACTAGAAAGATGTGTATGTAAAAAAAGAGTTTATTTACATAAATATTGTTTTATACGATCCAGTGTATTTTTATTTACTTAAAGTTTTCCTGTAAAAGTCGAGGGTCTGGTTCTATAACCACGTCATGTGGATAGCTGTTGGCTAAAGTTAAGTTATTAGTTACATCAAAGTGGAATAGCAAATTCCGAAAGATTTTACGTATATGAATGTCGCTGTCAACTGTAACTATGTATTTCCTAAAACATCACGTCTTGCATGCAAGTTAGCTAAGGTCGACTATTTTAAAGAAAGCAGTATCCAGCAGGTCACGCATTAATATGTTTGACGGGCCGTGCAACAATTACGTTGCATTAGGTACATTGCAACATTGAATAAGTAATGTTATGGACTACATTCAAATACTCTTTGTTTCTTTGTATAGGAATGACCATAGATATTATATTTCTAGGGGAATGACAGATTTAAAGTTACGATTCCATATAATAAGTTAGGACAACAATGCAACGTATTCAGTAGCAGTATTCTCAGTGTGTTCGCAGATCGGTGGGATTCCCCGATGTTACGGAGGTGGATGCAACTCCACGCTGAGTCTTATTTTTATTGTATGTATATTTATTACCTATATGTTTTATTGTACCTGTGTCTGTAACCTACTAACACTAAAAGTTAAGTAAAATTATTACTAACCCTATGGACTCCTGTCTGAAATAAAAAAAACTATTCTATTCTAAATGAAAACACTGGCAATACTGATGAAAACTGGCATAGGGGTATTTTGGAACTATCAAATAAATCCTAACATCAAAATTAAAATCAAAGTGATTTTTTCAAACAAGCTAAATACTTAGTAGTGATGAGCCGACTATGGATTTTGGCAATCAGCCGACTAGCTACAGTGGATGTTTGATTGAACTTTCGTATGCAGACTGGGAGCGTCATTAGATATACGCAGTTTAATTTATTGTCGTATATCGTCTCCACCGTGTTTATCATATGTAGGGTAGATATGGCAAGACGCCTGTTTTGCCGGAAGTCATAAGCAGATGTTCCTTATTCTATCATTTTGCCGATGTCAGAAGGCCTATTGCCATTAACCGAGTACAGTTAACAACAACAGAGAATTAAATATGGGTAGTAATAAAAGTTCCGAAAAAAAATTAAAATATGAGCATACTCAAAATATGAAATTTACTGCTTTAAATACTAAATTTTCGACAACTTATAAGCGAATACAAATAAAGAAACGACTAAATAAAATGCTGAAAATTCCGAAAAATTAATACAATATTTGCTGACGTTATATTTTTCCACCAGCTTAAATTGCGTTTTACCGAAATCTACAGAACATCATTTTTATCGTAACTTACCTATTTTATATTATAAATTTAGAATCAATCTTACACATTTTATAACTGTGGCGCTGTGGCTGTGTGGTTTGGTTTTACATTCAAAAATATGTTTCTGGTACTCGCCGGCCGCTGCCGCGGCACCGCTCGCTTCGCTCGCTCGGCTTTTGCGTTATGTGGTCACGGTTCTAACCTAACCTAACCTAGCTCTTTCGATTTAAAGAAGATATATGCGTGTTACGTTGCAAATTTCACTAAACTATAACTTTTCGGAAACTTAGTATATTTTTCGGATGCTTAGTATTTTTTTGGAAATTTAGTTTATTATTTGAAAGTATAGAATATTTTTCGTAGAATTATAATTTGAATAAGCTTCATGTTTGTTTGTTAAATACAACATTTTTTGTCGGTTAATTTTGTATTAACTTTTCGGTAATTCATTTTAACACAGCTTAGTTAGTATTACAGTCAACCACAGATCGCTGGAAGTTAATTTGTTTTTCGGAACCTTTTTTATTTTCCATTAAATTTATAGATTACACAATTAAGGTTTTCCGTTCTGGAAATAGAGATCCTTATTTTGTTCGTCGACGACTACTTAGTCGTCTAGACATCTAGTTGTCGCAAGTGTCACTAATTACGACCACACTGCTGGTAATCATAATATGATCGTCGTCGTCGTTATTAGTGACTATGTCGTATCGTCATAATCATCACGGTTGTTGGAAGGATTAATGTCCAATTGTCCAGTTTTCGAAATATTTCTTCCGTTATCTATGCGATAATTATTGATTCGGTCTCTTGACTTAACTTTAATACCTGAATCATCATCATCAGCCTACAGCAGTCCACTGCTGGATATAGGCCTCTCCAATTGCTCGCCATTCAGCTTGATTCTCGACAACTTTCATCCAGCTGCTACCAGCCACTTGTCAGCCAGATTGTCGCTCCACCTCATCATCATCATCATTTCAGCCGAAAGATAGATAGATAGATAGAATACTCTTTATTGTACACCATACAAATTACAGAGACATAAATATATAACATTTTACAAAGGGTGACACAATGGGCGGTCTTATCGCTAAGAGCGATCTTTTAAAGACAACCTTTGGATTGATTACAATGAAGGAGAGACAAATTTAGGTGGTAGTCTGTGGTGTACCATTTACATTATACAATTAATATATATTCATATAGTATATTTTACTCGTCTAAATAAATATATACATATAATAACAAACATGAAACAAGAGCAAAGAAAAAAAATAAAAGAAAGACGTCCACTGTTGGCCATAGGCCTCCACCACCCACCCACCACCACCTCCACTTCGACCGGTTCTGTGTTTCTCGCATCCAACGGGTTCCTGCGGCCTTCGCAAGGGTCGCTCCACCTAGCCTGAGGGAAACACATAGATACCTAACTTTATTGAATAATTGGCTACGGAGAGTTTTTTAAAAGACCTCAGTAATGAGTATAAGGACAGTGTGGTTTCACGTCATGACAGACTATCCTGTTCACAGAAACCCATAGCTGTATTCGTCTCTTCTATATCAAAAACATCAACACAGTGTATCATGGTCCTTGACGATAAGGTAAGGAAGACCAAACAATATTAATATTTTAAGTAATGACCTTCCGTATTATGGCGTCTCTTATTAATTATTAAATTACCTGCTTAATATATTATTCATTGCAAAAATATGTTATCAAGGTGTTATCTATTAACGTGTCAAGCAAATCTACAAGGAAAAGAATCGGTTGCTAGTATGTACCTGCAATTATTAATAATACATTTTAATTCAGCATGAATTGCAAATGATACAATCTCCTGCATTTATAATTTTAAGGTTAGAAGATTAACATAGGTATATTTTATTTCAGAAGTCACTGGTGTTTGGACAATGACGACTACTAGTTTTTATCTGGAATTTCTCAGTAGCAGCTCGGAGCCTGGATTTCTAACCGGGTGATGACAATAGGCTTGCTCCCTATTTCATGGGACTTAAAGCATAATTGGCGAAATGTGGGTGTACTTCAGTTACACCTCTACCCTACTCTTCGGGTATTACAGTCATAATTCATTTATTTATTTAAATTACAATTATAAGACCATTACAGACTGATGTTATGTTACGTATTTTATTTCAGAAGTTACTGGTAGTTAGACTATCTCATAGTTTTTATTCTAACTGTACCGAGGTACACTATTGGATAATATCGTTTCCTGCTCATTTCAATTGCAAATAATTATGTTACTTACACAACATACATTTTATGTAGAGATTGTGTATATAGTGACGTTGTTTTGTATTTTACATAGTAACGTGTTTTTGCGTTTTATAGTTAGTAAAGTAGGCAATCATAATTTTATTGCATATTTTATTCTAACATACATCGATAAACTACTGTTAAGTTCTCAATCCACAGAACATAAACATATAGGTTTTGCGTTTTGTGCACAATCTAAGTAATCCATTATTTTCAACTTTACGGTATATAATCCTATGCCTTCCATATCAGGACAAATTGTACCTACCATTGCATGGTTATGCTTGTATACTTGCAATAACTGCATGAGCACAGATCACGCGCATGTGAATGTGAAGGTAAGTGGTGTAAGTATTCATGTATACGAGCGACACGCGTCAACGACAGAGGCAACTGCAGCCGTCGACGTACGCCGACACGCGTCGACGGCAACATGCCGCTCGTGTATTGGAGGACCGTACTCAAATACAAGAGTGACACACGTCAACAACAGAGACAACTGGCGCCTGGGTGTCGACAGGTGTCGATGGCTGCAGTTGACGCGTGTCGCTCGTGTGTATGCACACCACCCGTAAACCAGACTATAGTAAGTACTAGGTGGATACATGAATATCCGCTGAGTGACGGATATAGGTAATTATGATAGGTTGGTTAGGGTACAGCGATCGTTCAAGCGGTGCTAAGCACCGTTGTGGTCTTAAGACCGATGTTTTATTAGTATGTAGTTAGCACTGGTTGTATACTATTAGATTGTAAGAGGGTATTCTCGGTGTGGTGTTGATTAGAAATTCATTTAGTCAAAAACTGGACAAGTGTGAGTAGGACTCGTGGCCTGAGGGTTCCGTCTCAAAGCTGTCCGGGCTGCCCGCGTCCTCACTCAAGTCATACGGCCTATCAATTTCCATTTCCGGATTGAAGGAAAAACTTAATATTGTAGTTGAAAAACATGTTCTCCCATACATTCCAACTGCAAATGTATTTGCTCGCACAATATTGTTTGTTCGTACAATATTGAGAGATTTGATGTTGATCCATGTTGATCTGGTTGTCCATAGACTTTTTATAGGTCTTTCTGTAATCTATAAGTAAATAACTATATTTTGTTTTTTTTAATTTTTGTTTCAGTAGTTTCGGAGAAAGGAGGGGTTGGTAAATATTCATCTTAAATAGCTTTAAGAATTGATATTTTAAAATTATAAAAAAGTGGTAAGTATTGGAGACCCTCACATCAAGTTCTTTCATAATATTATATGTCAAATGGTACAGTTTGTAAAACTCTTTTTTTATTTTTCTTATTGCCCCTCAAAACTGACCTCATATTCAAAATTAATTTATTTACGTTATACGTCCGTGTTCGGGTCACAGAAATTTATATGTGTACCAAATTTCACCTTAATCGGACCAGTACATTCGGAGAAAATTGGCTGTGACAGACGGAAAGACAGACACACGAATGACAAGGGTTCCATTTCTTCATTCGGATATATGGAACCCTAAAAATTGTGTGTTAAATTATGTTATGAATATCCATGAGTCGCTTCATGTATCCATCATAAATTATATTGTGCCTCTTCCGGTTAGATTAGAATGGAAGCCTATCCCAACATAAGTAGTAAGTACTTATCTACAGTCCCGCCGTTGAAAAAATGCATTCCTGACACCTGTCAGTTGGACAATTTCTAGTACCTAAGTAATAAAGATCAATTTCGCAAAACACGTATTCGCTAGGCGCTAGATGGTGAATACCCATCTATGGGTATAAATGTGTAGAGCAAACAAATTGGAAATGCTACTTGAATCAATCTTTAATTTATGCACTGAAAGTTTGCCAATTACAGGCCTTCACCTAATAACCTGTAATTTGATCACGACGCAGAATGGACTATTGGACGCATTATGTAATTTTCGATTATTACGAGTTAATTAGTGGACACTAACGAGAGTACCAATAGTTTGTACTGTGTACACTCAACATTAATTTATCGTACGTAGTTGGCGTTAAATTGAAATTATTCCATGCGATGGCCGGGCGTCGCTGCGGTCGTTTTATTTGCTCATAAATCTCCCGCGCGGTACATCTGATTTACAGTACTGCTCTTTGTGCTTGCTCACCTCACTGTTTGCGGGGCTTTGCGGCGATATACTCACACAATTTCGGTTTATACAACTTAAATTTATTAGTCTATATCCGATTAAAAATAGTGTTCTCAAATCCCGGTGTTGTTTTAGAGTTTACCAGGATTACTACGTACCTATTTTAAATATGACGTGTCACAATTTAAATCAGCATTAACATCTCGCGAGCTCAGTTGAATTTATGGTTTTTCGTACTGAAATATTACTCATGCAGGAGCTCACTTTATTGAATTTCGTTCAATTCGCGCAATATTTCATGTTAATTCATGTAGAATAAAACCTGATAGATATAAATCTTTTTTAAAGTATTATTTTTTAATAGCAACATTCAGAAAGGATCGTAGGGTTCACGGGGGTTTGGTATGGGAAGCTTTAGAGGCTGGAAAATAGGCGGATAGCCGGCGGAAGTGCGGACAATATTAATGTGTTCCATAAGTCAGTAGCAGTGCTCGTATTTTTCTCTCGCAGTCGTCCGGAAGACAGCAGACGCCACTAATTAACAATATTAGCATATTCCCTTGGGCGTGCTCCTTTTTGGTGACTAAAAATAAACTCTCGTAACATGGCTTTATGCTGGGATTTTTACCTAATTTCCGTGTCGGACGCAAATTAACTTATTTGCATGGGTTTAATTACTCGGACAATAATTTATTTTGCATTGTTATCGATTTTTTATGCCTCTTTAATTAATGCGGAACTAAATATATATAAAAATATAATTCTAAGATAAACATTACCGTAGGATTTTGTTTTTTGTTACAGCACATTAGGTACTTCTCTACTATCCTACTAATATTATAACCGTGAAAGTATGTATGGATGGATATATGGGATGTTTGTTACTCTTTCACGCAAAACCTACTAAACGGATTTAGATGAAATTTTTCACACAGGTGGTTTATAACCAGGAATAACATATAGGATACTTTTTATCCCGATATTGTCACGGGATCGAAACTTATGCGGAAACGGCGGGGCGCAGCTAGTAACTAATAAATAACCTTTGAAAATAAATAAATTACACTTATGATATTATGTTGTAAGTTGTAACTAAACTAAAGAAATTAAGGGTCTAGGTGGTCATGTCCGTTACAATTTCCAAAAAAATTAAATGAGATGATGACTGATGAAATGATGATGACGATGATGATTGATTGATGATTGATTGATGATTGTTTTTTTTTTTGATTGATTGATGTTTTTTTTTTTTTTTTTGTCTTGATGATGATTTAATTAGTTAGGCATTTCTTTTGAATGTACTTCTTTATAATGAAATGTGGGTGTACTATGGATACACCTCTGCCTAACCCTTCCGTTATTATAAACGTGATGTTGTTGTTTTGATATTTCGAAAGTTATGAAACTACACAATAGTTTTCGCGGAAAGGAAAGTCAATTAGAACGCTCTTTAAACGTTTTTCCGAGAGTTCCTTTGAACTATACGAAGTTCACGAGAAACTAGGCTTAACGAATAACACCGTCGCTTAACTTTTTCTTTACCTAGTTATAAACTAAGAGTCATTTCGCACTTTGTAATGAACTTCGAGTAACTAGAACATTTTTATTTATTTACAGTTTATTAGTGAAATAGGGAGGTTCGTTTCACACCTTACGTCAATTTGCGGTTCTATAGACGTTTTATACAACTGTGAAAGAATGACAGTTGTGATTTGAAAATACATACAATATTTTTTTTTTTAGTGGTAGTTAGGTATGTTTTATAACAGTCCCAAACGTGCAAAGAAAACGATACTTTTAGATATTTATGGTAGGTAGATAAATTGTATCAAGTGTCAGTCAGAAAAAAGACGAGACGTCAATCAACGTACATTACTGGCCGTTCAGTTATATGTTACCTCTGACAGCAGCAACCTAATAGCAACCTCATTGTAACGAAAATAAAGATCACAATGTTTTTGACAGACTTGTCAGTGGCAGCAACCCAACCTTATTAGAATGAGAATAAAGATAACTGTGATTCGGACAATGACGCAAAATCAAAAAAGGACAAGCAAAAATCAACAAAGGATTGTACCTACAGGCCAAAAAGTCTAATCTATAGCTATAGGTATATATAGGTGTATATATATATATACCGGTCTAGTTATTTTATGCGTATAATGGGTAAATTTAAAGGTTGAACTATTTCAAGTGGGTATTAAACAATATTTGCTTCCAATCTTAAATGAGATGCCCAGAATCGTTTCCGACAGTCGGCCTCATAGTTTAATATTATTCCTAATATCAATAGTCGAGTTCATAGTTACTGAAACTCCGTCCAAAGTCCAAACCTCGGCAGCTGGTTTCAGGCTTCGCCCAAATGTGAACATTGATAAATTGTATTGCTGTTAGTTCTTGTGACATGATGCCGAAATTTGGACGACGTAGCTGCCTAAATGCTTGATTGTTCGTGTAGGTATTGCATGTTACCAAAACTTCATATTTTTGTAGCACCTTCAGCCAAAAGGGTAATTGCGCAACACACTACTAGTAGGATAAGATAAGATATTTTATTTACATAAAACATGATATACAAGGCGTTATAAAAAAAACATTAGATCGGACATGTTTTGCTTAATACTAAACCATGCAAACTTACTTACTTAAGATATATTATGACTTCATATTAAAAAAAATCATGAATGCCATAGAAATTATTATTATTGAACCATTTGTATAATTGGATTTTTTTGGAATGGCTTTCATTTTGACAGATTAACAACATCAATTGCGTTATTTACGGATGCAATTTTTTCGAACATATGAAGCAATATATTAGCTATATCCTAGCCTAGTATGTTACGCAATTACGGCAGCATGAAAGGTAGAGGTTTCAGCTCCATTAAATCTATTGTATTGGTAGACGTAAGCCCATTTATTCATAAACATTGCTTAAAGTTAAGAAGTGATTAGCGACGGTTCAACCATACATTTTTGACGTTTGAACGTCACTTAACTTTAATCATCGTTTATAAATATCCCCCTTTATTTTATCTGAGACATTAATGAACAGCTTTAATTTAGCAGACCGAACAAATAACCATTATGATTAAAACACTATTATTCAGTTTGTTTGAAAAAATATATTGAGTTATTTAGCATAACACAGCATAATCAGCCTATAACGTTCCCATTGCTGGGACACACCAGCAATGGGAACGTTATCCGTGGGTATGGGGAGTGCGCCGTAATTCACCACGCGGTCCCAAAGAAGGATGGTAGATATCACATATCTTCGAATTTTGCGGTTCTAGAACATGCCAGTTTTCTCACGATGTTTTCCTTCACCGTTCTGAGAGCAGTGGTGATGAAATTTTCCACAAAGTAAAGCGCCTGTCCGGGATCGAACCTACGACTCGTAAGTCAAGCCCGTACCCACTGGGCCACCACTGCCCTATTTGATATTTCGAAAATACTTCTATACACTAGTAAGTATTGCCAGTGTTTTCATTTATCGTCGTGTTTTGGTCTCCACATTTTTTATGACCGCCTAAATTAAAAGATTACTAGCCCTCTTTAGCCCTCTTTTCTTAGATATTTGTAGGCGAACTTTCGCATACAAATATCTAAGAAAAGAACGTGAAAGAAGCTGAATTAATTGGCTAGGCACTTGCCTAGCCAATTACATAATTCAGCTGTCTGTGTATGGATACATAGTTAGTTAATTATTTTGCAAGATTCGGTATCAATGTGACCTTCTTGGTTGCGATTATAGATATCACGTTCTACATAATTGGTTATTTATTGTGAATCATTCTAGCGTTGTATCAATTATGAATACAATGTGTATTATCTTAATCTTTTTTATGTTACGAGTAGTAGGTACCTAAGTGATATAATATTATTAATATTTTGTCTTGATTTTTATTTAAAGAGTAGGTATGTGCTTTTCCACAAAGCCTAAAGACTAAGTTCTTCAATCAGTGCGTCCTGCCAGTTATGACTTACGGAGCCGAAACGTGGAAACTCACGTTACGGCTGGTCCATAAATTCAAGGTCACTCAGCGAGCTATGGAACGGGCTATGCTTGGAGTCTCTCTGAGGGATCGAATTCACAACGAGGTGATCCGGCAAAGTTGTCGACATAGCTCACAGAATAAGCAAACTGAAGTGGCAATAGGCCGGCCATAATAGCCGTAGAACCGGTGACTGTTGGGATAGACGTATTCTTGAGTGGAGACCGCGAATACGTAAGGTGGGACGCCCTCAGGCTAGGTGGAACGACGATCTTCGCAGGATGGCTGCTGGATGAGAGTTGCCGTAAATCGAGTTGAATGGCGTGCAATAGGAGAGGCCTATGTCCAGCAGTGGGCTGCTATAGGCTGATGATGATGATGTGGTGTAGCCGTTGGGCTACTCCTAATCTTGGAGGCCTTAAGCATTATGGTATTTGCGTAATACACTAATAGTAGGAATGACGTTCATTTTGACAGGTCAACAACATTCATTGCATAATTTACGTTGTTGGGCAGACAAATTTTTCGAACATATGAAGGACGATGAAGAATTTTCCAGAGATAAATTATGTTATAATGTGTATCTACCTATTTATACCTATCTCGACTCATGGTAACAAATAGGTAGTCGTCAATTGTTTCTTTAATTAGCGACGAGAAGCAGAACCTGAAACAAATATCAATCGTTATGAAGGTAACTATAAGTACCGGTACGTATGATTTATTTACTACTGCTGTATAGTTTAAATCATAATTAACATTAAAAGTAAATATATCTCGCTCGTATGACATTTACTCTCCGGAAAAGAATAGCCTGCCTGGTTTATTCCCACGGCTGTCGTAAAATAAGCGAAAGATTCAGGTGGCATACCTGAAAATATAATTTTACGAGAATCTAGTGCCGCTGAGCTTGTGCAGATTTGACGGAAGTTGCTATGACGAACTAGAGAGATAATACCTAACTATATATGTATAAAAATACCTGAGAACAGTATGGAGCGTAGATAAACATAGTCTCAAAACATAATATGTCGATTCGTCATTATATAATCACTAGCTGCGCTCCGCGGTTTCACCCGCATAAGTTTCGATCCCGTGGGAATATCGGGATAAAAAGTATCCTATGTGTTAATCCTGGTTATAAACTACCTGTGTGCCAAATTTCATCCTAATCCGTTCAGTAGTTTTTGTGTGAAAGAGTAACTAACATCCATCCATCCATCCATCCATCCATACAAATTTTCGCGTTTATAATATTAGTAGGATAGGAAGCAGGATAATCCTAACTAATATTATAAATGACGACGGCTGGCGCTACGTGCCTTTCGAATCATGATTGAAATATGACCCGACTTTCGGAGCAGTATTCTAACAAAAAGTACTAGACTTGTATGAATTCACGATAGTGTTTCAATCATTGGAATTATGCTTTTAATAGGATTTGGATGAAATTTGTCACACAGATATATTATTATAGCCTGGATTAACACATAGGGTACTTTTTATCCCAGTAATACGTTTCCGTGGGATAATTTCCGACATCCAAGCGGGCGAAGCCGTAGGCAAAAACTAGTATAGTAATAATCCCAATATCTTCTTCATTAAGCACAACTGCTATAGAAATTTTTCTATAGCCATAATCACAGGCAGGAAAAGAGGTCAGTCATTAAATACGCTAGTTACTATAACTACTTCTCATTTTTCTAGCACAACCCCTTGGCTATCTGATAACCTCAGCGGTTAAAAACAAGTCTATTTTTTTCCTGGGAACCACGCAGTCTCGCGTGTCGAACGTGATATAAATACCGTGTTAGTGTGAAGATCAAGGTACAAAGTCAAAGAATTAAGGTCGATTAGGTAGATGAGTCACCTCCTACTGTATAATACCTAAACAGATATTTGTACATGCTCAAGTATCATGTGCATTACGTAGATTACCTTTACTAATACACACAGATTCTAAACTCACGATTTGCAAACCGGAGTTTGCTAGTCATATGCATATTAAAGACTATTATTAAGTCGAAATTAGTCCGAGTCCAATTAGGCGCAGTTGGCACCTAACAGTCGAGCGATACAAAAGGAGAGAGTGCACAGAATTTGTGTTTTTGTTCATTGTACAAGCCGGGCAACAATGACCGCGGTAAGCCACTGAATTGCTGGTTTTATAGTGAACATGGTCAACGAAAATGTGGAGCGAATCCTTTATGGCATTGGCAAAGCTCCGTACTGATACTATACTTGCAAGTTCGAGTAAATCACGCGGTGGACATTGTCGTTTTGTGTCTACGGGCCGATTTTTAGCTACTTTTTTCTTGCACTTTTTGTTGATGATTTATAGGTATGAAGGAACAATATCCAGTAAATGTGTGATCGTCAATAATCGTCGTCATTATGTAACAGTTACTGTCATACACCATCATCATATAGGGTTTTTTTTTATAAACGATGACTATGCATGGTTAAAAATAGTCGCTGATCACTACTTTACTTTAAGCAACGTTTATGAATAAAGGGGTCAATCATCAAGACAGTACCTACTTTGAACTTGTTTAGTTATTGCACATCATTATCTACGTCTACTGATTAAAAAAATATCGATAGGAAAAGTATTATTTTAAGGTATTGGGTACCTAAACCTAGGTGTTATTAAACAGTAATGACATACATCTATTTCCGAGATTATAAATAGCTGCATAAGTCCATATACTACTTATTTGAACCGTAGTCGAGATTTAACGCCATCATTTTGATACTAAACTTAACAAATGAGCTACACCGTTACCTACTTGTCTTTTAGTTTGTGCCAAATAAATGTATTGTCTTTTTTTCTTTCTTTCTTTCTTACTTTACTACTTACTTTCTACTAAACATCCATATCGCCAAGAAGCAAAACAATTAAGTAGTAGATATGTATGGTTTTACATTATCACTTTTCACATGAGTGCCTGCGTTGGCCTGTTTTCAGTTGGAAGTAGCAGCGCCTTCAGGCTTCCCATCAAATCCAAGGTTCATTTACGGCAAATCTTCCCGAAATCTGAAATGAATGAGTAAATACACTTTAATGTTTAATCCTGGAATCTAATTTGCGCCTTTTACTGGGTGGTAGCGTGTAAAATCATACGATTCGAGACCTTTTACGATGCTAAAATATTCCGCTCCTTCTGATGAAAATATTTTTATATATTTTCACGATAAATGTCGTGAAATTCGGAAAGCAATCTGTGATATAGAATATGGTATTGACACACCCAAGGAAAACCATTAGCATGCGTCTCTGCAGTAGTGATGCTGGAAAATTACTTAGGTAGGTACACGTTCTTTATGTTTCATGAAATATTAATGTTACGATTATGTTTTTTTATGGAGTTTATTCATTTATATATACTTTATTGTACACCAGAAAATATATAAACAAACAAAAAATAACTACATTACAGACAATGGGCGGCCTTATCGCTTTCTGCGATCTTTTCAGGCAACCGTGGAGTTCTTCGTAGCTTCCTAACTAAATCCTCAGAGTGCTGTTAGATACATGTTTTTTTATATACAAAATGCTACCTACTGGTTCCTAATTTCTTCATTTATTCAATATTGTTGACTTTCATTTACTTACATCTCACATACCCACGCATAGAGGTAATAAGGCCTCTTTTGGTGAAGACGACGGATTGCTTTTATTTTTATTTTGAAAAGCGTTCAACAAAAACATTGACAAAAATGCATACTGAAAACTGTACAGACGCCACAGCACATCAAGCTACTACAATCTGTCAAATTTCTTTAATAGATTTTCAACTTTATCACTGAAGCATTAAGGTTTAAGGTTGATTGGGAAAATTTTACAGTTTCGGGTAGTTTGACCTGCTGGCGTCTGTACTATCCATGATCATTTTGATATCTTTCACTAACAAATGCTTTTGTTTTAGAATACCCAGAATTTGAAACTATGTACAGAAAATATATGAAAAGTTTTAAAATATTGGGATTCTAAAAACAAACAGACGTACGGCATACACTGGTAAAATAAGCAAATACATGCATCGGACATACACAGTGTTGCTTTGTGAGCTACCATCACCGCCATTACTACCATCATTTGCCGCTCTTGGCTAAATGTACACCTTTTGTAAACGTTTTTTATTAAATAAATTATTATTATTTATTTCCTTTATTACATTGTAAACATATAAATTATATTTTTAAATATTAGAATATAAAAAGTATAAAACATTTAAAAATATAGAATTATTTATTATTATTAAGCTTTGCGTCCACAAAGAGATAATCTATTTGTGTACCAGCACACTCAAAAATGGTTAGAAAAGTCTGACCATTGTGTGTAGAATTATTCTAGGCGTTTATTTCATTGCCTGCATGAAAACATTATGAACGCTGAAATCGCATTGAATGAATGGTCACATATCTCAAACTCAAAATGTAAGCAGTTTTATCAATTAAACCATTTACAGGCAAGAAAGATGAAGCTAGTTGCCCATGCCAAAGCGTAGTAGGTTCCTATAATCTAAATGGAAAAAGGCGTCTAGTTCTCACAGTCTGAAACTTGTGAAGATACAAGAAACTCGCCACGTAGACAGGTATAGGCAAGCATATAAAAATTGCTTATTCTACAACATTTTCTGCTGCTGCGTTGTTGGTTTTTATTACAACAGATGTAGGCCGTTTCTTGACAAAATTAGACCTACTCTATTGCGTAACGTGGAAAATTTTAAACATAATAAAGGAGGGTCCACCTCAAGGGCCGCGGCATTTTCCTTCCCTTTGCTTGTACCTTTCTTAATTATTACAAGGCTCGGGCGCTATATCTTATGTGCAAAACGTAGACTTAAAGCATAATGTAAGGTAAAATATTATGTTAAATTATATCAAAACGTTCTCATTAGTATGCGTTTCAATTTTAAGGTGGTTCGATGTTGTCGTCTTGTATTTTAATTATTTATTACGCATAAGTTTCCTGAGTTTGGATTATTCATCAAAATCTCATTTCATGTGAATGAGTATTAACGTTTGTGTTCTATATGTCAACGTTAGATTATAAACTGTCGACAAATCGTGAGTTTTTACATTATAACGCATTCATTTATGATAGTTAATAATCTATTAATCTCAAGGTCTTCTATCAATGTCAAAAAGTCATATTGTGAACCGGCCCTGACTGTTGGCTCTTGGCGGTAACCGAATTTTTTGTTTTTGTTAGAACTGTGACAAACGGCGCTTCAGCCGAGCGAGCGAAGCGAGCGTTGATGCGGCAGCGACCGGCTAGCGCTAATCCCAAGTTGGTCGCAGGTCCTTGGCTATTTAATATTAGCGCAAGGTGCGTTCCTTCGTATGCAAGTTTGATACCAGTTCACAATGTGTCGGTTTACCATGGATATATTATCAACTAAGTATCGAAAAATAATGTAAATTATTCGTTGCAATTCACAATTTTTCGATATTTTATAATCTCGCGAGATTGATAATAAACTAACGATATTCATAATCATACGGTGAAATTTACATATTCTCGTGACGAAAGGCCGTAACGTGTAATAATTTTGTTGATATATTTAAAACATGGTTACTTAGCTTAATTCTAGTTAGAATCGAGAGACTATCTGCGAGTTCCATATACTTCGTTAACTTGCAGAATCTATGCACAAGACGTTTTTCATAGTTGCAAGCAGACGACGACGCTAACTTTCGGTAAAGCGATACGTGCGCGATGCAAGCGCGGTTTGTTTTCATATACAGTAAACTAACATGTTTGCAGATGCACATTTTGGCTCTGTAGGAGATTTTTCATCGGAATATGCGTCTTCTAGTTGCTATAATTGTTTGTAATTTCTTTAGGCCTAAAATAAAGTCAGTTTTAATTGCACGTTGCTTGCCTTCAATCTGACTTCATTTTACTGTTTCGCTCCTTATATTGCACAGCCTATAGTCTGTAACTTTATGAAATAAAATAAAATTGTTTATGCTGTAAATAGGCTATCGGAATCACTTTTACACGTCATATTATAAGAAAATAAGCTATATGGAGTCTACATTTCCTATCTACTTAACCCTGAGAAGAAATGGCGAAACAAACTCAAGGGTTATAATGTTCTTGACGTCAAAACCTTATTGAATTGCTCAAAATACGGGCGTAGAAGACTTTTAACAATTTTCCTTTTACCCGAGCAGACTAGGTATGCTAGAAACAATAGGGACAAGTATCTGCCTGGGACAATAATTGTTAGAGTAGGCTCGTGCAAATAGTTACAAAATACTCGACTAAAGGTTCTTGTTTTCAGTAAATTTTGCTTCAGGGGTCTTATGGCTGTCTTTACTAACTTTAGAAAACACCTAAATATTATTATACTGTTGGGTATCAACTCTCAATAAAACCTAATAGTGCGCTATAATTCAGGCATTTAGGTGTCATCTACTGTTAGCGAAAACGGGTATTAGTTCCCAAGCACCGTCTTTTACTCTGAAAAATGTGCAGTAATTACCGCGACCGTGTATCCAGAATATTGATTGCGGCCGACCACCTTAATTTGAGGCAATTATTATCTAGGTCACCCAACCCAACTAAGCCGGAATCCGATGAGATAGATTCAGCACTGACCGCTTTGTTCAAAGTTTACTAATTTAAATGTACACACTGTTACAAACAAAGAGCTACATAGAGTGCATGTCGATGCACAAAAGTGTCATTTATATTGCGTGCGTAAGATCATTATGGACAAGTCACGCTTATGGAAGCAATGCAAAAAAACTGATCATAGTGAGTCGCCTGCATGTAACTCCTCTGCTCCTATACATACGCTACAGTTTCCGATAGCAGCGATGGGGGATGCCTGTTAAAGAGGACCGCAAATCCACTGACAGATTACGTTCAGCCGGTCTGCTGCCGTCATGCCGGGAGGAACGTTGTTTGCCGGACTTATTCGAACGGATTCTGTCTGTTTTGTTAATGATATACGGGAACTAGGTCCCACCTATATGTTGCAGAGACTTTAGACTGCTTAGGGACGATGTTAGGTTTAGACAACAGATTTGTGTTTCAGTATTTGTGTTGTCTGCGAGTTATATGGCTCTATTTGCGACGGAGTCCTTTTGCTTACAGTATTATGTTTGTATTATTATTACCTAACCGTGAAAAGGAATTTATATGTTGCTAAGATTTAGCCTTTTATTACACAGAAAAATTGCATTTATGGAAAGAAAAAAGAAAAAGATTTGACTCACTTAGCATACCTAAATTAAAGACTGCTGTAGCGTTAAGATGAAACTTCCGTATCTTCAAAATATTGTATTTTATCAACCATCTAGTTTGTTTTTTCAACCTAAAATTGAAAATGTGTCATCATCCGCTTAGCCTGCCATCAGCCTAGCTGGACTTGACCAAGAAGCACACTAAGCGCTTCTCATCATCTTTTCTGATGCGCACAGTTAAGGAGTGGAATTGTCTGCCTGCGTCTGCATTCCCGAGTTCATACAACCCGAATCTCTTACCTGAGACTAGAGATGCATTCCACCCGTTTCTTTGACAAATCTTTTACTGTTCAAGCAGTACGGTTATGGAATGACTTGCCCGTGTCGGTAAGGCGTGCTCAATCTTTGTCTGCTTTCAAAATTATGATACAAAAGCACTTCCTCTCTCCTTAAACATCATCATTATTTATTTATTTTTATATTATTTTTTCTTTGCTCTTGTTTCATGTTTGTTATTATATGTACATATTTATTTAGACGAGTAAAATATACTATATGTTTATATTAAATGTATAATGTAAATGGTACACCACAGACTACCTACTATATTTGTCTCTCCTTAATTTTAATCGATCCAAAGGTTGTCTTTAAAAGATCGCTCTTAGCGATAAGACCGCCCATTGTGTCACCCTTTGTCAAATTTTATATATTTATGTTCTGTAATTTGTATGGTGTACAATAAAGAGTATTCTATTCTATTATCTTCAGGGCGAGAGTGAATAGGCTTCTTCTGGGCAAGCTCGTTCCACCGTAGATCTCATCCCTGCTTCTGGGCTGGATTGAGGTCAAGAGGGAGCCCATTATCAATAAAAAAAAAAAAAAAAAAAACCAGTTAAAACAGAAAACTACTAAACGCTAGTTTAATTTATTCTAGAGTTTATGTACGTTGGTTTACCATCGAATGGGCTTTTTAATGTGTCTAGATAACTTCGTTTGCCGAAATGGCGTTTCCACGTTAAAACTGCTGCTTTCTGAGTTCATTGTTTCTAATCTAGATCAGTCCAAGTTGTTGTCATGGCACTTCTTATAAGTACCTATAGGGATTAACTTTTTCGTTACGTGGAAGTACAAGATATTGCTCGTCCTTTTTACGAAGGCGTTTAAGCATGTTTGCTCCAAAGAAGTTAGTTGTAAAGGCTTTGCCTGTTTTTGGGGGTCTTGCTAATAGCTTACTACCTTTTGATCGAGGATTTTTTTTATGACTAAAATCCCATGGTGTTCTTCCCGAAAAGTCGAGATTTTGTATACGGTCGCCATAATACCAATCTGGCGTAACGATTTGGACTCGTTCCTGACCGATTGATTGGCCGGAGAAGGCACAAGATAAGGAAAATTGGAGTAGTATGTGGGAAACCTTTGCCCAGCAGTGGGACAGAATAGGTTAACAAAAACAAATTAAAAATGTCAACCCCGAGTGTAGAATAAATAATTTTAATTACATCACCCGTTGTCGCGCTAATATGCAATTTATACCAAAAATAATAATAATAATAGCTAATTAAAGTCTGTCGACTTTATACGATTCCTATACATTTTCGCATTCACAACACAATGCGAGTTTATAAGAGGCGTGCCAAGTAAACCCCCAACAAAGTTTGTTAGGAAGTAAAAAAGACGGGAAACGGGAATGTACTGCGATGTTGAGATTTTACGAGTTTAGAAAGATATTTCTATGTTTTGGTCACGTTCCGCAACTTGTTGGGAGAGCAGTGATTTAAGTGGTATTTACTTGAACATTAGGAGGGAGCCATGTTCAGCTGCGGTACCAACTCTGTGGTATATCATTTAGAAGTAAGCGATGACAATACAGAGAGATGATGTACAGTGCGTTCACAGTTATTTTACCTCTGGCAGCAGAAACCTTATTGTAACGAGGCTAGCTGTTTGAACGCCCGCGTGCATGAGCTCGGTATAGGTAAATCACTGGAACGAGTTCGATAACGTTCAATCCGTTGGACTAGTTCTACGATTACAAGACAATAGTATTAAATCAAATTTGAGTTATCTTATAAAAACAAGAGAAAATGAAAGAAATACTTTACAAAAAATGCTGTATTCAGATATAAGTACATATTTGTATCTAAGTATGTATAATTCATATTCATTCATTCATTTATTAATTTTGTGAACACAGGGTACAATGCTGTTTTATAAAAATGTTTGGTCCATCCTATATTCCGCCGAAAGGCATAAAAAATAGTGACGCTGAAGTGTTGTTAAAGTCACAAGTAGTAAAGGTAAAATATTATCAAATTCGAATTAATTATAAAAGTATACAATTTCTTAAATACAATACAATACAATGCCAGCAAATGAAATTTGTCAAAAATGAAATGAAATAGTACAAAAATCGCACGGAAAAGAAAATAAAATAAAATGTCAGCAATATTACAATTATTATCAAACTTAAATAGATTGAAATTGTACAAAAAGTCATGAAAAAAAAAAATACAATGTCAGCAAAATTTAAAATTATGAAAATTAATTAATTAAGACCATAGAAGCTGTAAGGTAACCGAAAACTCGCGTCGGTGTCGGGCTTAAATTAAAATGCTCAAATATCAACACAAATTCAACGCAATTTGAACACTTAAAAGTGTGTATTATATAAATATTTATTTATTACATAAGATAAAACTATGTTGGTACTTAAATATTATACTACAGAAATTGAACTCTTGCCTTTATGTTTGCAAAATCTGCTATCACGTTTTTAGTATCTAAGCTGTCAAAAATTTCATGTTCAATCGAAACTATAGCTAAATTATTTAGTCTTTGCTGGTTCATTGTCGACCTTAAATAGTTTTTTATTATTTTCAACTTTGAAAAGGACCTTTCACCAGATGCAACTGAAACTGGCAATGTAAGTAATATTCTTAGCGCTATTGCTGTGTTTGGAAATGTTGAAATTAAGTCATTAGTACAAAGATATTGTAACAAAGCATGAGGACCATTAGAATGGTTTTCTGGAGAATGCAACTTTATAGCTCGGATTTCATTAAATAAATCGATACCATCTATGTCAGTTTCACCAGCGTCAGCCAACGTTTTTAACTCCTCGAATCTGTCCTTTAAAGATGTTAGCGTTTGATCTAAGATTCTGAAAAAAAAACTCTACTTTGTATTTGATCTTGGGGTCTAGTAACACTTCATCACGGTGTTCACATTGAAATTTGGTTGGTCTTTTTCTAGGACGAATCGTGTTTATTGATGGGAAATTTGTTTCTATGTTGAGAACCTGAGCCACATTAGTGGCTGCGGGCCTGCAGGCGGAGAGCAATGGGTAGCTCACCGTCCGATCAGGACCAGGCGGCCCGTGCCGGACGGCGCGTATGTTTTCCACGCGCGCCTCAAAGAGATGTCAGCATAGTTGACGGGGCCCGATAGGGCTGAAACCTGCCGGGGTAGCGGGATCGTCCGAAAGGGTTACCGCTGCCCTGGTACATAAAGGGCTAAGGAAGGAACACGGGTGGGTTTTAGTCAGTAAGAGTCTGACACTCCCTTCTGCTCCACCCAGAGCGGGAGGGGTCATTTGATGATTCCCCATCCTCAAAAAAAAAAAAAAGCCACATTAGTGGCTTGTAGTATTTTCTCAAAGTGCTCATCTGTGCGATATTCAATGAACTTAATAATCATTTTTTCCAACAAACTTATACACATTTGAATTTATACACATTTGAATGTTGATTGTGGGGCTTTGCTTCATTTAGCTTTGCATTATCTAGCAAACACGAGTGCGCTGTGCGTTACGTGAAAACAAGTGCATTTGGAGACGCCCAGGGCCCGTATTCCCGTAATTTAAAACGTTTAAAATCTAGTCGCAGTCTCATATCGGCGACAAACAAATGTCAAAAACTTGTCAAAATGTAGGGAAATTAGACGTATTTTTGACAGATTGAGACTGAGATCAGACTGTGAACCTTCTTAAAATTACGAGAATTACCCCTCTGGTACTGGCGAGCGGTGTCACAGGGATTCCCCGAACGTAAAACTATCGCCCGGTATAAGCAATGGGCGATAGTTTTACGTTCGGGGAATCCTTGTGACCCGCGGCGGCACTTGTGTGCGCGCTTACAAACGTTTGCGTTTATTTCATGTCATTATAATGATTATCTCATAATAAAATATATTAGACATGCAAATTACGATAATGTTTCGTTTTCGTTTCGATATCTGTTTTTGTCCCCCCTTTGTAAATGGCGCCCGTGTGCGGTGCACGCCCTGCACGCCCGCACCCGGCGGGCCTGAACGAGCTATATTGTAACTGAGAGTCTGACTTGTCAGTGGCAGCAATCCAACAGCAACCTTATTAGAATGAGAATAAGAATCACTGTGATTTGGAAGTGATGCAAAATCAGAGTTTAAATAAATGTGAACGGACGGTACTAAGGCCCGATTTTTTTATCTGTAGTTAAACTCAACCAATTGTTCAAAATATAACTTATCTTGCTGTGTGTTTGTTTACAAAATTTATGTATTTTTGCGGAACAGCATAAACTTTAATAACGCGAAAATGTTGTGTTTGTTCAACAAAAACAGCCGGGGGCACGTAACCCGTGCCTGCTCGTCAATATGGCTGACCGCCATCGAATATAGACGTAATGAAAGTTTTCAATCGTAAAATGTTCAGTGAACATTTTTTTTTATTTTACAATATGTCATGAAACCAAAGCAGTTCTGTTGGTTAGGTTTATAATTTTCGCTGTAGTTATGTATAGGTTACAAAACCTAAACTTAACTTGTTTTGTAAGACCAAAACTTTTAAAACGACACATAAATAACAACGGCGCGTGTCGATCGATCGGTTAAGCTACGCTCGTGGCGGTTGGTCCGTGGATGGTTGATCAGGGAAAGTAGAATATTTACGACACGGGTAGAGCTGTCTGTAATACTGATAGGGTCATTATCGTCATCATCATTATCAGCCTATAGCAGTCCACTGCTGGACATAGGCCTTTCCTATTGCACGCCATTCAACTCGATTTTCGGCAACTCTCATCCAGATGATAGGGTGTGTGACATTTTTTCAGCAGGTTATTTTTTTAAAAATTAATTGCCTACTACTAACCAAACAATAGGAGAAAGGAAAGCAGCGATAAACTTAGTAGACAGGATCAATAAAACAACTTTTAAGTTATAAAACCAAATTGTAAGAAAATTTTTTTTCCTCAATATCCAATAATATCAAATAAATCATTAAAGTTTAACAATCAGTCAAGGACGGATCAATTTGGGGATTTGTTTGCATGGCAACAAAATTAAAACGTAACAAAGGTAAAAGCCCTATATTACAGAAATTGCTATTACCTATCACAAAGAAAAATAACTTTTAAACAAAAGTATAAAAAGTAATTGATGGGTCATATTGGGTTTCCTTGAGATGAGTTTTTTTTTCTTTGTAGTCAAAGCTTTAGGAAGAAAGACCAAAAAATAAAATAATGATTGTTAAAAAATCTGTATTTTGCTGATCTATCTTTCCACTGCTTTTTAATTTCTAGTGGCACTATTAGCAGGCTTTTGGGGCAGTTTTCTAAAGGAAACATAAACAACAATAATACCTTTTTAAGTAAGAGCGAAAAGCGAAGAAAATCCATAAACCTGCGTTTGGCGGTCCCTTTCAAATCGGTTTTGTAATGGCCAAAGAGATAAAATTAATATCAAACGTACCTAAAAGTCCAGGATTACCGCGTCAACAATGACCAGTCCTCAAACAACAGACTAATTATTTACAAATTTCACTTGCAAACTTTAACTTGCTACAAAGTGATACCCTCTACAATGCCGGATTCAGCGTTGCACGTGAAGCTCAAAGGTAAATTGGATGGCGACCACAACGGTTTGAGCGCACAACACTCATTGACTTTAGGTATACAAAACTGGTTTGTAACCGGCTTTTCTACTTACCAGTACCTACCTACATATTTACCCCTTCATGTCAGGGTTTTGTAGGTAAAAAATCGGTTCTATTTTGATGCGGCATTTTTTCAGACTACATTTGGCAATTTGAATAAAATTTATTCTAATGCTTGTTTGAACGTCAGATTTGAATACTTATTTTTGCCTTGGATAGCCCACTACAACCCTTACGGGCCGTGCGAAAAAGTCAGAAGGAATACTAAGCGAGAACGAAGTAATAGCTCGGGCAGGCGATGCGATACGATGTGACGGGGTGGGGCAGGGCAACAAGAAATTTCACGCGGACGAATTCGCGGGCAGAAGCTGTAAATAAAGAACAAAAGGCATTTAAGAAATGAAACAATGAACCACCACTGCCCTTCATAATCAAATATTCTTATTACATATTTATTTGTTTCTTTTTGGTTAATGAATTACTTCATATTTTTGACGGGATCTCTTTTACCGAAATAAGCCCTCAGGGATATCGTTTCATTCAAAAGCTCCTACTTAAAAATATTAAGTACTCGTAATTAGTGATCTTGAATAAAATATCAGGTTCGTTAATTTTAATAAGATTACTCTAAAGGCTTCAGCTCATCTCCGTACAAACAACTACCAAGTATACTTCATCAAATATTTATGCCTTCGTAGAATCACTGTGAATCACAAGTAATAATATTAAAACCGCTCATTTGTTAAAAAATGTTGCTTATTATTGCAGTGCTTGATTTTTTCCTTTAGATGGAATGAATATTTTATTTCAGTCTACTTTTTCTGCTAGTGGTTCGTGTGACCCGAAAACGTGAGGCACGCAACAGTGGCGGTGCTAACACACGGTATTGGAATTTTTGTCGCTGTTCGCCTCCCACTGTACGACTCTTTCAGGGCCACGGGAGATAGGGTTGCCCGTAGAAATAATTGTGGGCCTCTTTTATAGCGGTGTGTGGGCGACACCTATCCGTTTTTATTAACGTTACCGTATACCGTCAAATCGGCACAAAGGATTTTCAGATGGTTGGCTGGCTACATAAAATTATATAGTTTTTTTTTTCGTAGCGGCTACGTTGATAGAGATATATTTGACAAAAAAATGTTATGTGCAACATTAACTTGAATATCTACTACTAGACTAGAATGTTTATATCATGAGTTAAATGTTTTATAGCGTGACTTCCTATCATTAATTAAAGCATTTACTTGTGTCCCCAGTAAATTATGCTAGTTGTCCTTTAATAAATTAAATAGATGTTGCAAACCGGTGTTCTAGTTATATCGTAGTGTATGGAAATGACATGCCAACCTAATTATTAGTGCGGTCGTGTTACTAATTGGAATTTCGTACACTAGGTACAATAATGACGACATAAAAAGGTTTACATCGTTGCTCGAACCGTCTGTCTAACTCGTTTAAAACTAGTCGTCCTTTCGGGAGGGCATAGAAAATTCAATTTACATATTACAAGAGCCGGCTGACTGGACACCTCATTATCCCATATAATGGTCGTCGCTGGGTTGCACTCCCACAAGACTTAATTACCCCTAATCTGGCATTCCGTGAATCTAACAGAAACCTCACCCGAGTAATTACGGTCCACTGTTCTAAAGCTAATGGACTCGTTTATTTATCTGCTAATTGCACGTAATCCGCGAATCAAGATCGAGATATCTCTGACCGTATACTTGTGTTATGATACCCAGCAAAACTTACTTCACGATTGTTCCTGACAGACGCTATATTCTGACTCTCTGGCTTTTCATAAACGGGGCACTGTGAATGAGAAAGTTTGAAGCCGCGTCTCAAAAATGGCGTGGTTTTTTGTTAACGTTCAGAAATAAGAGGATAAGTAACGTCTCGTCGCGAAAATAGTTAAGTAACTTTTATGAAGTAGTTTTGGACCGGAAAGTTTGTCACGGTATAAGGAAAAGTATACACGTCGAAAAACTGGTACGAAATGCTGAACCGGGCTTTTTTACGACCGTACCTACTCTTTTTCTCGCTATAAAATTTTTAGGTCGTACCGAGAGTGCATCGATGCAGAATGTATCGCGTGCGTTCTGAAACGAAAACCTTCATAAACCCTGCGGCAGTCTCGTTTAAAAGTCGTGTGTAAACGTTATGATATCGCCTCGACCTGCTTACGTACACTCGTCGCACTTTGCCTGCCCCTTAATTGGAGGGGTTGGCATATTTCAACACGCGACTCTGTACACTTGCAAACAAAAATAGACTCTCATTTCGTACACCACAGACCGAGAGTTTCCGAGAGTTTTGTAAACACTGACGACTGCACATTTGATTATATCCACCAACCTACACTATTAAAAAAAAAAACTAGAAACTTATGGTACAGTCACGAGCAAAAGTATGTATACACTCGGCTTTATTCAAAAGCGATTTACTCCTTTATTTTTTGATGAAATTTTATGTTGATGAGAACATAGCATTTTCGAACCCATAGGTTTATGTAATGTGTCGTATTTTAACGCTGCATTAATTATTTCACGAAAAAATCGAAATTGAAAGATGCCAGGTGTTGACATATTGGTGCTCGTGACTGTACAAGGGGTAATGTTTTAGAACTATTTCAATCTTATTTACAAATAGACGACAAATCACCGAAATCAACAGGATAAATTTAATTAATAAACATGACGAGATATTTAGATCAGAAGAGCGAAAAGTTAGTTATGGGGTGCCGCAGGGTAGTGTGCTGGGTCCCTTGTTATTTATAGTACATTAATGACTTACCGGAATGGATTGAACAACCATTAACTCTATTCGCAGATGACAGTACCGTGACAATACCTTCGAAAAGCGTTGATACATACCAAAGCGACATTAATAATTCGTTAAAATTGATTATAAAATGGTTAGAGGAAAATAACTTAAGAATAAATTTAATTAAAACAAAAATAATCCAATTTAACCAACGCATGACAGATATTGACAATCTCAATGTGCAATATAACGGTAATAAAATTAATGAGGTAGTTAGTACTAAATTTCTAGGGCTAGAAATAGATAAAAAACTTAGCTGGAAACAACACATTGAGTTACTTTGCAAGAAACTAAGTACATCTCCATATGCTCTATATACCTTATCGGCTATTGTAAATCTGGATGCATGCCTTACTGCGTACTATAGTATAGTTGAATGCCATCTGCGATACGGAGTTATCTTTTGGGGCAACTCAACAGAAAAAGAAACTGCACTTAAGGCACAAAAAAGTTGCATACGGTCTATTTTTTAATTGAAAAGTACTGATAGCTGCGTGCCATATTTTAAACAATATAAATTATTAACCCTACCATGTTTGTACATTTTAGAAAAGGCAGTGTTCGTAAAATTAAACCAGAATCGCTTCGCACGAATGGCAGGCGTATTTCCATGGAATAGGTGTGACAATAGTAGTCTATGTATCCCTAGTGCTAGTACAACTCTGATGCACAAGGGTGTCTGCTGCATGCACCGGTCATATATAATAAAATACCAAGTTGTTGGAAGGACTATAATTTGACATTATTCAAAAAAAGACTTCTGAGATTTTTAGTAGACAAAGTTTATTATAGTGATATAGATTTTTTATTGGAGAAATAAATTGTTTAACTATTTTATAAATTGTATTTAAATAACTATTAGAAATTGTGACATTAATTGTATTATTGACTGATGAATTAGAATTATTTTATTTATTGAATGAATTGAATAGTTGAACATTGATAATTATTAGGAATGATGAACTGGAAATATATTATTTAATGGAATAGTAAATATTTATTTTAATTGTAAACTCTGTACTTTTGTATGCCTTGTAATTGGCAAAATATGGCTGTTTCTGTATTTATATTATGTACCATCATGACTTGTCTATTTTGCAAATATGGGTAATATTTGCAAAATAAAATATCTCTATCTCTATCACGAGGTTAGCGATTTTTGACTGAAATAGTTCATAAAAAAGTACTTTGGTAATATTAATGTGTAATAAATTCATAATATATGAACTCTAAATTACTTACCAAAAATACATGGAGGTACATTCAATATAATATACAAGTCACAATAGAGAACTATTGTGACTTGTTATATTGTATTATAATAATACAAGTCACAATATAGAACCATTGCAACTTGTATATTAATGGTGCCGGTGGCTTTAAATTAAAGCAGTTTTATGTAGGGAAAGGATAAAAGCAAATTGGATTGGTTCCGAGCAGCGGGCCACAGCATTAGATGAAGTCAATAGAAATGAATGCACTTTGATTCGGAGTTAATACATTTTTTGTACTGTGGCAAATTGAGTTCCTTACCTTTAATATTTCACTCTACAATTGGAGAACATTGTTCTACAGAACTGGCATTTTATTCGTAAATTGTTTGCAGCGTCGCAGGTTCGTGCGTACTTTATTAAAAAAAATATAATGAAAACAAAGTAGGTGCATATTTGTTTCATAATTTTATCAGTAAACTAAACGATAAATATTAATAATAATAAAATATTTATTTGCGTAAAGCATGGTATAAAATTGTGTTAAATACAAATTTATATGGCACTAACATGTTTAGCTAGCATAAGACCATGCAAAATTTCAGGCAAATAGGCAAGGAGGCATCAACAATTAACTATTTAAAACATCAAATATTTTTATCTATACATTCTTTTAAGCTATAAAAACTATATTCGGGTAACCATTTATAAAATCTAGTTTTAAACAATTTGGTATTTAATGTTTTAAAATGCCTAGGTATTTTATTATAAATGCGCACACACATTGCTGGGCAGTTATTATTGTATCCACTTTTGCGTGTTTTTATATTGACTATCACTCTTACTTTGGGAAAACAGAGATCATAAAATAGACACACCAGGTCATGAAAGTCATCGAATGCGGAGTTTGTGTCAGTTTTAAAATAAATATCGGACCAAGAAAGATTTTGCAAGAATTCTTTAAATTTTCGGATGTTATCTAAGTTATAGTCTCTTTAATGAATGTAATAAATTGCTGTTTTATGTGGTTTCTGTATAGTTAAAAAGCTTAGCATTTGTGCTGTGTCATGATCTGAAAGATGCGGGGGTAGTACAGTGGCAGTTGCATTGGCAATGTTGCTTAAGATATGGTCAATACAAGTCAATTTGCGAGTAGGAACATTGATGTGGATTTTTAAATTATAATTGCTGGACAAGTCTTGCAATCCATTTGTGATGTTACCTTTTTTTAGTGTATTTATGTTAAAATTGCCGGCTACAACTATATTTATTTAAGATTTGTATTTAGTTAACAAATCGTGTAAATGGTTATGCAATTTTTTTTAAAACTGATTAGGATCAGATTGCGGTGTTCTATAAACACATACTCGTATAAATACTAATTTATTACTTGTTACTTCTAAGCCGCAAGCTTCAAACGTGTTTTGAGTTGCAAAGTTTTTCACGAATGATATCACTATAAGATATAAACCTTTTGTAACTAATATATATGTGCCACCTCCTTGTTTTTCTCTACAGAAGTTAGTAGCCGTTTCGTAGTTGTGTATTCTCACATGATTTTCACAGCCTTTTTTTACGAAAGTTACAGACAGGCATATTATATCTGGGTCAATTTTTACTTCTCTTAACTCCTGCATAGTCATTTCTAGAAGTTCTTGTTTAGATAATAAACTGGCGATATTTTGATGGAATATTTTAAAATGGTGTGTTTTGTTGGTTTGAGGTACGAAAAAATGAGTCACGCTTATTTAAGACAGGAAAGTAATAGAGTATAGTCCCTCTTTGACCCTTTGTAATGCGTTGAAAAGAGGAGCTATATTCGTAAGGCGTTGTGTTCTTAATACGACTAAAGTAGTAGGGAATTGTCCCTTTTTGGGTTCATTTGATGAAACGTTTAATTTGAAACTTGAAAAATCACTGTTGAGTGATAAAAATGATATTATTACTTATATACACTAATAAAGACTGATATTTCTCTGTGAGTTTGATACTAGCTCTCCATACTTTTCCTTTCCTTTCAGGAAGTTTCCCACGATATTACCAAAACAGGAACAGGAGTAGTAGTCTATTACGTGAATATTTCAGATGTTTAATCTGAAACTCCGTGCTTCGCTGAGACAAGGGTAAGGGTAAAGGACTTGAAGGGCCACCTACCGGTCGGACTGCACTTTGAAAATTTAATGTTGGTTAGTAAACGTTGTTCCCAGAAGTTTCGCTGAAAACAATAATAATAACGACGTATAACTGGAACAAATTCTTTGTGAAACTGAACAGCAAATTCCTCAAAGGAATTTGTTTGTCTTTTTCTTAATATGGGATGCCTAAAGAGCTTCAAGGAAATTGCCAATGAGGTTAAAAATAACCCCGTTTTGTTCTCTGTTTCTGCACATTACGAATCAAATTCCATCTATTACCCTTAACATAAATGATTCCTCAGTTCTAGACATTCCGTACCGTCAAAATTGAACGCTTGACTTAAATACGCAATTACGGCTCGGGATCACAAGAGGTAATATGAAATTGCTTATTCACGAAAAGCTGAGCTGAACGTTTTCGATGTAAAGAGACTTCTAAACTAATTTAATGTAATTTGAATCACAATACCAATGTGATTCAAATGACATTAAATTAGTTTATACGGAAAATAATTAACAAATCAACTCAAAGGCTTGATTTAATTACGAGATTGAGTACCATCTTCTTAATTAATGCTGCACGACAGGGGTAATAAAACCCACTGGTTTTATTACCCTTACCCCTGTCGTGCAGCATTAATTAAGATAAATATTTAAAAAAAAAATGCAAAAAGAAAAAAAAAACAACCGACTTCCAAAAAAGACACTACACAGCATTGATGTATTAAAGGAGGTAGATACGGGACTTATTCACAGCGCGTGGTCCTGCTCAACTAAGTGATTGTCCATAGTTGGCACTCAGTCGCGCACGGAGCCTTGTTGATCACACACTTCAATAATTTCAGTTATTTTGTAATAAATACGCATCAAAATGACTTATTGTGTAGCTAAACAGTGTTTTAATAATACAAGAAAGAAAAATAAGACACATGGGATTACTTACCACTCGTAAGTACAGCCAAAAATGTTAATTTGTTGAAAATTACAATAATATTTAATGTTTGTTTCGCCATGTTTGTGAGAGCGAGATAGATATAACAAACATGCGCGAGAGACACGATACGCACGACAGCGCCGGCTCTAATCTCTGTCCCCGTCTGTCAGTGACTGTAGGTTAGCGACTGTTATATGGCACTGATCATACATAGATGTGTGAGTTGTGGTGCATGTAGTCGTGCACCGAGTTCAGATTTTTGATTGCGATGTTAGCGCGTAACGTATCTTCCTCCTTTTAATACATCAATGCTACAAAGTGAAAAATAACTTTAATTTTTGGAAGTCGGTGTCGTTGGGTTCGCATTTTCGTTGTTTGTCACCGACTTCAGAAATTAAAGTTATTTTTCACTTTGTAGTGTCTTTTTTGTAAGTCGGTTGTTTTTTTTTTTTTTGCAAAAAAGTTTTTATTTTTCACTTTTAAGTTGTAATTTGTACCAATAATTTTGGTTTAAAAACCAAACTCCTGAACCGTTTTGTATGAAATTTTTATGGGACCAATCTGAAAGTATATCCTGTACAAATAAAAAAAATAATTTTGCAAATCGGCTTATAAATAACGGAGTTCTGAGGTAACAAACATAAAAAAAAAAAAATACAAACGAATTGAGAACCTCACCCTTGTTTGAAGCCGGTTAAAAAGTCCATGCAACGCTAGCCCAGCACCAAAATTGTGTAACATTCTTTCAATCACAATCTGAATTATTTTGAAGGATATTGCTAGTCCATATAAAATTTTGTTCGACCAATTTGTCTGCTCAACAACGTAATAACGCAATGAATGTTATTGAACTGTCAAAATAAAAACCATTTCTACTGATAGTGTGTTTTGTTATTCCCATCCTCGTCGCCATTGTTAAATAAGAGACATGGCCTTTAGTAACAAGCTGTTTAATCGCACTCAGCTTGGAGGTGTACGCGCATGACACGCAGGTCACACATATAACTATAGCTAACTACTAACTAACCTAACACACGTGTAACTGTAACCACGGACGTGCGGCTAAATGTATCTATATTATGGAGGTCACATTGTTTGTAGGATTATTAAACCATACAAACGTTATAACAACACTATCCAAGAATTTTTGCGCTAGCATAATGTGGCAGCTACACCGTTTGATATATGGACATTGAACCCCATCAATTTAATGAAAAGCCAATCCCTCATAGGCAAAACTCATATAAAAAGCTCAACGGCTAAACAAACAATCACTTTCTCTATTCCTCTTACGTTTTTAAACAAAGGAAACTGTAACTGGAATCGTCATTATCTTTTATGAAACCATCGATAACGAACTGAGCGTCGGCCTCTTGGCGTCTTTTCCCTTTTTTTGTATTGTCCCCTAATCGCCACTTTGTTATTCAATTTGGAATGTTGCCAGCCGACTGCCTATTAAATATTACCGCGCTGAATCGGAAGATTCGCCTCGGCCACGGTAGATATAATAGTTTGCTTCCTGATAAAATTTAAGTGAATCATGTTTAGTATCTGGAGGTGTGCTTTTGAAACTCTTTTGTAGAGGATTTTCTGACTTTTAGTAATATGAAAATATTTGTTTTTAGTTTACTTACTTTAGTTTTTTCTTTGTCAATATTTTTTGGCTAACAATAAGATTTACTTGCTTTATCGCTTACTAGCTTCTGCCCGCGACTTCGTCCGCGTGAAATTTCGGCCCCATCACATAGCTCGCCCGTCCTACTACTTCATTTTCGCTTAATGTCCTAAGGGTCCTAGCGTGAAGTAAGATAGCCTATAAACCTTCCTCAAGAATTAGGCTACCAAATGCAATAAGATTTTTTTTTTCAATCTGATTGGTAGTTCCGGAGATTACCTCCTACATACATACAAACAAACAAACAAATACCTCTTTATAAAATAAGTATAGATATAGATTTCTTTTATGACGTGGTACGAGTATGAAACACACAGAAGTAGTAGATTTTTTTGTTTAGGCATATTTTCGTTGTTGTTTCATAGGAATATTTTTGGTGGAAAGTAATGAAACGTATCATATCGTCCATACCTGCAGTATCAATCGCAAAAGTGCAGCGAGAATTCCATTGTTTGGGAGGCTTCAAAGAATTAATGGATTTCGGTCGTTTTGCACGAACACTCTTTGAAACCGCGTGTCAAATGAATGATGGAAGGATAGGACTGGTTTTCAAATAAATAAAACAGTGACGAAATTGAATATGTGCTACCCTTAGGTATAAGCAACTACGGCAGGTAGATATGATTTCTTGGTCACTTGTTCTTCTAAAGAACATGAAGTCTTTAAAATATTGCATTCTATACAAGTTAGAAAGTTCTTATTCACAGCAGCATACAGCTTAATTTCATTCAATCACCTCTCGTTCTCTCACATCGATGTTATACAAGAATAGTTCATATAAGTAAGCACTTTTGTGAGGAGATAAGTCAATAGCAGGATTATATATCTGCCCAGTGTAGGTGCGCTGGGCGTTCTCTCGAAGAGGCCCTCTTGAAGCTCAATGCTCTTATGACTGCAGACCTATTGCTATTTTGGTACCTACCTACCTGCATAGAACAGTTTTGAGTATTCGAGAATGATGCTTTTGTACAGTCACGAGCAAAACTATGTACCTATAGGTACACTCGGCTTTATTGAAAAGCGATTTACTCCTTTATTTTTGAATGAAATTTTATGTTGTTACGAACATAGCATTTTCGAGCCCATAGCTTTATGTAATGTGTCGTTTTTTAACGTTGCATTTGTTATTCTACGAAAAAATATCGCAATTGAAAGTTGCCAAGTGTTGACATATTGGTGCTCGTGACTGTACACCTCTCATGTATTGGGTATTATTCACTTTAGACGTCAATAATAATAGTTTAACAACCACTCACCATTTTTTTTTCAGTCTGGCCATAAATACTGTTACAATTAAAAATAAGAAAGGTTTACATTTGAATTTGGAATCTGTCATTTTTATACGATTGTTCATTGAATTTTCTAATTTTGGCGCCAATACATTGTACAATATTTTGCGATATTACAATGGAGTGGGGTGATAAAGAGAACCGAATCGCTGTGATTGCATTACACAAAGTTGGTATGGAGCCAAATGCAATTTTTAAAACTCTCCATACGCTTGGTATTAGTCAAATGTTTGTGTACCGGGCTATTAATAGGTACAATGAGACCTCTTCTGTTTGTGACAGAAAAAGATCTGGCCGTCCACGTAGTGTTTGTACGAAAAAGGTGGGCAAAGCAGTAAGGGAAAGAATTCGAAGAAATCCTGTCCGAAAGCAAAAGATTTTATCTCGGGAGATGAAGATAGCACCCAGAACCATGTCGCGTATTTTAAAAGATGACTTAGGACTTGCAGCCTATAAGAGACGCACTGGTCATTTTTTAACTGATAATTTAAAAAAGAATAGGGTGGTAAAATCGAAACAACTACTGAAGCGGTACGCAGGGAGGTCACAGAAAAATTTTGTTTACGGATGAGAAAATCTTTACAATCGAGCAACATTTTAACAAACAAAATGATCGTATTTATGCTCAAAGCTCTAAGAAAGCTTCCCAATTAGTCGACAGAGTGCAACGTGGGCATTATCCGACTTCAGTGCTGGTTTGGTGGAGTGTTAGCTATGAAGGAGTGACTGAGCCATATTTTTGTGAAAAAGGTATCAAAACATCGGCACAAGTGTATCAAGATACCATTCTTGAGAAGGTAGTTAAGCCCCTTTTTTTTTTTTTTTTTTTTCTGGGTGGGAAATCATCAAATGACTCCTCCCGCTCTGGGCGGAGCAGAAGGGAGTGTCAGACTTTTACTGACTAAAACCCACCCGTGTTCCTTCAGTTGCCTGTGCCAGGGGCCACGGTATCTCTTTCGAACAACCCGCAGCCCCGGCGGCATCGGCCCTAACGGACCCCGTCAGTTCGTGCTGACAGCTCTTTGAGGCGCGCGTGGAACATAACGCGCCGTCGACCCGGGCCTGGTCCTTACCGGGCGGCGAGCTGCCCATAGCTCGCCGCCCGCAAGCCCGCGCCTACGGTGGCCGGGAGTCGGCTGTTGACTCCCGTCCAGGGCGTCTCCTGCGGCGGCTAGGAGCGCGAGGGTGCAGCGATTGCCTCTCCCTCGCACGCTCCGCCTCCTCCTTCGCGAGCATAACTGCTTCGCAGAAGGAGGTGACGGCCTCCCATTCACTCTCGCTCCGGACCATGGCCTGTATGAGGGCCGGACGCGAGAGGTCGCCGCCGCCGATCGCCGCCAAGAGGACACGGCGGGGTCCCGCCCAAGCCGGGCAGACCTCCACCGTATGCTCCACCGTGTCTTCCGGGCGATCCCCACAGTGGTGACACCCTGGCGTTTCCTCCCGCTTTATCCTGAACAGGAACCTCCCGAAACAACCGTGTCCGGTGAGGACCTGCGTCAGGCGGAAGGTGAGGGCGCCGTGGCGCCTCTCTAGCCACTCCTCAAAGAGGGGACTTATCGCCGCAATTGTGGCGTGCCCAGCGCTGGGTTGCGACAATCGCACTCTCCATGCCTCTATGAGATCCCGCCGGAGCTCTGTCCGCTGTGCCGTGATTTCTCGCGGCAGCGGAGCAACGCCCCGGCGTTTTGCCTCCTCTCGCCACTCCCATATGTGGGCGAGGACTTTGGCCTCCAGATCCCATGGCGGCAATCCGGCAAGGAGGCTCGCCGCCTCAGCGGAGACCGTGCGGTATCCTCGGATGAGCCGGACAGCCATGACCCTTTGGGACGCGATCAACCGGCGGGCTGGTCGCCGCCTCAAAGATTGCGCCCATATCGGTGCCCCGTAAAGGGCCATGGCCCGCACGACCCCCGCATAGAGCCTCCGGCAGGAGGTGTTTGGTCCCCCTAGATTGGGAAGGAGCCGCCTCAAGGCAGCCCCGGCCCGCTCCAGTCTGGGAGCCAAACGTCGGAAGTGCTCCACGAAATTCCACCGGCTGTCGAGGACGAGTCCCAGGTACTTCATCGTCAGCTCGACGCCGATGTGAACCCCTCCCGCCGTTATTTGTGAACCCGACGGTGGCCCGTACCGAGGACCATGAAAACACATGGCCTCAGATTTGTGCAATGCCACCTCGAGTCCCAATTGCCGGATCCTCTCGAAAATTGTCGCAACCCCGCGTGTCGCTGCTTCGGCCGCCGCCTGGTGCGACCTCCCCTGCGCCAGGACCAGCGTGTCGTCAGCGTAGCAAACTACGCTGACGCCATCAGGGAGGTCGGCGCGCAGCACGCAGTCGTACCCGATATCCCACAGATGCGGCCCTAGGACCGATCCCTGTGGGACACCGCACGACATCTCTCGCCGGTTCCACTCTCCCCGGTGACCGGGGTAGATGACGGCCCTGTCCGTCAAATAGGCCTCGACAATGCGACGGAGGTAGGTCGGCATCCGGTGATACCCGAGTGCCTCCCTGATGCAACTCCAGGGCAGGGTATTGAAGGCATTGGCGATGTCTAGAGACACCGCCAAGACAACCCCACCCCGGGCCACAGCATCCCCCGTCGTGAGGGCTCGCACGCGCATGATGGCATCCACCGTAGAGCGCCCCCTGCGGAAACCAAACTGGCTCTCCGCCAAATCCGGCCCCACCCGCACCAGCTGCCCGGCAAGGCGGTCTGCAATTACTCTTTCAAAGAGCTTGCCCACCTCGTCGAGCAGCACGATGGGCCGGTAAGCGGACGGAGAGTCCGCAGGGCGCCCCGGCTTCTTGATGAGGACCAGTTTCCCCGTCTTCCAACGAAGTGGGAACCGGCCCCTCTCCAAGCATGCGCTTAGTAGCCCCCTTAGTCGAGGCCCGAGAGCCTCCAAGGCCAGGACCCAGGCTTTTCCAGGTAAGCCGTCGGGTCCTGGGGCGGTGTTTCTGGCATTCAGCCTACGTACCGCCACTCTCAACTCTACCTCGGTCACCTCCGGAGCATCGTCGTCGTCGTCAGTGTGGTCCGCATCTGGCATCGCAGGAGGCGGAGCCATGGACGGGGGAGTATGTTCCCCTCGCGAAGGGAACAGAGCGCTCACCACGTCCTCCACGAGCTGGGGCCGGAGACTCTGCGTCAGCGGGGGTGCCCATGGGCGGAGTTTATCCCGCACCATCTTGTAGGGGCGTCCCCACGGGTCTCTGTTCAGAGTCCCCAGCGACTCCTCGCGGGCCAGCCCCCTGGCCCGCAAGATCTCCGCTCGGAGGGCGGTCTTCGCCGCTCTGTACCCCTCGTACAGCTCCGCCTGCACGGCTTCCGTATCCGGAGGGCGGATACGGAGCCTGCGGTGCCTGGTGTACCGGCGTCTCGCAGCCACGCACGCCTCGCGCAGAGACGTCAGCTCCGGCGACCTGGCGCCGGGCGCGTCCGGGCCGGACCCGGGGCATTGCCACGTCACATATTTCGGACATGGCCTCCCGGAACCACTCTGCCTCGTCGTTGATGTCAGCAGGCCTGTCCGGTGGTGACACCCAGGCCTGCACGATCGAGGCTTCCAGGAGGAGCTCCCGGTCCAGCTGTTTCAGCGCCCACCGCGGACCACCCAGGGCCGGTCGGACCGGCGCGCTCGAGGTCTGGGCGGAGACGTCGAACCGGATATACCGGTGGTCGGAATAGGTCTCCACCTCCTCCAAGACACGCCAGTTGACGACATGCGGCGACAGAGCGGGGCTGGCGAACGAGATGTCCACCACTGATTCACCCCGCATCCGCACGCATGTTGGGACCGAACCCCGGTTTAGGACGACCAGGCCTGTCTCCAGAGCCCGGTCCTCCACCATTCTGCCCCGTGTGTCTGTATGCCGGGAACCCCAAGCCACGTTCTTGGCATTGAAGTCCCCGAGGACGAGCACGGGGAGGGAACGGAACCCGACGACGACGACTCTTAACTCCGCAAGGGAGTTGTGGAACTCGGCGAGAGTTCGGCTCGGGGAGAAGTATACCCCTACCACGACTATCTCCCCGAACCGTGCTGCCACGCAACCCCGTCCTCTCTTGACAGCCTCGAGGGACGGGGTACCGGCGGCGGCCGACGAAATTAGGGTCACTGAGCCGCTCAGGTCCTCCACCCAGTCGTCTCTGGGCGGGACAAAGTACGGCTCAGCGACCACGGCGATGTTAATCGACCACTGCGCCATGCTCTGGAGCAACAGATCCTGAGCGGAGGCGCAGTGGTTGATGTTCGCCTGGAGGAGGCGTAATGGGGCCATTATTGGCACTCCATAACAGCCCCCTCCTGATCCCCTTGTGAGGGCCCAGCCGCGGTGGATGCGGCGGCAACGATAGCGGAGGCGGCAGTGGCGACGGCAGTGGTGGCGGCGGCTGCGGCGGTGACGGCGGTGGCGGGGGGCTTGCCCCTGCCCCTGGCTTTTGCGGGTGGAGCGCAGGCCTTGCTCCCGGCCCGGTGATCGGCCGGCTTACCAGCTGCCGCACATAGATAACAGTGCGGCATGGCGTTGCACGAGCCGGCCTTGTGACCGGGCTGACCACAGCGGAAGCAGAGACTGCTGCGGTCCACCTCCGAGGTGCATTTAGCTCCCACGTGACTGCCCACATGGCAGCGGAAGCACCTCAGAGGTCTGGGCTCCAGCAGTTTCACCTGCGCGGAAACCCAGCCCACCAGGAGCCTTCGGCCCTCCCCGGCTATTTTTTGGGCCGCCGACACGGGGCAGCTCACCGTAATGGCTTGCATCCCCGTGAGGTCAGGGCGGAGAGTGCCCGCCCTCACCTGCTCGGCAGAGCACCCCCCAGTCCTGACGATGGCGGACACGACCTCTTCCACCGTCGCAGAGTCGTCCAGACCCAGGATGCGCATGTCAGCACACTTGGTGGGTCTGGACACTCGGGCCTCTTCCGCATCTAAGGACGCCCTAAGCCTTTCGGCCAGAGCGTCAGCAGTCGGGCCGCTAGCCGCACCAGGGACCTCCAGCATCCGGGCACCAGTCGCAGTGACCCTTAGCCGGATGCCTTCTGCCACGCCGAGCTCCTGTAGATTAACCGCCGCTCTCGCCTTGGCAAGCACGTCGCGGTAGGAGATGCCCTTCTTCTCCGCTTCCGGCTGTAGTGTGATCACTACAGCTGCGGTCTTCGGGGCACGAAGCCTAGCCGCGACGCCTCGCTCCTTGCGCCGTTGCCGCCTCTCCTTTCTTTTAGCCGCCCTTGCAGCCTTGCTCGCCTTCCTCTTCTGACCGGCCACCTGCCAATCGGCGTCGGCCGGAGGTGATGCAGGAGGCGGTTGGGGCGGCCGTTTCACCGCCGGGGCTGGGGCTGGGGCTGGGGTTGGGGCTGAGGCTGTGGCCACGTCCCGGATCGCGGCCTCCACGACCGCCGCAAACTTCTTCTTGCGGTCCGCCTCAGGGCCGCCAACCTCACCCGCCTCGTCGCTTGAGGATTCCAAAGCGACCGCGCGACCGGTCCCCCCCTCCTTTGCGGGCTCCTCCGCTTTTTCTGCCGCCTCCCGAGCAGTGAGCCCCCTGCCTATGCCTCGCTCTCGGGCTCCTCCCCGCCTACTGGTAGGGATCTTCCGAGCCGAGGCCAGCTCACCGTCGGAAGACGACCCTTGGCCGTCCACTGACCTAGGCCGCTTAGTGTGGACCTTCCCTGTCGTTGTCGCAGCGGCCATCTCCTTATCACGGCAAGGGCTCCCTGAGCCTCCCGTGCTTCCTCCTCCAGATGCGGCGTCGGACTCCGACCCCGCATCACTCCTCACTTCGTCTGTCGTGTTGGGTTTGTTTTTTAAAGAAATTTTCATAGTTGTTCCCACGAGTAATATTCTTTGTGTACCTGCTCAAAAATACGTGGTTCGCACTAGCGACTAAACCAAGCTACCCATTAGTCAAGCTTACTACCTCCCTCACGGTGCGCCGCCGCTTGGAGGTTTGGGGAATTTTTTATAGAGGTTAATCTTCCTCGCGGTCCGGGCGGTTAAGCCAAGACCCTCGACCCCCGTCAAAAGTCAGAGACATGACCTTGACAATCTTCGGGGCTACGATATTAACGGTGGCAGGAGGGGGGGTTATCCCCTCCTGCCTGCCCGGCGGCAGGGTAAGTGCACACCAGGCCCGCTCTTACTCCACACAGTAGCCGCTCTGCTCCTCATAGCGGCTTGTGTGGAGCGTTCCTCTTGGCAGAACATTAGCATGCGGGCAGCGAGATCTCATTAGGAAATAATCCCAATGAGAAATAGCTGCCCGCACCCCAGGATGCACCGGCCCGAAAACTGGTCTTCCCCCCGGACGTATCCAGAAGGGAACTCCAGTCCCCAGGCACACGTGGAGGTTTTCTGCCCTGGCACCCCAGGTAGTTAAGCCCCTTAACAACACCATGTTCAATAACCAAGTATGGTCCTTCCAACAAGACTCGGCGCCGGGTCATAAAGCTCGGTCCACGCAGTCTTGGTTGGAAGTGAATGTTTCGGACTTCATCAGAGCTGAAGTCTAGCCGTCGTCTAGTCCCGATCTTAATCCGCTGGATTTTGATTTATGGTCAGTTTTAGAGAGTACGGCTTGCTCTAAACGCCATGATAATTTGGAGTCCCTAAAACAATCCATACGATTGGCAGTGAAGAATTATCCCATGGAAAGAGTGCGTGCTTCTATTGATAACTGGCCTCAACGTTTAAAGGATTGTATTGCAGCCAATGGAGATCACTTCGAATAAGCTTTTTATATTTTAAATTGTTTTATATTTATGTATTAAACTAACACACTGTAAAAGTAATAAATATTATTTGCAATAAAAAAAAATTTTTTTTCTTCGTGACAATATTTATGGCAAGACTAGGTATATTGGGGTCGGCTTTCAGTCTAATCGGATGCAGCCGAATACCAGTATATTATATGAAGAGACTGCCTATCTCACGTCAACAACTAATACACTAATAATAGGTACGGATACCTCTTGTTAAGACTGGTTGTCGGAGTTTTGGGATTCTTACGACCCGTAAGGACTGCCAAAGATCCACGATTGAGAGCCGGGAGCAATGGCTTAACGTGCTTTCCGAGGCACGGAGGGGGTCTTGATAGGTAAACCTGGCCGATCGACCCGTACAGCTGTTATTAGTTAGTCACGAGCCCCTCTTTAATTTGTAATGGCATTCTTATAATTTTGTCCTATACTTAAAAAAATATAGCCATAGTAAAGTGGTGGTTGCAAGGGTACAAACGACCCGGCAATATTGCGTGACGGCTGTAAACGTGTACACACGACATGTTGTTTAGACTGTGATTTTTGTGTCGTATAACAACAATAACTAAATTATTGGAATGTGGCTCGATATTTGGTAAAATTACTTTGTATAAGTAACTATTAAGGGTAACAGTTTTATTCACAAATTGTAGGCTGAAGGGTTCTTGATTGACGTGGATTGATGGATATTATAATAATGTGTAAGGAGGTATAATGGTACGTGTATCGCAGTCAAAAACGTAATTACTAATGTAGCGTTTCTGAAGCATATATGTATTATCTCCATATTTATTCTTTTCATCCATGAGTCTTTAGGTAGGTAGCTACAGTCAAAAATCAGAATTAAAAAAAAAACTCCATCGGACTGAAACACGCTGTATCCATTCGCTAGAATGCGAAAGTCGGTTTTCACCGTATATGTTGCACTGAGCGCTGCTCTAAAAAATGGATAGCAAAAAGTTGCATACCGAGGTTTCTCAGTTTTGACATGTGATACAGGTTCCGCAAACTTTAATAAATCAGATCAGTTTCTGTCAGACGGATCCTTTTATCTTCATCAGAAAATTTTTACTTATGACAACCTGACTTTTAATTCGCAAATGAAAATGTGTGAAACAGATGCTTGTTTTCGCTATCTGAGACGAAAGTTGTTCATATTCATGAGTACTTTCCCTCCCTAAAAAATTGCCTATGAATTTAAATGCAACCTAGCTTAAATGTAACCTAATACGAGTATACAGGGTGACATGGAAACTCGACGTATTCCTTGAAATGCGTTATACTAGAGGTCATTAGCAACAAATTTAGTCCAGTTAACTAGGGTTCAAAACTGGATGGTTACCGAGCTGTGTCGGTTCTTTGATTTTTTAGAAATTTTCTGACTTGTTTCCAAAAACAATTAATTATGAGAAAAAACTACTCCACTCCATTTAATTGATACTTTTCTGAAAGTTGATAAAAGAGTGACCATTTAAAAAAAAAATGCTTGCAAAACATACATAATCTCAGAAATAAAAGGTCTTTAATAGCAAAATTTTTAATTTTTAACCATCCACTTTTGACCCCTAGTTCACTGGACTTATTTTGTTGCTAATGACCTCTAGTGTAACCCCTTTCAAGGAATACTTCGAGTTTCCCTGTCACCCTGTATACATATTGACTGCCTCGTTGGTCTATTGGTCGCAAGCGCAACCGCTGAGTGTGAGATCCTGGATTCGATTCCCGGATCGGGCAAGGTGTTATTAGGTTTGTCCATATAGAATTTCTCAGTAGCGGCTTGGAGCCTGGATTTGTACACAGCTGATGACAATAGGCTCGCCTCCTATTACACGGGACTGAAACATAACTGACGTAATGTGGGTGTAGGTGCATGTCTATCTAACCCTTCGGATACATATACAGGCGTGATTTTATGTTATGTTGTTGTTGTTGTGTTTTATGTTGTGTTGTGTGTTTTGTGTTACATAATAATATTATGTTTGAGATTTCTAGGTATTCCAGGCGTCTATTTCTATATTTCTATTCCAGTTACAAACTGTATCGTGACGTAATGAAACCTTATCGTTTAATAATAAATAGTGATCGTGTACTGAGAACGTGTTACCGACGCCACCTGTCACTGAACACGAACGTTGCACGTTGCACTGTAGTGTCTGAACATAAATGTTCAACATTTAACATGACCGCTTACATTGTTGCCGCTCTGTATGGGAGCAAGATTATTTATTACTGAGGGTTACAATGAGAGTTGGGATGGGGAGGCCTGTGTTTTTACTCGTATACCTATGTATTTTGTTGACTGAGATTTGACAGTGCACGACTGGTTTCGGACTCGAACGGATACCCTCGTACGACTCGTACGACCTCGAACGGATGTAGTCGAACGTATTCGTGTCGAGCATTTACGAGCAAGATAGAAATAGACCCAGGAAGACGGAGAAAGAATATAATCCTATCCTATGGTTTAAAAACTATTCATTTATTCACTACACGCTACACATATGTACAACGTACTGCCTAAAACGCTGGGTCTAGAAGCATGAACGGACATCATTCATTTCGTACTCAAAAATTAAAGTGCCGGCCGGAAAGGCTTGAAAACCAGCGAATCAATAACTGTTTGCGTCTTTATTTTATTAAACACACTGGTGTCTTTAAACAAATGTCCAAAATATTGTGTTTTTTGTACTTTCAACTCAAATAGCAGCCAGGGGATAATTAAAAGTTGGTTTTATTTAAATGTTATGTTTAAAACACTTGTTATAAAAATATGAGTTTTGGCATTTTCAATCTCGAATTGTAGACTTTCTTTGTAATTGTAAAAAAAAATATTTCCCATAAGAAAACAGCACTTTAATTTTTTAATATAAAATGTTCGACACTTGAATGATGCCCTTTTGCACAAGACTTTCTTTACTTCCTTATAATAACGATGGTGAGACTTAAGGAATGGGTTTTGAAAATTCCACCCTTTTGGGTTAAATAGGGTATGACAGTTTGTATGGAATGGCGTCATTTTAATCCCATCGGGCACACGGCTTGATGGTGTAGGAAAATATTCAAGGCATTGAGAAAAAAATGGTTTAAAAAAAATTACTTACCTATAATTTTCCAACAAGATTAAGTTAAATGAGGATAATACGATACAACATAATATTGTACCATTTAATTATGTTCATTTCATAGATATTTCAAAAGTTTTCTTTTAAAAAGTCTTCATGCGGCTCACACGTACTACTTGGAAAAATAGAAGAGCAAATATGGCCGCCTCAGGCCGTCCAGCGCTAGAGAATCGTATTCGTTAGCGCTGTTCTTTTGTCATTAGCAGTCTTTTTTATTACTAATTCTTTCCTTTTTATTTCGTCTTAGAATTTAGCTTTAGAGACTTCATTTTCGCAACAGGCTTGTATTTTCATACATATAACTACATCTGCCTACATTATTGTTTTAAGGCTAGTTGAATATTTCATCAGCTTATCGCCAGACACTACTCTGAATATTATGTATTTTCCAATAACTATCTATCCGTAGCTGAACTTGGAATCCAATCTCTTGGAATCTTTTTTATCCTTTATGTAGCGTTGTGAGCTAGCTAGATGCTAAATATTTCACAATTAGTAAGTTGCAAGTCACATCACTAAAATCATGGCACAACACTAATTTCCTAAGAACACTCTGTCATTTTAACATCCGCTTGCATAGCTAGCAGGAGTGATTCCCTGATCCTCAAAATACTGGTACCCCAAATTTAGGGGTTCTACGTCCAGGTTGAGGTCAGGGCAGCTCACCTAATGCGCGCTGCACGCGTAGCTGAACTGCGCACTGCATGCGTAGCTATACTGTGCGCTCACCTACTGCGCGCTGCACGCGTAGCTGAACTGCGCACTGCATGCGTAGCTATACTTTGCGCTCACCTACTGCGCGCTGCACACGTTGCTGAACTGCGCACTGCATGCGTGTGTTAGATATTTCATTTTGATATAATTATATTATTAGAATATTGTTTGTTGGATAATGGAAACTGTCACATTTATGAAGCTTGGGACCAACGTAGAAGTACCTAGTTTGACTAGATATTGTGTTTACAAAAAACAACAGTCTTAACTTGTAAGAAACACTTAAATGTTATAACTATAAATGATTAAGTAATATTTGATATTACTTGTAGTATATCTTAGATTTTATATTGCTATTTTAATATAATAGGTTGTTTCAAATGATTGGCACAATAGTGTCAGTTGATGTTGATATACTTTTTGATGATGTCTAAGAATTCAGAATCTACTCTTATTAAATTGATTAATTACCTTATAATGTTTTAAAACGGTTTCACTACATGAGATTTGTTTATTACTAACTGTGTTAAAAGATATTAAGCCAAAGTATATGATGATCTGTGATTGGTTCAAAATGGCGGTAGATGTTTGACGTAAAAGACGTTGGTAGGCATTGATATATAAAAACTATATATCAATGTTAGTAGGGTATAAAAAGGATTGTAACGACGTTATCAGGTTCAGTTGCTTGGTAGATGTTCAGTTGGTTGGTCCTAGTGTCGTTATTATGTGGAATAGATCGACCAGATGTCACGTAAGTTAAGTAATTTGATATTATACATTAATTATTCCTTATTATGACTATGTTGTTCTGTAAGTCATATTATGGCCAATATTCCTAGCTATTGTTATTATGTTGCTATTATTTTGAATTATCTTGGACCGTTGTTCAAGAGATAGAATAAATTGTTTTTAAAAAATAACGATAATTTATGACAACGTAAGAAATGTATTGATAGAATACTTTAATACTGTTTGATACTTTAATGGAGTTCTTGTCCTTCTTCTCCACGATGACCTAGTTTTACGAACGGAGGACTAGTTTTCTGATTAATTACTGACAAGCCCTAATTAAAATAAATGCCTAGCCTTGTCTATCTGTGCTTTACTTCATAAACCCTTCCCCTACAAACTATATTCAATAATAACCTTCATACACAGTAAATAACTAACTAGTAACCATTCTGATATTCAAAGCTTGTTATTTGGGTAATATATAGGTACATATACTTCTAGCTTATACTAATAATTTAACACGTGCTATACTGTGCACTGCACGCACACCTATCCGCGTGCTACCGGCGGCCTGCTGACGCACCGCGGTCTGCGGCCCACTGAGGCCTGACCGGCTTCGTAAAATCGTACTGGTAAGCCTGTTCCTGGGCCGGAATTCCTGCATCCCGGAAACCCAAGGACGGTACCTTTCCACCCTTACAAGTGTGCATGTGCTCGGAACCACAGACAGTGTGATCTTACCCGCGACCTAGTCTACTTCTACTATCTGTGTAACGTATGAGTAACATTATACATATGAACCTTGCATAACTGTTTTTACTACCTTACCTAATTTGTTAACGGCCTGCGCAGCCTAGCTGCAAAGCCCTAGCCGTTACAATCAACAGTGCTATCTGTTGATAAAGAAAAAAAAGATTTGTGAAAAACAAACTGAAGCGTTAATAGATCACAAGCGCATCTTTATACAAACTTTTGCTTTTCAAGTTAACGCTTCTGAACTATCATCGACCTCATCTAGCTAAAGTAGTAAATACCACCATCATCATTATTCATTTATTTGTTTCAACTTTTGTCTCCTCCATTGACATACTTGTATAGGTAATACATAACATACATAATCCGCCTATGTAATGTTGCCACTGCTGGGACATAGGCCTCTTCTCTGTGAGAGGGAGTGGGCCATAATCCACCACGCGGGCCCAGTGCGAGTTGGTAGATGTCACATGTCTAACAATTTTTGGTTCTAGGGCATGCCGGTTTCCTCATGATGTTTTCCTTCACCGTTTTGAGAGCAGTGGTGATGAAATAATTAACACAACCGCGACCCACAACTCGTAAGTCCCGGCCGTTACCACGGGGTCACCACTGCTTATCATGGGTAATAAGTACCTCCTTCTTAATCTACCTCATTTTCTTCTTGCCTCAATTTTGCATTCAATAAATACACAATATTACCGCAGTACCTACGTATATGTGGGCAAAAGTTAGATTTTGCATCAAACACGAAGTAAGTCATAAGTTTGAAGTAACAACTCACGGCTTATCACGTCTGTTACACGCCGGCCAGATATGGGTCACAGTACTCACAGTTAGCGGCCGGCTGTTAACGATCTGTAGCTGTCTGTGTGTGTGTCGGACACAGCTTACATCACACTGTGACCAGCTCATTAGCCCCATATTGAAGTAACTGTAAGGACGACATTGAACATGTGCTACAGCTGTTCCTGTAGTAAATTGCGATGCTAAGTTTAAAGTTTTTAGACAGTCTCTAAATATATAGGAACGAAAGAATATCGTAAATAATTTTCCATACTAAAATTGTGCGTGGAAGACGAGCGAGTGGTGAACGGGAAAAAAACCTTATATTGAAAATGGAGCAATGGAGCAATTCTATTTGCCACTTCCTTGCACAGCTATGCTGGAAAGCCAACCTAAGGTAGATAAGATTGAAAAAAAAAACTGGTATTTTTAAGTACAATGCCAAAGCATAATTAGAGTTCCATTCTCTCAATTTTGTAAAACTTATGATTTTAAAGATTTGTTAATGAGTGCATAGTTAGTCTGTACCTAATGTGAAAGACCGGTTCGTGCCAAAGTGACCTTTGCGCTGTCACCGATAACGCCGCGCCCGTGTAATTGCCGAAGTATTGTATCAACAAAATTGAAGTAGGTAACTGTCGTACCAGCGACACGCAGAAGAAGAAGAATACTTCATGTGAAAACTATAATTATAAGCATGAGCTTGGTGATAATAAATAGTTTGCCGATAAAAACAGGACCTTTAGAACCATAAACTTTTTAAATTGGTACGTTTCTACGAACGGAGTCACCGATGTCGTTAACTTAGAAGTGTTCAATTAAATAAACGTAATTCGATTTAAGAGCCGAATCAACAGGCTGTGATTTGTTTGACATAACTTACAAATATTAGCAGGCTCCGTCTTTGAAGTCTGTAAACAGCAATTAGTTTTAATATGTTTATTCATTAAGAAGAATGAATAACTTTTGTCAATTCTTTTCCACTAGTAGGCACAGTCAGGGAAAAACATTGTTTATAAAATTGACACAGTACGTCAATAAACCACCAAAGAAAGTCATTACGCCTATTAACCATTTCATACAACTGACAAATCTTTATTCGTTTCTTTCGCACTTCCCATTTATGGAATCAAACTCACCTTTTAGACAGAATGGACCAAATTATCCGGCACACCCTACTACACTTGGATTTTAAATGTGGCCATGGACGACCGAGCTTGGGCACAAGCTACTCTTCCCATTCGTATCATCTCTCGGTGTCCGCAAAATTTCTAGTATTAGTTTTCATATACTCGCTCCAGGGAACTGAGAAATTAATCACGAAAATCCTAGCCTTCACACGGATTAATTTTGATGAGCCGTGCTTCACCGCGGTTATGGATGCCTGAAGACTCGCTTGCTCGAACACAGATCTACCCGATAATCTATTTTCCTAGAGACGGTGGGATAAGCCGCTCTGCAGAGTAGTACAGGACAATTTAGTTGATTCGTCTGCTACTACTGCGGAGCGTGCGCGCCTGCTGGCTGTGGGTAAATGGGAGTCGGGTACATGGCTTCATGCAGTACCGTCGTCGGATATAGGCACTTTGTTCGACGACGATACTTTTCGCCTCGTTGCTTCCCTACGACTAGGAGCTCCTTGTTGTTCTGCTCATCGCAACAGTCTCGGACACCCTCGGTTGAAACCCTCGGGCCGTGGGGTCCGAGCACACATGTTCTTCTTAAGGAAATTTCGAAACGGCTGGTTAACACTTCCCATGACCCAAGGGCTGGCTTTTGCCTTGGCTAGAGCGTAAGCATTGCCATACAACGTGGTAATGCCGCCAATCTCTTTGGTACTCGTACATTACCAGTCGACAGCGACAATCTGTCAAATTATATACAGGGTTATTTTTTAAAGACCAGCCAAATTTAAGGATGTGGTACAGACCATCAAACTGAACAACTTTCTCCATGGGACAAATAGCGTAATCGCGAAAATTTTATCAACTGTCCCATAGAAAACTTCAATACCTACTCGACCTAAATGTATGGGACGGCTGAATTTTTATTCGCGATTACGATGTTGGTCCCATGGAGAAAGTTGTTCAGTTTGATGGTCTGTACCACATCCTTAAATTTGGCTGGTCTTTAAAAAATCAGCCTGTATAAACTAGCTGCGCCCCGCGGTTTCACCCGCATAAATTTCGATCCCATGGGAATATTGGAATAAAAAGTATCCTACATGTTAATCCTGGTTATAAACTATCTGTGTGCTAAATTTCATCCAAATCCGTTCAGTACTTTTTGCGTGAAAGAGTAACAAACATCCATCCATCCATCCATACAAACAAACATTAACGTTTATAATAATAGTAGGATACTAGCTTCTGCCTGCGACCTCGTCCGCGTGAAGTTCCTTGTTCCCCGTCCCACCCCGTTGCATCGCATCGCCATTCCGCGCTCTTACTTCGTGCTAAGCGTTTCTTTCTTTTCTTTCTTACTTTTCTTTTTGCTCAGCTCCAAACCTAGCGTGATGTTAAATAGTAGAAAACTAGGCTATCAAATACAAAATATTTTTTCAAATCCGACTGCTATTTCCAGAGATTAGCGAATACAAACAAAAAAACGGGGAAACTCTTCCGCTTTATTATTAGTATCTACTTCTTGACTAAAGTAAATTATTACTTAATGTAGAATAATGGTGGTGGTGTTGGTTGACTGGTAGAGAATTCCTATGGCATTAAGTCCGCCTTTGTAACTTTTTGTGCGAAAAGTTTAAATAAATAAATAATAATCCCCTGACCGATTTCGGTCCCGGTGGCCAATCCCAACGAAGATTAGCCAGGTTCGCAGGAGATATTAAAGTGCACAAGGGTGTGCGCAAACACAGTTGCACTCTCTGTTCCTTTACTCTCATAGTCCGATGGGATGGCTCATAAGCTTAATACCAGAATCGCTAAATACAAGATTCGCAAATTAGCAAACTCACAAAACACTGGATTCGCCATATACCAGATATGCAAAAACCAGAAACGCAAAATACCAAAAGTACAGTCCTAAAAAAATGAGTTCTGGGATGGCAATCCGACACAAACGGGGATAAATCAGGCGCAGAACCAACGAATTTACGTGGTTTCCGAGGCACGGGGGCATCACACCATCAGCTTCCAAATTCTGGGCTGCTACTGAGAAATTCCTCATGGAAAAAGTCATTAACACTTTGCCCGACCTGGGAATCGAACCCAGGACACCATGCACAGCAGTCGCGCTTGCGACTACGAGACCAATGGGGCCGAAAATGAAGAATGATTTATTACATACGTATTTAATTTTTCTCGGCCAGTACTTATAAATACTCGCAAAAAGATAAACTTACAACAGTTAAATTATGTTACTACAATATATTGCTAATGGCGGAGCCACCATTAGCAATATATTGTAGTAAGGCTATAGTTAGATCCATAGTGCGTGGTTAACACCCATACACGGTCGTGGTTGCTGATTGTACCATATTTACAAACTGCATAATAATATGTTCATTGTGTGATATCGGTTGAAATGGTAGCAAAGAATCAGCTAAACGTTAATTTAAATGGTTTTAGACGTTCAAATCCTACTACTGTAATATTATAAACGTGAAAGTTTGTATGGATAGATGGATGGATAGATGGATGGATGGATGGATGGATGTTTGTTACTCTTTTACGCAAAAACTACTGAACGGATTTGGATGAAATTTGGCACGCAGCTGGTTTAAAACCAGGATTAACACATAGGATACTTTTTATCCCGACATTCCCACGGGACGGAATCTTATGCGGGTGAAACCGCGGGGCGCAGTTAGTACATTAATAATAGAAAAATGCGTAGTGAAAATGTCATTTGATCTAGCTATGTAGCTATGTCTATACATGCGGAGAATAATTCTTATTCTATTTATCTATACAAATAAATTAAATTGAAGTGTCTGTTTGTAATGTCAAAATAACAGGTTTTTACTAAATGCACATGAAAATATACGGTACTTATAAAAAAACAATTTTTGAAATGTTTGTCTGACTGTTTGTTTCGGATCTCCAAAACGGCTGGATAAATTTTTCGGGACGAGACTTTCATTGGCATCTGCCAATGAAAGTCTCGTCCCGTAAAATTTAAATAAAAGTAAGACTAAGTTACTCCTTATTACATCAGCTATCTAGCTGATGTAATAAGGAGTAACTTAGTCTTACTTTTATTTTAGAAAAAAAAATAGGGTTCCGCGAATTGTTTACGCAAAGACCATCCTATTTAAAAAAGAAGCATTTTTTTTTTCTAAGCTTAGCGCTGTAATTAATAGCTACTGTGACACGAGACATTGGATGTTTATTTCAGAGGGGAATTCCCTTAATTTTAAGAATACCTCTAATTTCGCTACATTGTTGGCAAGTATTTGACATTGATTGTCGCTGAGATGAGATTGCGACTTGAATTTGAACGTTTTTAAATACGGGAATTGGCCTTCTGATCTCAGTCTCAATCTGTCAAAAATACCTGTAAGTTTCCCTACATTTTGATAAGTTTTTGGCACTGATTGTCGCTGAGATGAGATTGCGACTAGATTTTGAACGTTTTTAATTACGGGAATTGGCCTTAAAAAGCGAATCTTGATTGGCTTAAAGTTAGAACTCGATCAACATAATTGGAATGGCATGTCAGTCAATAAAAACTTGGAACGCAGCCGCTCGAGACCAATTAAATAAAACAAGTTTACGAAATCAATTAGTTGCAATGTGGGCTTTACAAAAGTTGTTATTGAGTTTCCCAATTCGTAATATGTCCTACGTTAGGTTTTATGTATCCTTTTAAATTTAATTTAACTTTTGGCAAATGAACTTTGTCATGCTACCATGCGGCTTTACTTTTTGGTACCTAATAGTTTACGCTTTATTCATTCTGTTCATGTTACAGAGTCAGGACTCTGTATTGTAAATGTTTATTTGAACAATTATAACTTTCTGCTATGCGAGTGTAGATCGTGAACTTTTTATTGAGCAAATTGACTTACATTACGTAACTTTGAGTCTTAAGTGGCTGAAAATGGTGTATTAACATGCTTACTTGTTCATTGTTATTAATGCGTGTTTTCTTGCCGTATTCTTGATATTGGGTATACAAACCTTCTTTCCATTAAGGGGCTAGGTTTTATGCAAGTGAGCTAAAGTGATCGCTGCTTTTAGGTATCGAAGGTTTAGTGTACTCATAGGTAGGTATGATATGTCGCGCTATATCGATAAAATAGTATATCGATATGCTTATTGAGCAAAGTGCTCGAATAGAGCCAGTAAAAAAGTAAAGCCATCATTCTATAAAATCAGTGATTACATAAAAACAAATCAAATGGGTTTTGTTTTGTGGTTTTTAACCCTTGTTGCCGGAATGATATGACTCACAAATGGTTCAACAAATAAATACGGATCACATAAACACTCATGAATAGTTTGTTTTCAGCAATGAAAACGTTGAAAAAGGCGTAATGTTTTTCTTTGTTTTATTCCTGGATACATTCGTCTGTAACCTGTTTCTATTTACTGGTACTGCCTGTACGTCGGATTCCGGATTTTGAGCCGAGACCTTTTAACGAAACCAATCTATGGCAGAACGCTATCCATTTCAAAACCATGCGTCGATAGAAATGTGAAGTAGTGAGGACAAAGCTCTAGGAATCTTAGATGAAAACTCCCTCTCATACCTCTCATACATAGAGACCTGCGTGCTAGCACTGGGAACATAATAGGCGATTTAATGTAAAAACTAAAATATTTTACAAGCGAAGAGCGACCGCTATATGAACGCAAACGAAGTAAAAGGAATAGATTTGTAAGGATCGTAGCAGGTGGGGTTCTGTAGTTTCTGCCTACTACCGTGGGAAAGGCCATGAGTTTATGTATGCACCTCTCCAAGCGGTACAATACTTTTTGCTCAATGCAAGTACAAAAACAATCACCTGCCTAGCCTTTTCCCAAGTATGTTGGGGTCGGCTTCCAGTCTAACCGGATGCAGCTGAATACCAGTATTTGACTTGAAACGACTGCCTATCTGACGTCCACAACCCAGTTACTGGGTAATAAGATACCCTGATAGATAAGACTGGTTGTAAAACGTTTGGGCTTCTGACGACCCGTAACGACAGCTATGAATGACAGCCGGAACCAACGGCTTAACGTGCTTTCCGAGGCACGGGACTTGATATGTAAAAATGGTGACCCATCCAAGGACCAACCGTGGTGAGTGTAGCTTAATATGGTCGATCGACCCGTGCGACTTTTATTACTTAGCCACAAGCCTCCCAAAAGTACAAAGACAATAATATGTACACAAGTCATTTCAATACCCTTTTCAAATCCAGCTGTTTACAACATTTCCACGAATTCCTATAAAGACAAAAAGCCGTGGTCGAGCCCTTGTTTATAATTTCAACTTGATTAAGTGTGAATAAAACGAACCTAGAGTTAACTTCTCAGAAATTAGAAACCCTGTTTCATTTGAATATTTAGCAAATAGTTCAAGTAGAACAGTTTTAATTTACAAGAACAATTTATAATGAGTTTATTTTAAAACTTTTATAAAATTTGTTAAATACTAGCTTCTGTCCGCGAGTTCGTTCACGTGGAGGTCGTAAGACACCACGATATACTAAAATAACAGCCACATTTTTACTGCATTTGTAGTTTTGACTTCAGCAGCCAAAATATACAGTCAGGGACTGGTGACGCGGGAGCAAGCGACTGACAGTAAGTGTCCACCCGTAGATTTTACTAGCAATTTCCCATTGGTTTTTCGTTTTTAGTAAATGAATGCACATTTGCGTTTCCTTTCCCCATATGATAGATACTTAATGGCGTAACACTGATACACTGACCAATGCATGCCTATAGATTATTTCTGACGAACGGCTTTCACAAGACAATATAACAGTCGGTTGTAAACACACGAGATTTCTCATTAACAATCATCTAATCTAACCATAGATATTTATTTATTATAACCAAAGATGACACGGTTTTTTTGACGACACGGTTGTCGCAGTGGGTGAGCGATCGACTGCTGCGCTGCGTGACGCGGGTTCGATTCCTGCACGGAACAAATATTTGTATTGCCTACAGGTGGTTGTTCCGGGTTTGGCTGTTTGTGTATGTGAGTTTAAATGTTTGTAAACGCACCCACGATACAGGAGTAATTCCTAGTGTGGGGCAACGTAAAAAAAAAAAACACAAAAGAGGCATAAACTTTGTTTATCTGTGTACGTTCTTCGAACTATCATAAAATAATATAACAACAGGGAGCAGAAAAAAAAAACCAATCGTTGGGTTGTAGTGTTGAAAGTTGACTGAAATATCCATTCTTATATTATGCCATGCCATTTAAAAGGTTAAATCAGTAACTAACTGCAATATTTTGGCTCGTCTTTTTACAATTTGCGGTAAACTATAGAAAAATTGAACAAATTGCAATATTGCTCTTCCCCCATAGCAAATAGCATGATAATTTATAGCATACCTACAGACTGACCAAACTCATAGAGAATATGTAATATATATATATATATAATAATATGTGCAAAATTTGAACAAAATATATTCGGTAGTCTTTGCGTGGTGATGCTGGAAGATACATTCAGACAAACAGACAAAAATTATAATTTCGGCATTAGAATCGTTCCCAGACATAGCAAAAATGACTCAAAAAAAACTCATTGTACAGTTTTGACTTCGCTACGATTTTATTATATATGTATAAATTTTATTTAGGAGTTTTCCAGACAATTTATCAGTCTCACCATTCTTCCCTTTAATGATCTTAATTAGATAAGTATTACAACTTCCTCGAAGAAAGTATCCTGTAACATAATTAATTTGATCGATGGAATGGTTTTTTCTTTCTTTCTTGCGTAGAAATTAAAAAGATTTTTCAAAATGTTGCGGAATTAAATAATGTTACAGGAAAATTATTCTGAATAATATATTTTCGAAGATTTATTTTTCATTAGGATTTTGAGTCAACCTGATAGATAAATTTTTAGTTATTTATGATTTCCTATAATGGATAAATGGATCTTGAACTGTCCCGTTGGCTTGTGATTACTGAGGGTGTGGTCAGGACCCCACGCATGATTTTTCCCAGGTCGGGCCAAGTGGGGTCGACGGCGCGTTGTGTTCCACGCGCAATTCAAAGAGATGTCAGCATGAACTGACGGGGTCCGCTAGGGCCGATGCCGGCCAGGGCTGCGGGTTGTTTGAAAGAGATACCGTGGCCCCTGGCACAGGCAACTGAATGAACACGGGTGGGTTTTAGTCAGTAAAAGTCTGACACGCCCTTCCGCTCAGCCCAGAGCGCGAGAGGTCATTTGATGATTTCCCACCAATGTCGGGCCAATTGTTATGGAGTTTTTCTATTAGGAATTTCTTAGTAAGCGTCCGGAGTTTGGATGTTGACGGTGTGATATCCCCGTGCCTCGGAAAGCACGTAAAGCCGTTGGTCCTGCGCCTGATCTCTCTCCGGTCGTTTCAGAATGCCGATCCATCGGACTAGGAGAGTGAGGGAAGAAAGAGTGCACCTGTGTCTGCGTACACACTTGTGTACTATAATATCTCCCGCGCCGAAGGCTGGTCTCTGCTGAGATTGGCCGCCATGGCCGAAATACAGTCTGGAGGTATTGAATACCGTTCCGATTATAAATAAAATAGTTTTTTTCTAACCAATACGGGACAGTTAGAATTACGAGGTAACGAAGAGTTATGAGTATCAAGAGGTGAATAAAAACTATAATTTGCAATTAGACATCAACAATTCAATTTAACAAGATTTATTTAAAAAAACATCAGACATCGCAGTCAGTTTGATTCGATTCAAAGATTTAACAGAATCAAATCGTATTCGATGTTTAAAACGTGTTCCATGTCGTCCATTTTGGGGCGTGTGAGATCCTCCGGTCTACACTCTACAGACCCGCGGTTCCATACCTTATTTGCATGTGAAAGAGCGTCAGTTGTACGACTGTACCTACTTTTGTATGAAAGCGGATGAGTAGACTGGCTACAGTAATAAATTGTATACGTTTCCAGTGCCTTCATTGAGTAAGGAACAATGGTGCTGGTTTCTACTGGATGAAGCGTTACTTTTCTTTTTCAAGTGAAAATTATTGGGTGAGCTATACGAATGGATAAGTGCAATTTTACTGTTTTTAGGCATAGGTCGGCAAAAACATTGTTATTGCCTTAATAAAGTTATGTGACTGTGTACTATTTTATAACAAAACTAATAGACAAGCTAGCCTTTAAGAAATACTTAATATTTATGAACTTTTTATGTAACATATTATCAATAGAAGCGTAATAATCTAACAATTTAAATCGTGAATAAAATAATGTAATTGTTTGATTAAATTAACCCGGCGTCATGGGGGTGGAAAAGTGTTACACGGACGTTGGGGTGGGTCTCACCGACCCGTTCATTAATGTCAAAATTATTCCAATACTTTATAAATAAAAAGATTATATTTATTTGTGTTTAGTTTTTTGGGTATTTATGTGAATAAATGAAACACAAATATTATGTTATATTATGATTTAATTATATTTAATAGAACTTTAAAAAAAGAACGAAAATTGTCAACAAAATTTTTCTCTTCTACTTATATGTAATTATATTATTAATTAACAATCAGTCTTAACGTTTTAATGACACTTTTTTGTAGGACACTAAATAAATTTTAGAAAAAAAAAACAATTAATCACTTGGAATTATTATCTTAGGTACAGTCAGCACAGAGTGTCCATTTTTTACTAAGTACCTACAAAAAATACATATAAAATACATTGAACTATATATAACCAGCTATATATATATATAATAATAAGAATCAGCATTGCCATCCAACGTGGTAATGCTGCCAGCCTTTTGGGCACTTATGCCATTGACATTGATGCTGACCAATTTTTTGATGCCCAATGAGCTCCTGCCTTTTCCTATATGTTTTCGTATTATATACTTGTATATAATTGTATATAGTATATATTAGCTATAATTGTAAATAACAACAAAAAATCAAGTATAAAAAGGATAAAAACACAGATAATAAGAAAAAAATATGTATACAAAATGGCGCAAAATTGTTACACTGACTGCGGGGATGGGTCTCACATACCTTTTTCAACTTTGTGCATCTGTATCTCCCACTGCGGCTGTGGCACGACTAACGTGTTGCTTGCAACGCATAGAACAACTCAACAGCTCCAGCTATTGAGAAGAGCAGCAATGTCGCACGCATAGTAACCGAACTACAAGCGAAATAAAATGTGACGGGTCGCACAGACCCAACCCCCATGACGCCGGGTTAAAGGGTTGTTAGTGAAAAACTAAAAAAAATATTATGAAAGTCTAAAATGGTACTGAAACCGAAAAAATCACTTTTTGGTCACTGTCGGTTCCAAGCAAATTTGCGTTAGCACACAATAATCAACGCTCTCGCTGAGCTGGAACTCTATGCGGTCTGCGTGCGTGATGATCAACTTCATGCAATCTTCTCCTGGCGGTTTTGTCACTTGGTGGTGAGACTGTAGTCTTCCTACCAGCTGGCGAGCCGTACTTTGAGGCTGCCTCCTCGCAGCATTTTGTAGAAAGCGGTCTTTTCTCTGATTAGTGACCCTGAATCGTCCTCGGTGGCGTTCAGAAATATCTCTTGTAGCTCTGTAACGCGCCCATAATCTGCAAATTACGTTTGGCTGCTAGTTGACAGCGTCGGCAGTTTTACGTTGACTGCGCCCTGCTTCCAGCACACCCATGGCCCTAAGCATCTCTTGCCGAGCTCAATAACGATGTGACATAACGCCTCAGAGTCACAAAAGTTACAAGAAAGCAGCGAAAATGATTTTTGCTTGAAAAACCGATTATGGACAGTAATCTCTAAAGTTTCAAAACGCCATGAGCTACGACCAAATAAAGTTTTACCTCCTTATTTAAAAGTTCTTTTGCTTTTTGGTTTTAATTTTTAAAATTTCGAACAATTTTTTTATGCAGGTTCCACCAAAATTTAAATATTTCTGTGGCCACTATTTCTTCTAAAAAGTTTTCTTATAAGTTGATAGAGTTGGCTTGTTCCCTAGACTTCATTGGGTAGTGTCTTTTGACTTACCTATGCAGTTTATAGAAAGCTGTAGATTCAATTTATAACAAGACTAAGCTTGAAATGGTTTGCCATGTTGTTCAGAAGTCTAGGGGCCGGGGATGTCACCCGTGTTGAGATCCCAAAGGAGATTGTTACTAAAGCCGACATGAAAACAGCATAGTCCGCTCAGAATGCACTCAAAGTTTGAAAATAAGTAACCTACTGACTGAAGTCTTGTCGACGAATTCCGACGATATTTTGATTATTTTGCCTTATTAATCACAGCCGTGGGACACAATACACAAAACCTTTGTGACAGACGAACAAAAAAGAGATTTTTTAAAGGTCTGATTTCCTTGTAACGTCGAACTTCAAAAAAGTACCTTGGTTTGCGGTACCAACAGTGGTAAGGCCTCATTTACGGAGACGCGGGGCGTTGCGCGTCGCGTTGTGCGGCGCGGCCCGCACTGAATTCAAACATACGGCGTTGTATGAGTGCGTTTACCATCACAATGGAGTACGATATCATCAATTTTTAGAAAACTGGTCGGTTTCATTGATTATCCCGCGTGCGCCGCAGCGTTGCCCGCCGCGTGCTTTGCTACACGCTTGGGGATTCGCCGCGGGCGCAGCGGCGGGCACCGCGACGCTTCCCGCCCCGCGTCTCTATGAACAACGTCTTATATTGCCATACGTTTGTGTTTACGCGTGCGATGGTAAGTGCCGCTTGACGCGCCGCCGCTCCGTAAACAGAAAAATCGTACGACGCGCCGCGAGACGCCGCGTCTCCGTAAATGAGGCCTTAGGGTGGGTACCTGTACAGTCAACAGCAAAAGTAGATGATCTAAATCAGAAATTCAATACTAATGAACGGAGTTCGCGTCAGAACTGTGTGGTGTCGAAGTGATTCAAAAGTATGTGATTGTAAATGATACCGAACATTTACTACTAGTACAGCCACGCAGTTCTGACGCGAACTCCGTTCATTAGTATTGAATTTCTGATTTTGATCATCTACTTTTGCTGTTGGCTGTACCTACTACTTCATCATCATTATTATCTCGCCCTTCTCTTGCCCGGCGCAACATGTCTTTCAATATAAGTACATAAGTACCAGTACGACTAATATAAAAAAATACACCATACCTACCTACAACCTATAGGGAAATATGAAATGATTTGATTTGTATCAATGTGAACCGAAAATTCCCATTGGGCTGAACAAAGCCATCGGTAAAATGATTGTAGCAAAATAAAGAGATCGGATCTTTGTTTAGCTTTAAGTATATATTTTTTGATATACCAGAAGGCCAAATCTCGTAATTTAAAAGTTAAAAATCTAGTCGCAGTCTCATCTCGGCGACAAACAAATGTCAAAAACTTGTCAAAATGTAGGGAAATTAGAAGTATTTTTTGACAGATTGAGACTGGGATCAGACTGGGAACGTTCTTAAAATTACTCTCGTGAGTTTTGCATAGAAATAAAGAACTGATTGGTATAGGACTTATTAATCATATTGAAAACAGTTAAACGTCATTCAATGCAAAAAAGTAATAGTTAGGTACTTAAAATACCTAACATAAGTCCCAGTTGTTCACTTTTCAGTTGTTCTTTATTTATAAACGCTTCTTAGAGCGAATTTCACCAAACTTTTATACCTAGAAAAAGTCTTATCCTGAGAATATATTTTGAATTTTTGACAGTTTTTCTATACTAGAACTGAACGTCAATTTTAATCCACAGATAAAATATGTCTGACTTTGGTAAAATTACTACTGACTTTATTAAACGTTTCTTATCTTTAGAGATAAGCTGTCTGTAAAGATAAGAAACGTTTAATCGTCACAGTCGCTAATCATAACTTTTTTTAAAACTTTTCGTTAGCCTATATACTGTTCACTGCTGGTTACAGACCTCACCCAAATCCTTCCAAGAACTCTTTTCCTGAACTTAAATTTAAGCAACGTTTATAAATAAACCCTTAGTGTTTCTTTAACTAAAAAAAACATTATGAAAAAAAAAAATGATTTTCCTGGAAATATGAATTTGCAAAATCATTTTTTTTTCATAATGTTTTTTTTAGTATCTCGGTATGTAAAGATGGCCTGGTCACCCATCCACAGACAAACCGCGGCAAACGTAGCTTAACCTGATCGATCGACCTTTGCGACTGTTATTATTTAGCCGCAGAGATGTCTTCCCCGACCGTTATACATTTTTTTTCGTTGGTCAGCCTTTTCAATTTTGTTCCCAATATGGCTCCTTTGGCTACCAAACTTACCTACTATTATTGGGTAACGAATAAATAAAATATATTAAATCTCTCAGTTTCACCTTAACCTTCCATCATTTCAGTTTAGGAAATAGGTTATATTTTTTAAATCTACATCAAAATCCTTGAAAAAGTCAAGGTTTTATTGACGCTGCAGTAAAACTCCAAGCGAACAAAATTATACAAAATCAGTTTTAGAGACTTCAGGGCTGAAACGGAAACTATGATTTTCAACCAATGAAAATTCAAAATCAGGTGCCCGTTTCCAATATATTGTTCTACTAGCTTCTGTCCGTGACTTCGTCCGCGTGAAATTTCGGCCCTCGACCCATCGTATCACATCCCATCGCCCGCACGCGATATTACTTCGGTTTCGCTTGGCGTCCTTTCGTTTTGCTCGGTTCCCAAGGGTTGTAGCGTGATGGTAAAAATAAAGCCTTTCTCAAGTTTCTCGCCGCCCGATGGACTACTTAAGCCGTACCCTTTTAAATATGTTGATAATGTTTGTTTTCCATCTCTCACAGGCTTACTTATTAAGCCCGTCACAGACGTAGCTATAATACTTATATATTAATATGAATCATGGCATATTACGACATAGTTTCTATATATATTTTCGAGTTACCGCATACGCAGCTATAATATATATTTCTATGATGTCACCAAAATATGTGTGTCGACATATATATCTCGGTATATTTTGGCATTTAAAACCGCGCTTGCAAGGAGGACCGCAGACCGAGTGAGGGCAAAATATATATTATAGTATAGCTCCCGTGTGTGGTAGCTTGCTATACTTTAATATATATCTCGATATATTAATATATATTATAGCTACGTCAGTGACGGGCTTTATTGGCATGGTAAATTCGATCTAAAAATTATCCCTTTATATTTATTCCACGCAATAATACAATCACATGAAGTTGCCAATATCTGTAAGTTCGGCAGGGTGTGACCCAAATTCAAACGCTTACATGTCATTTGGGGCACAAGCGTTATATTTATGGCCAGTTGCTAATAAGCATAATGACGTGAAATAATTTATTACTGGCCGTTCAGAGTGAGACCGCGACTACGCCAACATGAAACACATTTCGCCAGTGTCATGAAAATAAGCGGAAAGTTCTGATTACGCTAGATCCAGTAAATATATATATAGCCTACAAAACATTCCAACACCCTAATTGAGTAACACACTATGAATCAAAATCTGAATAATTTTGAAGGATATTGCTAATCCATTGCTTCGTATGTTCGAAAAATATGTCTGCTGAACAACTACAATAACGCCATGTATGTTGTTGAACTGTCAAAATGAAATCCATTGCTACTGATAGTGTGTTAAGGAATTAGCCCGCAGTTATTCAAAATAATATACTAGGGATACATGAAACTATTTTTATGCGATACAGGATATTATTTTGGGAAATGGAAAAATCTTTGGCACTGATCAGACTGCAGACACTTTTCATTTAATAGTTTACTGAAAAAGGCAGTGATTGAGAAAAATTTGATCAATTTTTGATCCAATTGGTAACCAATTTAAAATAGAATAGAATAACGTATACCGGAAGCAAAAAGTTTAAGCGTCAGTATTATCCCTGGCGGGTTGCTAAGCGCTGGTTTTCAGCTTATTAAACCCATGACTCCAGTTTACAAAAAAGGGGCGGAGGGGCGGGGGGGGGGGAACGGATTAATATACTAAATGATAATTATAATGATGATCATACATTAATAATATTAAACAAGAAAAAACGAGTTTTTTTACATTTTGCTTAATCTTCATACATTTAAATGAACTACCTTATTAGAACGTGATTATACTCTCGTTATTAGCAAATCCCGATTCGCTATGTCTGTAGTTTTTCGGTAATGTCGGTAACTTATCGCGGCGATAACCTGGAGAGCAGCTATAAAAGTATGCAAAATCTTTGGAATAATTATGCAAATGGAACATTCCCGCGACCGCCATTCACATTCAAGCAGGTACTTAGGTGCCCAGCGTATTGCAAAGATTAAAGGTGTGTAGGCACACGGACTCGACATTAAATAGTGAATTTGTATAATTTATTTGAAACAGATTTTCCTGAATCAAGTAATTCCAGGTTGAATAACTTTGAGACTTACATAGGGTAAGTTATTTCGTGAAATGAAGGCGGTAAAAATGTCAAGAGATTAGTAAACATTGGATTGGGATCCAGTAGATATAGTTGGAACTGTGGTTGGGAGTAGGGACATACCTATGTTCTGAAAATATTGTATCAAAATATAGAGTGGGATTCATATATATTAAGGTCACTCACCTCACTACTTCAAAATAAACGTTATTCTACATTTCTGTTTCTCAGATCGAAATGAGATGTTAAAAATAATATGATGTAACATAAAACAGTATGTCTGCAGGAAAATAATACTCCGATAAGTTCATTTATTAGCGATATTGATTTTTCGATTGAATAAGCGGCTCGTTGGCTCTGTAAAAATTCGACTTTTAATTCTCTATTGTCAGTCGCGGCGAGCCCGTAATGGAATCAAGGGGTCGGGTCACGTCTTCGACCCTCAAACGGCTGACTGTGGAAGATAAACTTTACCTTCATTGTCAATTTCCTTGAGTCTTGAGGGCACTCCGCACGACCGGAAACAATGAAAGAAAAGTACTTTCAACGAGTTTCTGTTGACTTTTTAAATGGTGCGTTAGCCTAACGCAGACTATTAAGCCGTTTCGATTGCGGTAACGACCTACCGATTTGCTCTATTACTGGGAATGTACGTACTCGCTAGTCACATTATTACCTACTGTGGTAGCGTGTCGATCGATGGGCTGTACTTATGTACCTGCTGTGTAATATTATTAGAACTCTCAATGTGTAATATCCGTAGGCTTAACACCGAGACCTGCATTAAATTTAATGACATAGTCAAACTAATCCGCAACCGATTAAAAGGGATAGGCTTAATTATGTAGCCTGTTAATTTAGAATTGAAATTGGTACGCACCACTCGTAAACTTTCGTATTATTTCACACTACTAATAACTGAATTAATATACGAGGGTTTAAAATCGAAATAGAGGGATGAAAGTTTTATATAAGTTTGTGTCGATTACAAACACAGGTACATAGGTAATATATTTGGTTAGTTCTGTTCGTGTTTTTGGGATAGTGAATTGAAACAGTTATTTATGTGCTGTCCGATGAGAATTGATGTTGATAAGGATTGAAATCCCAGATAGGGCAGAAAGGTACAAAATACGATAGATAACTTCTTTAGATACGTTTTTTGCGACTTCTTTACGATAAGGGAGCGTAGCAGGCATAAAGCTGACGGTCGGATGGCACGATGTGAGGAGAGAATGGATCTTTTGTGTTAGACGAAATTTGAATTTGAATATCAACGAGAACGCCTCGATTTTATTACCAAAATTAAAGTTGGTTAATACAATATTATTTTGATTGTAATCAGAGTTAAAGCAATTTGAATAAATTAATACTGTAAGATGTTTGTTACAGCAGATTGTAAATCGAAGTTTGTAAGGTCGTGAACCTCTTTCGATGGTATTTACGAGAATTTACTTAATTTTGTTTTTAAACCTTATCGATGTTTTATTTGATCTAAAATAATGATTGTTTCGTGTTTTAGATATTGATGATAGGTTTTTATTAAATGCAGCATTTACTTTATTAATCCGTTAAAATATATGAAAATTGGAGAAACATCTTTAGCGATAGGTATGGTTTGCTCAAGCGATACGTACTACAAAGGTTTTAGCTTTTCCATCATGCAACCTCCTCGAATATTTCATAAGTCGATGGCATGTATAATGAGGAGTTTGTTGCGCCACTTCTTCTTCCCAGCTAAAGCTCTAGGAAGTGCGATCTCTGGCCATGTTGGCCCTGCAAATGTTACCACATTGTCGCACCACCTTCGCCGTGAATTATGATGTTTATACTAAATACGCCCTTCATACATAATCCTGGTACCGAAATCGCCACAGTACCAATTATTTTCTCGCACATTAAAAAACAGAGGCTCGCATAATGTGTTTGTCGTAATTTTTGCAACGTAATTTTTCCCAACGTAAGTATCGTATCGTGTCGTCGCCGCCGCGCTGTCGTGTTGGTTAATGTGAAAGCTCGCATTAGTAATTAAGTAGGCACCTTTTATTATGTTTACACACAAAACACAATTAAACTAAGCTTGGTCGGGCGCGTGGCTAATCCCCGGGAACAGACTTGTAACACGCTTTGCCACACACGTGTATGAAGCTAGCTCATTGGCTATATTGTCTGGACAGGTCCACTCAATCTGTGTGGTTCTTTCCTCAAAAGACCATTTCAGACACCAATCTACATGGTCTTCAGATGATCTGACCAACATTATGTCGGGACTTTAAAAGAGACTGTGACCTCTGAGTTTGTTTCGGCCTTTCTTCTCAGAGTAGTCAGATAGGAAACGCTGAACTCAAGTAGTTTAAAAAAAATTATGATTGACGTGTAAAAGTGTTTGTACAAACCTACTTACAGAAAATAAATCATTTATCATTTGTCATCTTGTTTGGACATGTTCCGACAGTCTGCCAATGATTGCAAACTTATACAGGGTCAAATTTAATTAGCTAGCCAACTCTGTTGACGTGATGGGCATCGGTTTTTTAGGACGATAAAATAAAAATATAAAATATTTGACGTTTTTTTGGGGGTTCAACGACCGCTGGGTCTGTTGTATTGAAGTATGAGTTGAGAAAATCTGATTTATTTTGTGATAGCATGTTTAGATAGTTATCGATACTTCTGAGAAGTATACACAAAAAAATCTACACTAGCTGCGGTCAATGACCCCACAAAAAAGTGAAAAAATAAATTTTGTGTCATATTTAGATATCGATACCCACCCATTTGAGGAGTTTCGCTAGCTAATTTAATTTGACCCCGTATAGTGTGGTTGTTAGTGCCAGGTGTTACCTGTGTGTATCGTACCTTTAATCTACTTTATTTATGAGCAACGCATCAGGCCAGATAATCTGTTGCTGATTAATATTGGTGTTAATGATTGATTGGTATTACTTTGTTCAGTGCATGCATTATTTAATACTTGTTGTTGGTTGAGGCAAAAGGCAGAACAGTTAGAACATTTTTGGAACGAAGTTCTATAGCGCATCGTGCGGTAGGAGTAAACTGGTAGAAATCGCTTTATGTAATAAAAAGTCGCATGGAGGGGCCCATGCGACTACTTATTATATGTAATAGAAAGAGATAGAGGCTTTCATGGTTTTCGAGGGCGCTGGAACCGATAGTGAGGTCAAAATGAAAATCCAAGATGGCAGCTGCAAATATTAAAAAAAAATCGTCCTGGGTGTCGTTTTCATGGTTTTCCAGGGTGCTGAAGTTGATGGTCCCCTGACCCCATACGTTTTTTTTATTTCTATAAATGTGCACTACGTAATACATACATATATCCCTTTGCTGATATTATCAAGGCGACAAAAAATCAAGGCGGATAAACAACATTCTAACTTTACCCTCAAAGCAAAGCAGACTAGCCGCTAGAGTGCGTCCTCTCTTGGTTACAGCACACAAAAATTTACTGAAAAAACTGTAACGCGGAACCAGCGTGAAAATTATTTACACCGCACTTCGCCGCTCTGTCGCGCATTGAATGCCTAACGACTATGCCTGTAGAATTGTAGGTACCCACGAAGCTTATCCACATTGCAAAGCTCGTCAGCGCGGTCATTCGGATGTCCGCGGAAGGACGCGGATAGTCAGTGACATCGATAGCTGTCCTGGTCCGTGTTGCTTTGATATCTTTGAAAGTACTGATAATAATGATATTATCTACGGGTAGTGCTAGTATACATTTTGCTGTGTAAAGTCCTGTTATTTTCTTGAGAAAAGCTCGCCTGCGATAGGCAGTTTACTCGTTCACTTTAGGACTAAATGTATACTAAATAACAAGCTTAAATTATTTAAATACTAATAAATGAATAATAATATCTTACTGATGAAAATAATAATATTGATAAGATAAAAACATACGAAGTTATAAATACCCAATGAAGTGTACAGATAACAAGTTTATGTTAAAAATAAACCTCGTGTTTATTCTCACACTTCCACCCAAGGAAGCGCACACGGCCTAAATCTCATCGCTCCCCTTGTAAGGCGCCTCGGACATAAAAATATCAGTTCGACTGTACGCCTGGCCGGAGTGAATCGTAAACAGGCGCGGTGTCACGGCGATAGATCACTGAACACCGATCGTGTAACTTACATATTAGGCCCATATGTTAGCACCGCCGCACTGACAAAAACCAGTCACACGCGCACACGTCCCGTTATGTTAAACTACGAATTGATTTCCTGAAGGAGTTTCTTTGAGATGGCACTGTTTTTAACGCCAGATTCGCAAACATGTGTGTCCTGCGACATATTGCTTTTTTCGTTCGTTTTCTGTGTCGTGTTTTCGCTTTGGTAGACCGTCGATATTGGACTTTTTTCGTGTTCTATGACGAATGCCGCGCGTTTTTGTACATGTAATAAGAGATGAAAAGGTTGTGGTTAGCTGAGTGTGAATGGGTTTGTTAGGTAATTTATAAATATTCTAGCTTCGGCCCGCGACTTTGTCCGCGTGTTTCTTGTACCTTGCACCGCCGCATCGCATCGCATCGCCTGCTCGAGCTATTACTTCGTTATCACTTAGCGTTCTTTTTGACTTTATTTCTTTTTGCACGACTCCTATGGATTTTAGCGTGATGTTAAATAGCCTATAACCTTCCTCGAAACCGGCTGGTAGTTCCAGAGATTAGCGCGTACAAACAAACAAAGTCTTCAGCTTTATTTTTAATATAGATAGGTAGAAGATAGATAGATGATTTTAAAAAAAAAAACTTGTTTCCTGAAGATACGGCGTACTTACTTACTTGAAATACCTTACGGATTCTACCAACCTCTTTATATTTATTTTTCCGTTTGTTAAAAAAATACATAAAACAGATACTGGTGCCCCATAAATCAATTTATTGTCAAAGTGTAATAAAAATATCCAACGTTAAACACTCCAATTAAAAGTTAAGTACCATTAATACAGAATCAAGTTGAAACCGTAACACCGTAACTTGAAACTCATAATCTCAATCAGAAGTTGGAGGCGGTCACAGAAATGCGATAAATCATTAAATGCTGAGCCTTATTGACAGCCTACGTAACATTTAAGAGAACTCTTGAAATCAATTTCCTCGCTGAGTTAAGAGGAAAATCTGATATGGCGGGTGTACCTACGTTCGGCTTTCGGCTCTTGACGTCGATTCGGCTCTCGTCGTTCGGCCGTAGGAATCACTGCACCATGCACTAACTCCGACCTTCGGACAACCTGGAAATTAGATTGTAGCTGCAGCTGACACATGCTTCGACCAATACACTCTTTTATGCTTAGAACGACTATTTGCGCTTCCTATGTCCAATGTCCGGTGCACGTAATTGTATACTGATCCGAAAGAGGAGTTAGGTTTTATTTGGTTTCAGAGTTGGCTGTTCGATGTGTTTGTTTAAAGATATAAAACCATACGGACAACATTAACGCTAAGGTGAATCGTAATATCCTTAAACAAGAGATTTTCTCCGTGACAGGTCAATTTGGCAGGATAATTTGGCCTTATCTTAAAAAAAAAAGAAAAACAACACGTCGTTTATTACGTGTACTTGTCCTCAAGTGTAATCAGATAACAAATTCATCCTGTTGGCATAAAAATGACGTACTAGTGTACTTGCAAGTGTTCGGGAATATTCGGGCGACTGGCGGCTTAGCTCCGTGTTAAGTGCCACCCATAAACAAGGGTCCCTTAACACGTCACTTGCTACAAATGGACTCTTTATGTCCCCGTCAAATATAAATTTCCTCGATTTCCTTGCTGGGGGAGTTTTCTTGTACTGCGGATTTGCTTAATTATATTTATTGGGGTTTTTGTGTCAGCCGCGTTTAAGGGATGATCTGAGGGGCAATTCTCGTTATTTTAAGAACGTTCACAGTCTGAGGGGCAATTCTCGTAATTTTAAGAACGTTCACAGTCTGATCTGTCTCAATCTGTCAAAAAATACTTCTAATTTCACTACATTTTGACATTTGTTTGTCGCCGAGATGAGACTGCGACTGGATTTTGAACGTTTTAAATTACGAGAATTGGCCTTCCGATCTGTCTCAATCTGTCAAAAATACCTCTAGCTTACCTACATTTTCGACAAGTTTCTGACATTGATTGTCGCTGAAATGAGATTGCGACTAGATTTTGAACGTTTTTAATTACGGGAATTGGTGTTCTGGTGTCGTGGTGGTAAAGTATTTCTACCAGGATTGTGTACCTAGAAATCCTGCAACTTCATGCCTAAGTACTTGACATAAAAGCAAATGGAGACTTTCACAAACGTCTGCATACGTCATTCCTTTGGTAACCACAATCCAGAACAAACTACCAAACCCCAATAATAGTATTAGTGTTTACTAAAAGCTAGGTCTAACTTTGTAAAGGCTTTACTGCCCATAAAGCATTCAAACATTTTTTGTTAACGGTTTTTGTGAGCGTTTTCCGTAAACACAAAAAACCGTTAAACGTGCACATTTATCTATCGCGAAATTACATCGCATAAAAATTGAAACACTGTTGGTACAATGAAAAGATTTTTTTAAAGTTCACTGCACCGAGCAATCCAACAGCAGGGTTTGTTTTTGTCGGGCTTGATAGTTTTTGATATATGGACTGGATAAAAAATGTATAATAGACAAATGTTTGTACATTCTCGGTAGAGTGGAGCTGGGCCGAGTGCATGATAAAAATCCGCGGCAGTTTGTTAGGAGTTTTGGCGCGTGGCGGCGTGTCAAGAAGTGCTGACAGGAGCACACTCATGCTGCGATGTTTCCCGGCTGCTGTGCCGCTACTCGCCGCTAGTCCGCTACACAACAGTTTTTTTCTTCCGTCGGTACACAGCGGTTTGCAATTCAACGCTCGTTTTTCGTTTACTTCCCTTCAACGTTTGCATTGTTTGTAATCGGACAGACGCTGCTTTGTAACGTAGGTATGTGTGTTCCGTGAGCGGGCAGCTTTTTCGATTTGTTTAACGCTATGTTGGATTCGGTTTCACAGCTAACGTCGTGACCGTCCGCTCTGCCGCGGCCGATGCGAACAGAAATGAGGCAATTCAAAAAAGAAATTAATGTATAAGTGGTTAAGCTCCAGATATCATTCAAAATAAGTGAGCTCCATAAAACTCGTTTTAATACTTTATTTCAGCTTAAACTTCCGTAGCTTTTAAATTATTTGTCCGTGGAGGCTGGAGCCATTCCAAATTAAATTATACGCAGAAAATGTTCGGTCACATTGCAAAATTCATTATGATTTCTGTTCTGGGCGATACGTTTAACGGAGTCGTTTTTACTTAATTCCTTGCCAAGTTGTCCGCTTACAGCAAGTGACGCATTTAAATTGAATTTAGGATGACAACTCCAATTCGTGTAATAAGAGTTTGGTTGTTTGGAACAATTGTACTAATCCGACAATAATTGGGCGACAAGAAATTTCGTGTCCGCCATCGAGACGTTAACAAAACATAAACGTGTCAATACTGCTAAGTCTGAATAAAGAACGACGTTTTAAACCCAGAGGCTTTCGTTGTTTCTGTGTTGACTTGTGTTTTAATCGACGTAGGCGTAGGAATGCTCTGTTCCAAAACAATTTGATGAAAATGCAATCATGGTCACAAAACGTAATTGTGAGTGGTGGATACCAATATGTAACTTAAATAAGCCTATAATGTTCCCATTGCTGGGACACAGGCCTCCTTTCTATGAGAGGAAGTGGGCCGTAATCCACCACGCGTGCTGAGTGCGGGTTGGTAGATGTCATATGTCTTCGGATGTTTGGTTTTAGGACATGCCGGTTTCCTCACGATGTTTTCCTTCACGGTTTTGAGAGCAGTGGTGATGAAGATGTTTTTCATTTGACAATGTTTGGGGTTGTTTTTATAACCTCGCTTTTCGTTGCCGATTTTTCTATTACAATTCATAACGTTATTCAAACAATAATTGTTGGAAAAACTGCTGAGATATAAAGTTGAAACCTTTTAAATACGGATAAATGTGTCACTCATCATGTTAGCCTGAACAGCGGGGTAGCGTAACACTAACAGTAGGGATGGCTTTCATTTTAACAGTTCGACAATGTTCATTGTTTTATTTGTTGTTAAGCAGACAAATTTTTCGAACAATAGATTAACAATATCCTTAAAAATTATTCAGATTGTGATTAATAGTGTGTTCCGCGAAAGGGGTGTTGGGTTTGTTTGTATTGTATTATATAATTACATAGCACAGGTGTGAGTAGGTACTATGTACTATAAAGCTACCGTACTGGGTACGCTTTTATTGACTTGAATGTGCCCAGTTGAGAGTATGTCATGCTCACTCAAGTGTGTCTCTGGTGGTAAGCGCATGTGTTGGATACAGGGTTGCCGTCAAAATGGTTATGTTGAAGGGTGATGCGTCATGTTCGGGAACGGGCGCCGTCAGTTGGGACTAGTCATTTCTTAGCTGTCACGGCTTATTTAAATTGTTTTAATTTTTATTGTAATTTTTTTGTTTTAATTTGCTGTACTCTGGATGCATTTAACGTGTACGTCTTTTGAACCGAATTATAACAATATAATTTAAGAGAGTGTCCATAGAGTTTCTTGCCCGTTCTTCTCCATAGGCACTTTGCTTCGCTTTGGAATGGGCAACTAGCTTCATATGTCTGACTTGCCGACTTTTTGATCATTCAAAAGTGCCTGTAAATGGTTTCATTGAAATACAAGTAAATGCTTTGAGTTTAAGTTTACACTTTCATCAAAAATATTTGGTACAGATTATAGCTTACCTACCAGTTACCTACCTACCAGGGTAAGCTATTAAAAATAACATTATGAATGGTAGCCATGCCTTTAATTTCCCCTACAAACCTCTTATTGATGGAATACTATGACGGTATTCATTCAGATTTCCATTGAAACGTTTTCAACAATTTTACCTCGGAGTAGCAGGAATTAATGAATGCGATACGCTGTTGCCGGATGGTTCGAACGCAATCATGTTTTGCTAGTCCATCGATGCAAAGGAGCTATTAGATTGTAGGTATGTAGATGTACCAAACATCTACCTTGTGATGTATTTAATGCAAGCCAGAACATGTTTGAACAAGCTATGCTAATATTCATAACAAATGATTATAAAGGGCGAGTAAAGTTGGAAGTAACTTACGAACAAATAAAAATACACACACTTACAACAAATATAATACAAATAAAATATAAAATATGTCATATTTCTATGCAACCTTCTTAAGCATTCTTTCTTATTTTAGCGACTACCACATACCTCTGAAAGTTCTACCGGAGTATTTACTTTTTTTGTGCATTTTTTTAGAAGGTAAATGTTAAATCTTGTGAAGTAGGAAACGTAGCGTGGGTTGCCCCCCAGCTAGATCGGTCAATCAATGCTTTGGATCAATCAATACGATAAGTATTAGATTATTAACTGACCCTACCACTTCTCTTAAAATATTTGGGTTGGTACCTAATATGATGGTAGAGATCGTCTAATTTAAAATTGCACGCCCCTCCACTAAAATTTCTATACAAACATTTTAAATGTGTATGCAACAAGCAGTGGAGGGGCGTGCAATTTTAAATTAGACGATCTCTACAGTCTGAAACGACGATTTTAACACTGTTGTGTAAAAGTGTCTTAAAAGATCTACCTACAGAAATTAACATAACGCATGCTTAATGGAACACTGACGCATTAGTAGATAGGTCAGATGTGATTTCCGTTGTTTTTTTTACTCAGATCTCATCAATAGTTAATCATAGACGTTCAAAATACAAGCATTTATGATTAATATAAATCAGTTTTATTTTTATGCATCAACAAGTAGGTTAAGTCCTCATAGCAAGATCTCCTTTTGCGATTTCCCAAAAATCGTCTTTTTTGAGATAAGTCAGTATTCCATTAAGCATGCGATAATTTCATTTCATTCCGTTACTTTTACAAAATATACTCTAAATTGATATAAAAATGATTGATACATTGTTTTAGAATATATTTAGCCTAATAAGCCATAGCTAAGACTAATTCTCTTTAAATATATCAGTTTAGATTTTTTATGAATATTGTGCTAAATAATTAAGTTTTTTAAACCTGAAGTGCTTATCAATTATTGTTGCTGACCATGCGAAATTATAAATATATAAAAAATATATTATATATTTATTATAAATTATATTTCCCAGGAGAGTAAAGGTGATTATAAATTTTCTTCTTTCGTTAAATATTATATCATTCGCAATAAAAAACCTTTCAGTTTGGTCTAGTAATCATTAGAAAACGTCAGAAAATGTTAAATATACTAACATAGTTTTATGTTTGTTACGTTGGTGAAAAATCTGAAAACACATTTCGAAAGTGTTAAACCAAAAATGAGAAAAATAAGCTTGTTTGTTCAGAATTTTCAGTCAAAAACTGCGACTGGTCCAAACGGGAGACTGAATTGACAATGTCTGAAACAATGTTTTCGGTGTTGTATAACTTCTACATCCAAAAATCCAATATTCATATATCACGTAGGAATGGTAAAATCATTCGATATTTCATTTTATCATGAGGTTTCCTGATAACCAGAACCATAATCATAAACCTATATTTATCTCAACGTCATATTAGGTACTCGTACAGGCACTGGTTAAGGAAATGCACAATCTTAAATAGAGAAAGGTGTCTGAGGCAGGAGGCTCCTGAGTCGCAGATCACCTGGATCTCTTAGATAAGACCTGTTAATTTACTAAATGGTTAAAGTCCAGCGGGGTACTTGCGCAACACAGTAACAGTAACAATGGCTTTCATATTGGCAGTTCAACAACATGCATTATAATATATGTATTGTTAAGCAAAGAAATTTTTCGAACAAAAGAAGCAATGGGTTAGCAATATCCTTCAAAATGATTCAGATTGTCATTGAAAATGTGTTACGCAATTAGGGTGCAGATATTATATAATAGAAATTTGGATAAGCAGAACGAAAGAAAATATAATAAAATTACATATTGTTTTTTTACTGTTTATACCTAGGTACACTGTGTCTTTAATTTCTGTAATTGGTTTTAAACCGTTTAATTAAAGAAAGAAATAAATAAATACAATGATTTTTCTAAAATCGAATGTATCGGAGTCTTTACCACGATGCATTTTAGAAAATGAACGCGTAGTAAACAAATACGTAGATAAATTATAAGAGCAAGTAGCCCTCTAAGTTTCTAGAATAGTACTCCAATAATTTATTTTATGATAAACTAAAACTATGTTGGACTACGCTCTTGTCGTACAGAGTAAATGATTGAATATTGTGTGTACAAGATTATTTATTTCATATAGATTAAAACGCTTATATATGTAGGTATAATATTTAACTATTTAACATAATTTACTATTTACACTACGAACTAAATGAAATGACTAACGGACTATATAAATAAATACATATACATATAACTGTGTACAAATATAAATCTCGTTAACCACAGTTTAATGGAAATGGATTTGTATTTTTTGATGAACTAAATTGGTATGTTCGCGAGATGGGCGAGTCGATACGCCGCAACTAGCAACCGCAAGCGCTCGCGACCGGTCGCAGCTGCGGTCGCAGATTGTTTTGGAGCAGATATATTTCATCATACCGAACAATCATCTACTGCGATATTAATGAATTGTTGATTGGCACGTCACGAGCAAGCTTTCATAAAATATTTGATGTGCTACTGTGGTTGTAATATAAGCTTCACTGGGGTCAAAGTTCTCATTATAATGTTTTCAACTAGCGTGTTTGGCACCTATTACGGTGAAAAAGGAAATTACGTTTTTGTATTCAATTGATTTTCCTTACTTATTTTGTAACAGAATTTGAAACATGAATAAGATTTAAATAGTACCTACTCAACAAAAGCCACTTCTTGTTCTATTTTCATTTGCAGCTCACAAGGAAAACGAGGGCAAATGGTATCCAGTAAAACGTTTCTTTATTCCAACAGTTATATGGATTGTATTAAGTAAACATGCTAAGTTAATTAGCTTAAACATAGAACACAATGTTAACACAAACGCGGACTTTACTGTAGAAATAAGCTCTCCGTTTTCTCGTTTTTATGCACAACAGCGGAAAAACCATTTAAGTTAACAAGTGAAAGTATTAATCACGACGAGAAACAAGATATCGGAAACAAAAGTGAGTGCTTTCTCAAAGAAATCACGTAGCACTTACATAAAAAGTGGTTTCGATAGGGGAACGTAACCGCTTAACTTTTAAACCTAATACGTGATTCAATTTAGGAGTTGTATCTCTAGACGCTGCGAACCCGAAAACTGTCGCCGAAATCCATTCAACTTTTCTTTCATATTCCGAAAAGAATGCTTCTTTGCTCCCCTTTGTTTGCTAACTCGAAACTATTAGTTTAAAAAGAATTTACGTATTTACTTTTTGGCTTAGATATTAAATCCATAACGCTTCACTGTATGTATAATCAAATTGAATAGGTACCTACTGGCTTTTTGGATTGTATGAAATCGGTATGTACGGCTCAATATAGCCAAGATGACAGCTAAATAAAAAATATGATACCGCGAGTTTATTCGTATTTTGGCAATACAACGAAATAATGAGAACATTCTGATATCCAAAGTTTCATAAAAAGAAAAAAGATATTAATTTCAAGATAAAAGATGGAACATTGAATGCTGATGGCCACTAATATTCTTTATAAGTAGCGGGAGCTTATTGAGGGATTATTAGAGAAGCCGGCAACCTTCAATAAAATATAAATTTATTCTGATGAGTTATGCTTTTCCTGTCTTGAATCAATTGTAAAATCTTTTGTACTGACTGCACTATACTTAAGTATGAAGCACTCAAAATCAGTCGCTGAAAACGTTGCATTTGTTTTCATGCAATTTTCTCTTTGGGCCGTTGCCCAAATTAATGACAGCCACTCATTTTGATCGAAGAGCAACGTAAATTGCGTTAATCTGGCCCCCTCATTCAAGGCGATACTTTTATAGTTCCGCAAGAGATTGGAATGGGGTTTTTTGTTGCCAAAGAGCGGCCCGTGATTGGAAGTGTGGCTAATTAATGGGAATAGGTTCACCCTCCGTCACGCAGCTTGGAGTAATACCATCGAAGAGTTGCGGATGTGGACCAAAATCGGTGTTTGAGCTCGTTTTCAAACGCGGGGTGTTTCTTTTAATATTTCCAGGACATTTTCTGTTCTTTTTGACAGATTTGCATAACACATGCTTTTATAGAATTGTGTTGGAAATCACGCATGGGTCGGTTGTTTTAATGAATAGGAAATCGGACTACTATTCGCGTCTGTTTGAACACCTGCAAACAAGTTAGTTGTCACAATGGACGCGAGCGAATACCGCGCGGCATACGCTTCAGGTCAACCAGAGCTTAAATCGATCAATGGTTATTCAATAAATTTCGTTGCTTATTTAAATAACCTGTAAATAATTGTTTTTGGATGTGTGAAGCAAATGAGAAAACGTACCCTACTTATTCATGTTTTAGTGGGATATTTTACTGTTCAAGCAGTACGGTTATGGAATGACTTGCCCGAGTCGGCAAGGCGTGCTCAATCTTTCAACTACTTTTGAAATAATGATAAATAAAACACTTCTTCTCTCCTTAAACATCATCATCTTTGCTCTTGTTTCATAATTATTATTATGTATACAAATATTTATTGTATTATGTAAATGTTACACCACAGACTACGTATAGTATTGTCTCTCCTTTCCCTTTTTAATCCATCCAAAGGTTGTATTTAAGGCTGCGGTCACGAAGCCAGTGGGCAGATCGCGCGGCACTAGAGCGGCGTAGTGTTGTGTTATGAGAAATTAGTCTTTGTTGAAAATCATTAAAATAATTTGCTTCACCACGTCGTCGGCAGGCATTTTGAAACGTCAGTCGTTAAAAAGCAAAAAAGAAAGTGCACAACACTACGTCAATGCAGACGCGTGGGCGCCGCTAGACTGGTGCGCACCACTCGTACGCCCCTCGATAAGCCACTCGTACGCCGCTCCCCGCGCCGCTGCCTTCGTGGCCAGTTCCATATAAATCTATGCATTGGAACGCGCCGCTCGCCGCGCCTCCGCCCCCTTCCCGCTGACTTCGTGTCCGCAGCCTAGACGATCGCTCTTAGTGGTAAGATTGCAGATAGTGTCACCCTTTGTAAAATTTCTACAATAATATCTGTAATTTATATGGTGTACATAATTAAGAGTATTCTATTATATTCAATTCTAGTGCTAATATAATTCAATGGCTCACCTGAGACATTAGTAATGCGTAATAATTTGTAACATGGCAACACGGCAGTGGGAGCATGAGCTCTGGCTTATTCATAAACTAATTTAATAAGCCATTAAAGCTATCTGGACCAGGAGTAGCCATGGTGATTTATAGCAATATGAGAACATTAAAAACGCATTACGAAAACATGACTTTAGGCGGAAAATTTAACAGCGCCATATATAACGTGGAACGGATGTTTTGTATTCGGCGGATATTAAAAAAAATGTCATAATTAAAAATACCGAGATTGCTTGTTTACATTAGACAACGTTGGTGGGCGACACCTTGTGGAAGGAATTTTCCTTATAAGTTATCTATAAGAAGTTTTTTGTTGTTATAAAATTCTGGTTGGAAGACGATGATTGAAAAAATGGAATGAATCGTTTGACATACTAGCAAGGATACTACTTGTTGACTTATTTTGTCTAAATTTTATGTTAAAGTTCGAAAACTACTCATATTTATCTGAATATAGAGACTCCTGCAGACAGGCGTGACGCGACTGTAGTAGAACAATTTCTGTGAAAACTTTATGGAATTTTTTCTACCAGAATCACGTCGCACCGTCACGTCGCGCTTTTCTGTGGAGCCCCTGTGTTACTGACAAACTTCTCATTTACCTTCAAACTTTCAAAAGGTATTCGTAAATGAGAACAGAGTAAGTTAAATTTGTTTCGACCGTCTCTTGTCCCTACAATCCCGTAGCATTAACCTACGTCGTATATTTCCGGAAAATAATGGCTGCTCCGGCGCAATGTATCCTTCCACGAAGTTCTAAAGGTGACTACGGAGTAATGTCAAGGGGAGAGCTAGCAACTCAGAGGTCAGTAGGTAAGCTACAACTTACGGAACTGTGGTCAACAATCCTTTAGAGATGTGTGACTTTTGTCGGGAAGCATTAAATAACCACTTAATGTCCGATATAACGGCCACGAACGTGTATCTTTATATTTAGTTATCTTAGGGCTGATTTTTCAATCATCTGATAACTTTATTCAAGGATAAATTTTGAAATTTTGAAAGTTATTTCATACAAAAACTGTCAAACGTCAATTTTATTCTTCGAATAAAAGTTATCTGGCGATATGGAAAAATCAGCCTTTAAAAATAAGAGTAATGTTACCGACAGTCTGTAAAGTTCTTACATCGATTTTGAGAGCTAAATAACCAACTCCATCATGGGTGCCTCTAATATACCAACTAATATACCAACTCTATCATGGGTGCCTATCAAATTGGATGTAGGAAAGGGTCACGCGTTAAAAAGGAGCTGCTCCGCATTGATATGCCCATTAGCCCATAGGTTCATCTACGATAGCAATCTATAAGAAGGGCTATTTCGATTACTGCCTCGTTGGTCTATTCCTCGCAAGCGCTAGTACTGAGCATGAGAATCCTGAATAAATGAATTCCTGACCTGGGAATCGAAACCAGGACGGCCCTTTTATTGCGTGGGAAATCATCAAATAACTTCTCCCGCTCTGGACGGAGTAGGAGGGCATGTCAGACTTTTACTGACTAAAACCCACCCGTGGTCCTTCAGTTGCCTGTGCCAGGGCCATGGTAACTCTAACCAGAAGGGCCCTGGTTTCGTTTCACAGATCGGGCAAAGAGTTATTTGGTTTTTTTATCAGGAATTTCTAACCAGCCGCCCGGAGTATGGACTGTACCCGGTTGATGACAATAGCCTCGCTACCTATTACGTGGGACCATAACTGGCAAAATGTGGGTGTACTGCCTAGCTCTTCGAGTGTCACAGGCGTGATGATATGTTATGTGTTACTTCGATCAAAGTTAACAGCTACACAGAGATCTTTCTTAAATTGTGTTGCCGCAACAATTTGTTTATAACATTGAAATCGATACGACAAGCTATTTCCTTGACAAGCCCTGCTTAGAACACGGTTTCTCAAAACTCAACTCTAAGCATTTATTTCAACTAAACCATTTACAGGCACTATTGAATTGTCAAATAGTCGGTTAGTTAGTCAGAAAGTTGAAGCTAGTTGCCCATTCCAAAACGTAGATCTCTATGGACAAGAACGGGCAAGAAACTCCAAGGACACTCTTTTAAATCAAGATATTACCAAATCCTGAGTAAATTATTCTTGTTGCTTGTATATGTGAGAACAATGTAAAAAAAAAACAAATGAAGAAACAATTAAAAATATAAGATTGAAAATAAGCCCTGGCAGTTAAGAGATGACCACGGCGGCGCCCGTTCATTCTAATGTTCTTACTAACATTTTGCGGTTACGTACGTCATCAAACTGCAAACTCAGGCACCAAGCTTATCAGAACACATCCCTTCAAACACATTCCCCAGACGTAAGCCACCACCCCACATTTGATACGCCATCATAGTACTCAAATAGGTAACCGATCTCACTAACAACTTTAATTAATAATGTTCCCGAAGTAAACCAGGGACATAACTTGTTAAAATATTAAGTGAGTTAGTTAATTCGCAAGTTTGTCACGGCTTTATAACGTGTTTAACTGATGTTCATATTGGCGATAAACTACGTTTTGCGTAATAGAACCTGTGGTCTGACGGTTCTGCTTGTTCATAACTTTCGGGCGTCGCCGCGTCGGCGTATGTGATAATTGTGTATGTATTCGTATGTTGTACGGTAATTGTAATTAATTGCTGTATTTCTCAGTAGCAGCCATGTGTCTGGATTTAGGCCTGGTGGTTGGCAGTAGGCTCGTCCCCTTTTAACATGAGACTTAAGATGGAGAAATGCGGGTGTACCAAACACCTTTGCTTAAGCCTTTGGGAATACAGGCCTAATGCTATGTTTAAGTTTAATGTAATTAACTAAGAGTGGTTTGAAATGAATTATTTCTATTCTCAATTTATTAAAACATTAGAAAAGTAAATGCCAAATAACGACAGTTATTGTGTAATATTGTTGAAATGAGCAGCATTTTAGAGTTACTAACCGACTTCATTTAAAAAAATTTAAATGGTAAATAGATTACATTGCTTTGTGTTTATCCGTGAAATAACGGAGTTAATAATACGTTTATATCGAAATAACGAAAGGGTGATAACCGTATTCTTTCTAACGTAAATACCGTGAATGTATCGTGTGTTTTTTTTTGTTGTAAGTCGAAGTAATACAAATAAGACCGTCGCTATTTCTGTTCTAAATATTCTGCTTCGGGTCTTAGCGTTTCGTTTCCCGTACCTAAATTGATTCGTGGTTTTAATTTGTTTCCTCATTTGCAAACGGCTATAGCGGAGTACTGAGTACTTATTATTAATGCGGGGAAGTAATGACATATTTAATTAGAAAACATTTTCGAAATAGAACGTAAAAATAATATTTCACGTTGTTTAATAAAATGCTTGTATATTTTTAGCAGTAAACTGTATTTCCAAAATAGTTAATTAATTTTAGACAAGAGCAAATTACATGGCACCCAATAATTTGATTAACATTTCGAACCTCAACTATGAAAATTCGAAAAATTCGTATGAACATTTAAAACAAAACAAAAAAACGATTTGTTTTTTATTACTTACCTTGCAGCAGGTGTGAAAAGCAGCTTATTCTTCTCGGGGATAAAGGGATATAATGCTCTCGCAATGCTTTATCCACTTCATGAAAAATCAACCTACATTGAGTCCCATGAGTCTGATTTTTGTTCAAGGTACATGAATGGCAATATTCTTTCATAACATAATAAGGCAAATATGTATACAAAACATGTTTTATAAAACCAAATCACGCCTGGAAATTACGAAAGAAACAAAATAGGACGTAATAGCACGAATTTGGCTGCGGTAATCGAAGCTGTTAAATGCCTAGCTTCCTTTGATGTTTGCCTTAACCGCCATCGGAGTTGGCGGGTTACGTCTCGTCATATGGAATCCGGAAAGCAATTATTATTGGTGGTGTGAGTAGGTAATAGAACGCTTTGATAATTGATTTAGGTAATATTGCTTACAAGGTAGACCTTCGGAGATTCCTAGTAACATGTTCAGAGTTGCGAATATTGATAGTCAGTTCTTCGATTTGATATTGATAGGCCATTACTTAGTTTACGACATAAATTCCATGTTAATATCTCGAAGGGGCTCGTGGCTAAGTATTAACAGCTGCACACTTCGATCAAAGGCTGCACAGGTCGATCGATTAGGTTAAGCTACACTTGTCGCAGTTGGTCCGTGGATGGGTGACCATTTTTACACACCGAGACTCCTCCGTGCTTCGGAAAGCACGTTAAGCCGTTGGTCCCGGTTGTCATTCGTGGATCTTTGACAGTCGTTACGGGTCGTCAAAAGCCCGAAAATCTGACAACGTCTTACCAAGGGGTATCGTACCTATTACCCAGTAAATGGGTTGTGGAGATCAGATGAGCAGTCACTTCATGTAAAATGCTGGTATTCAGCTGCATCCGGTTAGACTGGAAGCTGACCCCAACATAGTTGGGGAAAGGTTAGGGAGATAATGATAACTCCATATTGATGTCTTAGCACAATCTATACCTATAAAATTAATCTAGCTATTATCCTGAAGTTAGTCCGACAGCGTCACTAGTAACAGTGTAAAGGTCAATTTAATTTGCCGATAATTCTTATTATTCTGATTTTGATAGCGATCAAAATCAGACTATTATCGGCAAGTGTAGTGTGGGACGCGCCCTAGCTAGATGGACCGAGGACTTTAACAAGGTAGCTGGGACTGATTGGATAAGGAAGGCGGAGGATATGGTGTTGTGGTGCAGCCTGGTAGAGGCCTATACTATGTCCAGGAGTGGACTGCGATAGATAAGACGAATTAGGAAAAAATATAACACCTGTATCTATCGAACACCGATCTACAATCTTAACTATCAATCGAAAATACAAATCAATAGTAGAAAACAAGCGGCTGAAAAATAGTTACTACTTGTATTTGACGACACGGTTGGCGCAGTGGCTGAGCGATCGACTGCTGCGCTGCGTCTCATGGGTTCGATTCCCGCACGGTACAAATATTTGTATTGCCTACAGGTAGTTGTTCCGGGTCTGGCTGTTTGTATATGTGAGTTTAAATGTTTGGAAACGCACCCACGACGCAGGAGTAATCCCTAGTGTGGGGCAAACTTAAAAAAAAAAAAGTATCACAGTCGATGGTAATTTATTGACATTATAATCAAGCCTATTAGCTAAGTAATTTAAATATAACTTAAGCTGCAAAGTAATTACGAGTATAAAATTAAGAAATCGTCTAAAAACGTCTTTTATTAACTATGTTAAGGGGAAGATACTTGATTCACGTGTTCTTTATAGTAGTCAGCACTTGCACAACAGTCATAAGTTCACTTACACTGCACTAAACTAACTCAAAAGACCCTTTTTAGTCTTCGCATTAGATCAGTGTTGTCAAGGAGTTGAATGCCTCGACATTCAAATTGATGATGAAGTCTGTGTTCATGAGCTTCTGCATATTTTTGCATTACTGTGTTTAAGACATCCATCTTAAGGACCCGGTGGAGGTGGCAGTTTCTAACATACCAGGGCGCGTTAGTACTTTGTTTTTTAAACCGTTGTCTGGTTTGATGATTGCTTTGGCCGACAGAGCCCCATAGCTAAGAAGCATAATCAGCCTATAATGTTCCCACTGCTGGGACACATGCCTCCTCTTTATGAGTGGGAGTGGGCCATAATCCACCACGCGGGCCTAGTGCGGGTTGGTGGATATAAGACGAGACGGAGATTAGAAGCAATGAATCCAAAATCCTTCGCATTGTGATTGCAAGTATGTCACGCAAAATGACGGCAGGTATCGGACTCTCACCTTATAGCCTAAGACGCAAATCAGTCGCCTGATAACAGGGTCACTGCGACCGAGGAGTTTACGATAATTGACATATTAAGATAATAATGAAGCTATTAAACACACACAATTGCCCGTTGCTTTGCCTGCATTGATTCTCAATTACGCCGCACTAGCCAACTCAAATAGTGGTTAAGTGGGGACACGTCTAAAATAGTCGTGTTTAATAGCTTTGAGTATCTCAATAATTATCGGGCATTGTTTATGTTTAATTTGTGTTTGTTTAAGTAAACATAGAACACTAAAAAGTTAAAATTATAAAACGATAGGGGTGCCACCAAGCTTAATTCATCTGTATTTCAGGAACCATAATTTCACTTGGAAAAACATGTGTACTGCTGGCTATAAACTAGTAAATACTAGTACTAGTAGGTATTGCATTTATTTTATTTTATTATTTACTAGCTTCTGCCCGCGGCTTCGCCCGCGTTGATGTCGGAAAGGATAAGAAGTATGTTCCTCCCAAGGATGCCATCTATCTCTTTGGCATCTGCTGGCAGGCAATTTTATCGAAATCCGTTCAGTGGTTTAGGCGTCAAAATGTAACATACAGACAGAATTTATAATTTTATATAGTACAGCACTTTGCCCGCGACTTTGTCCGCGTGTACTTTACTGTAAAAATTTCGAAGATATATGTTTACGATCTTTATCATTTATTTCCTTAATTCGGGTTATTTTTAAAGTTTACAGATCAAATGAATAAGATTTTTTGAATTAACCTTGTTGTCCCCTTTTACCACAACAGGCTTTGTTTTTAAAAAAGCGTTTGAGACGTTCTCATTGTATGACTTAAAGATTATTTATACCCATTTTCGAGTTAATGGTATCAAGTAGTAAAATCTACCCCTTAAACTTTATTAACCTTTTCCACCCCGGTAAGTGACGATTTTTGAAAAACCCTTAAAACACATACTTTTTGTTTTAAGTATTAGTACCGAGTTTCGAGTTAATCCGTCCGAGCGGTTTAATATTTTTTCTTACCTATTAACTTTTTAACCCTCTGTGAGAATTTTTTTAAAACTAAAAGTGACCATCTGTATTAATTAATGAGGCAAATATTGCCAAGTATCAAGTAAACCACCAAAGGAAAAAGATTTTTCATATTAACTGTATCCCGTTTTTTCACCCCACTCAAAATCAAAATCCAATCAAAAGTCATTTATTCAAATTAGGCTGAGAATCAGCACTTTTCGAACGTCAAAATTACAAAAGACAGTTCCCCAAAAACACCCGCCCTTCACCACTTCCTAGTGCTATCGCTGGGAAGAAGAAGTGGCGCAACAAACTCCCCAGCAGCACAGCTGTCTGTTCAGTTAGAAAATAGTTGATTGTATACAATACTAGGAACCTATGTTCAGTAATTAACATCACAAGAAAACTAAATTATTTGCCATATGTCAGCTAGTCACGCTAATATACCAACAAATATAATAAAAACGATACGTACCAAGCTAAAAATAATTAATTAAAATTAAAATGTAAATAAAAACTTACTCCCGAAATAAAGCCTCCAGACATAAAGGGCGTGACAGCTTACATATTTATGCATTGCTGGGTATGCAAATATATTTTGTATATCAGCGGCTTTGCCCCACAGCAGAATACCGTAGGACATAACGCTGTGAAAATAACTAAAATAGACTAAACGAGCTGTATCAACGTCAGTGTATTGTCTTACTTTCCTGACGGTGTAGGCAGCCGAACTGAGCCTTCCTGCTAGACTTGATATATGAGGTCCTCATTGAAGTTTGGCATCTACTGTTAGTCCCAGAAAAATTCCCGAGCCTACAGTTTCAAGCACCTCATTATCTAAGACGACGTTGGGTCCTAGATTTCTAACATTCAGTAAGGCTAACTTTACACATTTCGTTTTTTTGGCGTTGAGAACTAGGTTATTTGACGTAAACCAATCTGTAACTATTGAGAGTGCACTGTTTACGTCGTCAAAATCTAGTCTAGTCCTCTGGTTCTCTCCACTGGCGTAGATACCAAAAAAAAAATGAGATGTTTCCATAATTTGACTCAAAGATGATGTATACCAATTTTTGAGTTAATCAAGCCAAGTAGTAAAAACATACTCTTAAAAAATTTATTACCCCTTTTCAGCCCGTTAGGGGCAATTTTCGAAATATCCTGATACACATTGTTCTTTACTTTCGATCCTAGGTATAAATACTAAGTTTCGAGTTAATCGGATCGCGCGCTAAAATTCTTCCATACAAACTTTGAAACCCCCCAACCCTTTTTTAGGGGGTAGTTTAGAAAAACATAAAATGGCCAACTTCATAATTTACATAGATTAGTATAGGTGCCAAGCTTCAAGTTTATTAACTCAAGGAATAAGATTTTCCATAAAAACAAAATTCCCCCATTTCACCCTCTTAGGGGTGGAATTTCGAAAAACCCTTTCTTAGTGGATACCTACTCTTCACGAAGAACACACCCTCCAAATTTCATGTCTCTAGGACCAGCGGTTTAGGCTGTGTGTTGATGTATCAGTCAGTCAGTCAGGACTTTTGAATTTTATTCATATATATAGATATCTCATCGTATAACGGATAGCTTGACGTCACCACTTCAACGCCGGCTGTCGCTGAAAACCAGTGCTGGGGCTCTGTCTCGCATAACGTATTAGCATTATGCTGAGAGATGGCCGCATTGCGTGGATGTGACGCAAATTTTCCCCCTAGCTTGTTCTTTTTGTGTTTGTTTTCTTTCTCTGCGTCATGTTTACCGCAAATAAACGTATTTTCTTTCTTTCTTTCTTAAAATAGTACTGGAATTAGTAGTCAGAATTGCCAGCACGCGGTGCAATCAATCAATCTAGCTATATCTAGAGAATAAGTTAGCATTAATAACCAGAATTACTACTCATTTCTTCTCTATACAGATGAGATACGAGTGGAATAACTACAAGACTATAATATAATACGGTTATTAATTGAACATGATTGAAATTTCTACATAATTGCTCATTTGACGTGGGCTTAATGAACACCGTAGGTCCTATTAACGCGAGAGCAATCGGCCATTTCTGCTGCATAATATAGTGAATGTTATGCGACGGGAATGCCTGATTGTTTGTCAGATGCATAGTGACGTGCGCGTAATTGTTCTACAGAAGTGTATCAAAAGATGGAGCTATATAATTTCTAAAGCGATTAAAGCATAATTTAGGTAGGAATTATGAGGTTTGTAAGTACTGTGAGAGCTTTACGAGCTCTTAGTACCAAGACGAGTAAATTAAACCGCAGTTTGTCATACTCGTATTACTTCAATTTATTAACAATGTATCCAGTAGTTATGAAACAAAGTTTGTTGACAATAAAATGGTTCCTTATGTTTTTACATTTCTATCCATAAAGACTACGAAAGATCTACGAAGAATGACAGCCGGAACCAACGGCTTAATTACCTACAATAACACAATATTGAAACAACCATTTAATTTCCAAAACAATTTAACTTTCCACTCAACAACAAAAAAGAGCCACAATCGGCAAAATACAATCCAGCTAGTAATTATCTCGGCATAGTCTGTGGTACAGTTGACAAGTTCGTTACATGAACGTTTGAGTTGGTACGTTGTACGGGGATTTGTTGTTCCCCAAGGAATCTTGAGACATTTATTAGGTAAAACCACGATCGATCAAAGTCTTTCTGCTTCATTAATCATGCTCATCAACGAACACTGCTGTAAGTATATTTTCTTCAAGATATTCACATTTTCCTTATTTCGTTAATGTTATATTTCGCTTTGTAATCAATGTGTAGCTGGATTTTTGGGGACGTTTGTTTGAAAATGTTTGACATTTTACAGAAACAAACGACTACGACTACGTATACTTGCCAAGTTTTTTTCTTCGTGGTTGGAAGTAGTAGAAGCAACTGCACAACTAGTCTCTTCTAAATACATATTACTCAGTGATCTACTTACTTAGCTAGAAGAGCAGCGCTTCGCCCAACAATTCGTGTTTAGGTACACCAAGTAATTAATTATGCATATTTTGTAAGTGCTACAAAACCTCATGTACTACAAAACCTTTATGTGCCTAAATAAATAATAATTATTATTATAACTACAGTTTAATGTACAGTCACAGTCAAAATACGTTCGTTATCTTAGCATAATATTGCCTTGCTATTTTTGTCTGACAATTACACGATAGAATCTACTTTACCGACTCTTATAAATTGCGTCGTAATGTCAATACTGCAGAATGACATTCAGCTATCTTTTTTACATGTTGGATCTATTTAAAATGTGACAGAACTCTGACACTAAAAAATAAAAAGTGATTTATAATTATTTAATAAAAATTGATATTTAATCTAGTATCTACAAATATAGACGTCTGTACTTTCGAGTGTCGTTCTGTAACCATAAGTAAGCTTGTCACACCGGCTCTACGAGTCCTTTCACAGTTATTTTACCTCAGATTTTGCATCACTATCAAAACCACAGTGATCTTTATTGTCGGGACAATAAGGTCGGTATTTGTACTGCTGCCATTAACTGCCATAGTCTGTCAAAATCACAGTGATCTTTATTGTTGTTGTAATAAGATTCCTGTTGGGTTGCTGCTGTGAACGGACTGTAGACGGGCTAGTCGTCAAATTCTGGGCATCGAAATTGCTGGACACATTAGAAGGATCTTTTTGTCGCGTGACCAAAATCAGAACTAACGCCAATATTATGTTATGTCAATACAATTTCACGAATCATTATCACAAATGTTTAACAATAGCGCCCTCCTGTCAATGTCAGTCAAGCGCCAAAAGATTCTTGTAGCACTTGACTTTCTATTTACGTTAAAAATTCATAATCTCAGATAATTAACATTAAATCGCCGTTATCGACTTTATTTAAATGTATTTAAAGTTGATTTTTGAGTGAACATTTATAACAAAAAGGTCCTAATAAGTTTTTGGTCGCAATGGAATTTGAACTTTGTTAAGTATGACATTCAGTTTGTTGTTCCATAACGTTGAAAAATATCTTAAATTCTAAATAGTCACACCTACGCACCATGGTTAGTTAGCCCAGCGATGACTTTGCTGATATTTTTACCACTTCGATTGGTAGATAGGTTGTTCGTGCCGATACGAGAAAACTGTAAAGAGACAAAGTGGTTAAAATTCAAAGCATTTATTTAAAATAAACCATTTACGGGCACTTTTGAATTGTCAAGGGGTCAGTCAGTCAGAAAGATGAAGCTAGTTGCCCATTCCAAGTACCCATGGAGAAGAACGAGCAAGATACTCCACGGGCACTCTCTTAAATCATAAAACTGTTACAAAATATTAGTTACATCATTCATGTTAAAATAATACACGTGAAAACGATGTAGAACAACGTGCACGTTAAAAGCGTCCATTATAAAAAAAGATAAAAATAATTCGGAAATTAAAATAAGTCGTGGCAGCTAAGAGATGACCAGTCCCTACTGATGGCGCCCGTTCACAAACATGACGTATGGATCAGCACCATTCAGCTCAACCATTTTGAAGGGAACTTAATGATCCAACACACACGCCACCACCAGCGAGACATTTGAGTGAGCATGACAAACTCTCAGTAAATGGTAGCTTTATAGTAAGTACACAGTGCTCACACATGTAGGTAGTAGTAAGTATCCTGTACGAGGTATCATTATCACGCCTGTAATCGCTGAAGGGTTCGTGGTCCCGGCTAACAAATCTCTCTACAACAACAACAAGCAACAACAACAAGAATAACAACAAGTCTCTGTAGACTCCGGCTGCTACTGAGAAATTCCTGATAGAAAAACGTAAATAAGTAGCGCTTGCAATCACTGGATCAGCGAGGCTCGAATAAATGATTATTTAAGTATTAGTGTAGAACTACCACAATTAGGTTACATCAGTTAGAAGTACATCAAGCATGCAACAGTATCAATTTTGCTAATTAAGTTGTGGTTTGTATTTCATTTGGACTAATTTCCTATGTACTGATTGATGTAACGTATAATTATGTTACAAGTGATACATGGATATAATAGATTGTTTGAACGTAACTTTATTAAACAGTTATTGGTTTTAGATATTATGTTTAAGGGATCCGTTACTATTTCAACTCGTTGTTTCCCACCATTGTTCTCTTATGTCCTTAGCGAATATTTTTTTTTTTTACTAGCCTACGCTGTTCCACTCCTGGGCAATGGCCTCCCTCCACCCCTTCCATCTTTCGCGAGCCCGCGCGTCCTCCTACCAGTTTAACGGAACCTATCCTGCACATCCCGCCATATCCTACGTGGTCTGCAGCGACCCCGCCTCACTGTCTTAGGGCACCAGTTCTGTGCTATTTAGACCCACAGTTTGTCCGGGATGCGGCAGTCCCACTTAAGTTGGGCAGCCTTTCGAGCCCATATTTAGAATGCAAATATTCTTTCTAATTTAAAAAATGTATTAGATAGATACCTATCTTACTGTATTTATTCATTTTAAACTGACCCATAACGTACTTTTGAAGACCTGAAAATCTAAACCATTTTCATAATAACATCGTCATCTACAGAATTAAATAATCTATACTCTGCACAATCTCAGCGATTTTTAATAAAGAAAATAATAACACCTAGGAATCTTCCTCGAGCATTTTTTAAAAATACCCTCACGTAATAAGCAGGGATCGTCACGGGTCATTTTAGTCCGATATGATGGCTCGAGGATTTCAATATGCGGCGTATTTGAAATATCTCCGGGCGACGGCGTTCCTGTTCGGAGCGTCTACGGGAAAACCACGGTAATCAATTAAATTGCTCGAATAAAATATTAAATTAAATTCCTGTCTTTGTTGTCGTGCCATTTTTAAGAAGTATATTCTTGCAGTCGTCACTTTTAAGCCTATTTACAAGTAACTGGCTTGCCATTATCACCAGTCAGAAGCTTTTATGGCGCACGGCATGCAGGCTACTGGCATCCTTTTGTGCAAGTTACAGGCATGTGTATTCCGGGTTTTAGTCTAGTGACACATGTACGAAAAATACGTAATTCACAAAGTTCCTGGGCTGCGACATATTACATTACGTCGCGTATCATGCATTGCAGGCGTAAGCACGTCGCTTTTCCGTCGCGTATATTTCCGTAGATGTGTCGCTAGACTTGGTTTAACCCAGGCGCTAAAGCGAGGCTGTACGAGCGTATCGCATCTGTTTTTTTTTAATTGGATTTCAGGTCACCTAAAGGGAAAAATCCCTTTGGTCCCGTTTAGCAGGCTTAATGGAGACATGCCTCATAACTCCAGGGACGTTTTTTAATTAAATTTTCCGCACCCGGCCATGCATTAGTTAACTTAAACATTGACCTGAGCCAGAGGTGTTTCACTTCCATTGACTACATAACGCTGAGAAAGATATGACAAGTTGTTTAATTTTAAATTAAAAACTCTCACGTACATACAAAAGCTAGTTGACATTTTTCCACTTCAGCTGTGACACACATTATGATTTAAAATTCTAGTTCCAAATATTTGAACTATACACTATAACGGTTTTATTGACTAATTCAAACTATGACTCATCATAAAAAATAATCAAGTAATCCGTCAGGATAATCTGATTTTTTATTTTAATTTTAAATCATATTGTGGCATCACAGGTTAAGTGGAAAAATGACAATTAACATTTGGATGTCATTGTATGTGCTTATGTATGTTACTATTAGGTATTGCAAAATCTTTCCACGTTAACATCATTCACTTGTTTTCAGAATTAATATTGACCTAGAAGATGAAACAGGCTAAAGCTTAGATAAACTCCTGCTAAGTCCAAGATGGCTAATTTCTGTATGAAGCCAAGTAAATACATAAAAGCAAGTAATGCGACAAGTTAAGTAAGTAGCCGACCAGTGTGCCGTGGCGAACGCTTCCAAGTGGCTCCGTGTGGGTATAGTTAGTTCCAGTAAACAAACACACAAGTCGCTGCAATCGTGATGTGACCATCGCCCAGATGCTGTAGTCTGGCTCAAGATAGAGAGCCACTGGATGTGGTTTGCAAATTTATATAGTTAGCTCTGCTGGAAGAAATTTCTAGTGAAATAAGCTTTGTGCTCTTTTTTGTTCTTTGTGTATTTTTTCTCTTTTCTAAGTGTTTTGTGTGTGCATAAATAAATAAGGTAAACAAAAACACACCGACCCCAATAGAATGAAACAATATTGTGAGCAAAACAGTTTCGGAACTGAACTCAGTGCCTTCAATTTTACTTTACAGTAGTTGAATTCTTGTTAACAGTGAAGCTTGGCACGTTCTTCAGAAAATGTTTTGCACATAACATTATTTTGTTATTATTTTCTGTAGCCTGTCTTATTTTCTTGTTTTGCTAAGTGACCCGGATATCTGTCAAGAAGCGACGATGGAAAATAGAAAGAAAAAAAAAACGTTTATTTGCGGTAAACATTACGCAAAGAAAGAACATAAATCGCAAACACAAACCGGCCAACTGCGAGTTGAACTTGCTAATTTTTAACTTTGTTTTATTTTTTGTTGGTAAAAGAAAGAAAAAGTATTTATTGCGACTCACACAGGAAGATCATATAACTAAACTAAACTAAACTAAACACAATCAAAAATAAAAAACCAAATTATATTTAAAAAAAAGTAGGTAACAAAACCAAATTATATGTATAACAAAAAAAAGTAACAAAAAGATAATTGAAACAGAAAGTCCTGTACTAGGCCAAAAGGCTCCTATCTCAGCATGAAACCTAGCCTGCCTGCTTGTTATAGTGCCAATAGAAATACACACTTTGTGAAAACCTCATAAACCGTAATAGAAAGAAAGATAGAGAAAGAAAGAAAATACATTTATTTAGCATAGACTAAAAGACACAATATATCAGATACATACATCAGATAAAAACAAAAAAAAAATAAAGATCAAATATAAAGGTAATAGGTATTACGGTTTATGAGATACAGCCCGCTGACAGACAGATGGACGGACGGATGGATGGACGGCTGGACGGACGGACGGATCGCTGAAGCTTAGTAATAGGGTCTTTTGGGTACGGAAGCCTAAAAAAGAACAAGTCACACAACCATCATACAATACAACATAGAAAGGATGATGAAGATTTTCCTACAGAGCTGATGAAGGTCATTGTGGAACTTCGTGTAAGTATGTTAAGTTGCTTACACAGCCTCTAATCGTTTTCTTGGTGAGAACACGTTATTTCCTTGATTCATTTTCCTTAATTAGATCGGAAAAAGTTTGGATGACGAAGAGTTTCCCGTTTATTTGAAAAACTAGCTTTAGCCCGCGACTTCGTCCGCGTGTAATTTCATGTTCCCCGACCCACCACGTCGCATCGCATCGCTATAGTGCGCGCGGAACTAGTTGGCCGCGCCTTAGGTCTGTGAGCGGTGGGACGGAGAGGCGGGGGCGCTTGCTGCCATTACTCAGTGCGGCGCCGTACTTCGCGACGGCAACACGCGTTGAAAATTCCAGCTAGTTTAGACAAAACGCACATGAGATTGCAATAGCGAGATGAGTCCGCCGATAAAAAGACAATCTAAGGAAATAATATTTAAAGTGCATACGTTTTTTTAAAAACGGAAAGCCGATGTCAATAGTTTAGAATATAAAACTGATGCGAATATACATAAATTAGTAGCAGAAGCAACAGGGATATCAGAACGAAGTGTAAGGAAAGTAATTGCTGAAAGTAAAACTTCCTTGCAAAATACAGGGGAAGCAAAATTTAGTTCTCCGCGGAGACCAAAAGAAATAAAAAAGAAAATAGAAGTTGATGATTTTGATTTAGGAGTGATAAGAAGAAAAATAAATCAGTTTAATACGGTAGAGAAAAAAATTCCAAGTCTACGACTTCCTCCATATCATCCAGACCTCAACCCGATTGAGCTTGTGTGGGCAAATATTAAAAATTGCCTGGCCAGAGATCACATTAATGCTACATTGGACAAGAAAATTACAATACTAACAAGGCTAATTTCTGAATTTTCAGCCGAACAATGGCAAAAATGCGATGACCACGTACAAAAAAACGAACAAGAATACTGGAATCATGATATGAGATTTCACGATTTGACGAAATCATTATAAACTTACAAGATGATTCTGAATCAAGTTCAGAGTGTTCAGAATCAAGTGATTTAGAGGATATGTCAGAGTAATTTCATATAAGTATATATTAATTAAATAATTTCATATATCATTGAAATTTGTCAGAATAATTTCATATACTTAATTTGTTTTATTTTACTATTAATTACAATATAATTAGATAGGTACAATATAAACTTCTAAAGGTTCAATTGTTTTTTATTTATTCTTTTCAATAATTGAACAATTATTGTTCACGATATCTCGAGATTGGTCATCACTGTTTAATCTCATGTGCGTTGCGAGCAGTAGGCAACCCGCCCCCTCACCCCTGTCACCACCTAAGGCGCGGCAACTACTTCCGCGCGCACTATAGTACTTCGTTTTCGCTTAGCGTTCTTTCTGACTTTTTTTGGTTTTTGCTCGGTACCTAAGGGTCTTGCGTGGTGCTAAGTAGACTATAGCCTTCCTCAAGAATTAAGCTATCAAATGCAAAAATATTTTTTCAAATCCGACTGGTAGTTCCTGAGATTAACGCGTTCAAACAAACAAGCAAACTCTTTCGGCTTTATTATTAGCATATATACATATACAGATAGATAACTGGCTATTTATTAATGTTAAGTAAATAAATACATATTACGTAGAACTGGTGTTCATTTTTGGAAGTTAAGTATCGTAATTCATGCATCAAGTCGTTTCATTTCACAAGTAGCCAACTACTTAACTCTTCGACTACAAAATCTTCACGATTGAATTGATTACAAAAGGTAATTCTATTATGAGATACCTAATCAAGTAAGCAGTTCATTATACTTCATTGACAATGATCAAAGCAAGATTTAATTTAACTTATGCTTTTTTATTACAAGATGACGTTATTATTAATTTTCAGCAAAATGTCTTTGTTCTTGTAAATTGTCATACAAAAATGGATTATGGATTTTTTTACATATTTATAAATGTAGCTTTTGATGCGATAATTATTCAGAATTTAACAGGCAGTTTTACTGCACAGCTGTATGGTTTTACAGCATAAGCATAATCAGCTTATAACGTTCTCACTGCTGGGAAGCAGGCCTCCTCTCTGTGGGAGGCCAACTGGGCCATAATCTAACACACGAGCCCAGTGCGGGTTGGTGGATGTCACCTGTCTTCAAATTTTTAGTTCTAGGACATGCCGTTTTCCTCACGATATTTTCCTTCATCATTTTAACAGACTAGAACAAAATTCCTGGGATGACCGGCTGTACTTTTAAAAAGCCTGGAAAAGAAGAAAATACCCAAAAGGGCGCCTCTGTCTTGTCTCTTCCATTTTCTCTACATCAATGAATCGGAGCAGTCCTGTAACTGTATCTTGCACAATAAAATACCGTTTACATTTCTGCTTTGTTGTTCACTTGTTTGCCGGCCCGACCGTCCGGCCAACCCGTGAGGATAGCCACGTTATTTATTCAAGAAATTCCCTATTTGCATACCAATTTAGATATGTTGCATAATTTCAGCGACCTAATATGAAATAATAAAATGGACTGGTTAATACGACTATGGAAAATTGTATTTTCGCGTGCGTAATGTAATGAGTTAGAACTTTTGACATTATGATGACTGTTCTAATAGTAAGTAGATGTTTACCGAAATTGCATGTAAGGGTGAGATATCTGAATGTAACATCTTGGTTGTATGGCAATAGTAATTCCTCTAGCGGAATCGCCAAGCAAAGCGACCAAGTTATTTTTCTCACATCATATTCTACTAGACAGAGGTATATGTGTAAATGCAGTTGTTGAAGCATAATTTATTAGCCTATAATGTTCCACACTTCACCGGTTTGAGAGCAGTGATCATGAAACTATTTAGAGAAAGTAAAGCCTGCCTGGGTTCGAACCCATGACCTATAACTCGTATGTTGGGATCGTACCACTGGGCCACCGCTGCTCTGCAGTTATTGAAGGCTTCGAAGACATTATAAAACAAAAATAGAGTCAACTCAATAAATATCATAGGTATGAATTTAAACTAAACCGATCCTAAATATTTGCTCAATTCCCGCATCAGTCAGTGTCATAACAATATCAAAACCACAGATCAGTCCCGCATTATAAATACTCGAACAATTACAAATTAATTACACCGAATAGAGCTTATTACACGAAGCGCTTAACAAACTAAAGTCGGTTTAAACTATTTCATTCAACGTATAATGTTAGTTCGGAACTTCCAACGCAAATTCTTGGGTACGCCAACGGTTTAAATTGTACCATTCGATACATTGCAAACAACGTTTAATGAGTTTTTGACTTGTCTTTATGAACTATTTTGTCTAAAATGTTTTCGTTATCAACTATTTCTTAACGGGCCCCCGATTTCCGGATGGTAATTGCGCGTAATAATGAGTTTGCTGACGACCACTGTTTGGGAAACTTGTAGTTTGACTCTAATTGAATGGATAGACAACCATTTTAATAGACGCTATTATTACATTGGGGAAGGCTTTATTTAGCTGGCGGACATTTTGATGGTTTATTTCTTATTTAATGTAAAGTTAGTAGAGAAGGAATTTGGAGCGTGTTGGCTGTATCTGGGGCGTGTTGGCTGTATCTGGGGCGTGTTGGCTGTGTGTCTTTCTGAAGCTGCATTATCAAAGTTAGACAATGGGTAGAATATTTAGTGAGGTGTCGCAAGGATTACCAATATTATTTGTTTTTGTTACTATTTTTTTTCTTTTGTTCTGTTGAATGCACTGATAATACTTACCATTAAGATCATGGAGGCTATGAAGGCGGTATGGTTTGGAATTCCTTGGATAGGTATGTCGGAAAAAGCATGGTTGTCGTTTGCCGACGCCATGCCGTTATGCAAATGGCGGCCCGTACACAGTCAATCTCGATCGCGATCCGCGATCAAAATCAATGATCGCGATACAGATTGATAATGTACGAATTAGATTGACGGATTGGTGCTTCTGATCTCAAAATATCTAGATATTTTGAAATCCAGATTGCGTTCCGCTGATCGTGATCAAGACTGAACGTGTAAGCGCAAGATCGCGTCAGTAAACGCTGTGCGCTCATTTAAAATGGACGATGATGACACGCGCTCCTCGTCGCCGCCGATTGAATCGGTGAATTCACCTTCACTTCCACAATTGGAAGAAGATTTCATCATCCTTTTAGAACGTTACCTGAGCTATGGAATGCCCAGCATAAATATTACACAAACAAATATAAGAGACAAGCTGGATACGAAAAGTTACTCGATGTTTTTAAGAAAATTAATCTTTTCAGTAACCACTGTTTAACTCAGCGCCTTTTTCGAATCCTTTTCTTCAACGTTAAAGCCAAAACAAGGGACACTACCGCTTTAACTTTCTGTAAATCCATGACAACAGGTGTTAACGTGGCAGTTACGATACATGGACTGAAGAAATCAAGATTGACTGTGTAATGTTGTGACGAGATCCTGTGATCCGAGATCACGATCAAAGCTTAAATGTAAGCGGAGTATCGAATTTATAATTGCTAAGATAGAATTTATGTGAATAGGAAAACACACCACACTGTACACAACGTATAGTTGTTGCTTACTTAACATTTTTGTTTTAATAAGATTTGTATTATGGTTTTAGTTTGTGTATTTGTTTTTACGCATGTTACGCGCATCACTATTAAGTAAAGCGCTGACACAAGGGCACGAGGCACAACGCGTGCGCATCATCGACCCAGTTGCTACGAGGGGAAATTGCTGACACAGAACACGAGGCCCGACGACACCGTCTACGTGACCGAGCCCGCGCACTTCGTATCCACCATCGATCGAGTCAATTTGATTTTCCAATAATAGTAATTTCTTTTATTAAAATAAATTAGTTAGTTTGTAATAAATTCGGTTTTTTTTGAGTCCTCCGGCAGTAGCCTACGTAATTCGCATGAATACAGATATATATTTATCTTTACTTTATTTATATGCACACACACTGTTCAGCTAGAATATCGCTTATTTCTGCGGAAAGTTAGACTTACCCGATTTAGTATTCCACATGGTGGGACGTCATTACGTCATTCGAGAGGTAGTTGCTGAAAATTAGCATTGTTGACGATAGGTTCATCCGAAGTCACAGCATTTTTGCTGAGCAATGACCTGTTCTTGCACGGATGCGACGCACGGCTTAATTTGTTGTTTGTTTTGTTCAGTTATACTAGTTATTTCGCCACTCTGCAATTGGCATTTTTGTTTTTGTTATGAGTGTTATTGTTTTGTGGCCATCTGCCAATATCTGTCAATGTCAATCAATGTGAGTTGTCATTGGTCCCTGGCCCTGACATCAAGCAATAGATAAAACTGTCAACATTTTTATGCTTGAGTACGAGTCTTTTGACTATGTGTATCTTATGTCTTTTTTATTTATTTTTATTATTATTTTTAATTTGTAATTGTGCGTTTCGTTAGTGCAGAATTAAATATCCGCCCACGTTAAATTAACATCTTTTCCATAAAAAAATGCAAGGCCATCAGTCGGTCAACATGCTCCACATTTTTCTATTCCGCCGGAAAACGCTTGCACACCTCTGTGCGCCGCGAATGTTCATACAGTCATATTTTGTGCAAACACTAGCCATTTCGGTGCACTGTGTAAAATAAAATTCTGTGTGGGTGACGGCTGCAATCAACACAAACTCGTCTAAAAATGCCCGTGAACGGAGAAGGTCTGTTTAGTCAACAATTTGAGGTCGGATCGGCACATCAAAGCGTTTTTGAATTTCAAAGTCAGTTTCACGCTTTGGCTTTAGATCGCTCCGTTTGGCGCTATATTTTAGCTCGTTTTGTTGGGTAGCTGTGTACACATTTGTGAATGCATTGTGAAGACTTGCAACTCTATGTTTGGATTCTTCAATATTTTTTCCTTTGATTGCAGCAATCTTAAGAATTTATTAATAATAATAGTAATATTATTTTTATTAATTGAATTATTAAACTAAGCTTAAGCTTATGATAATACGGAACTCATGAAACTAAACTTAACTTCAAGTCGATATGACGTAAGATCAAGTAGTTTGCTTAGAGCAAACACTATGCACTACGCTCGTAACTTAGACACTATAAAATTTAACGGATCCGCAGCTATTGTGGGTAAAGTATTTAAGTACAGACACGCTCGATCAAATTGGGTTTAACGAAAATCTCTCGTGAACGCAAACAGGACGGTTTGGTGAGTCTGCCTTCAAATAGCAATGCAAGCAGATTTAACGTGCCTCAGGAAACAAAGGGAATAACCGCGGACCGCGTCCATTGAGTGTTTTTGGCATTGTGCGCTTACATCAGCGAAATTTTATCTATATTTTTCACTTGTAAATATAATGGAATTTATTACTCGCTAAAACACTGAAATGGTCATGTATTGATGGTGTGTTTTTCCTACTTTACTGAAAGTTCAATAATATATGTTGCCTAATAAAAAAGCTACGGTTGCAGGTAATCGTTTTACACCTAGCTATAAGAATTCCGGTAGAATTGTGTTCCCCAAGTGTCCATGTACCTACTAGTGCATTTCCTTTAAATCTATATCCCCCTGGAAAAGTAGAAAAATTCGATAAATCCATGAATGTTTTCTTACTGTACGATTTAATTAAATATTTCCGATGGTTTGAAAAAAATATACATTAATTTAGCGCACGCAGATTATCGCCACATAGCTAAATTAATTCTAGGATTTGCGTCGGATTTTGAGGTATTTCTCGTAATACACGTTTAAGTGTAGAATGTATGAATGTATCAGATATTTGTGAAATCTCGCAGGTGCTGAGCAGGACGATCTTTCAATTATTCAAGTGCAACACCCTCCTGACGTTGGGAATACAAACTGGGGTACGGATTTATTCTCCAAATTGCTGGAAGCTTCTATACTGCAGCGTGATTTACGTTCTAAGATTTAGCACTTCCACTTGTATCGAAACGTTAAAACATTTGTTACTAACTCGAAATCTACAACCGTACTGTTTGAGAAAACGTCCGATTCGGCAAGATTTCGTACTCTCATGTCGCAAGCGAAAATATGTCGGGAAGCGGGAAATGAGAATGTTTTCCACTTTTAATTAAGTCTTATTTTTGTTGAGACTCGCCCTCTTAATCTTGTGATTCGTGACCGACACACAAAATAGGTTTAACGCTGCTACTTGATATTGCACGAACACCTGGACCACTTTTTGAGTAACATCTGTTTCTAGAAATGTTTGCTGTTTAAAATAATGTATATAAAACTGTCATATTGTGAACCCTTGGTGTGTTTAAAATTACCATAATGTACCTACACACATGTTTGTATTATAAATTGTACAATTAAATGCGAACGTAGAGATAAACAAACAAAGTAAGTAGCCTAGACTCTTTCTTTTTATCTTACCTTTGAACAGGATAAGCTGCTCTATAAAAAAACGAACGATTGTAGTTTACACAAAGCCGCAGCACGTAGTGGCGAGAGCAATGGTAGAAGTAACAAAGTGTTATAGCCGGCTTTAGTTTACAACATGAGAAAATAAAACAGATAATAACTGAGACCACTCAACACTTTTATCATTATACGTGTGAGGGCGATTCATTTTATTTTGATTCATTGTTATTGTCTCTGCGAATAAAGTGGTTCATCTAATTATCTCGTCGAGGACCGAGTATAATTTAATTATATTACGTGATTTTATTTGAATCGCAAAAGTCGTTAATTAACCGTTTTCGTATTATACAAACGACGATAAATTCCCTAAGGAAATACGCCTGTGTATCGTAATGTTTTGTAAAGGAATTCCTTTATGTGGTTGAAGCTTTTATGGTAGTAAAATGTTAAGCAGACCTTTACTTTTATGTGAGTCGGCTATTCTATTATTTAAAGGACACGCTGGCAGCAAATTCGAAATCTGGCGGGATTCCAAATTGAATTAAACGTGAGAGCGTGGCCGGCCTACTGCGAACTTTGATCGCACGGCAATGTGTCGCCGGCTCCTTACACTTCCTACCCCTTTAACGACTGCCGCTGAAGAAACTTACAACAATCACGGTCAGTTTGCTCCTTATAGTTACGGTCGCCCCTTGATACAACATTATCACAGCGTTTGATCGAGCAAAATATCCTTAACAGCTGAAAACATCTTACTTCATATGTTAACTTAGTTTTACTAAGCTACAGTTGATCTATCTAGTTTTTTATTGTGCCATCTTGAAAGTTGTATTAAACGTACACTACACCCCCGCAGGGTATTTCAAACCAATAAGTTTATTCTTAGCAGGACACAAAGAAGTTTGTAGGACTAACCCGTTCTTTGTCGTGGATACAATACAAAGGTTACCTATAGAAATGAAATATCCAGACTTCTTTGTGAAATAATTCACTTTGTATAATTAACTAAGTTGATTAAATTATGGTCAAAAATATTGTAGCAAACAAGATGAAATGGAGTGAATGATAACACCTAATGAATTAAATGAAATAGCGAGCTTTCCTTATTCATTTTGACCAATATAACAGAAACCTTTGTAGGAGGCAAATGGATGTTAATTTAATAAATAGTCCTTCCGGAAAAATAAATTGCCGTAATTGCGACCGACTACCGCTTGGCAGGAGAGTTGGGCGTGACTCGTTAGCACAAAATATAGATCGGTTTAAAAATGGAAGAGACGCTTTCATTTATTTAGTGCCTTAGGGCATTACCTCATTTTTAGAAGAGGCCAATGTCCAGTGATAGATTCATTTAAAAAGTATTACTTACAAATAGGTCATCATGATCACAATTGTGATCATCCTGCCTTTGTCCCAATTTATTTTGGTTCGGTGTATTATGTCTTGTTCTTCCATACTTCTTTTCTAGTCGTTATCTCGGTAGTCACCCCCTTTCAAGCCATATCATCTTTCACACAATTTTCATTTTGCTCTTTTGCTTTTCCTTTTTCACACAGTTTTCATTGCATTTCATCTATCGTTTCTTTGGTCTTTCCTTACCCTTATAGCCATCGAAATTCATACTCAAAACTTTCCTCGCGATGTTTTTCTCATTCCTCCGCATCACATGCCCATACCATGATGATAACCGATTTCCGCACAACTTTTCAGTCACCGGTGCCACTTTCAGACTTCCTCTTATGTATCTATTAATTTCTTATTCTATCCATCCGCGTAACACCACACATCACTCTTAGCATTCTCATTTCAGCTGCATGCCTAAATCGCCATTAATTACAAATACCTAGGTAGATACCTATTTCAAATAAGCGCTGAACTCATTACGAGTTGAGGTATACAAAACTGTTGACTTACCCACCAATACTGCGGAAAACTTTGCCGTGCACCTATATCAAACGATTGGCAAAAAAGAAATAAGCGCGCAAACGATCATTTGGGTTCCGATAAAATTATTCGTTTCATGTTTCCATTAATTTTTATTTTTACGATTACTGCGTCGGTTTCCTCTTTCGATGCATTTTAGTTTACGTTTGTTTTAATATTCGTCGACCGCGGTTCGTAAATGAGGACGCAAAATGTTCCAGCAGCTACTTTTCTTAGTTCTGAACTTTAAATAGTCAATTAAGTGAAACTAGTTGCTGGTAAATGATGAACTTGCTCGCTCAGTGTTTGCTCCTGGTTTCAGGAATAAATTAAGGCCATTTGCAAGTGTGCTCGGTTTGGTTTGACTTCAACATTTTGTTTCGTTTCCTGATGTTTTTATTTTTTAAGGGGCTATAAATTAACTGTAATGGCATTTGACGGGCAGCCGGTTATGAAGTCGTTTTAATCCCCGTGCATAATAATATAGATAGAACATAACCAATTTATATTGTTCCCACTGCTGGGATCCAGACCTCCACTCTTTGAGAGGGAGTGGGCTGTAAACTACCACGTGGGCCCAGTGCGGGTTGGTAGATATCACATGTCTTCGAATTATTTTTGGTTCTTGGACATGCCGGTTTCCTCACGATGTTTTCCTTCACCGTTTTTGAGAGCAGTGGTGATGAAATTAATTACACAAAGTAAAGCGCCTGCCTGGGTTCGAACCCGCGACCTACAACTCGGAAGTCGGGGCCATTACCGCTAGACCACCACCGCTCTCACTATAGATAGAACATTATTCGTATAATATCGTTTAAAGATTCTATCGTTCAGGTGTTAGATAATCTTATTCTTTGTTCCCCAATTTGAAACGTACCCGTAGATCTAAAATATTAGTTGGAAGTCATTTCTAGTTAAAAGTATGACAGAATCGTACACAACTTTTAGTTTTTAATACAGGCCGTGTTCATAAATTCCCCTCGGTATATTTTCCGATACAGTTTTAAAGTAATAAATAGGTAGAAGTAATCGATGACCCCGAAACAGCTGGCCGACGGGTGTTCGATATCGGCCGGCATCAGTTGGCGGTTATAGTGCGAAACTGTAACTTAACTCATTTAGCAATCGTCACGATCTCGTCTCGCACCTACAGTTTCAATTAAATCCGGAATAGTATTGGATTAAAAGTTTTGACAATGACACATCTGCCTAGCCGCTGCTTTGAGTATAACTGGATGCAGCTGGATACCAGTATTTTGCCTCCACATTACTGTTACTTGGTAAAACGATTTACCTAGAAAATTGTTGCTGATTCCTGCTTTTGACAATCACGTGACATACTTACATATTTCGTAACTAGGAAAACGTAGCTATTTATAGCACAAGTCGAGATGATTTCTGCCTACACGTTCGACGAATACAGCCGTGATATTTTGTGTCTATAAAACGTTCAGAGAAAGCAAAGCCCACACATTAGTTACTGTATAGATCGAGTAATGGGGTTGAATTTGAGGATTATTTTCAGCTGTGTAGGTAAAATATCAGGTTCTACCTTTCAAGAGCACATAGATCGTTTCTAGTTGATAATCTATGGCAGTTGTTACAAGCGGTTAGAAGCCAGTAAAGTGAGAACTTGGATGGTCTAACTTGAAGATATCGGTAGCCTTCCCCTTAGTTTAGTAGCGGTGGTCAGACTGCAGCAGTTTCCTTGAAAGTGATACGACTCACTCGTAAAACTATCAGCTGACTTCAGTTAAGGCGTGTTAGGTGTTTGACCTACTTTAAGGTTTTCTAAGTTAATTCTTACCTTTACGAGATCGTAAAATTTAAAAACAGTGCGTGAATAGATTATCTGTAATTGCTTCATTTTAATAGGTCAGGAACCCATGCGGCATCTCATTTCCCGAGGATTTCATTGAAATAGACTAAGAAATGTATATGTGTCACTATATTAGCATTAATAGAATTTCACTGCATTCAACGATTTTCTTGAAGATTTCTATAGGCCATGTGTGTGTGATATTTCAGTGGAATAAGGAAGTTAAGTAAACACTTTCAACAACTTTCTTTATATAAAATCGGCAGCTGATCTCTGACAAGATTGTCACAAATTGTTTACGACAATCTTGACGTATTCATCTGACGACCTAACAACAGCATCGCGATATAGATAAGTATACATTAATTGCAACGGTTCGCACTCAACGTTTTGATAAAGATGAAAAATTGTTTTCTCCGGCTTAGAGGGTTTCTTCCGACGATTAATCTTTCCGCAAACCTATTGTTGAACTCGGCGGGAGGAACTTTTGTGTCCGAACTCCGACTGAGATCAAAAGGTTGCGATGGTACAAACCACTATGATTTTTAGAAACCATTTCTACTTAAATACAAGTACAGGATCGCGAGCGAGGCCGCCAAAAATATAAATTGCTTTTAGCGGACAATTGAATACGGCAAGATGCATTTTTATGGAAGTTTTTTCAGTCGACTCTACACAATTTGCCTTGGAAGTCGTCTACTTTCTAAAGCAATTGTTGCAGAGTCATCCGTAGTCGCACCCCTACCACGTAGCAAAGGTTAAAGGCTACAAGAAACCATTAGTGTGATAATTGTTTGGCTTTAACAATAACTGTGCACAATTCTCATAAATAACAATTCATCTCTTGACTTTGCTCTCTGTCTTTCAACTGTAAAAAACACGAGATAGATAAAATATAAAATATGTATGAATCTCTTTATATATTCTCACAAAGTCATACACATACATAGATGCACACACCCTAACACACGCGTACACACCCTTACACACACACATGCAAATGCACTTAAAAATCGTGTAAAGAATTTATACAAATACCTACATTTGTTAAGCTAATTTAATGTATTCTAGTTAAGGGAGTGCGGCTTCTCCTGGCACAGGTGTTTTCACACTTCAAAGGAGAAGTCAACCTCATTATTGTTAAGCCAATTTTGTTATCGAATAAAACATTTTTAATTTTTTTTTTTCATTTTTTATAACTTCGACTCATAGTACACTTGAGCTATAGTGGTCCTACATTCATGCAACGAGTACGAGGGGAAACATCATTAAAATGATACAGAATCACGTCAAAGAAATAAGAGTAATTATGACTACATACATAATTCCTAATTAATAATACTACTTTACCCGTTTTAAAGTTACGCAAATAAACAAAACATGAAGACTGAAACTGAATACTTCATCTAAATGTGAATAGGCATTAAACATTAACCACGCCCGGTATCATGATGGTCTAGTAATTTACAAATACGCACGTCAATTTACAAATTAACCCGCGTCTGTAAAGCGAGAGTATTTTAATGTGTCGGACATGATGCACAATATTAGTAAAATGAAACGAGTTCATTAGCCGTTGCAGCTGGCGCTATATTTCACTGCTCTACAATTTCCGCCCTGACATTTTTGCTGCATGTGAAATTTATACATAAAAAAATTCAACATTTATTCAAAAGTACTGCGGATGGATTTCGCATTTAGTCCGCTTGGGCGTAAATAATTTGGTTTATGTATCACCTCTTTCGGTTACAAAATGTGTCCATTTTATTAATACGATTTAAACCATACTTGACACTGGATGTTTGAAAAGGCTAATTAATTAAATTCGTTTAAAAGAAACATCAAGATTAAAATTTCGTTCTAACTCTGACACTTTCAAGCCGTTTACGACTTTATTATTGCTGACAACAAGGTCCTTTCTAATAGAATTTTTAAATATTTGCGGTACACGGCACAATTGTACAAATGAAGGGAAGATTAATGCGTTGCGACCCCTATATATTTGTGTAGGGACGTTTTAGCGAGATCCGCACATCCGAAATTTATTTATAGGTTCATATAAATGACACACGTTTACGTGTTTCATTGGATCCACAATTTATGTTCGTTGAAAATGACATATTGCAGTGAAACAATTTTTAATACGCAATCACGTCAACACGATAGATTACGCCTTGTTTCGAAATTCTGACATCCTGCGGGTAGTCAGTCACTGAAAATAAAGTACTGTACAGAAATATATTTTTTATTAAAAGGTAGATGGCGAGGTGGCAGCGTTCACAAACAAATTATATTTTTGGGCTCAAACTACGTTGAACTTTTTATAAATTCACGTGGGCTTCAATTAAAATAAAACATCGTACATTTCGAGCTAGTGTATATTAATTTTACTTCATGAATACCGAGTTCGTAAAGTGCTCGGGACTTGAGAGCAGGCAGAAAGAGTGAGTAGGTGGACCAGTGCCCAGGACGAATGACTTGGAAGAACCGCAGTGAGAGAGCAGGGCGCTTATATAATATTAACTATATAAAGTGTAAAAAGGTGAATCTTTTATTGAACACTCTCTTTTCAGATACTGGGTCTTTAACAATCACGTAACGAAAACATACCTAAAGAATAATTGAAAAGATTGTGAATTATCCTTTTTTTTTTTTTCAGAATGGGAAATCATCAAATGACCCCTCCCGCTCTGGGTGGAGCAGAAGGGAGTGTCAGACTCTTACTGACTAAAACCCACCCGTGTTCCTTCCTTAGCCCTTTATGTACCAGGGCAGCGGTAACCCTTTCGGACGATCCCGCTACCCCGGCAGGCTTCGGCCCTGTCGGGCCCCGTCAACTACGCTGACATCTCTTTGAGGCGCGCGTGCTACCCATTGCTCTCCGCCCGCAGGCCCGCGCCTACGGTGGCCGGGAGTCGTCACGTGGCTCCCGACGCCCAGAGCGTCTCCCTCGGCGCTGAGGCGTGAGGATCTCTCCCTCGCCCATCCCGCCTCCTCCTTCGCTAGCATGACTGCTTCGCAGAAGGAGGTGACCGCCTCCCACTCCCTCTCGCCCCGGACCATGGCTTGCACCAGGGCCGGGCGCGAGAGGTCGCCGCCGCTGCCGATCGCCTCTACGAGGACACGGCGGTGCTCTGCCCAAGCGGGGCAGACCTCCACCGTATGCTCCACCGTGTCCTCTGGGCGATCCTCGCAGTGGTGACACCCGGGCGTCTCCTCCCGCCTGATTATGTGCAGGAACCTCCCGAAACATCCGTGTCCGGAGAGGACCTGCGTCAGGCGGTAGGTGAGAGCGCCGTGACGCCTCTCTAGCCACTCCTCAAAGAGGGGTCTTACCGCCGCTATCGTGGCGTGCCCTGCGCTGGGTTGCGATAGTCGCGCCTTCCATTCCACCATGAGACCGCGCCGGAGGTCCGTCCGCTCCGCAGCGATTTGCCGCGGGTGCAGAGTTTCCCCCCGACGTAGTGCCTCCGCGCGCCAGTCATACAGGCGTGCGAGGACTATCGCCTCCAGATCCCATGGTGGCAGTCCGGCAAGGAGGCTTGCTGCCTCGCGCGAGATCGTGCGGTACCCCCGGATTAGCCTTACGGCTACCACCTTTTGGGGCGCGTTCAAGTAGTGTGCGGCTCGAAGCCGCAGTGAACGCGCCCATACCGGGGCCCCATATAGGGCCATGGACCGCACGACCCCCGCGTAAAGCCTCCGGCAGGCGTATTTGACGGACAGAGCCGTCATCTACCCCGGTCGCGACGGGAATTGGAACCGGCGAGAGATGTCGTGCGGTGTCCCGCAAGGATCGGTTCTGGGGCCGCTCCTGTGGGACATCGGTTACGACTGGGTGCTGCGGGCCGACCTCCCTGATGGCGTCAGCGTAGTTTGCTACGCTGACGACACGCTGGTCCTGGCGCAGGGGAGGTCGCATCAGGCGGCGGCCGACGCGATGACACGCGGGGTTGCGATAGTCGTGGAAAGGATCCGGCAGTTGGGTCTCGAGGTGGCATTGCACAAGTCCGAGGCCATGTCCTTTCATGGGCCCCGGTACGGGCCACCTTTGGGATCCCAACTGATGGTAGGAGGGGTTCACATCGGCGTCGAGACAACGATGAGATACCTGGGTCTCGTCCTCGACAGCCGGTGGAACTTCGTCGAGCATTTCCGACGTTTGGCCCCCAAACTGGAACGGGCCGGGGCCGCCTTAAAGCGGCTCCTGCCCAACCTTAGGGGGCCAAACGCCTCCTGCCGGAGGCTTTACGCGGGGGTCGTGCGGTCCATGGCCCTTTATGGGGCCCCGGTATGGGCGCGTTCACTGCGGCTTCGAGCCGCACACTACCTGAACGCGCCCCAAAAGGTGGTAGCCATAAGGCTTATCCGGGGATACCGCACGATCTCGGGCGAGGCAGCAAGCCTCCTTGCCGGACTGCCACCATGGGATCTGGAGGCGATAGTCCTCGCGCGCCTGTATGACTGGCGCGCGGAGGCACTACGTCGGGGGGAAACTCTGCACCCGCGGCAAATCGCTGCGGAGCGGACGGACCTCCGGCGCGGTCTCATGGTGGAATGGAAGGCGCGACTATCGCAACCCAGCGCAGGGCACGCCACGATAGCGGCGGTAAGACCCCTCTTTGAGGAGTGGCTAGAGAGGCGTCACGGCGCTCTCACCTACCGCCTGACGCAGGTCCTCTCCGGACACGGATGTTTCGGGAGGTTCCTGCACATAATCAGGCGGGAGGAGACGCCCGGGTGTCACCACTGCGAGGATCGCCCAGAGGACACGGTGGAGCACACGGTGGAGGTCTGTCCCGCTTGGGCAGAGCACCGCCGTGTCCTCGTAGAGGCGATCGGCAGCGGCGGCGACCTCTCGCGCCCGGCCCTGGTGCAAGCCATGGTCCGGGGCGAGAGGGAGTGGGAGGCGGTCACCTCCTTCTGCGAAGCAGTCATGCTAGCGAAGGAGGTGGCGGGATGGGCGAGGGAAAGATCCTCACGCCTCAGCCGCCGAGGGAGACGCTCCGGGCGTCGGGAGCCGCGTGACGACTCCCGGCCACCGTAGGCGCGGGCCTGCGGGCGGAGAGCAATGGGTAGCTCTCCGTCCGATCAGGACCAGGCCCGTGCCGGACGGCGTGTATGTGTTCCACGCGCGCCTCAAAGAGATGTCAGCGTAGTTGACGGGGCCCGACAGGGCCGAAGCCTGCCGGGGTAGCGGTATTGTCCGAAAGGGTTACCGCTGCCCTGGTACGTAAAGGGCTAAGGAAGGAACACGGGTGGGTTTTAGTCAGTACGAGTCTGACACTCCCTTCTGCTCCACCCAGAGCGGGAGGAGTCATTTGATGATTTCCCATCCACAAAAAAAAAAAAAAAAAAAAGCCTCCGGCAGGAGGCGTTTGGCCCCCTCAGGTTGGGCAGGAGCCGCTTTAAGGCGGCCCCGGTCCGTTCCAGTTTGGGGGCCAAACGTCGGAAATGCTCGACGAAGTTCCACCGGCTGTCGAGGACGAGACCCAGGTATTTCATCGTCTTCTCGACGCCGATGTGAACCCCTCCTACCATCAGTTGGGATCCCGAAGGTGGCCCGTACCGAGGCCCATGAAAGGACATGGCCTCGGACTTGTGCAATGCCACCTCGAGACCCAACTGCCGGATCCTTTCCACGACTATCGCAACCCCGCGTGTCATCGCGTCGGCCGCCGCCTGATGCGACCTCCCCTGCGCCAGGACCAGCGTGTCGTCAGCGTAGCAAACTACGCTGACGCCATCAGGGAGGTCGGCCCGCAGCACCAAGTCGTAACCGATGTCCCACAGGAGCGGCCCCAGAACCGATCCCTGTGGGACACCGCACGACATTTGTGAATTATCCTTTAGATATGTTTTCGTTTCAGATGATTAAATTAAGTACTACATACTTAGATACTTTTGGGGATTCCCAAAAGTATCTAAGTATGTAGTACTTAATTTAATAATCTGAGAAGCAATTTGGCCTCCAATTTGGCTTCCTGGGTAATGAATAATTTTAGGAAGAAAGTACCGAGATTGCGACATAATAGTGAGCTAACATTAAATGTAAAAGACATATAACCTCGTTATAAATCTGCGCAGTTTTCGTATTCCAAGACTTTCCTTTGTGTTCGATTATTAATTATTATTCCCAAGTGGCCTTTGTTCCAACCGGGCCTTTTATTCAGTCCTTGACTGAGTTCGCAAGTAGTTACCACTTTCTGAATTAAAGTTACCGCTGGCGTATCGCAGGCGAGCGACACTTTATATCGAAAACCCTTGACTAGTCCAGACGGTATAAATGGTGTTATAAATCATTATTATATTTATAGGAGGGCATAAAATCGCGGCGCGCCCTTATCGTTTAAGTTGAAAAATTTTATAGCGCAAAAAGGAAAATCAGTTGGAGGAGGCCATCTATCATGTTGGTCGGCTATCCCGGTCCAAGGAAGTACAGTACGTCCGAGATACAAAATAATACCGCCATCATCTGAGAGGTAAAATATTGGATACAGTAAGTGATAGCGGTCTAATTTTTATACGGAAACTGAAAAATATTCGCAGGGTTCTATAATGGTTTTTTTTTGAGGAGGGACATGCTATATATATTATTGTGTTATCACGAAATGTAAGGTGTTGTCAAATATAAATTAACGTAATTTTCGTCGCTCACATTTGCCGAGTAGGTAATTTATGACACTTCATTTTGAGTCGACAATATATCGAAGACCTGAAAGAAACCTCAATATTGTATCACTGTCTTAGACCATTTCTCCTATGATCTAAGATCACTGCAAATGCAACATCATTTGGCGATTCACTTTGAGTGCTGTAAATTTATCAGAGCGCTAGTCTGACCCCTCCCTAACTTTCAAAGAATCGTTCAAAAACTCGAACATTGTACGTCTGCAGCAACCTTTACAACGATATTAGATGATACATCGATTAATCTTGCAAAAATTAATTAGCGGACGGGCAGCACCGAGTGACGCGTGAACAGGAACAATGGATGCCGTTAATAAATACCATTCATTATAAAATGTTCGTATACCACAATTTTAATTATAAATGAGGGAAAAGTGCCTCTTAAATTAGGAAAAAACAGAAGCACAAGCACCCTATACGCGGCGTAAACGTAACGTTTGCGCAGCGTATACGTTCGACGAACGCCTACGCTGGACATACTCTTAGAGTGAAGACATCTTTAGCCAGAAAAAGATCAATAGACTGTGAGTTGATATGCCAAAAAATTGTGTTTACCGTGACAAAATAAGTAGCTCAGGCAAGGTTTTTATATATGGAGACTTACGTTATAAACATTAATTTTTTATAGCACCAAAGGCTCTTTCATGTTTTTCATTTTCTATAGTAGAAAGATCTCTCCAAACAGTTCACTAAACGCTCAAAGAGTCGGCAAATAATTTTCGTTACCGATCTATCACTCCGCCCGTTTTCTCTTTTTATTCAGCCTGCATTACCCTGAAAGGTCTTTCATGTAAAGAACTAATAAGGTTTCGCTTCTGCTCAGAAGGCTGCGGGGATCGCAAAGAGAAGGGTTATTATTCCATTATATTATTATATACGTAAGTATGCCTCGGTGAGTCTAAAATATGTGGTAATTTTAAAATGGTGTCGTTTGAATAGCATTTTAACTGAAATTCTCGTTAATTTAACGTTAAACATTAATATACATATATAGAACACTGGAAATACGGTTAGTGTTAAAGTTAAATAAACAACAAAATAATTCATAAACTAACTTTTATCAGGTTATTAACTAGTTGTTTGGAGAGCTCAGGTTTCAGGAAACTTTTAGAGTGAAAATTGCTTCCTGGAATAGCTTTTAGAGCGACAAATAATATGTATATTATCGATTAATTGTCAGTTCAGTGTACGACTACAAATTTAAATGAAAAACATTTATGTCATATTTATTGCTCAGAATAAGAATAATTTATTTTGCCCGAAACATGGTTACAGGGTGTTACGTTACATTATACATTGTAGAAGTTCAGCATGTCTCACCGTATAATCGGTATGCAAAATTGATTCATTTACAATTGATGCAATTTAAAATGTCATTATTATTATTCACATGCCATTAATTAATTTAGCAATATTATAAAAACAATAAGTTATTTCTTAAATACAAAAATTGATCCATAACTTCCAATAAAAAAACAAAAAAAAAGTATTATTATTTACATGTCATGAATTCGTCAATATCATAAAATTTCAAAGATGTAAAGGAAAGTTACAGTTAGTACATTAAGTTTCTTAAAAAGAGGTTTACATGTATCGATTGGCCCAGCACCACATATTGCTTTTAGACATTTTTTCTGCGATATAAAGACCTTATTAATATGTGTTGAGTTACCTCAGACTAGTATTCCGTATCTAAGTACTGAACCTATGTAGCCATGATAGGCCATTAGAGCAGTCTTCTCACTTGCTAGCTTCCTAATCTTTTTTAGGGCAAACACAAATCGATTTACTCTAGTCCAGACGTTCTTTACCTGAGCCTTCCAATTACAGTGCATATCGAGGATTAAACCCAGGAATTTTGTATCACATACCGCGTTAACTTCAAAACCTATATATGATATTTTTAACTCCCGTGTGACAGTATTATAATTTCTAAACTGTAGAATTTTTGTTTTGTTGATATTAACACTGAGGTTGTTCCGTTCTAACCATTCAGTTATACCGTCAATTATTGTTTTTACAATTTGTAAATTATTCAAGCCGTCGTAATCGTAAGGCACAACTACGGATATGTCTTCAGCAAACAATGTACATTTATGGTTCGTTATCTTAATAATGTCATTAATATAAATAAGGATAAGGAATGGTCCTAGGACACTTCCTTGTGGAACTCCGACCTCATTAACAGCAAAGATTGAATTGTAAGAGGTAACCATTTCTTTCCTATCCATACGAGTAATTTCTACACAATGCGTGCGGTCACTCAGATAACTCTCAAGCCACTAAAGTGCATTTCCTCGAATGGCATAAAGGTCACATTTTTGTAAAAGAATTTTGTGATCTACAAAATCAAATGCACTTGACATGTCAAAGAATATTGATAGTGCACGCTTCCTTTTATCTAATAGTTCTGTTATATTTTTGACTAACGAAAACGCTGCAAGCGTAGTCGACTTGTTTTTTTGAAACCCGTTTTGTTCATTTGTAAGAATGTTGTGTTTATTTAAAAATAATGTAATACGGTGATGCATTATTTTTTCAAATATTTTTGAAATCACTGGGATCGGTGTGATAGGTCGGTAATTATTAACTACTTCTTTATAATCCTTCTTATGGTTTGACAATAGATACCTTTAGTTTACTAGGAAACGCACCTTGACAAAACGATAGATTTATAATATAGCATAATATCACAGCGAGCTCATTACTAGTTCTTTTAATAATGTTTGTTGATATATTGTCATAGCCAACCGCATTAGTGTCTCTTAACGATTTTATAGTTTTAATGATTTCTGCTTCATCGCACGGTAACAAAAAGATAGATGAATTTTAAGAGTCAATTAGTTTGTAATTTGGAGGTAATTTGGGAGAATAGAGATAAAGCATGGAAAATAGAACGAGAAGGTGAAAACTGAGAACAATGTTATCAAAGTAAACTGTGACAGTTTTAAAATGCTTAAAACAGTATAATACTCTGTATTCACCACTGGCGGAATGCCCGGCTGCCAAGGTCAGAGACTAAAGAAAGCCAGCTTATGAAGGCTCTACTAAGTATGAAACGAAAATATTATAATCGTCCATTTTACTTTAGGCAGTAATGAGATTCGAAATCAAATACCTAATAATACCGCATAGGTCCCGTCAGCTACGTAAATCGCTCAGAAATAAATCCGAGTTAATTATAAAACATTTCAAATATAATCAAAGCACAATCTCCTTCATAATTACGTGTCGTTATTTAAATTAAAACTTTTACGTTCGAACTTCTCATTTCAGGAGCCATTACTCAAACGTGTAGGTTCACTCACAAATGAGATTTCATAATTAACGTAAGCCAGGTCTGGCCGTCAAGTGCATGTGAAAATTTAACGAGAAGAGCCGAGCCCCGGTGCTTCAGACCTATCTCAACCGTCATGGCAGCCAGTAGTCCGTGGTTTTGACGTGAAAAACACTCGTAAAAAGGAGTGTTTTTTACATTAGTGCGATTTAATTAATTCGTTCAATGCGATTGCGATTGCGATTTGTTAGACTGGTGGCAGCTGTGGTTTCTGTGTCATAGGTTAATGGTATAAAATTGGGTTTGATGAAGTCTTTAATTTATTTCGCAAATTATATTGGAAGTAGGTTCATGAACTTACGTGAAGATGAAGTTAGCTGAACTTATAATAAGTTTCAAAGTAAAGTAAAAAAGTAATTTTATTACTAACGTTCAATTATTATTACTAACGCGTAAATCAGAGGTATTTCCACCGTATGCTAGATACGTAGGTAACTATAATAATAATTATTAGTCTATGCCACCTGGGGTTGGCACCAAAGTTTTAGAGCATAAAAAAAGTTTCTTCGGTACACAGAAAATTAAGAACATTCGTAGCAGGATGCCAAACGTTTTCTTGTTCACTAAAATATCTCATAAACCTACGAAATTTTCCTCAAAATTAAATGTTTTCGTTCTACATATGTTATATTACTGAAGTAGCAGAATTATTTTCAGTAGGTAGCTACTTACTGATACTTTTCCTCGCTTTATGTTGACGTTTGAGATTGGTGAATCCAGATTACCTTATGAGAATTGAGTCAACTCAAGATATATATTATGGCATTAAAAACACATGACTTCGTGGGTTTTGATGTTGAACCCACAGTTTGATATTCTGGTATTTAGCAAGACCGTATAAACACCTAAACTTACTACTGACACTACTTAAGACGTTTAAAAACACAGTGTTTAATTAACTCTAAGTATAACTATATTTTATGTATAGTTCAATCCGCTCCGACAGACTGGGGCTTTCGTATAATTAGTCCGGATTTATCTCCTCTGCTCGGACTAAAATCGTTCCGTTAACAAATTGCATTATAAGCCTTCTTACAAAGTATTATTTTAATAGCGTATTATCTGCGGCGTTCTAAATCTGTTAGCCTTTTCGCTACTGCTACCATTTTCTAGTTTATTTACTGTAGGAAAAATTAAGATTTTACTTACTCTTTGTGGTTATGATTAAACCCTTCGAGCTGCCAACAAAGTGGCTACGCACGTGGTTGTCTTTGTTATAAAATTACTTGACTTTGTTTATATTGTTGTTGCCCTTGTTTGGTTTCTATAAAGGTGTTAATGAGAGGGGAATATTAGATTCTGGGAGTACAAAAATCTATTTGGGGATGCAAGGGTGAAGAAGCCAAAGTAAGTAGAGAGATACCCCATTGAATTATTGGGGGCTTTATCCCTGTGGTGTTACAGTAAGTGGCTAGAAGGAAACAAGGTTGAAGTCCTTATCAGATGTTTTCTTCAGAAACAACCAGAAGGGGAGTTTTGTTAACAACAAAAAGTAGAACAAGAAGCCGTCTACTAGGACTCTTATTTAGTCCGAATTTCAACTAAGCCCTTGAAAGAATTGCTAGTAGGAACCTTACCTAAAGTTTACTTCGGTCTCGAAGGTCAGCAAACCTTAAACAAATCTAAGGAAATGAAGGCAGGGTATTCTCTAGTTAAAATAAACGAGGCCCATAACTCGGCCACAATTACTGACGTTCCTCAACAGATGCGACGCCAGCGCCGCTAATTAACCAGCTCCACGTATTTTTGGAGCAAAAAATTTTTGAGTTTTCAAATAATTTCGACGAAATATGTTTTCCCCTGTATTATTTCGGATGCGATTTTTTACGAATCTCTGCTGGAATTTTCAGTGATTGTACTCGGTATTGAAAATGGAATGTGTACAAAAACAAAAGTGTAATCATTTTATTTTTATTGGTGTTGCGTGTTCAATATGAATGAATTATTCTTTTTGTATGCAAACACATCATTTATACCTCAATAAAACCTGATTACACCTAATTTTATTTTATCTTCTCCATATTAAATTAAAAATAATATACAACAATAATGCCAGCAATTATATTAATACCGGTACATTAAATTGAAAGTGATTTTTATTACAATAAATGTTCCGCTCCCATACAGCGGGGATATTACGAGGAACAATTTTTGTGACAAATTGGGGGATCCTTACAATTAGTGCCATCTTCGCGTCTTTCAAAGAAGTGTCGTATTCAACTAGACTAATGAATGTCATAAATTTACTGGAGGAGCTCTTCAAACAATTTCGAAGACTTATCACGATGGGTCCATTCAACTTTGAGTTTTAAGTGAAATATTGGCTGTATATTATTTTTATCGCTCTTGTTTTAAAATCGAATCGTATTAAGGGTTACAATAGAAAACAATAGCTGATATTAAATTTTAAATTTTGTTTGTTCAATTTATTCAAATCTTTTAGACGATACGTCTCCAACAGAACTTGTCTCTAGTTATTGTATTATTATTTATTTTCAGAAGGTATTTGACGTCATTCGAAGTGGTTTTATGTAACCTACAGATCAAATGAAATATAAAATTTGACTGTGCTAGACATAGAAAGTAAGTATAATTCCTCATTTTATTAATAAAAAAATGTATTACACGATATTACCTTGAAGAAAAACAATTTTAATTTGAGACTTATAAACGGTTATAAGATGTTCAACGTGTATATATGCCATGCGAGATTGATATCTAACTGTGTGTACAGTGGGATAACTTTAAAAGAAAGAAATCAATCAACTCAGCCTAACGCAGTCCACTGCTGGACATAGGCCTCTTCCAGGCTGCGCAACAACACCGTGTCCTCCGCCTTCCCCATCCAGTCTGTCCCAACCACTTTTTTAAGGTCATCGGTTAATCTACTGGGGATCACGCTATACTTGCCTATACTGTACGGTCCAGGACTCGTCTGCTCCACTGGCCATCGGTCCTTTGATAAACATGGCCAGCCCACTGCCACTTTAATATGCTTACAATGCAAGCTACTTATGTCGGTAACTCCGGTTCTTTTCCGGATAATTTCATTTTTTATTTTAACCTTCAAAGAACTCTGAGCATAGCCCGCTCCTTAGCGCGCTGAGCAACTTTGAATTTGCATTTGTTTTTTGAATTTAAAGAAAGCCCGCCCGAACATGTTTCAGAAATGAATAAGATTTTCTCTTTCATGCCGATCGAACTGTACCCAGTAAGTTTACCAAGCTCTAAACCTCTAAACTGTATTAGGTAATTTGCGTGCCAGCCGTCTATAAATTGGGCTTTAATAAAATATGTGTACTCCGTGACCTAACTCCTGGAATTGCTCAACGCGGCATTATCGAAGCTCCAATCTGCAACATACGACATAGCAGTGTCAAGGTACACAAATTAATATTCAGCCAGTATATCACCCGCACACCTGGTGTGTTGATTCAGTCCACGTTATCTAACGTACTGTGTTCTACGATGCATTAGTGCATTAGTTGGCTAAATACGCGTGCACTAAGTGCGCTGTCCACGTACGGAAGATTATTGCCCATAGCTACCCGTACAGCTATAGAGAACGTTTGTTTGGGTAATACGTTAGTAATCTCGCTAAATGTTGTATAATTCATGAGGTTTAGTTTAATACGTGGTGGATTGGTTGTTTGATGAAATTATTCGATTTATAGCAGCGTGAAATGAAATTGTTTATTCTGTAAATGTGATATCGGAAACATTTTTGTCATATTATAAAAAATAAGCTAGACGACGTCGGCGTTTCCTATCTGGCTACTCTGAGAACTTTCTTTTCACGCCGAAATAAACTCAGAGGTCTCTTTTAAAATCCGGACATAATCTTGGTCAGTTTGAAGACCTTGTAGACTGATGTCTGAAATGGTCTTTTGAGGAAAGTACCACACAGATTTGAGTGGACCAGTCCAGTCAGTAACCGTGTAGATGAAGCTGTGACTTGTTAAATGGAGGTATTATTTAAATGCGTTTATTTTACATTACAAGACTTGTAAATCGTAATAATATCTCGCTGTTTATGCAAGTTTCTATGAAACAATAACAAAGAATAAAATCTTGCTAAAGTTTATTTGATGTCTTACTGAATGGTTCTAGGAGCAAAAAACAACCGCTTCTTGGCGTTTAAATGCAGCAGAAAAGATCTACCTACATACTACGTTTATTTCTGAACAATTTTCTGTTGTGTAACGGTCTGTAAATTATTCGTAGATTGCAAAAATCACAACAAAAACTGGCAGCTCGCAGCTGTTGTGTTGTTATTTTGCTTTACAATCCAAAACGCTGCCTCGGGCGCCACCCGGATATATTTGACCGTACCTTTATGGTTATAACACGCATGAGTAGGGAAATGAGAATTTCTATTATTGTAACATTTATTAATCTGTTATTTTTGGGGTATAATCTAAACTTGGATTACTTACTTTACTGAGGTAATCAAATGGCCCCAAGCCTTCTAACATATTTTTACAAGCGGAATGGCTCCAAAAGAATAATGAAGAGCAGAGGTACTGACCAAATGGAAACCGCCGCTACTTACAAGTCTAGGTCGAGGGTCGAACCTAGACAGGCGCTTTACTTTGTGTAAATTATTTCATCACCGCTGCTCTCAAAACGATGAAGGAAAACATCGAGACGAAACTGGCAGGTCCTAGAACCAAAAATATGTGAATTTACCAACCCGCACTGGGCCCGCGTGATGGTGGATTATCGTTCCCTCTCATAGAGAGGGCTCCCGTGTCCTTCTTATTTTGGTAAGCGGTAGGTATTTGATTGATTTATTTATTTATTACAGCATGGAAGACTTATAGCTAAAAAAAAAACAAAAAAAGGAAACAATAGTTGACAGAAAGCCAATTACAAGTCTTCGCGTTTAGAGTTATAATAAAATTACCCAAAATACCTTTCTGACACAACGCTTCCGTTTATAATCGTAAGCTATATTTTCGTATTACTCTGATCAAACATAAAACTAACTGCGTTATTTGACATTTCCGTTATTGATGTTAGGTTTATGAGATCCTTTATTTTTGGACAATTAATGTGTACGCAATACCAGCGGGCTCTAGAGAAATATTGTCTTTGTACGTTTTGTTTTGTTCTCATTTGCGGGAACAGGGCGGTTGCTTTAATTTGCCTCTTGCGATAAGGAATTCAACAATACAAGGTGTTTACTTGACACACTTTCCTCGGCGAATGTTTTGTGAGACGTTTTATGAGATGCCATTAAGGAGAATTATTGCCATTGTTCAAGATATGGCGGTTCAACTTCATTTTAAACGAGCCCACCGCCCTTCAACACGGCGCGCGTGGGTTGTTTTACTAGCCTTCTCTGATTAGTTCGTCGGAATTGTATAGAGGACTTAAATCCCAAATTATATAATCATATTAAATATCATAGAGAATTCTATGATATTTAGTATGACATGTGTACGGTTTCGGTTTAATTTTTTGAGAATATGATATTAAAACACATACTTACTTACAGTTAAGTGGGTGAATTTCACAGAATGGCTCGAGGCCGTCTTAATAACAGAGCTGTGGGATTAAAAAAAAAAAAAAATACCGATGTATAGATGATGAGATCGTTCTTGAGGGTTATTTCACTAATCCCCATTAAAATCTCACAAAGCTAAATAGGGATTTGTGGAACTTGGAAGAGTGAATAGCTTTTTGCTTTATTTATTTGCGTCAATATTTTGCAACATTACAGAAAACTATTTTATAATAAAGCTTCAACAGAAAAAGTTTTAGACCAGTGCACAAACTGTAACGATGAATTTAGCACATGCTTCTAGAATTCCTAGCGTAGATATTTTTCATCGGTTGTAATAAAATAAAATAAAAAGGAGTTTCATAGAAAAGTGCAAAACCTACACGTTCTAAATGTATGGCAAGGCTATTTTTTTTTTAATAACCCACGGATTCTTTCAGCGCAGGGGAGTTCAGAATCATGTACTGAATACCTGTGTATTCATTACATGATTCTGAACTCCCCTAGGATAACTTTTTTAACCAGTGCGCAAACTATAACTGTTTACAATTTGCGCACTGTTTAAAAAATTATCCTGTATGGGCACAGATTACTAACAGATAAATCACTTCATACAAAATTGTTAATACCTACTGCTATAATAGCCTACACAACACGTGACGCTGCAAACGAAAATGTACCTAACCTTACAAGCGTAAAGTGAGTTTTGCTTTGTAGCTGCGCGCCGCCGCGTGGTTATTGTGAATTGCCAGGGCTGCCTCTTTCGATAAAGATGTCAGTAGGCATTTAGGTAGGTAGGTAGGTATGAAATAAAATAAAATGATTTTTAATGTTTTAGCATGTTTAATTATAATAAATTCGTCTGAGATAAAGATAAATATTACCATTGTATATTTTTAGTGATCGATATTTTATTTTTGTTGTGTATTTTTGTGGTGTACAATAAAGTATATACAGGGTTATTAGAAAAACACCAACAACCTCTTAAGAGGTCACTGTACTCATAATTTTGAACAACTTTTACCATGGGACCAAACCTTTTTTGTTTTCTGGTTTGGAAATCATCAAATGACCTCTCCCGCTCTGGGCTGAGCGGAAGGGCGTGTCAGACTTTTACTGACTAAAACCCACCCGAGTTCCTTCAGTTGCCTGTGAACAACCCGCAGCCCCGGCGGCATCGGCCCTAGCGGACCCCGTCAGTTGGTGCTGACATCTCTTTGAGGCGCGCGTGGAACACAACGCGCCGTCAACCCGGGCCTGGTCGTTACTGGGCGGCGAGCCCATAGCTCGCCGCCCGCAACCCCGCGCCTACGGTGGCCGGGAGTCGGCCGCTGACTTCCGTCCAGGCCGTCTCCTGCGGCGGCTAGGCACGTGAGGGTGCAGAGATTGCCTCTCCCTCACGCGCTCCGCCTCCTCCTTCGCGAGCATTACTGCTTCGCAGAAGGAGGTGACGGCCTCCCATTCACTCTCGCTCCGTACCATGGCCTGGACCAGGGCCGGACCCGAGAGATCGCCGCCGCCGATCGCCGCCACGAGGACACGGCGGGGCCCCGCCCAAGCCGGGCAGACCTCCACCGTATGCTCCACCGTGTCCTCCGGGCGATCCACACAGTAGTGACACCCTGGCGTTTCCTCCCGCTTTATCCTGAACAGGAACCTCCTGAAACAACCGTGTCCAGTGAGGACCTGCGTCAGGCGGAAGGTGAGGGCGCAGTGGCGCCTCTCTAGCCACTCCTGAAAGAGTGGACTTATCGCCGCAATTGTGACGTGCCCAGCGCTGGATTGCGACAATCGCATTCTCCATGCCGATGGGACCAAACCTGAAATCGCGAATCAAAAGTCAGCTGTTCGCTACGTGCCTACATTTTGACGAGTTAAACGAACATAAATTTAGGGAACAGTTGATTTTTTTTTCGCGATTTTGTGTTTGATCCCATATTAAAAGTTTATAAAAACACCTTCGCAAATAATAAATTATTTTGGAACAAATTTGATTACCACAAAAACGGTTATAGTGAGTCAACCTTAAAAGATAGACATATGCTGTCGAAAACTTTTTTTAGAACTTTTAAAGGGGAACAATTCCATCATACATGATTTTTGCGTAACTCAAACCGTTTATGCAGCGTACACAACGGAAGCTCTCAAAAGGAATATTTGTTCCCCGTTTTTGCAACATTTTTCTTTAATGCTCCGCTCCTATTGGTCGCAGCGTGATATTATATAGCCTATAACCTTTCTCGATAAATGGACTCAACACAAAAATAATTTTTCAATTCGAACCAGTAGTTTCTGAGATTACTGCAATCTTCAAATGACTGTTGATAATGGAGGTCATTGACCTTTCTATTCTTATCTCAGACGCATAGTCGAAGTAATTATGTACCTACCAATGAAATACAAAACACAAAATATGCAAGTTTAAACAATTTACCTATTTAAAAAACGATACTAAAACAAATTAGATAATCACATTTCTGTATCAGTAGGTAAACTGAAAAAAGATAAGTTTTTATCTCTTCTCTTGCTGGATCTACATCCATCAACTGCATATAATACACCAGAACCAGCCATATAATAAGAATTCGAAACCAAGTACATCAGGTAGACCGAAATATATGCGTACGTACGCGCCTCGCGGCTGTCGGCAACCCACTGAGGAATAGGTCGCGGAAGGCCCGGCGGCGGCCGGTAGGTAGTTAGTGCGCGTAAGTACATGGAGTGATTTATTTGTAGTAATCTGTGGTATGGGTCTTAAAACCTACGTATTTAGATGTTTCACTGAGTGAGTGTAACAGTTCGATTTACTACATATTATTTTTTTATAAAAGTGCCAAGCACTAGACTCATTATAAGCTCCATGAGACTTAAGTGGAGATTTGTGGAAGAAAAGTTCACAAATCCCCATTGATGGGGATTGCCAATGGGGATAAGTGGAATAACCTATCTTTTGTTTATGTTTAAAGGTTTAAATAAGAAATTTTTAAGGGTGCATCTAGATTATGTTATATAACACATAAACTTTTATTATGTAACACGTCCAAACGGATTAACATTGCTAACCTATCTATAGAAACATGTGGTATAACTATGTTTTATAACATGTTATGTTATACAGTGTGGACACACCCTTATAAACACTAGACACACACAGTAAGGTAGAATAAAGTAAGGTTCATATAAAGGCAGCTATATATTTAAACAGTAGGTAGGAAATGAATGTCTCCATACCAGTGGCGTAGCTCATCCTAATGGGGCCCTGTATCAAATTTTTTTGGGGCCCTTTTTACCCAACTGTGAAGCTACAGAGGGTATTGTTTTTGCAAAATAAAGGATATAGCATACTGAGTTAGAAGGTGACGGGCTCGTGGCTAAGTAATAACAGCCGCAAGAGTCGATTGAAGGTTAAGCTACGCTTGCCGCGGTAGGTCCGTGGATGGGTGACCATCTTAACATACCGAGACCCCTCCGTGCCTCGGAAAACACGTTAAACCATTGATCCCGGCTGTCATTCGTAGATCTTTGACAGTCGTTACGGGTCGTCAGAAGCCCGAAAGTCTGACAAGCAGTCTTACCAAAGGGGGATCGTATTACCCAGTAACTGGGTTGTGGTAGTCAGATACGCAGTCGCTCCGGATTTAAAATACTGGCATCCAGTTTCATCCGGTTAGATTGGAAGCCGAGACCCAATAAAACTTTGCCGGACCCGGGAATCGAACCTAGGACCTTATGCTCAGCAGTAGCGCTTGCGTCCACTAGACCAATGAGGCAGTCACAGTTTTCTTCCATACTTCTCTATTAGTCGTCATCTCGGTAGTTACCCCCTTTCTGAACACGTTTTTGAAAGAAAGAAAAATGCGTTTATTGGCATTACAGCAAAATAAATAAACCTTAAAAGTATAAAAACAGAAAACTAAGATTATAATGCCAAAAGGGCCTCAGCTCAGCATAATGTCAGATGACAACACAAGTGTACCACCTGACGCTGATTTTCAGCTGCAACCCACGAGTGCCATACGCTGGAATAACAAACACATAGGGAAGTGTGTGTCCGTTATAATAAATTGAGATAATTCATGAAATGCTAGAAATGATAGAAAAGCTCGTACATAACCAAATAAAACCAACCACACTAATTTACAGAAATAAATATGATTTATCAAAAATAATTTTAGGTTCTAGATATTATTTTACGAATTTTCGCTTACACACATCGCGTCGTGGGCCCCTGTAGCTCAGGGGCCCCATATCGTCGATACGGCTGATACGGCGGTAGCTACGCCCCTGCTCCATACTATAAAGTTGACCACACCGGTGTTCCGCTATAAAGAATGATCTAGGGCAGATAATACCATAATGACCGCGCTTAGTAGCTGGATTAGTACTTGCGATAATAATAATTATACCTATATATTTTACCCTTGGTAGTGATACAGTAATTAACATCTGATTTTCAGTGGATTTTTCCGTAATTTAATACAGGTTAGGTAGGCGCCGGTGGCTAGTAGGTAGCCGGTGCGTAGGTATAAACCAGTTTTTTAGAAAAAACTTTAGAATAAAATATCGAGAATATGGCAAGGTTTTAATGTTTATGAAAGCAGTGAAAACGTTGAAATTTTTAAATTAATAATTTATTTTACAAATTATGAAATTTTAATTTGTAATACTTTATAATTTCAAAAAACACGCAATTTTTTAATAGTTTTAAGTTTTCACTTCTGTAGGCAGTCCCCATGACTGTCTATTTCCTGTTGTGTAGTTAATTTTGTAAAAACACAATATGAAACTCTCGTGTATCCGCACGGTTAGTTTTTGCAAGGTTTTGCAAAAGCCTCAGTTTTCAAAACAAAAATGTGTTCAATACTTCGGTTTAACAGAATGGCACGTTGGCTTCCATGAAAATAATATGATTACCTTGACTCGAGGAAAAGTTTTTTCATCGTTTATAAAGCAGATTCCAAATCTTATTCAATTTAGCTTAGCCTGCAAAGCTGGGGCACGGGCTAAACAATAACGGTGATACTTGTTCAATTCTCTTTCGCTCTCGGCCGATAAAACTCGAACAACAAAATATGTAGGTACTAAGTACAGTCAGCCTCAACAAGAATTCATATCAGACGAGACAGGTAGAAAATCAAATGAATTCTTGTCGATGCATACATATTTTGAGGCTGACTGTACCTAGGTATGTATGACAGAACACCGGTATACGATGTCACAGGTATTTTCAAGCAATCTTGTCCTTAATATCCTTGCTCGTGTCATGTACGTACTCCACTCCGCACTGCAGTAATCTGTTTGCTTGCGAGTTTGCGTTGCGACGTACAGAGAGTGCTGTTTCGACACTCTTCGGTCTGTATATTCCACCTTAATTCTCTAAATAATATTGTTTGCGTTCACTCTAAACGTCAAGTCGATGTTTCTTTGTTGCTTTTATATTTTGATGGTTTCGGCTCGCGGCTTCACTTTGATGGAGGCAAACTGTACGCGTTTCTGACTGCTGGGCTCGTGCAAATCGCTCTTTGTACATAGAATTATGATGTTAATTTCGGTTTAATGTAAATCTGCATTTCTGTGTGAATGTAAATTGGTGTGAGATCGCAGGAGTGTGTAGCTTTGTTGTTTTCAGAACATTAATCAAGAAACCAGTTACTTTGTTTACAAAAATCTTTTATAGCATTATTAATATCTCACGAAGCGACACGCGCTTTACTTATGGTTACCAAATTTACAAACACTTTGAGTCAAAATCAAAATATTTTATTTCACATAAACCTACACCTAAACCCTAACCTAACCTACGGTGCTCAGACTTGGTCGCTCACCGAGTCACAAAAGTTCCGCCTTGGAGTTTGCCAAAGAAGAAGAAGAAGAGCGATGGAACACCACCCTGCGTTCCAAAACGGGCATAATGGATGTAGGAAAGAAGGCTACCAGGCTCAAATGGGATTGGGCGGTTCAGATCAGCCGTATGAACGATGACCGCTGGGCAAAAGCCTCCACACAATGGGTGCCTGAAGATGGACGGCGCCGCCAAGGCCGGCCCAGAATAAGCTATTAAAAAAAAAACCTACATGGGCACATATAAAACGTCAAAAGCTAGGTGCACGGTTCCAATTGGTCGTTTCCTATGGAGAAGAGCCGGCAAGAGACTCCACGGTGTATGTGCAAGCGCAGGAGCTCTTGGTACCGTCCGAGATACTGGCGAAGTCAGAAGTGTGTGTGTGTGTTATGTGTTAGGTGCTAACGCTACTCGTCTTGATGCACTCATTCACAGCGTGTTGGTACACTTGGTAGCCACAAGTAAACCGATTGTCACTTCGTAAGATAAAAATACTGTACCCTGTACTTGTTAGCAAATGCTCAATCCCTGTCTGAGGCCTCATTTACGGAGACGCCGGGCGTCCCGCGTCGCGTGCGGCGTGGCGTCTCGCGGCGTGTCATACGATGTTTCTGTTTACCGAGCGGCGGCGCGTCAAGCGGCACTTACCATCGCACGCGTAAACACAAACGTATGGCAATATAAGACGTTGTTCATAGAAATGCGGGAAGGGAAGCGTGGCGGTGCCCGCCGCTGCGTCCGCGGCGAATCCTCAAGCGTGTAGCAAAGCACGCGGCGGGCAACGCTGCGGCGCAAGCGGGATACTCAATCAAACCGACCAGTTTTTTAAAAATCGATCAATTCGTACTCCATTGTGACAGTGCCTACGTCTGCGTTCTGCAATTTCCAAATATGACTGGCAGAAGATTCCGCCGCGGGCATCGCTTCATTGAGAATTGCCGCTGCGTGCGCCGCCGCGATAAACGCCGCGTGAGACGCGGCGGTGCCAGCCGGGGGCTCGGCCGCAAAAAACGCTCCATTTCAAGCAAAGGCGTCTAAAATCGCTTCTCCGTAAACGCACTCATACAACGCCATATGTTTGAAATCAGTGCGGGCCGCGCCGCACAACGCGACGCGCAACGCCCCGCGTCTTCGTAAATGAGGCCTAACAGTCGCATACAGTGGAACAGTCAAATAAAACACACTGTAAAGTCTAAACCAAAATTAAACAGTACGTGAAGTTCATTGTTAATAATGCAAGACAAAGAGCGTAGTTTAATTACTAAACGTTTAGGCGAGCGTGTCAATTCCGCGCTAATCGCAGGCCAAACACAAGCATACATAAAACAATAGATACACACAATACTATTATTGAAGGCATGATATTTCCCGTCAGTCGCCCCCGGCCTGTAAACGGTTGGTTTGGAACCATGCCAGTTTTTTTTTCATTCCCTTGTCTTTCACAAAAATCCGTTGTGTTGTCTTTTACTGATAGAATTCATCAGTTTAATGCGTATTACAATTGCAAAGTTTATGTTTGTTCTCCATAACTGCAAGTTGTAAATCTTCATTTGTTTTCACTCTTGCTCGCTGTTTTGTTTTGTTTTGTATTCTCGTACCTACATTGTTTGTGAATATTTAAGGGATAACTGCATAATAGTGAAGTGAATTACGCCAAATAGGAACCTATTATAAATAACTAGTAACCCACCCCTGCTTCTCATGGGTACAATGGCGACATGTCACACCATCGACATTTCTGTGCTATATCTAAGTTAAGGGGAAAGCGCCAGAGTAACTCGTGAAATTCAAATTTTTTTACGTGCGTTACGTTATTTACAATTTTCAGCTCAGTGTCAGGTTGTATGTTGAACAAAATATGATTTGCGACCGTAACAAGTATGAATTTACAGAATTATAATCATTAAAATCATCAATACATACATACATATTCATTGAGATTTGAGAGATTGAGTTGAAGAAATACCTGCATATTGCATAATTTTTTTTTTTTTAGGTATGAAATCAAATTACCTCTCCCGCTCTGGGCTGAGCGGAAGGGCGTGTCAGACTTTTACTGATTAAAACCCACCCGTGTTCCTTTAGTTGCTTGTGCCAGGGGCCACGGTATCTCTTTCGAACAACCCGCGGCCCCGGCAGGCATCGGCCCTAGCGGACCCCGTCATGCCGCTTCCCCCTTAAACAATAATGTAGGTATCATAGACATAAACCTGTTAAGAAGGTTTATAAGCATTAAAACATCCAAGCGGTCACACATGGTACAGACACGAAGCCGAATTTGTTTTATAGTCTCCAATAAATCGAAATTGTCAAAATCTATGTTATAAAGTTCAACCATGGTCCTGTTTGCTTTTTTTTTTAACTGTGTATGGAAAACTCGTTTATTTTACAAATATAACTACAATACATTACAGAATATTTCGTAATTGCCGATACTCTATCCAGTAAAGTTAAAGTTAGATAAATGACCGGCGTTTATTGGCTCGGCGGATGAACTCTGAAAGTTTGCCAGATATTTCACTTACTAATCGATAGGTGCTTAAAGTTTGCTGACTACCCTTTCGTAATTCGGGCATGTCGGAACATATGTGTACATGAAGATTATGACTTGGATCCTCGGTTATCCTTTGGAGGAGGTGGAATTGTAACGGTTACTTGACAATGAGTGTTTCATTTTGGTAGAGCAGTTATGCTAGCTAGCAGTAGATTAGGATGAGCTGATTCAATTGTGTCAAGTCCATTGAAAAACCTAGACTTCTTATTAGAAGATGGGTGCTGCAACTAATTTGGAGTGTGAAATAATAATAGTTCTCCAGACCGAATTTCGGCCATTGCGACCAATCTCAACGGAGACTAGCCTTCGGCGCGGGAAATATTATCGTGCACAAGTGTGTGCGCCCACACAGTTGCAATCTTTCTTCTCTCACTCACATAGTCCGATGGGACGGCAATCCGACATGACCAGAGGCGAGAGAGATCAGGCACGGGACCAATCTTATCGTGCTTTCCAGGGGGGTATAACACCGCCAACTTCCAAACTCCGGGCTGGTATTAAGAAATTCCTAATACAAAAACCCAATTACACTTTGCCCGACCCCAGAACCTCGAATCGAACCTAGACCCCCAAGCCAATAGTCGCGCCTGCGACCACGAGACCAACGGGGCCGTCAAATATGGGAGTGTGTGCAACACCAGCATGCTATAACCAATGTCCCGTTAACCATAATCTCATCACATCCTATGTAACCACTATTCTCATATAATTATATGTATAAGGCCAGTTGTTAAATCCCTGTAAAAAGTTCCATATTGTTAGTTACGTGCAATCGGCATGTTAATGTCTACTACAGAATAGGTCTGTTCCAGTATAGGTATTCTGTATAAATGACTTTAAAGAAAACAGATGGGTGATCGCAATCACACAACGCTGTATTCAGTATCAGTATGAATGATCAGAATAATTGCTTTGTTCAGTCGTCAAGCCCGTCTGTATGTAACAAGCAAGGTCGCATGCCACGCTTAGCGCCGACTGTCGGGTCTACGAGGGTACGCAACTGAGCGCAGCAGTCCCAGCAATTAGTCGTCGGCGTCAGTCGGTAAATATTAACACTGGTAATTGTACGTTGAACGTCAGCTCCCTCGATGTTCGTTACAGTGGCCACTTGCAACCTGAATACAAATGAATCCATTATGCGAAAGTGCGCAGATAGCACATCGACACCAATATCACGTAACCGGCGTGTATGCTGAAGTACTAACGTGTTTTTGCAAACATGTCTAGTCTTTTATTGATTTGTTTCCCTTTTTTGTAGCTTTTATTACTGAAATAGAACTCGATCTAACTGTCGCTTCTACAGATTCGTACACAATGGCTGTGAAAACTCTTATCTTCTCGGAATTGAAATTGTGAACCCACCTCAAAATATAATGAAATCGTACCAAAGCAGATTTTTTTATCGATATAGCCAGACTTCAAAACATATTATTGTAAGTGAAACATACTTTCTTATAAAAGAGATATTGACAAAAGAAATTATAAAGAGGTGAAAGGCTTTTTATAACCCCGCCATGTCCAAATTACGGACAAATCTTTGTGTTGTTGTTGACAAGTGGTTCCTTGAGTGAATTGTGTTGAACAAGAGAACAACTGTAAACAAGCATGTTTTGTGTGGAAGAAAAAAATATTGGAACAAGTCGTCGACGGCTTCCTTTCAATTTTGTGTTATCCATTGTCTATTTATGTTTTCCATTCTTTCGTATCTTTGTAAGATATTTTAAGAAGGAAAGGTCTGAAAACACCTCGTGTAATTGAAACATTATTTGTATGAACAAGTTTGTATGGAACAGGGATAAAATGGGAAATCGAATATTGCAAATATGTGAAAGAAAAATATGGGTTCAATAAGACGCTCTTAATATGTTGATAGGTAGTTATAATCGGTGTCTGAATAAGGGTTCCAAATTACATCACCAGCCTGTGAACGTTCACTGATAATAATGAGCCTTATTTTGATACAGTTAAAGAGAGAGCAATGTACAATGAGCTACTATTGTAGTTCCAACAACCTGATGCGTAATGAACAGTAACATCGCAATCACTGAAACTTTCCCTAAATGTGTAGGATAATTAAAGCGTAATTTTACAGTACGAGGATTATGCTTAATTTAATTCACGTCCCATATATTTAACATATTCAGCCATTCAACAAAGGATTTATCCACAAAATACTCTCATGTGTCACATAGATTTATCCATCTATGTTAACGTAACACTCCATAAATACAATAAGTCGATTTCGACCCAATTAAATAACATGGTGGGTCCAACGAATTATCGACGACGTCATTAAACATTACGTATTGCATAACAAAGATCCCTCTATAAGGACTAGAGATGGGGCAGAGTAGTTATTTATTTTGAGAGCTGGATTTATTTGCGGAAATGGGTTCGACCCACATTACTCAAGGGAGATTTTGCTGAATAGGACTGTAAAGTATGCCGTTCGAATTGAGATAATTTATTGTGTTTTGACCGGATCTCGTCTGTGATATTTTTGTATTGTGATTTTTATGGACGACTGGTTGATTTGGGATTAGGCTTTTTTTAATCGAAACGAAAATGGTTTTACCAAACCAACATAGCTGTTTATTATTTTGTTATTGTATAGTGAAACTGACTTATTCTCGCTTTTTAAAGTAGGTATTTATTTTTATAAAAGATACCATTCCTTTTGTAGCTACAACTCCGAATATATGTTTGAATAAAGTTAATTAATTAAATTTTGCTTTCCCTGTCAATTATTTTTCTTTTCAGGATTTTGTTTCTACCAGTCCATCTCATTTGAGCACTCCTAATTAGACACTAATTTAACATTCAAAGTGTAAAACAAGTGCTGTTTTACCTTCACATGAAAAGCTGAGGTACCAACGTTTAAATAAACATGAAAAGTTTGCCTCGAATTATAATTAGACATCAAACCAGCTCGGAGGTTGCCTCGAGAGGTTACAAAAACGGGTCAAGTATAGTTTTCATAACGCACTACTAACACGCAACGATCGTTGTACTTAAAATGAAATAAAAAGAAATTATTTTGTTCCAAGCCTTTAGATGGAGGCACTGCTTTAGTGTAGCCTTGTATTACCGAGAATATCACGTTTGAGCTATATTTTTGTTGTTTATCTTTTATACATTCGGCTTTATTTTCGCAAAAGATTCACGTTTTTTTAAGATTATTTTGTTTCATAATTTTAACGTGAAACGTAATGTTTCATAAACAGTATTGGGACAAAGACAATTCTAATGGAGAATGAGCAAGAAACGCAAAACACAGCAGTCAAATGAATATTATTTTCTAACAATACGTGATTAATAATGATCGAAATGAATAATAATGACATTAAATCATCTTAGAATTAATTAAATAAATATTTAAAATCTATAGTAGGTACGTCAAAGCTCGATTCATAGAATTGGAAGACATTCTGCTATTTTAATTTATTCAAGGACCAGGACCACTGTCCTTGAGGAAAATAAGATAACAAAAAGTCTTTAAAATGTAAATATGGAATGAAAGGACAGTCTCCCGATTTTTCCAATTTACTTTATGGCCGATGGAGATATTGATTATAAATCGATTGTTCATATTCGTTACGGACTGACTGAATGGAGTAGGGACCTACCTATTGAATTGTTACTAAAAGTTCAAAGTCTAAGATTTGGAAAACATCTTCAACATTAATTTCTGCTCAGCTAATATTACTTGATAATACAATAATGCCGACGTGATGTAGAGATCTGTCAAGTAATCTCGGTGGGTTTCATTTTAGTGGGCGAATTAAATCCTTATGAATATTTCATGTAGGACTTTGTGTTTTCACCGAGTGAATAAATAAACCTATATATTGTGTCAGCGCATAACATTGACTTTATTATGTAGTCGTTATTATAAATATGATGTTCGACCCTAATTTATCGTAGGACACAACTATTACGTGCTGTAATAATAATAATATTGTCGTTTTAAACTTTGCAAGGTCACGTTTCTCTTAATAATATGTGGGTGGTATCGTAACCATAAATCAAGAAAAATGTGACTATACCTACATACAAAAAGGTTCTATAAGCCAGAACGTAGGACTGCTTTCGTGGGTTCCGCAGTTCATTAAATGTTTGTGAGTTCATTTCGAATTTATTTCACGCATTAAACAGCTTTACCATTTTATCAAGATTACAGCCACAGCACGCAAATCTTGGTTCATTTACTTTTCCTTTCTAATTTTCTGTGCCATATTCATAATTTGGCCCTTCGCATAAAGAGGTTTACGAAAATATATACACCGGATTAATCTATTTTCTCCCTCATTTGAGTTTCTAAAAGAGGAAACAAAAATGGCCCAATTTGCCGACATTCTTTGGTAAGATTTTAGGTACTTTCGGGTTGGGTTACTTTTATCAAAACTGGCAAATAATATTCGTTTTTGTATATCTAGCTAATGTCAACTTGTATTGGTTTGTTTTGTAAAAAAAAAATCCTTTTTTTCTTAATTCCGAGAAAAGAAGGACACATTACACGTTGGGAATCATTACTAAAATTATGATTATGAACAAAATAATCCATTGTTTGGTGTTTTGAAAACAAATAAACTGTTTAACTTCATATGAATTGTCTTGATACGAAGCTAGACAGAGTTGTATAATCAAATAACAAATTTAGAGACGCGAGTTTGCTTGATTGTTGGTTGATTAGTTTACGCCCGAATTTGTCGAACTAATGTCAAGTCAATTTGCGTTCAAGCCAATAACGCGTCAGTACCACCCTTACAGTTGATTAGAGGATCCATAATAAGATATAGCTTTGTCTTGGATCGTCAAAGAGCATGTCGCCTTGAAAATTAATAGAACTCCTTCATTGATCAGGTAGTTCTCAAGTTACTGCGAGGGTTTGAGTATTCAGCAATTCTATAATTAAAGCTTTGAAACTTGGACTATTAGCTCCAGTTTAATTATTAACAATATATGTGAATTGTGGTGCTCCACATAACACTTAGTTAGAAACTGAAAAAATACGGAACGTGTGGTATAGGCTGTCTGAGGACTGACCAAAACTAAAATATATTTTTACTTTTCATTTCTTCTTATTAAACTTGATGGTCCAGTTCATAAAACCTAAGTGTGCCTTTGCTACGTTACGTGCGTTACGCAGTGCCTACGCCGTAGCATTGTGCTACGGCGTAGGCACTGCGTAAACACTCTACAAGCAGTAGGGTAGCAGTGATTGTAAAGAAACTAACTTAGACGCAACGTTGGCGGCACATTAGAGCAGCGCATACGTTCCACGAACGTCTACACTAGATGTAAAAGGTACCTAACATTGTTTACCTCTATCACCAAACACAGCCATGTAATTAGAGCAGATAATTATCAGACAATTCCCTCAACAGCTCAACTATGTGGAGGACACGACGTCAATATTGTGTGAGGACATTAGCTCATTTCTCCCGGGCCAATCATTTACTTGACAATTAGGATTACAATCAGTCTAAGTGACGTGTACAATTTTGATCCGTTGTTAATACGTTACTGAATGTTTGGATAATATTATGTGGTTTTATGACTTATTGAAAATGTATATTTGTATATGAAGGTGTACAACAAATCGCCATGGGATCTGGAGGCAAAAGTCCTCGCACACATATGTGAACAATGGCGAGAGGAGGCAAAACGCCGACGGGGTGTAACTCCGCTGCCGCGAGAAATCACGGTACAGCGGACAGAGCTCCGGCGGGATCTCATGGCGACATGGAGAGTGCGATTGTCGCAACCCAGTGCTGGGCACGCCACAATTGCGGCGATAAGTCCCCTCTTTGAGGAGTGGCTGGGTAGGCGCCACGTCGCCCTCACCTTCCGCCTGACGCAGTTCCTCATCGGACACGGTTGTTTCGAGAGGTTCCTGTTCAGGATAAGGCGGGAGGAAACGCCAGGGTGTCACCACTGTGTGGATCGCCTGGAGGACACGGTGGACGTCTGCCCGGCTTGGGCGGAGCACCGCCGCGTCCTCGTGGCGGCGATCTCTCGCGTCCGGCCCTGGCGCAGGCCATGGTACGGGGCCAGAGTGCATCGGAAGCCGTCACCTTCTTCTGCGAAGCAATAATGCTCTCAAATGAGGAGGCGGAGCGGGTGAAGGAGAGGCAATCTCTGCGCCCTCACGCCCCTAGTCGCAGGTGACGCCCTGGACGTCGGGAGTCACCAGTCAACTCCCGGCCACCGTAGGCGTGGGCTTGCGGGCGGCGAGCAATGGGCAGCTCGCCGCCAGGCAAGGGCCAGGCCCGGGTCGACGGCGTTGTGTTCCACGCGCGCCTCAAAGAGATGTCAGCACGAACTGACCAAAAGATATACCGTGGCCCTTGGCATAGGCAACTGAAGGAACACGGGTGGGTTTTAGTCAGTAAAAGTCTGACACGCCCTCCCGCTCCCCTCAGAGCGGGACAAGTCATTTGATGATTTCCCCCCAAAAATCTACACTCGCGGCGCACGGTATTACAACTTTTACTTTAGTTTCGACATTACCACACATACACACATGCACACATGGAGCAGTGGTGGCCCAGAGGTAACGGTCGCGACTTACGACTTGTGGGTCGTAGGTTCGAACCCAGACTGGCGTTTTACTTAGTGTAAATTATTTCATCGCCACTGCTCTCAAACCGGTGAAGGAAAACATAGTGAGGAAACCGACATGTCCTACTAAAACCACAAAAACGAACGAAGATATATGACATCTGCAAACCCGCACGGGGTCCGCGTTGTGGGAACATTGTAGGCTGATTGTACCACACATACAAAACTTTTCAGTGTCCTCTATAAGAACAGTCGCTGAAAAAATGTATACTCAGAAAGCTCCATGTTCGTGTAAATTGTTCAAGTGCTTATTAGCTGCGATCGATATTTACATAGACGTCATAAGTACTACCTCCTATTTATAGATTTAGAATCAACTAGTACTTCCTGGTTATTAGTTTAATTACGGTAAGCGCCACAACGAAAACTTTTTTAAACAATTACATGGTAAACTGTCGATGAAGTTGCAAATTAATGAATAACGTTCTATCTATAGTGTGGTGGCCAAGTGGTATCGGCCCGTGTTACGAGTTGTAGGTCATAAGTTCGAACCTAGGCAGACACTTTACCTTGTGTATTTAAATTTATCACCACTGCTCTCAAAAAAAAAAAAACGGCGAAGGAAAACATCGTGAGGAAACCGGCATGTTTTAGAACTAAAAATTCGAACACATGTGACATCCACCAACCCGCACTGGGCCTGCGTGGTGGATTATGGGCTGATTATTATAGGCTGCTTATTTATAAGCGCTACAGGAAGATACGTTTTATATGAATAGTGAAAAGGTATGCGGAATATCCACCAGCCCGCACTGGGCCTGCGTGGAGGATTAGGCCCTCACGAGAAGGCCTGTGTCCCAACAGTGGGAACATTATGCTATACGCAGTAGGTACTGTTGCTACTACCTAACTGTTAATAAAATATATGAAAAAAGGTGCAAGAATTCGATACTAATGACGCCAGTAATTGGTGTGAAATTGCAGGTCATGTCGTCACACTATGAATTGACAGACATAAGCGTACCTAGAAAGGTAGTCATTGCTAGCGTGTACCGGAATTTGTTCACAGCATTTAACACAAAGAGCATTTTTGAAATCTCTCCATTAGTAGGTAACAACACGGTGTTTCTTGTAAAACTCCACATGATAATAATGCTTTTAGTACAAAGGCCTTGAAACGAAAAAATATAATAATATTTGTATATTTATGTCCTTACATACGTCCCCGCTATTCATAGAAAGTAGCATGATATATATATTTTTAGGCATCGCGTAAGTACCTGTGTAATGTCCTGTGTAATGCAGAGGCTAAACTCCGAAAGTATGTGACGAAAATGGTGAACATATTATGTTAAAGTTTAGCCAAAAATTCTCATAACGATTTTCAGCTAAACTCGGTACCTATTAAACACATAGTAACTGCAGATTCAACAAAACTGAAACGAAAATTAGAAAATGTTGAGTCATAATGAGTTTTGGAATTTAAATGGATTTCCTAAAACAATGTTTGCTCAGTAAAATATTCTTACTCTTCGACAAGAGCTCACTTACATAAATTAATTTGATTTTCTAAGGCCACGTCCTCAAAATTTACTTCAAAGGCGGACTTGGTTCCCTCAATGGCTGTTGATAATCGAGACACTGTTATAAGAAAAAGAAACTTTTTTAAATACACAAAAAAATGCTTTTTGAGAACTTTTATTAACTCATTTCCCACTTCCTAACGGTGGATCTCGAGCTCGCGAAACTGCTAAATTCCTTTTATTATCTTTTCGAAACATTTATTAATTTACTCATACCTTTATAACTTTTATTCATTTATAAGATTTAGATTTAAATTTTCTATTTGCTTGGTGAAAATAAAACTCATAAAGTAACTGATAACCATGCCAACAGTTTTATTTTATAGTTAAGGTTCTATGACTAGTCTACCTACCCAATATGTTTTGAAGTTACAATTTTCCTACTATGTAGGCACTACGTTCTACGTCTAAGTATCTAGCTATCATAAGCGAACAGTCGTAAAATTAAGCATCTATTAACAATATAAATATTTTACTAATTATATCGAATTTAGAATTTTATTGTTCACTTCAAAGGTATACTTCCAACCTATGTCTAAAATCTATGATTACTTAAAATGATCTAATGAATTTTTACGATTTTTTGCCATACCCAACAAAATGTTGTCAGTTGAAGCTGTAGTGGAGCCTTGTAAAATATCATCTTTACTCGCCATTGAATGGTAATCGTTCATTTCAGACCACGCTGGGTCGGACTTGGCTATTCTTTTTCTTTCTTTAATTTTTGTGTACAACAAAATGGAAACCATGATGAAAAACACAACGAACCCTAACGAGCAGCCGACTATTAAGCCCATTCGGCGATTTAAAATTGACGATATATTAAATTTTTTACTTTGTTTGGATTTTACTGTTACCGGCTTCCTAAATGTACTAAATGAAACGCATTCGCTGGAAGGAGAGCGCATGAGTATCGCTGCTGCCACGTCCTGTGTGATTCTGGCTGTAGAATTAGCACTGTCGTCAATTGTTTTATTGACTTCAGCTACTATTGTATCATCGTCGTAGTCCACTGGTTCTTCAGATAAAGTGATGACACACACTACGTAGTTAACATTTGGCTCTAAGTCTCTAATATGAACCGACACTTCACTCTTTTCAAGGTACTTTGACTTTACCTGTAAGAAATAAATTTTCAATGCCTTGTTTAGCTTTCAAGGCCTTATTGCTAGTTAGTATTAACTATAGTTTAATACTTACGTCAGTGTTCCCCTCTTCACCATAGTATAAAATTTGCAAAGCTTTAATAGCTGTGCGATTTCTTATGAACCACGATACTGATACAGAATTATCTTTATGTCTGTCCACAGATAGCTGTGATATTACTGGAACATCACATTTCTCTCTTGGATACTCATCGTTGTAACAAGTTATTGAATTGGACTTTATAACTTTGGGATGATCCTGAATCCACACCCAGGCATTATCTTTTTGGCAGCTGCATAGAATCACATTATCTGTAAAATAATACATATTTTGTCTTACATAACTATCTTGCTTATTTTCAAATTGATACAATTTACACAGCACATGCTCGAATACAAACCTTTTATTGATATATCTTGTATGTAATTTTCGACTGATGTCAACAGCTCTATAGGTATTGTCTGAAGCTTGTTGTGCTCCAAATCAATCTTTATTATTTTATTCAAGTTCTTGAAGGCCGTTACTGATATATACTTGATATTGTTGTAGCTCAAGTGCAATACTGTTAACTCTTTCAAGTTTATAAGATCTTCATTAAGAATGTTTTGTAACTTGTTGTGCGAAAGATCCAAAAGTTTCAAATTACTCAACTCTTCGGCGAAGGATTCTATTGATTCGATGTTATTATTTGATAAACACAGTGTTCTCAACTTAGTTAGTCCACGGAAATTGCTGGTTTTCAGCTGAGAAATCCTATTAAAACTTAAGTCTAAACTTTCTAAAAAAGATAATTTGGAAAATGGGCTCACAGACAGACGTCTTATTTTATTGAATTTGAGATACAGATGTTGCAGATTTGAGAACAGTTCAAATGTGATATCGTCTATGTTCGTCATGTTCGTGGCACATATGTGTAATTCGTAAAGATTTGCTATTAGTGTATTATTATTAATTCTGTTCGATGCAGACCAAGATATTTCGGGATTCTTACTCATATCAATATTGATAAGAGTGACACCAAACTTTCTATACGTCAACAAGAAATCAAATCTCACAATCTCATTGTACGAGATGTTAATATTTTGAATGTTTGGAAATATGTCGAAAATGAAGAGTGGTAGGTTATCTAACTTATTGTAACTGATATCAAAAAGTACTAAATAAGGGTATTCAATTTTTTTGCTCACTGTTATAGTTCTTATTTCATTTTTTCTTAGGATTAAGTATTTTAATTTAATTAATTTTTCAAACCCACACAACTCTATTCTTGGTATAAGGTTATCTGCTAAATCTAAACTCTCAACATGTGTGAAATTTTCAAACGTGTTATATGGCACAAAATCTAAAAAGTTGTTACTTATATTAAACTCCGATACTGAGTTTTGCGAATCAAATAATATAGAAGGGATAGTACTGATTATATTTTGCGCTAAGTTCAGTCTCAACAAATTTCTATTATGTCTGAATGTGCCCTCAAAAATATGTTCAATATTACAATGTTCCATATAGAGGACTTCTAAAAGTGGAAGCTGAGTAAACGTCTCTACAGGGAGATAGTCCAGAACGTTGAAAGATAAAGTTAAGTATTTCAATCCGGGAATATTAACGGATAGTAAGTCTCGAGCTTTTAAGGAATTATTTTTGAGAGATAGTAATTTTAAATTGTTCAACCCTAAGAATGTACCGTTTTCTATAAATTGTATTTCACAGTTATCTAAATATAGTGAACTGAGTGGCAAACCTTGCTGAAAAACATGTTTGTGGAGTATTTTCAGTGGATTGAATGAAAGGTTCAGACTACGTAGTTTCTTGAGAGTGTCGAACGCCATATCGAAAATAAACATGATAGAGTTGTGGGAGATATCCAAGTCTTCTATTTCGCTTAAACCGAAAAATGTATAATTTGTAATGTTGCTCAGTAAATTGTTTTGTAAGTCTAGATAGCGTGCAGAGCTTAGGTGCTGTAATGAGAAGTCTTCTATGACAGAAATGTCGTTATGATTTAATTCAAGCCTTGTTACGAGACTCAAATTACGAAACGTGTTCTTTGTCAAGAACTTTAAGCGATTATATTTTAAACTTAAGTAATTTAATTTTTCTTGTGACTGCAACATAAAGTTGCCTATTAAAGATAATGAATTAGATTCCAACTGTAGCGTAACTAAATTAGAACTTAATTTTGGCAAAACATCATTTAAGACTATGATATAATTAAAATGTAGACTGAGATACTTTAAATCAGTCATTTCTAAAAAAGTCCCTGGTTCTATAAAAGTAATCTCGTTGTGGTCCAAGTAAATTTCTTCTAGTTTCATAGAATTTATAAAATAACTCTTTGTTACGACTTTAATCTTGTTGTTATTTAACCTTATCTCATTTACGTTTACTAAGGGTCCTAGTGTGTCATTTTTAAATTCTGAAAAATTGTTATTGTCTAATCTTAGTTTCAATATATTCTTATTATTTATAAAAATATTATGTGGCACTTGATTCAAATAATTATATTCTAGACTAAGCTTATCAAGGTTCTCTAAGTTACTAAAGCTCTCACTATGAATGTTGCTTATACAATTCTTATCTAAATGTATTGCATTAATCTTCTTTGAATTAAGAAACGAGTCTATTGGCACATCCAAAATATTATTATGACTTAAAATTACTTCGGTGAGTGATGGTAAGTTACAAAACAAACCGTGGATATGGTGCAAATGATTGTGACTTATATCTACATATTCTAAATATTTGTTGTTCTGATACAAATTGGGGTTCAATATTTTTATTCTATTATGACTTAAATCAAGAGACTTTAAATTAACTAGAGAATGAAATGCTCTATAATGTATGGTGTTGATGAAATTAAAATGAAATGACAATGTTATTAGGGACGGACAAAATTTAAGGCAGTCTTCTGAAATAAATTCAAAATTATTAGAACTTAAATCTAGGTACTCCAGAGATATCAAATCAGAATTTTCGACTATAGGAAAAGATGACATTTCATTCCAAGCTAGCCGTAAAGATCTGAGGTGCCTTAATTTTGCAAAAGCTTCTATAGGGAACGTAGTGAGATTGTTTTCACTCAAATCGATTTCCATGAGAGTTAGCTCGAGACTTGAGAAAGCAGATTCAGATATTTCTCGAATAACATTTCCTTTTATGTTCAGTTTCATAAGCGGAAGACCATAAAAGCTGTAGCTTTGTATGTCTTCAATATAATTAGACGTCAAGTCGATCGATATCAGTTTCAGCATGCCGGATAAAGCTTTCTGGGGAATAATTTTGATTTTGCTCGATACGACGCTTAACGTTTCAAGGCACTTTCTCAGCGGCATAAACGTATCATCGCCGATGTCTTTTATGCTTGTTCTTGACATATGAATATGCTTTATACAAACGCCTTGAGGTATAAAATGGGGTCCCAGAGCTTCTTCGTTGTCGTCGAGGTCGTAAACGGAAAGTGAGTGTATGTCAGACACACTTTTAAGAGCATTTTTTATGTCTTTGGCAGCCGTATCCTGACAATCAAGAAACAAGCCTGAAAATAAATCCCTGATTAATATTACGTTCACGTCGCAAACGATTTACAAACAGGCAGCAATCTTACCGTCTTCAAATGTATAACAAGAACATTTGTTAGTTTTTATTAAGTCGGGACAGCTCACGGTATTCTGAGCTCGCAAAACGGAGGGTAGAACCAGCAGTAACGAAACAATTTGCAAAACGTCGCACTCATTTTTCCTTGTCTTGAAGAGTAAAACTTTTTTCATAGTTACATTATAATGATTTTTTTACATTTTATTTCTCCTTTGTTATTCTACCTGTAACAAACATAAAGGTATTGTCACGTCCGCATCAAAGACAATGACTCGATAGCGCACAACATTATCAATTATATGTCTATTATATTGTTTACTCAACGTAATGAATAGATCAAAGACTCATGCTGTGTAACCAGAACGCTTCGCCGGCTTGAGAAGGCTCGACTGTGCAGTAACATGATTAAAGTACATTGTTGCCTGTATATACTATTATGAATTACTTATTGGGAATAATAGTTCCCACTCCTAGTCTGTGTAGATGGGAAATCCTTGTACCTTAACTATTGTATACCTATATGCAGTACTTAAGTAGATTACACAGATGAAATTACGTGAGACCACAGATTCGGATTCCGTGTAGATATTGTTCGATTTAGTAAATGGAGCTCGGCTTAGTAGAGTAGTAAGTAGCTAATAGTATTTGAAGATTATTACTATGTGCACTAATGCAATTCTAATATTTTGAAATTAATAATTACTATTATAATATACATATTCATATTATGGAACGCAGGTCTAGCATCGTTCTAGAGTTATGTTATGCTATACCTACAGTTGAAACTACACCAAACTAACACCGCATTATAATACTTTCCAGATCAGTGATTGAAAAATAAATATAACGAAATTGCTTCCGAGTGACAATAAAAAAATCTAAAGGTTCAAAAGTCAACAAGAAGAACTTCTTTGAAGAATAGCGCAAACAAAGAATTTATTTAAACACTAAACACCAAACAAACAACATTGAAAGCAGTACAAAGAGTTTCATTTCAGTTCAAAGACACAACATAAGCAAAAACACGCGACAAACTGTACATAATGTGTACATTGTTCTATTAGGTAACTAGTTTCGATAAAAGTTGTGATGAAATATTTATGTACTCACCCAGCTAGGTTTCCTTTGCGCTGACACACACAACTCGCGGTTAATTACAAAACGGTGTTATCCTGGAGGACATAGAGTCCATTTTCGCGTCCTGTCCTGTCCGCGGGGCGAGGGCCGAAGTGCGCCTGTCTGCCGTAGTAGAGCGTACAACGCGTGAAACAAGCTGAATTTCAATCCAGTTCAAGTTTTTATCGGTTCTATTGGGCTTGTGTGTGCCTTAACGCGCAACACAGAACGCCTGGGGTCATTAGAAAGCTCGACAGAAGACTGCCGCGGCGGCGCGCGCTGGGTAGGTCACCGCCGTTGTTGCGGCACCCCCGACCCACTATTATTATACTTTTATGACGAATCGGATTTTGCTACCGAACAACCGGCTTTTTGTAGTGACGTGATCGCGTAAGTGTTTATCGTATCGTGACGTACACGCTTTTGTGTTGCGCTGTCATGTTTGTATGGTTAGAAAGTAATATTTTGAATGTTATAACCTTTGGGTTACTAAAAGTTGTTTGTTGTTTTTGTTGGCTATTATACCTACAACTAAAATAGTATATAGTAAAGTATTTTTTTAATGCACAATAAAGTCAAATACAACGGCGATACAATATATATTATATAATAAAAAAATCCTGTCCGTTTTCCAAATATCTTCATTTCCGGGTTGTCTTTTCAGAGAAAAACAAAAATGCGCCGAGATCAAGAGACTGGTAACTTTGGGAATATAAAACTGTAAGAGTTTCGATCGCAGCCTTGAGGTTTGATGTTGCACTGTCGAATAGTTGGCAGTAAATTCAGCGCTGTACACTGCCAGAACTTTCACAAAAACTAGGTCACGAAGCAACTTATGAATATTCGAAAATAACATGAGAAATATATTAGGGCCTATCCCTATATTATGACGACGGGGAGAGAGCATGGTCGAATATGAAATACAACCTTCCTGAATTATTTTGCTTTTGTACATTTTTGGAAAGATTTTGCATTCAATATTGAATTTAAAAACGAGGAGATAAGGTTTATTTTTGGTTGTAGGTAATTGTGTGCTCTGCTTTCGGGCGGTCGGCTCTTGGTCATGTATGAGTACTCCTCGAAAGCAATGGTCATTTTCTATTTTTTATTTATATTGCTTTCGTTTCGTATCTTTTCTTGAATTCGTTATATTTTCCATTTTGAAAGCGATGTGTGAAAACTAAATGCTCGCTCATTAAAACAGATTTTCCCACATTCAGGAAAACGTATTTATTTTTTGCTTGCTTTAAAATAAAAATAAACATGTTTGTAGATTTTCCGAGCGAACTATTAATGCTTTTAAAGAGAAAAGAGTTGCGAATGTTTTAAGCGACTGATCGCTTATTTTATTTTATGAGTTATTTCTTTGTAAAGAATTCTCCATAGAAAAGCTTTCTTTTTCATACGGTTTACCAAAGATATAATCAATTTCCCAGCACTCGGTGAAATATTATCATTTGGGTTTTCTAGACTCTTTGCCAAAACATACAACAGCACATTACCCTACTTTGTCAGTGTCAAATAAATCAAGGCGTGACACAAAAATCATATTGACTGGATGTACTTAGGAATGAGTTAGGATATCATTGCTGAAATATGAACCTTCCGGAAATCGCTTATTTCCGCAGCTGACCAATAACTGCCATCAGCTATTCGGGTGAATATACGCTGGTAATGCCCAGGATCTAACGTGTAATACATCGTCAAAGCTTTGCAATGTCATGAAATTTCCTGCTGAGCACACAGGTGTTGCACCAGTATTAGGAGGAGATCTTATCCCATCCCACCCTGAGCAGTGTCTAAAATAGACGGTACGGCTAGCGTTTCTTGTGAAAGAGGTCGTTCGGGAAGTGCAGCTGTCAACATACCTTTTAGGCAAGTGCCTAAAAAAGGTACGTTGCGCGAACCCACTTGCTCGAAAAAATATTTTCGCGAATGGATTTTTGCGCGTATGGAGACTTGCGCGAAAGACACTTTTCCGAAAGAAACTAGCGCAAAAGGACAGTCGCGTGAAAAAGTGGCGAAAAAGAGATTCCTTCATAAATTGCGTGATTTTGTGTAGTTTTTATATTGTACCTTTTTTGTTTTTAGCATTTTTTTTTCGACGTGGGTGTAATTTTAATGGTTTTCGAGGTTGTTTATGACAAAACCGGGATCAAAATCAAAATTTAAGATAGCAAGCACCTTTTCGTGATGGGTGTAGTTTTCATGTTTTTCGAAGGGCGATGACAACGCTGAGTTCCAGAACCTTTTTTTTACTAAAGGTTAACTTAGGCTAACCTCGGCTCAGGGCGTCACTGGGGGAAGGCACCAAGGGACAGGTCTGGATCAGATCTAGATAAATTAGTGACGAATTTAAAGTAACAGGGTACCTAAGCGACACGGGCTGGTTCGAGCGGAAGTCATGTTGACTTGTCCCTAATAAGCACAAGCAGATATTTCTGACTCGGTTGCCGACAGCATAACCTACTTTATATTTTGCAGTCTTTAACCAATAATGCAGGTGTTACAGGCACAAACAGCAGTAGCCTTTTTCCACTACCTCTGCCTTCACACTCGCTTATCTGCAACAAAAAAAATATTAATCCGCCAGCAAAAATTACCTTTTATTTGCATCTGCAGCGTAGTAGCAGAAAAGTGTAAAAAGAGCGGACACGATGGCCGGGTCACGTCATCACGGCCCATCTGCCTTGAATATGATTATCCTCGTTTTATGAAGTAAGTGTTTTACACACGGGAGGTCAGTAATTAGTGCGCGCTAGTTCGGTCGGCATCACTTTGAAGTTTGCCTCGAGGCGGGCAGGAAGTTAAAAACTCTTCCTGAACTTCGTCTATTGAGGGTTAAAAAGAAAATAATGATCAACATGGCACGTGATTTGGGGTATTTTCGATAAAAGCCTCCATTTCCTTACCTTCGGGTACAGGTTTTTTGTTTTGTAGAATGTGATTGATTGATTTTGAAGACGACAAGGCCGCCCTTTGTGGTGTTCAAAATAGAAGGTGACCATTTCTGAATGCGCTTTTATTTTTTTATAACATCGCGTAGGTTGGTATGCATTTTGTATTATAGTCGAAAATATGGCAAGTCATCATCACCAGTCAGTTTTTCATAGTTTCAGTGGGTTTTTCGTAGTCCAATTGAATACAAATGAGGAAGTTAAATCCTACTGTAAGGCAAAGTTTCTACCTACATAGGTTTTCCAAACACAGCTATTTATATGACAGACCAGTAAACTATAATATCAGCGAGAAATACTCACTGTGGGGTGGGTATCCGAGTGGCCCAAAGTTGCAAACGGGGCGATAGTCTGACACTTCGGCGAGGCTTCTTGTAAATTTAGCTCGTTGCCCCAACCCCAGACAGCATTTAGGTCAATATGCTATGTTTAGGGTTGCCAGCCGTTCTAAATGTGCTGAGACACACGGTTTCTTTATAGCATCCCGTATGAAGTACGACATTTTTGCATTGAATACGGTATACGTTCTAGAAACATTCTGCTTGCAGGCAAATGTTTGCTGCTTCCTATACTACGTTGAATAGGAGAAATTTTCATGGAATGCTGTAATTTTTGGATTGCCGACTACATGGCTACAATAAATGGAATTATTTTAAATAAAGCTAAACCTCATAACGTCATCCTTTTTGATTGTGGTAATTATGTGCAATGAAATAGTGTTGCAACAGATTTTTCGAGTGCTCATTTTTACGCAAGCATTTAATTAAAAAACTAAAGAAAATGGCATGAGTTTGTGGTTATTGCTGTGGTTAATACAAATCCTTTCACGTACACCCATACATTGACATTTTTAATAAAAAGGACTTTGAAATGCGTGCAGTATTTTTCTCAGAAAGAAATCATGTCAAGGATACACGTACACGTCATGCAAAAAACAAGTTGTACGTGTATAAAGCTCTTCGAAGAAATGCTTTTTCAATGCCTGTCTTCCGGCTGTTAGTGTCCCATAAAACATTCCCTCACATGTAGTTACTATCCGCTTATAAAAACTAGGCTAGAAGCCACTGCATATTTAGAATTGCTAATTGTAATGCAACTTTTCCACTTTCCCTGTCACGCGATTGAAATATTACCTTCTGTGCTACGAATACGTTTTTATGAAAGGTTTAATGCACTAACGCTGTGTTAAAGTCGTGTGGGCTTTTAATTACATTTTTTGCTAATAGAGTTTTCTGTTTCGAAGTTATGTTTTAAGAAAACGTGGCGATTCAAAGATAGAGAAGTGCGTGTGTTTAGTATTGATTAAAGCAAACATTTTGGTGATTCATATACTGATTTAGATGGATTGAGTACATACGCAGAAGGTTACCTGTATTAGCACATTTTTAATCTCAAAAAACAGCTAACCTTCAATATTTTCGATGCAAAATTTCCATTTTATATTTATGAACCGGCTTTATTGTAACAAAGAAAAAAAAAAAGGAACTGAAAAAGGTAGAACAACAAATCAGAAGATCACAACAAATCCAAAACCTCGCTAGGTCTGTTTTGTATCATAGTGTTTATTTCCTTTCCAGGACATTTCTGTAGGGGTCAAATTTTTATGTTTTCCTTGTTTTCTCTCGTTCTTTAGGTCGCAGAGAGCATTCTTATGAGGCGTTGACATTGCTGATACGCCGCCATTTTCTCTTATTTACTGTTTCAGATTGCGCTCCTCCACCTCGCATACAAGGCCTTTTATACTAAAGAAAGAGGGGTAATGAACTGAATTTCTTACGGGCCTAAGGAACATCAAGTACTTTTTGTAACCAAACAGCCAGTTAACGTTTGATGTCATACACGAGTTTCCACATGGCACATCAAATTAAAACAAGAGGAAAAATTGCAAACTTAGAATGAAATAACTGAAAATCTTAGGACCTATATCATAATGACTCTTGGCCTGAAAGTGAGATGAACTTAGCCCAAACGAGAGATAATTGTGAAATTAAAGTTTTTTTTTAATAGCCTACGCTGTCCCACTCCTGGGCAAAGGCTTCCCATTCACTCCTTCATCGCGAGCCCGCACGTCTTCCTTCCAGTTTTGACGGAACCTATCCAGCTCGTCCCGCCATTCCCTACGTGGTCTGCTGCGACTTCGCTTCACTGACACCAGTTCTGCGCTATTTAGGCCCACAGTTTGTCCGGCATGTGGCAAACATGTCTTGCCCAGTATTCAAGTTACAGTAAATAAATCTTTCATATCAACATTAATCCGTATAATTTCCGAACACAACAAAAATCAAAGAAGCTGATAATTTTAATTAAGGCTACCACTGACGCGACTTACAATAAATCATATATAATGTACCTAATATAATGACACAAGTCAATATTTACTAATACGATACAGCGAAGGATCATCAATCATCCCTAAGCCTTTATTAAATAGAATAGTTTTTGGAATATTTGTGTACCCTGTCACCTGTCACAGTAGCACTTTAACGTTTTTCAACTAACTTATTCATGTATCAAACGGCATTGGATTGCAGCTTTAAATATAGCCTATTGGGAACAGTCTAGACAAACCAGGTCATGCCTTGATTGCTACCGGAGAGACTATTTAGTCTTTCTTTTTAGTTTTAAACTTTTTGTCTGTTGTTTGTTTTAAGACTAACGATGATGCCAATTGATAGAATGCTATCGTTTGAATTTTTAAATGGTGTCCCAGGGTATGGTAGGTGGTAGGTAATTTATTGGAAATGGAAAAAGGGGTAGGGTCGACAAGTGAACTCAAAAACTACCGAACGGATTTCCATACGGTTTTCACCAATGGACGGAGTGATTCATGAGGAAGGTTTAAGTGTATGATTCATTACGGTTTTGTGTAAATTGGGTTGGGAAGACGACGTCAAAAGAGTATTTTTGACGTCGGCTAGCAAAAGTTTCACTGGTCTGGCCCAGGGTGGATTCAGAGACAGAGATATATGGAAATCTTTAGACCTTTGTTGAAGGACAAGGCGTTTAAAAAAAGGAGTGCACCAAACGTCGATATATAAGAAAATAATTTTAGGTATTTATAATATTAAAAAATCTTTTAAAAAACATTGTAGAACCAGCAATAAAAGTTTTTTTAATATTGGTGAAAGAGAAATAATGATAAAATAGTTTTATGCACCATGAAACGATGGTGTACTGTGTAGGCCCAAATGAATAGACGTTTTTTTGTAGGTGTATTGTGTCTGATAATAGTGGTACCGATCCGATTTCTATATCATGCAGTCGGTACCAATTTTAAATCCGTTTAAAATAATGAAACGCAGTCTCAATATCATTGAATAGAAGCGGTTTTTATCCGTTGCACCATCCACAGGGAAATTTGCTTTTTCACAGAAACAGTTTGGGATTAGGTATACTGTTAGCAAATCGAGACCATTTCAGATAAAGGAAAACAGTTCATAAACTGTTTTTTTAGATTAAATGAACGTTTACCTTTTATTAATTAACTTATTTATGAGATGTAATTATAAACAAGGCTTTGTTTGTATTACCATAAACTATTCTCGGGCTGTCCCTATTCGTAAGGTTACTTAAAGCACCGCTAATAATACTTAATAAACATTTATGCATAGAACTGAGCTATTTTCGATCCAAACAGGGTAGTTACACAGTATCGACACATCACGCAGGGCTCATCGATTGTTGATACAAACGACTTGTCGCGTTCGTTCTGAGTGAAAGAAGGTTGATATGTACGCGTTGTCACGGCCCCGGCATTAAAGAGATATTGCGCGGCATAAATTTACCAGTCGGATCTCTGAATTAAGTGGGCTTTTATTTGTTGCGTCACGTGCCGCGCCGAGGCCTCCAGATCCCACGCCTGTTTAGGCCGCCATAAACTTTTCAGGTTTCCGTTCTCGTTCAAAGGGGACTAATATTAACGCGAAACGTCCTGTCACAATTGGTGGCCGCTCCTTGTATAATGTTGATAAATAAAACACATTTTGTGTTCACCTTCCACTCGCGCAGTTTTTCTGCGGGCCTCCGGCGCTTTTCATTTGCCAGAAGCCACAAGGTAAAGGGTTCACACGTTCTCCGTGCCGTGGTTGCAATTTCCTTTTGTGGCGGTCATTCGTTAAATTTTCATCGGTCGGCAGGGTCAAGTGCGCACACACTGCCCGCTCGAACGCTTCATAATTTAATTCTAGCCGGACATTTGGAGCTCATAAATAACACAAACCAAACTAAATTTGCGTTATATTTATAATTCAGGACGCCCGACTCAAATCGTGGTTTATAGTTAATAATAGAACACAATGTTATGTTCATATTTTATTTATATAAACTGTATTCGAACGAACGATTTAAACAAGCCTTGTTTCAATAAATCATATTTTCGTGGAAGTGATAGGCAGGAAATTAATTATGCCAAACGTTCGCTGCCGGTATGTTGTCTACTGAATTGGTCTACTTTATTGGATGTCACAATTTTATTTAGTAAAATCTACCATGGTTTTACTCCGAATTGATTTTCGACCAAACTGTGCCTATAAAAAAGAAGTTTTTGTTTGATATGAATAAAATATAATAGCTGCCTTTGTTATAAACTTTTACATTCATCTTAGCTGAATACCTACTTAGTGATTTTTTCAAATGGGATGTTTCAAGCCATGTCTTAATAGAAAGTAAACAGCGTTTAACTCAGTACTGTATAAAGAATTTATACGGGACTTCTAATTACAATTACCGATAATTATTGTCCTACACATCATTTTAAATTCCTTATATTATTGTTTATTGCCAGAGAATTCCATACTCTGGTCTACAAAATTGTTTTATGTCAATAAATAATTTTTATGTTTTTTTATGGTTTTATGTTATGTTTCGGTGCCAATTTATGAATTGGGTCGGATTCCCAGGTCGGGAAAATTGGGATTGGGTTTTTTTAGCAGCCCGGAGTTTTGAAGTTGGCGGTTTGATTCCCCCGTGCCTCGGAAAGCACGTTAAGCCGTTGGTCCTGCTCATCTCTCTCCGATCGTGTTGGATTGCCGTCCGATCGGGCTATGAGTGGGAGGGAAGAGAGAGTGCACCTGTGTCTGCGCATACACTGGTAAACCATATAAACCTCCCGCGCCGAAGGCTAGTTTACGCTGAGATTGGCCGCCATGGCCGAAACTCGGTCGGTGATACCAATGATACAACCCCCCCCCGCACCGTTTATTACTTTTTGAAATAATCGTATTTAAAAACATAAATCTGCCGCCAGACACCCTTAAACCACCGCGGTGTTCCACCTCTGCCTATGGCCGGGGGGTGCGGGATTCGCATAAGCATTCACCGCTCCCCCACTGTTCCTCAGCGGGTCCCACCTCCCCGTGCGGCCATTCCCACAATGGTCGCACGCACTCTCGAGTGGCGCGCGTGGAACACTGCGGCGCCAACGCGGGCCTGTCTGGTCGGACGACGGACGCTCCTAGTCCGCCGCCCGCAGGCCATCTCTCATGGAGGTCGCAGATCGTTCTGCACCCTTCTCGGGCACCCGGTGCGTCTCCTGCGGGAGGGGAGAGAGGTTGCAGCTTTTCCCTCCCGCTCGGCTGCCTCCTTTGCAGACACGACATCCTCGCAATAGGAGGCAACCCCGTCTCATGTGCTCCCGCTCTCGACCATCGATTGAACGACGGCCGGGAGCGAGAGATCGCTTCCGCCTATTGCCACGATAAGGTCACGGCGCAGCCCTGCCCAACCTGGGCACTCCTCCAACGTATGCTGCACCGTATTCTCAAGGCAAGCCTCACAGTGGTGACACACCAGTGTCTGCTCCCGACCTATACGACACAGGTACTTCCTAAAGCAGCCGTGGCCAGAGAGTACCTGCGTCAGCCTGAAGCTGAGCGCGCCATGCCGCCTCTCGACCCACGCCTCCATGATGGGTCTTACCGCCGCTATAACGGCGTGCCCTGCAGTGGGTTGCGCAAGTCGCGTCTCCCATTCCACTCTCAGCCGCCAGACACCCTGTATATGTATTGAGAACTGTATGAAGACTTATAATCTACCAGTGCCTTCAGACTGTACAGTAAAGGGACAATGCCTGTTACGTGAACGTAAAGGATTCTTGACAATACCGGCAGAGAATTTTAGTGATTTACAGTCATAACTTAATTAAAATATTCTAAAAGTTCAGTATTCACTCAACAGCATGCTCTTCATGCCAACCACTCATTAACAATAGAATTTAATTTCAAGTTAAATCCATTCCACGTTACTTTATTTATCTTTGCTCCGAATCCTTTCAGTAATAAAAACAAAACTTACGTGTGTTGTGTACGTACGAAACTTATTGTGTACAAGGGTTAATCCGACGGTGCAAAGGATTAAAATGAAATTACAGTATTAGGAGGCAGAGCGAGGGGCGACGTTGATTGCTTCGCCCGTTCCAAGTCGAGTCACGTTGGAGGTGTAATTTTGCAAAAAGGGGTGATTGTAAAGTAGTAGAATTCGAGACGAGTCCGTCTGGCGGACTGAGATCGCGGCTCGCGGACGCGAAGGAGCTACTAAATGAGTTAACTTTTACCATTTATACTCACATTATTCCTATTAACTTCGTCGCGTTCACAGTATGTACCTCCTTGAGAGCTGCTGCTAATTACAGGTGCTCCAATTAACGAGTTATATCGTTCGGTTGTAATCTCATCAGTAAGTTAAAGTTGTTAAGCGATCTTTACAATTAAATAGTTATTTTAAAGACATTTTGAGGGTGAAACTTTGTGTGTACTCGGTTTTGTGTTAGCGTAAGTTGAATTGATAATTAATAGCTTTTACGGAGTTATAGGTTTAGGTGGAGGTAATTTCAATTGAGCATAGGAGTCTGTTTATTTAAGAGTCGTTGTGAAACTAACTTACCATTTATAAAAGGGAATATAGACGTTCTAACTTCTTAGATTTTGCGAGTAGTTTCTACTCGCCTAGAATTGGGTTACAAGCTAAGTAGATAGGCATGTCATCAAGTCTACACTAACAGAGTTGTCGGATCATGTTAGTGATGGATTATACACATCGAAGACTGCTCAGGTGTGAATAACTAATCTTCAGAGAATTTTATTTCCGATGTAAGTACTACTTAACTTAAATATCTATACAGAATGGTAGGGACATCGACGCGCAACCGTAACAGGTTGCGCGTCGATGTCCCTACCATCCTGTACCATTGATTCAGTACATGATTCAGAACCACATGTGACATTTTTCGACGGTTATAAAAAAAAATACTGTTCGATACATTTTGACCGCGTATGTTTTGCATTTTTCTGTGAAACAACAGATCTTTTTTTGACCGAGATAACCGGTGAAAAATTTCTACGCTAAATTTCTATGTCTAGAACCACGTGCTGAATTCATGGTTTCAGTACCGAATAGATAGCCAACTAGACAAATATTATTTCTATCTAGGGACCTATTACTTTTATAAAAATATATTTATGCTGTTGATTATTGTTTGTAACCTTACCTTAAATAAATACTGAAAACTTCAAATAAAATAAAACGTAAAATATTTCAGTCTAACCCAGCTACGGTCAGCAAAATATTCAGCTTGTTTTTGCACTTGTACGCAGTACGGTCGGGGCATAAAAGACACGTGAAATAACCTATGAATATTAATCATATGGACGAAAAAGGGCAAAAACATTATGCCTTTAGGGTTAATTATAGTGTTGCGTGTTTTTCGTTATTACTTTGAAACCACACCTTTATTTTGTGTTAGAGAAATGTTTACTGTTCACAAGGCTTAGATAATTGTAAGTGTAATTCGCAGTGACAGTGGCGAAGATGTCCACTTAGAGCTAATTTGCAATCGAGATAGTAGAGGATTTTGCTGAAAGGTTTCGGACAATCCATTTGGTTTAAAAGTGTATAATTTAAAAGATACTGTAATTAAAGTATCATTACAATATCTTTTAAATTGCACACTAGTACTAGCACAGTAGGTTTAGTCTAATTAAATATTTTTAGATCCGAAGATTATTAGTATCAACCGATATAAGTAATTATATACCACGGCTTTTTTTAATCACGCCACTCACAAATCATGCAGGGGCCATTAAAAGGGAGTGTAAGGAAGTCATAATCGGCTTAGTGCGAAAACGGAATGGCTGTATACTTCCTGAATAGCCTCAGGTCTTAATAAAACTGACAGACAGTACGAAATCCATGAACCACGCTGTTATGACGTCCATCACCGGCTAGCAGTCACATTAAATTATTAACCCCACTCACATTCAGACAGCATATAAGCACCCCGCAAAGTGCCTTGCCAAGGAGGTTCTATATGAAAAATTTAAAATACGAGAAAGCCCGAAGAACCACGAGAAGCCACGAAGACAGATGTTCAAGCACGTGTCTAAAGAATGCCACTGAGGTACTGACATAGAAAGGTAAAGTCGCACTTTACGAGCCAGCCGGTATTCACCGTCGCTAAATAGCCACTGAACTCATAAAATCTTTCAGGAGTCTTCGGAACTATTTTATTCTTATTCTGTCTTTATCAGTACTGTAATATTTCTTTGCAGCTTATTAAACTGTTGGAACTGAATCGTTGAGAACTTTTTGTATTTTCTTTACTGTAGATAGTCTTTCTTTTGATTAGCGTTCTCTTGGCGTAAGATGTTCTATTTTATAAGGAATGTCTGATTAAACATGGATGTTCCTTTCTTCTTTTTTGAGACTTTGTGTGAACCATGTTTCTGTATTTTATTCTGTGAGAAGTTTTAAAGGCACAGGTTCTTTCTCGGTAGTGTGGTTCTTATCGAAGAATTTCCCAACTCTTCTCGTAAATTCTATCGAACAAATTACCTTACATTACACACGATGGCTGAGCTTAATTAAATTCTCAGAGACTGTTGCTTACATAATGCTGCATATAAAAGTCGGCGAACAAAAAGATCCGAAGTGCATAGCACCACATTATCCCATTGTGCTGCGAACTCTTTTGGTCTTTAACCCGCCTCAGTAAGTGGGTTGAGCAGTGCCAAGGCCAGCATAATTGAGCACACGTCACACATAAGGCCGGGCGTAGATCAGAAGAAAGTAGGAATGTATGATTATGTTTGTATAAAACGTATGGGAAAATTATTATTTAGGCTTCTAACAAAAGCATTTTTTTCCTGATTTTTCTCGCGTAGCTAATTGCCAATGTGCTACGACATTGTAGTAGCGTAGCGGTAACGTTTCCTACAACAATGTGCCAAAACCGTCCTCCTTGCAAAGCGAAAAAAAAACGAAACAAGTCAGCGGTGCAATTCTCGTAATTTTAAGAACGTTCACAGTCTGATCTCAGTCTCAATCTGTCAAAAAATACTTCTAATTTCCCTACATTTTGACAAGTTTTTGACATTTGTTTGTCGCTGAGATGAGACTGCGACTAGATTTTGAACGTTTTAAATTACGAGAATTGGCCTTCTGTTCTATTTGTCAAACTCAAAACAAGCGAAAATCATCCCACTATCATTTCCGGCTAATAAGAAATAATAAGCAAAAGTATTCGAATTTTATATTAAACAAAAGACGATGGAGATGTCAAAAAATTATTGTTCCTATTCGTGTGCCCAAAGCCCCTTGTGGCTGGATACTGGCCAAGCCATAAGTCTGGTGTTCTAATACCAAGGTAGTTTTAAAATTGAACAGAGGTGCATTGGCGTTATTCTCTTAAATACTTTTAGATACATGAAGAGCTTGCACATTTACCTTTAACGTTTTATTCAGTAACATTTTTTATAAGAATATTTTAAACCCGAATTCGAATAAAAGGCGCGAATAATCGGACCATACATAATTCATTGTGATTTTATTACTACAAAACCGTTCATTATTCCCAATACATGTACAATGCATGAATTTAAAATTGACCATTTTTTCCTGCTACGAACGTTGGAAAGCATTTAATGCACCTTTTTTTTTTTTTTTTTTTTTTTTTTTTCTGGGTGGGAAATCATCAAATGACTCCTCCCGCTCTGGGCGGAGCAGAAGGGAGTGTCAGACTTTTACTGACTAAAACCCACCCGTGTTCCTTCAGTTGCCTGTGCCAGGGGCCACGGTATCTCTTTCGAACAACCCGCAGCCCCGGCGGCATCGGCCCTAGCGGACCCCGTCAGTTCGTGCTGACAGCTCTTTGAGGCGCGCGTGGAACACTACGCGCCGTCGACCCGGGCCTGGTCCTTACCGGGCGGCGAGCTGCCCATAGCTCGCCGCCCGCAAGCCCGCGCCTACGGTGGCCGGGAGTCGGCTGTTGACTCCCGTCCAGGGCGTCTCCTGCGGCGGCTAGGAGCGCGAGGGTGCAGCGATTGCCTCTCCCTCGCACGCTCCGCCTCCTCCTTCGCGAGCATAACTGTTTCGCAGAAGGAGGTGACGGCCTCCCATTCACTCTCGCTCCTGACCATGGCCTGTATGAGGGCCGGACGCGAGAGGTCGCCGCCGCCGATCGCCGCCAAGAGGACACGGCGGGGTCCCGCCCAAGCCGGGCAGACCTCCACCGTATGCTCCACCGTGTCCTCCGGGCGATCCCCACAGTGGTGACACCCTGGCGTTTCCTCCCGCTTTATCCTGAACAGGAACCTCCCGAAACAACCGTGTCCGGTGAGGACCTGCGTCAGGCGGAAGGTGAGGGCGCCGTGGCGCCTCTCTAGCCACTCCTCAAAGAGGGGACTTATCGCCGCAATTGTGGCGTGCCCAGCGCTGGGTTGCGACAATCGCACTCTCCATGCCGCTATGAGATCCCGCCGGAGCTCTGTCCGCTGTGCCGTGATTTCTCGCGGCAGCGGAGCAACGCCCCGGCGTTTTGCCTCCTCTCGCCACTCCCATATGTGGGCGAGGACTTTGGCCTCCAGATCCCATGGCGGCAATCCGGCAAGGAGGCTCGCCGCCTCAGCGGAGACCGTGCGGTATCCTCGAATGAGCCGGACCGCCATGACCCTTTGGGACGCGATCAACCGGCGGGCTGGTCGCCGCCTCAAAGATCGCGCCCATACCGGTGCCCCGTAAAGGGCCATGGCCCGCACGACCCCCGCATAGAGCCTCCGGCAGGAGGCGTTTGGTCCCCCTAGATTGGGAAGGAGCCGCCTCAAGGCAGCCCCGGCCCGCTCCAGTCTGGGAGCCAAACGTCGGAAGTGCTCCACGAAATTCCACCGGCTGTCGAGGACGAGTCCCAGGTACTTCATCGTCAGCTCGACGCCGATGTGAACCCCTCCCGCCGTTATTTGTGAACCCGACGGTGGCGCGTCCCGAGGACCATGAAAACACATGGCCTCAGATTTGTGCAATGCCACCTCGAGTCCCAATTGCCGGATCCTCTCGACAATTGTCGCAACCCCGCGTGTCGCTGCTTCGGCCGCCGCCTGGTGCGACCTCCCCTGCGCCAGGACCAGCGTGTCGTCAGCGTAGCAAACTACGCTGACACCATCAGGGAGGTCGGCGCGCAGCACCCAGTCGTACCCGATATCCCACAGATGCGGCCCTAGGACCGATCCCTGTGGGACACCGCACGACATCTCTCGCCGGTTCCACTCTCCCCGGTGACCGGGGTAGATGACGGCCCTGTCCGTCAAATAGGCCTCGACAATGCGACGGAGGTAGGTCGGCATCCGGTGATAGCCGAGTGCCTCCCTGATGCAACTCCAGGGCAGGGTATTGAAGGCATTGGCGATGTCTAGAGACACCGCCAAGACGACCCCACCCCGGGCCACAGCATCCCCCGTCGTGAGGGCTCGCACGCGCATGATGGCATCCACCGTAGAGCGCCCCCTGCGGAAACCAAACTGGCTGTCCGCCAAATCCGGCCCCACCCGCACCAGCTGCCCGGCAAGGCGGTCTGCAATTACTCTTTCAAAGAGCTTGCCCACCTCGTCGAGCAGCACGATGGGCCGGTAAGCGGACGGAGAGTCCGCAGGGCGCCCCGGCTTCCTGATGAGGACCAGTTTCCCCGTCTTCCAACGAAGTGGGAACCGGCCCCTCTCCAAGCATGCGCTTAGTAGCCCCCTTAGTCGAGGCCCGAGAGCCTCCAAGGCCAGGACCCAGGCTTTTCCAGATAAGCCGTCGGGTCCTGGGGCGGTGTTTCTGGCATTCAGCCTACGTACCGCCACTCTCAACTCTACCTCGGTCACCTCCGGAGCATCGTCGTCGTCGTCGGTGTGGTCCGCATCTGGCATCGCAGGAGGCGGAGCCATGGACGGGGGAGTATGTTCCCCACGCGAAGGGAACAGAGCGCTCACCACGTCCTCCACGAGCTGGGGCCGGAGACTCTGCGTCAGCGGGGGAGCCCATGGGCGGAGTTTATCCCGCACCATCTTGTAGGGGCGTCCCCACGGGTCTCTGTTCAGAGTCCCCAGCGACTCCTCGCGGGCCAGCCCCCTGGCCCGCAAGATCTCCGCTCGGAGGGCGGTCTTCGCCGCTCTGTACCCCTCGTACAGCTCCGCCTGCACGGCTTCCGTATCCGGAGGGCGGATACGGAGCCTGCGGTGCCTGGTGTACCGGCGTCGCGCAGCCACGCACGCCTCGCGCAGAGACGTCAACTCCGGCGACCACCAGTACACCTGGCGCCGGGCGCGTCCGGGCCGGACCCGGGGCATTGCCACGTCACATATTTCGGACATGGCCTCCCGGAACCACTCTGCCTCGTCGTTGATGTCAGCAGGCCTGTCCGGTGGTGACACCCAGGCCTGCACGATCGAGGCTTCCAGGAGGAGCTCCCGGTCCAGCTGCTTCAGCGCCCACCGCGGACCACCCAGGGTCGGTCGGACCGGCGCGCTCGAGGTCTGGGCGGAGACGTCGAACCGGATATACCGGTGGTCGGAATAGGTCTCCACCTCCTCCAAGACACGCCAGTTGACGACATGCGGCGACAAGGCGGGGCTGGCGAACGAGATGTCCACCACTGATTCACCCCGCATCCGCACGCATGTTGGGACCGAACCCCGGTTTAGGACGACCAGGCCTGTCTCCAGAGCCCAGTCCTCCACCATTCTGCCCCGTGTGTCCGTATGCCGGGAACCCCAAGCCACATTCTTGGCATTGAAGTCCCCGAGGACGAGCACGGGGAGGGAACGGAATCCGACGACGACGACTCTCAACTCCGCGAGGGAGTTGTGGAACTCGGCGAGAGTTCGGCTCGGGGAGAAGTATACCCCTACCACGACTATCTCCCCGAACCGTGCTGCCACGCAACCCTGTCCTCTCTTGACAGCCTCGAGGGACGGGGTACCGGCGGCGGCCGACGAAATTAGGGTCACTGAGCCGCTCAGGTCCTCCACCCAGTCGTCTCTGGGCGGGACAAAGTACGGCTCAGCGACCACGGCGATGTTAATCGACCACTGCGCCATGCTCTGGAGCAACAGATCCTGAGCGGAGGCGCAGTGGTTGATGTTCGCCTGGAGGAGGCGATATGGGGCTATATTAGCACTCCATATCAGCCTCCCGATCCCCCTGTAAGGGCCCAGCCACGGCGGATGCGGCGGCGGTCACGGTGGAGGCGGCAGCGGCGACGGCGGTGGTGGCGGCGGCTGCGGCGGCGACGGCGGTGGTGGAGGGCTTGCCCCTGCCCCTGGCTTTGGCGGGTGGAGCGCAGGCCTTGCTCCCAGCCCGGTGATCGGCCGGCTTGCCAGCTGCCGCACATATATAGCAGTGCGGCATGGCGTTGCACGAGCCGGCCTTGTGACCGGGCTGACCACAGCGGAAGCAGAGACTGCTGCGGTCCACCTCCGAGGTGCATTTAGCTCCCACGTGACTACCCACATGGCAGCGGAAGCACCTCAGAGGTCTGGGCTCCAGCAGCTTCACCTGCGCGGAAACCCAGCCCACCAGGAGCCTTCGGCCCTCCCCGGCTATTTTTTGGGCCGCCGACACGGGGCAGCTCACCGTAATGGCTTGCATCCCCGTGAGGTCAGGGCGGAGAGTGCCCGCCCTCACCTGCTCGGCAGAGCACCCCCCAGTCCTAACGATGGCGGCCACCACCTCTTCCACCGTCGCAGAGTCGTCCAGACCCAGGATGCGCATGTCAGCACACTTGGTGGGTCTGGACACTCGGGCCTCTTCCGCATTTAAGGACGCCCTAAGCCTTTCGGCCAGAGCGTCAGCAGTCGGGCCGCTAGCCGCACCAGGGACCTCCAGCATCCGGGCACCAGTCGCAGTGACCCTTAGCCGGATGCCTTCTGCCACGCCGAGCTCCTGTAGGTTAACCGCCGCTCTCGCCTTGGCAAGCACGTCGCGGTAGGAGATGCCCTTCTTCTCCGCTTCCGGCTGTAGCGTGATCACTACAGCTGCGGTCTTCGGGGCACGAAGCCTAGCCGCGACGCCTCGCTCCTTGCGCCGTTGCCGCCTCTCCTTTCTTTTGGCCGCCCTTGCAGCCTTGCTCGCCTTCCTCTTCTGCCCGGCCACCTGCCAATCGGCGTCGGCCGGAGGCGATGCAGGAGGCGGTTGGGGCGGCCGTTTCGCCGCCGGGGCTGGGGCTGGGGCTGCGGTTGGGGCTGGGGCTGTGGCCCTCGCGGGTTTCGGGGCGGCCCGTTTTGCTGCTTGCCCCGTGGCCGTGGCTGTGACAGCCGCGGCGGCAGCATACGATACCGCCTTCCGCTGGCCCGAGGCCGGCCGGTCCGCCGCCAGCGGGGGGCGCAGGACGATGGCCTCCAGGGCGGAGAACCGGCTCTGAAAGGCAGCCAGCTCCTGCCGCACCAGGTTCAGGACCCGGTCCTCAGCAGGTACTGGCCGCCCCTGTTGCGCTCCCTTCTGCGGCACCTCCCGGGGGCCGGCTGCTCGCAGCCCGGCCAGGTCCGCTCGGAGCTCCTTATTCTCCTTTCGGAGGAGCTCCATGGCCGCTGTCAAGCGGGCGACCTCCGCCCGCATTTCGGACATTTCGTCCGGCGGGGGCCCGAGGTGGATGGCCTCCGCTGCCGCCATTATGGAGGCCTTTGCCGAGACTATGGCCCTGTTTTTCGAAGTTTGCAACTTCTTCAGGGCCACGTCCCGGATCGCGGCCTCCACGACCGCCGCAAACCTCTTTATGCGGTCCGCTTCAGGGCCGCCTACCTCAGCCGCCTCGTCGCTTGAGGGCCCCGATTCAACCGCGCGACCGGTCTCCCCCTCCTTTTTTGCGGGCTCCTCCGCTTTCTCTGCGGCCTCCCGAGCAGTGAGCCCCCTCCCGATGCCCCGCTCTCGGGCTCCTCCCCGCCTACTGGTGGGGATCTTTCTGGCCGAAGCCAGCTCCCAGTCAGAGGACGACCCCTGGCCGTCCACTGACCTTGGCCGCTTGCTCTGTGCCTTTCTCTTGGCAGCGGCCGTCTTCTGGTCACGGCGAGGGCTCACTGAGCCTCCCGTGCTCCCTCCTCCAGATGCGGCGTCGGACTCCGACCCCGCATCACTCCTCACTTCGTCGTTTGGGTTTTTGTTTTTTTTTAAATATTTTTCCATGTTGTTCCCACGAGTAATTATCTTTGTGTACCTGCTCAAAATTCAGTGGTTCGCACTAGTGACTAAATCAAGCTACCCATTAGCCAAGCTTACTACCTCCCTCACGGTGCGCCGCCGCTTGGAGGTTTGGGGAATTTTTTATAGAGGTTAATCTTCCTCGCGGTCCGGGCGGTTAAGCCAAGACCCTCGACCCCCGTCAAAAGTCAGAGACATGACCTTGACAATCTTCGGGGCTACGATATTAACGGTGGCAGGAGGGGGGGGTTATCCCCTCCTGCCTGCCCGGCGGCAGGGTAAGTGCACACCAGGCCCGCTCTTACTCCACACAGTAGCCGCTCTGCTCCTCATAGCGGCTTGTGTGGAGCGTTCCTCTTGGCAGAACATTAGCATGCGGGCAGCGAGATCTCATTGGGAAAAAATCCCACTGAGAAATAGCTGCCCGCACCCCAGGATGCACCGGCCCGAAAACTGGTCTTCCCCCCGGACGTATCCAGAAGGGAACTCCAGTCCCCAGGCACACGTGGAGGTTTTCTGCCCTGGCACCCCAGCATTTAATGCACCTAGCAGAAACACCAAAATAAAATGGTATGAAATGTAAGCTTAATCACATACTCTGATGGAAATTTTATGTACAATATTGACTTATAAAAAATATAATTGAAGTCGTCATTATTATTTCCTTTATTTCTTGTCAAATCAATCTGCCTAACTTTTTCCCAACTATGTGCCTATGTTGGGGTTGGCTTCCAGTCTAACCGGATTCAGCTACCTGAATACCTATTTTACATGGAGCGAATGCTTATTTGACCTCCACAAGCCAGTTACTGGGTTACCTTTATGAATTGTATACATATTATTACATAAATATTAGAATATAATAACATGACTACAACAAGGCTCAAGAAAATAGGTGGCTCGTTCAGATGCCAATGTATACGCTTTTATAATTAACTCTCAAGCCACGTTAATAAATTAAAATCATTCATTAAACTTAAGTTGTGCTAGAAAGTCGTTTATACCGTTAAAGATTGAGGACAAAAAGGCTTGTGATTGAGCTGCTTCCAATTTTTACATATTGAATTTTTTTTCTTGTTGTTTTTTTTATACAACATTTACTTACTTTGTAAAGTATTATATTATTTTAATTATTGTGAATGTGAAGACTATGTGGATTTTTTTTTTTTTTCACTCTGTTCTGTTATTTTTTGTCATGGTCTGGCAGTTTGAGTAATTTATGTGGCCTACCCAAATGTCCTTTCTTTAGTTTTGTTCGACGAATCGTTGAGCTCCTTAAGTTTTGAGTTGAGCTGCACGATTTATGAGAAATGCGTGCGCTGACTGGACCGGTTCTCGCAATTCTTTCCTCAAAAAACCATCTGAGACATCGGTCGACATGGTCTTCATATGATGTGACCAAGATTATGTCTGGACTTTAAACGAGACTGTAACCTCTGAGTTTGTTTCGGCCTTTCTTCTCAGACTAGTCAGATAGGAAACGCCGACCTCATCAAGTTTTAAAATATGATTGACGTGTAAAAGTGTTTGTACAAACCTACTTACAAAATAAAATCATTTATCATTTACGATTTTTTAATTATTATTACAAGCTTTTATTTAACTTGCGATGTATGTATGTATGTATGTAACTATGTTTGTTCGGGTGGACTCGTGCAACTCAATTTTGAAGCAGATATCTTCAACCGATTAAGCTGAAATTTTGCATGCATGTGTAAATCGGATGACAATGCAAAATTATTATGACATGGAGCTGATCTGATGATGAAACCAAAAGGTGGCCATAGGAACTCGGTAGTTAAACGACACAACCCCATCGAGTTTGGACTCGTTTGATCCGTCTTGACGAGAACTTTGGTGCTAGATGGTAACCAGGGTCTCATGATAGAGCTGGAAGACGGCCATAGGAACTCGGTAATTAAACGACATACCCCCATTGAGTTTGGGCTCGTTTGATTCGTCTTGACGAGTACTTTGGTGCTCGATGGTAACCAGGGACTAAAGATGAACAGGTAGCTTAAGTGCAGTAAACGCATATAACTACTACGCCGAACTACGCCGTAGAGTCAATCTCGCATTCAAAAACACTAAACAGTTAAAAATAAAATTAAAAGAAAAAAACACTTTTTCAAAACAAGCTTTTATTACTTATTAATAAAAAGGACTAAAATGTTTAAAATCTTTTATATATTTCTGCTATGAAGCTTTTATTTATTTCTGATCAGAAATAAATAAAAGCGTGTTACATTGTGTTCTAAATGTTTTATTTATTTCTTATCAGGTTTAAATTATTTTAAACTTTTTAGTCCTTTTTATTAATAAGTAATAAAAGCTTGTTTTTTTTAAGTTCTTTTTTCTTTTTTTTAATAGTGGTCCACTGCTGTTGTTTAAAAAAAAGTTCTGAGAAATATTAAAGAAATAAAGGAAACAATGTCAATCATTAACAAATTGCCCAAAATGCTGGCAGCATTGCCACGTTGTATGGCAATGCTGCTTCTTTGTCCAAAAAATAGGCCAGCCCTCTGGTAACGTGAAGATTCGACCAACTGTTTGGCGATGTCTCGAAATACTAACTACTAAGTGGCCACTCGGACCCTACTGATTTATAACTCCAAAATCAACTCAAATCACGTTTATTTTTATCCTGAATTAAATAAAGCAAAAATGACCAAGTATAGAACTTTGAAAGTGTTAAACTAAGTACATACATACAATAAAACGCTCAATTCAAATTCTAGACAGGTATTAAATCCTGAGTAGTTCACCTTATGTTATATTGCTTTTTATAAAACAATTTTCAATTTTAAAGCTCCGTATAGATATTTTAAAATTCTCGTCTGAAATCCAGTCTGCTTTAGGTCCATATGTCTCATGAATAATTCAGTCTGAGTCGCGGCTTGTCCCACCCGGTGACACATATATGTGTGTTAGATACATAATATAACACACCAAAGTATTAAGTAGGAACGTATATGCTGAACAGGACTGCAACATGTCCTTTTCTTATTTACTTACAGATGCCTCTCACAGCTAAATGGATGTCTTCACATTGCCCTGGGGAAAAAATAGGGGATCGAACTGGAATTTCGTTCTTCAACAACTGTATTTTGAAGGAAAAGCTACTTTGATCAAGATGGATATGTAAACGTAGCCAGGAAACGATTGAGTTTGTGTTTACTTAAGCGGACAATGTTATAGTTTTGTTCCTACTATGTACTGTCACCGGCAAAATACGATCTTTGACTTAAGGGCTATTTTTGTCTGCTCATTACACAAAAATACTCACCACCAACCACTATCTCTTGAAGAGAGGAGGCCTGCGTTCCAGCAGTGGGAAAATTATTGGCTGATCTGTTATGTTATGCATTGCAGGGTAGAATCTGCTTTACCAACTTAGTATTATCCAAAGACATTAAATTATTTACTTGACAATATCTTAAATCTCTTTGGTATTATCATATTGCGTCGTAATGTCAATACCGCAGAATGACACTCAATCTTTTTTACATGTTAGACCAAATTAAAAATGTGACACAGACAGATTCTGACAATGAAATAAAAGAATTGATTTCGATTTTATACAAATGGCCAGGCCACAAAAAAGGTTTCTGGTTGACGTCAACTCGATATTATCAGGTAATTTAATATAGTTCTCTATTCAGAAAACTGCAACCAAACAAAACCAAGCTGTGTGTGTGGGGGCTGTGTTTTCTGTGGACTGTACAGTGCCATCGGCAGCTTCAAAAGTTATAATGTATCCTGACTTGATAAAGGAAAGAATTTGAAAACTGACGAAGGTATAAAAGACTTGACTGTACCACTTCAGAAGTAACAATATGACACGCTGTCGCTTTGTTTGCTGTTTTCTATATAGTCTTTATCAAACAACGCAAAATATCAAAACTTTGGAAAAATATTCATACAGCAGCAATCTTATTGTAACGAGAATAAAGATCGCTGTGATTTTCACAGACTTGTCAGTGGCAGCAACCCAAAAGCAACCTTATTGTAGCGAAAACAAAGCTCACTTTGATTTTGACAGTTCGTAAAATTACAGAGATAAAATAAAAAAATTATAATAATAAATCGCAGAGGTAAAATAACTATGAAGGGTCTGAAGCTGTCGTCTACGGTATCAACCTCCCACACGGTACCGATACCGGTACACGATGGGGTTCCAGGCAAATCGTATTGATTGACACTCGATTACATTCACATCTTCCTAATAAGAAGTCATATCTGATATTTGTGTTCAGTGGAGGGGAGGAAATTGAGTTTTCGTTGGTTATCAGTTCAACCGATCGAACTTCATTCAAATGATCAGGCGTACCTAATTTTATCAAGTAATCTGTTGGTGTTCCTAAACCTAACCGCGTTTGTATTGGGACCTTATCTTCGGTCGGAATACAATCAATATCGCATGATGGTGTTATTTACGAAAGCTACGTATATTAATAAAAATGGAATGCTGTTCATTTAAGAACACATCGCACACGCATCTCTTGAGAACGGCTGGACCAATTTTCAGAAAAGAAAAATGGACGAGTTTCCCCGATCAAATTCGGGAAAAATTTAACGTCCTTTTTCTATGGGTTTTTTTATGAACTCAAGACCTTAACAGCTGGGTAGCGGGATCGTCCGAAAGGGTTACCGCTGCCCTGGAACATAAAGGGCTAAGGAAGGAACACGGGTGGGTTTTAGTCAGTAAGAGTCTGACACTCCCTTCCGCTCCACCCAGAGCGGGACCTATTTGATGATTCCCCATCCTCAAAAAAAAAAAGACCTTAACAGCTCACGATGCTAACGATTGATATGCGTAATTTGTTTTTTGTATGGTGTTGGTTACGGAAAAGTTATCGGAAGAATAGGGAATTTTACACAAAACTAATTCAACAATCACAAACTTTATCGAAATTTGGACAGGACAACGTCTGTTGGGTCAGCTAGTTTCAAATACATAAAATATCAAGCGCAGTATCGGTTGGTATCGGTGTATCCCAGAATAGTTGATCTCCTTTTCCAACTTGATTTTATTTTTAATGGAAAGTCACATAAAAATCTCTGATAAATCTATCTTATAAGTTAAATTTGTAGCGTTAGAGCTTTATGAGTTCAAACTGTATCTTTTTTATGTGAAACGTCTAGCGGCAGCTGAGATAGAGGACCGTGACGAGCGATGTACAAAAATGGCGGCAGTTCCATAGGAGCACATTTTCCACTATGAAAATATGCTAAACTTATTTGTCTTTGTGTACTTATATAGCGGCATCTACATCGCTACATGCGAATTAAGCAACATATGAATGAACTTTACACCCCGTTCCTCATACCTCTATACTTATTTAAGGGCCTGTACTACCTCAGATTGCGAAAATTGTCGTAGCATTAATGGCTGTAGTTTCAACAATACTGCAGTATTCACTTTGTAATTAATATACAATAAAGATGAGGACTATTGCCAGGTGTCGTCTGTTGCAAAAACACGATTGCATACAATTTTATCGATACAAAAATATCTCAAATTTACATCTAAATTGTACAATAAAAGAAGAATAATCAATGAAAATTTTCAAATTAGGTGATGAAACTTTGGAGGCTAATCGAACTATGCATAAAGCAGGTGTCATCTGTTAGTTTTTATTTTCTAATCGTTACATTTCACGTAAAAACAGATTGGAAATATCAAGCTTTATAACCACTCACACCTTGAACGGCTCTGCCGCCCGGCCCCCGACAGGACCCCGATTCAGATAATCTATGGTCAGTACCGCTTCGGCTATCAGACGGAGGACCTGTGTCACTTCGCTTGCACTCAGAAGACCCGATTGACAACGTTTTATGTTCTGAAGAAATTATATAATCATGTAAAATTAAATTTAGATGTAAAAATAAGGCACCCGTATTTTTATTTTTTCTAGATTTTGTAGTTTTCATTTATAAAATCATCTTGGAAATGGTTCAAAATCGAAATCTCACGTCAATGTCAAAACATTGTCAAAAATTTAGGGAGGTAAACGTACGTATTTTAGACAGTTCCCAAATTTGTATGGTGTTTTCAATATGTTCAGCAAAACTTTTTTTTATAAATAATTTTATTTGAGATAGGTCAGTATAGATACAGGTGGATTTTTGAAAGAAAGCGGTAAGGGTAGGCGCCTAAACCGCTGTTAAATAATAATATACAAAGTAGATACGACAGAGGGGCTTTCCTTTAAACTGCCTATAAGGTACCATTTTCAAGCTCTGTACCAAAAATCAATTAAATAGGAGCAGTAGTTTAGTCGCAAATGATTATTTAAGTTTTTGCACCGTTTGAACACGATGTATCTTTCCTAACAGCTGATTATGTCTAAGCATAGGTCATGCACCTTACAACGATAAATCTACGATGCGTTGTTGCCGCTCTGACGCATGTCACAAGTACAACCAAATATTTTACTAAAAAGTTGGCAATGCAAACAAGGAAGCAATAAATACACACACACTTGCACTTTCATTACGAGAGTGACAATCATAATGTGAATGGAGAGACACATCGAGAATTAAAAAATTGAGTGTGTTTGTTTTTGTGCGCGTACCTACTTCAAAACCACCGCCGCCGGCCGCCCGCCTCGACACGAGATAACAAACGCCGCGCTCAGGCGCGCGCGCGACGTTGCCACTTTGTTACCTTTGGTATCTAAGGTCAGTCAAATTTATTTACAAAGGGTGGTTGCTTTTTATTCTGATTTGTAAGCTATTTAGTTTGTTTGAAAAAAATATTTTCTGCTTTTTATTTTTATACCGTATCGAATGAATACTAAACACGTATAGTATATGTAGTGTAAGTTAATGCCCCTCTGTGTTAATGCTCCTCATATCAACTGTGTATACAGGTTGTAAAAAGGCCCATAGCCGTCGTACATCAAACTAAGTAACATTGCACAAAACTAATTGCTGGTAATGGACTTTTATTTTTGGTGTGAAGCTGTTTGCGCAAACAGGCTCCGTAAGTCCTCCATAGTCTTTAGGCTCTGTGAAATACTCAACGAGAAGACTCGATGAAGCTTCCTAAACGCGGCCCAGCCCAGCTATATTCTTTTGTTAACCTCTCAAAGTTGTTCTTACCAAACTACAGAGTTTTCCGTAGGTAAAAGTATTCTCGGACAACCTTGAAAGAACACAACATTGACAGCAGTCGTTGAACATAACCTGGGTTTTGTCCAAGTTCATTCGGAGACCAATGCGTATGAATCAACTAGGCTGTAGAGCATCTGCTGCAAGTCATGCAGCGATTCAGTCGCTATGATAATGTTATCTGCAAATATTAAGTGTGAGATGTACTCGCCGTTGATGTTAATGCCGCGTCCTTTCCAGCGTCTTAAATACATCCTCCAATAATATTAGAGAACAATTTCGGGGAAATTACGTCCCCTTCTCTCACCCCTTTACATGGATATGTTTAGTTCGCTGGTCTTGAAGTTGGACTGTCGTTGTCGCGTTTTCATGAAGACATCTTAGCACTTGGATGTATCGCCAATGGAATTTGCATCAATGCAGCGACTCGAAAACAGACCAGGTCTCGATAGAGTCAAAAGTACTTATTGAAATACATGTCTATTTTACAACCAATTTGTGAGTTGTCAACTGATCGACCAATTTGAGAGCGCGTCCGTATTTTATAAGATAGACGATGATTTCCGAAGCGCCTATTTATTATTGGACGTCTGTACGTAGCTTACCTTAATAAATTAGCTAAATTATTCATTAGTGCATTATAAATTAACTATTTGCTAATTTTGCTAGTTAATTTATAATGTACTAATGAATAATTTAACTTTTTTAACTTTCAATATATTTCCATTTAATTATATAGAGAAGACGTCGATTTCGTATAGTTATATAATCATAATTTAATCATTTATTACCAAGCCTACGTCCATCAACAGTCTAGTGCACCCTAACTGAATCAGTCTGACAGTGCGAGCGGGATAGATGAGGGCAAAATATGAATTACAGCTGAACTATTACAAGCCCTTAACAATGCCTGAGGCTTCGTTCATGTGACTGTGTATTGTATTGGCAATACGTATAAGCTAATAGGAACGCAAGTCATATTATATTAGTTATATATATCATATTATATTCTCTTCATCAGTTTATTTTGTTAATAATTTAGACTAAACTTCTTTGCACACCTTTGGTTTAAGTTTAGGTGAAAGAAAATAATTTGTAATTCAAATTAATATTTTCATTCAAGTTAGGGCTGATTTTTCAATCGACAGATAATTTTTATTCATGGAATAAAATTGACGTCTGACAGATTTTGTATAGAAGAACTGTCAAAAATACAAAGTTATTCCTCGGATAAGATTATCTGGCGTTGGAAAAATCAGCCCTCAGTAAAACGTAAAATAATCATTTATTAATTAAAATTGCAGGCTTTACTGATAAAATAAATATTGTGGAGCGAGTTTATTTTTGTTGTTCTGCTTCCACACCTTAACATCTCATCCGGCAGTCGTGAACATCGAACACGAATAGTTTGTTCCGTAGACTGAAATAGTTGCAGCACAACCTCTAAAATAACTAGGGGATGGTTCGCTTGAAAGATTTTTTTCTAGATTCCGACATCATTTTTTCAAAGAGACAACCATCCTCACTTTTTAGGCCATCATTCTGCAAACTAACATGAAAGTCAAGTCTGATGACATTCAAAAATAGGTACATATGAATATCTTTTATCATATCATCTCTTGAGCCCACCTTTTGAACAGAATACGACCAGATGTAGTATGCACTGTTTGTGTCACAGACTTGAATAGGTCCCTAGGGCCATACACATAGCGTGCATCAATCGTTAGTAAAGGAGAGAGATCCAACGCAGTTCCTTGCACAACAGTCAACATAGCTGTACTGTAAGCTATCTAAAATTGCATGATACTAGACGCCCGTAGACGTAATAACAATAACATTTATTTTAAGTCTCGTTTAGTGTCTGTCAACAGATTAATATAAAAAATGAAGAAACAAGAAATTTGGTTATTGTTGCATTTCTAGTTGATAGAGAAATGCAATGATAACCAACTTTCTTCATTTTACTAACTTTTTTAGATATTATAGTTCGGATGCGATCGCAGAATAATATCCGCTTCGGATGCATCTTTGTTCTACGGACAAGCATACCGTAGGTAGAGATGTCAGCATAGATGACGGGGCCCGACAGGGCCGAAGCCTGCCGGGGTAGCGGGATCGTCCGAAAGGGTTACCGCTGCCCTGGTACATAAAGGGCTAAGAAGGGAACACGGGTGGGTTTTAGTCAGTAAGAGTCTGACACTCCCTTCTGCTCCACCCAGAGCGGGAGGAGTCATTTGATGATTTCCCATCAACAAAAAAAAAAAAAAAAGCATACCGTAGGTATACATCGAAAGGTGAATACAAAACAACTTCGTTTTTATCGATCGAACCTTTTGTGTCAGTTTTTTGATAAGATCTGGGAGCAATTCTGCTGTTGCGATTGAGATAAGCTGGATAGATGGATTTAAAGAGCCAAAGATGTTTGAAATTTTTGCCATTTATACATTAAGAAGAAAAGCCAAATAATACGAGGAAATACTTTGTTTAGGGCAGTGATGGCTCAGTGGTAATGGGGCCGAATTACATGTCGTAAGTCGTCGGTTCGAACAAAGAAATTTTACTTGTTTGATTTATTTCATCATCACTGCTCTCAAAACGGTGAAAGAAAACATCGTAAGAAAAACGCATGTTCTAGAAATGGTCCTACAACCAAAAAATCTAAGATTTGTACCATCCAACAACCCGCAGAGTCCACGTGGTTATGATTATGGCCCATTTCGTCTCACAAAGAGGAGGCCTCTGTGCAGTGGGCTCGTTATAGGTTGATTATGATATGGCTTCGTTTTAAGCCTTTAATAGATAAGTAAAGTTCAATTTCTGTGTACAACTATTTTCATTTTAGTGTCACTTTATGCGAGCATGAATAAAATATATCAGATACTATCAAACAATAGCCTACACTATCGAGGACACGTGAATAGTGATACATTGCCTATCACATATACATACCGTACCCGTTGTACACAGTAAAAAAAAGCTCGTCGCCGCTGTCGTGTTAGGGACACGACAGCGGCAACGAGCTTTTTAGTGATATTAAATTATTATTTTATGAATATTGGTCGTCAGTTTTGTAAATATTCCGAATAATGTTTTGTTAAATTGAAAATTCAATTGGAACCCCGAACTTTTATAAACCAATTCGAAAGTTTGAACGTCATTCTTTTTAAGTCAATATTAACTGAGCCAAGCTGAAATTGGATTGGGCGGGTCACGTCAGCCGCATGCATACTGACCGCTGGGCAACAGTCTCCACACGTTGGGTGCCTGAGGATGGACGGCCCAAGAAGAGGTGGCGAGACGACCTAGATGCGTTCCGCAAGGATTGGATCGAGATGGCTCTAGAAAAGGATGTCTGTAAGGATTTTGGAGGGGCCTCTGCTCAGCAGTGAGACAGTGTAGGCTAACATAAAATATTAAAAATGATATCTATGCCCAGTGTATTTTCTCCATAAACTTAAACCGTGTACGAGTACACATGTACCTTATAAAATATGTATTATGAATACCGCAGCGATGCATAAAGTCGACATTTTACAGCTTTTTTACTATGCGGCTGTCAACGGTTATTTTTGGAGAAAACTCGCTTATTATGTATCATTTTTGGGAGTAGTAAACTCCAAACGGTTTATAAAAAACAGACTTGGGTGTTGTGTTATAGCAAAAATATATTTTACCAAGTATGAGAGCGTTCAAAGATTGCCGACACAGTATTGTGTGAGCAGAGGCTGAGAAAAAAGAAGGTGCCACTTTACTAATGATAAATGATTTCATTACTGTAAGTAGGTTTGTACAAACCCTTTTACACAATATCATATTTTAAAAACTAGATGAGGTCGGCGTTTCCTATCTGACTACTCTGAGAAAAAAGGCCGAAACAAACTCAGAGGTCACAGTCAGAATTAAAGTCCAGACATAGATAATCTTGGTCGGATCATATGAAGATCATGTAGATTGATGTCTGAAATGGTCTTTTAAGGAAAGAACCACACAGATTGAGTGGACCTATCCTGTCAGTGCACGCATTTTTCAGTAATCGTGGAGCTCAACTTACTACTAAACAATCGTCAACGTATTTAGTAGGTCGTTGTTTTGTTTTACTAAGTAGGTATTCGAACTTATTTATATATATGCACATGTTTCTGTGATAGTATGTATTATCACAGAAACCCGTGCATATAACATTTTTTCTTTATTTTCATCTATAGGTAGGTTACAACTACATTAATTTGGCTCTTGTGATACAGGAACTAGTACGAGAGCCAGGACTACACTGATGTTTGTGTTTTGAAGTGAAAATATGTGAATGGAATAAGTTACTATTACATAATTTTATAATACTCAGAATTGTTTTTTTGTTAGGACTACTTCGATTTTCATATAAGTTTTCCCTCTTAAGTAAATCATTGCCTACTTTTGTTTTTGTTCATTTTTTAATACGTTTCACCCTCAAAGTCGAAGCCTGCGAGGAATGTACGCTACTTACTAATTAGTAAGCGAACGACGACTGCCTAAGTTCGCTTATTGCTTTTGAAGTTAGAATTAGATTTCAAACCAGGACTAGATACTAATTGAGGGTAAAGCCTTTTGATGTTGTAAGCCAATTCAAACGTTCATGCATGTATTAAGAATTAGTTTTACAAATCTATTTAAAAAAAGTTTTAAAATCACTGACAGACAACACACAGCTCAAACCGCTGGGTTTTGAAGTATGGAATTTTGCACAAGAATTCCTTACATAATGAAGGAAGGACTTTTGAATATTCATCCCGTAAATTTGTAAAATAGGGGATGAAAGTTTGTATGAATGTTACGTCATTTTTACCGACGAGTAATCCCATCGCGCCTAAGGCTTGGAATTACAATAAAAAATCCTCGTCTCTATAAATAACTTATAACAAAATATAATAAAATAAAAGAGATGTTCTACGTTCCATAATAAACAAGAAAAAACAAAGAATCAATCATACTGTTATCTTGTAGCTTGTAGTTCCTACAACACATAAGTTACGAAACTGAAACTCACCCGCGAACAATAAGAAAACTTTATATTATTACTGCATAACCATAAATAAAGAATGCAGCTGTAGACAACATCATAATCATTTGAAAACATTAATTGTTGGATACGTAGGTATAGTCTATAGTCCTACTAATATTATAAACGCGAAAGTTTGTATGTATGGATGGATGGATGTTTGTTACTCTTTCACGCAAAAACTACTGAACGGATTTGGATGAAATTTGGCACACAAATAGTTTATAACCAGGATTAACACATAGGATTTTTATCCCGATATTCCCATGAGATCGAAACTTATGCGGGTGAAGCCGCGGGACACAGCTAGTAAGTTATAAAGTGAAAATACAATCAAACAAATAAAAGTTGGCGTGACTAATCTTGACGGACGAACCGAACGGTGTGTAAAACAAGTCTGAAACTCGAGTGATACCCAGATGTCCTTGATATGTTCGTAAGTTAAACCGTACATATCCATAACCATTGAAGGATGGTGAAGAGTATCCTAAACATAAACTCCAGAGTGTGCGGCATGCAGAGTGAAAACGGTTCGTAGCTCTTTGCTACGTCGTTCGTAGCCGCGTAGGCCGCCGTAGCCGTCGTAGCAATCATTAAAGGACAAAACCTTAGTTAACGTGAATCGGAATTGTTTGTGCATTATTTGGTCAAATTAGGTCCTTTTGTTCCACAAATGACTATTTATAAGTCTCTATACTAAGATAGAGTGATTTTTAATGTACAGCTAGGAAACGTTTATTTCGTAGATACTGATGCGCAATATATGTTAAAACAATTACATTTCAGGGGAACACCACAGTTTAAAACCTGATAAAAGAAGGTTGCTTCATGTTAACAGCTCTCACTACCAACAAAGTGCAATAAACATTAACCATGTTTGTGATGAAAATAACAGACCGTGCAATAAAATTATCGATATTATTTAAAGAAATACTGTGACAACAATCGGCAGTGTACACAATAAATTATCGAATGATAACGCCCTTTTATTGAAATTGTTGACAAGTACCAAATGTTTATCGATATTGATTACCGTATAATTGTTCAGTAAGGGAGTCCATATTTGGGTAAAATATTGGAAATAATTATTACACTTTTTGAGATCTAAATGCAATTACTTATCATCTGCTTAGCCTTCGCAACAACACACAACACAACAACAGCTATACAACTTTTATAAATATTTTGAAATAGCTGTGAAGCCTGACGGTGCTTGCTTAAGATAATTTAAAGTGATGATTTAACGTAGGTTTAGGTAAGACATTAGCCTACGATTGTTCAGTTACAATTTTGAACCTTATTGCGTACGTCAATGTACAGGTTACTATATTGACAATAGATTCATTAATATTATTTCTTTGTCAAACAGCTTTGTCATGAAATATGAAGATTTGAATTAATGAGACATTTATGTAAATTGAGCAAAAGCTTTAACAGTAAGTTGAAAATACGCCTGAAAATTATAAATTATAATACAAAATCTTTTCGTTTATTATTGTAGGTTATTTTTCTAAATAATGATACAATTTTATCTCTGCAGGTGTTCAGAAATTTATATCTAGACTTAAATACACCATCCCTTGTAATAAACAATTCGTCATCATGTGAACATTATTATGAAAATTGTATTGCTTAACAAGTTTCGGCAGTTATTGATTAATGGTATATGGGCACGCAACAATTTAGGCAGGTGCTGTGATGTCGGTAAATTGATAATTTAGTATGGCAGGTTACCTTGGAGCGTATGAGTTTGAACCGCGGTGCAGCCCGAGATATATGGCGGGATAAACTGTGGCGCCGTGTTAGGAGATTACCGGTTCGACGTATGGGGACGTTTCAAATGCGCAATACGGACTCCGATTGAAAATGATGGACTTTACTGCCGACGGATAAAATAGGTAATTCGGTCCATTTGGAGCTGATTCCGTTCTATTACGTTAATGGATTAGATTCAGTTTGTAGCCTTCGAGCTTTGCGAATGAGCGTACAGTGTATACAAATTGATTTTAAGGATTTTGTTTTCTTCTTTGAAAGTGTACGTAGATAAGCAATATGTACGTATTATTTATCATTTTATCGAATTTGATGTTTACCTTAATGTCACAAACACACTGCATATATTTTACTTTAATGTTTGTGAATATTATACATCTACGTAACTACGCTTTAAAAATATCATATCAATTCGTAGAATACTAGTCTTCACTTGTGTCCAATTATAATAATACGCTATTTGTTTTACGCCAATTTAATGTTGTGATCATTGCTGAGTTCCGTTCGTTGTTCATGGAAAGTAATATTTTTTTTGTAAAAAAAAAAATAGTTTTTGGAGAATGCGTTTTTAAATGTTTTAGGAGTTTTGTTGAGACTGTAAATAAATTGGCCAATACTGATTCAACTTTTTTTAGAATCGATTAATCATTTCTTGTCGTGATGGCTCATTGGTTAAGGACTCGACTCTTATGCATGACGTTGTGGGTTCCAATTCGGACAAGTACCTATGTGAGTTTTTCTGTTCATAAGTATGTACTTTCTTAGTTTAAGCTAGACAAAAAACATCGTAAGGAAACATGGAATTATTTTATTTAATTAATTTGGGAAAAAACAGTTAACTGTATGTATATACTAAAGAAAATACATAAAATCCTTAAATCTATATATTAATATAAAAACTTTTTTTGTTAGTTTATATTGTGCCCCCTGTTGGGCAAAGGCCTCCCCTTTTTTCTTCCAAACCTCCCTGAAACGTATATATTAATTTAAATCTGAAAAGGTCAATCCGCCTTGAGTAAGCGTAGTGATTAATGCTTTTGCCTTCTCTGTATGAGAAGAGGCCCTTGCCCTGCAGTAGGGCAGTTGGACAGTTACAGGCTTGTATTATTATAATTAATAGTTCCGACGATTACTTTAAATTAGTTGGAGCAAATGAATAAAACTAAACCGCACTAAACTAAGCTTCATTAATATTTAAACTACAAACTGTAAATCGGATGCACGTTTTAATTGAAATGTTGATTTAGGTAGTCATTACATAATTAACTACAAAATGTAACCCTGACCCAACTGAAATGCAACGGTATTATGTATTTAGGCGGGTTTATTATTTACTAGGAGCGCCCCGCGGTTTCACCCGCATAAGTCTCGATCCTGTGGGAAGGTCGGGATAAAAAGTATCTAAAGTATCTTATGTCCTAATCCAGGTCATGGTTATTATTATTATTTGGTTAGACACGCTAGCAGTTAATACGCTGTTGCGTGTGTATCAAATACCTTAAAGATATTTAACCTGTCCATTCGATTCTTGAAGGAGTTCACTGTGGAAGCCGTCACATTATATTCCGGGATCCTATTCCATGCTGTTACAACTCGGTTAGACAAGAGTTGCTTCAAACGCTTTTGATGTATTTTCCCATAATTTTAGGGAATGCCCATGCAAATGTTTGGTTGGCATTCAGAGTGTAAAGGTCTTGAAGGTGGGGTAGTAGTTCGTAGTGTTCTGTAACTATTTTGTACGTCTCAATGAGCCTACCCCTTTGTCTGCGCTGTTCCAGTGTGATAAGGTCTTTGAGGCGCTGTTCGTAAGCTAGATTACGCATGGTGCGAACCATCTTGGTTACGCTTCTTTTAACATTATAAAGTGAAGTCTTTTTTTATATTTGGGTCCCAGATGACTTTTCATGTTTCAAGAGAGGTCTTATGTAGGTTTTGGTCAACTTAACAAATGTCTTAGGCTTCAGGCACTTGAATACCTTGCGTATGATGTAAAATTTCAAGCTCTTATGATAATGGTCTAGTTTTCTGCCAAATTTAATCCAAATCTGTTCAGCCGTTTTAGCGTGAAAGCGTAACAAACAAACATACAAAAAATCAAATCTCTTTAAAATAGTTATTAGTTTAGATTATTGCCACGGAAATTCTAGATAATAATTAAAGGCACTGAAAATGTACAACTATATATGGGTGGTACTTGGTGGTACTACTTAATATGGTAAAAGCTCTCTGTGTATTGTGTCATGTATTGTGTATTTCTTTTGTTGGAGATCCTAAATAAATAAATTCAAGGATAACGGCTACGGGTAACATCTTCATATTCATATTCATATATTTATTTGCATTCCATAATGTTGTAGAGGTGTTACAATGGCTTAAAACTAAGGTACAATTATGGACCCTGTAGGGCACAGCAAAAGGTATAAAATTAATTATTAAAATAAAATAAATTTAGGAAACAAATTAACAATAAGCAATCTTTAAAATATGTTATTAACATAAAATTTTTATAGGTAAATATAACATTTTATTTCATTGAGATCAGTCTGTTATAGTTGGTACATAATAATTATTTGGTAAGGTCAATTAAACATATATCTATCATATTATAATATTTATCTATGTATGTATGAATGTATCTATACAACTAACTGTGTGTGGTGTCTATTTGTGTTCAATAGATTTTTTTGTCTTGTATGTATTCGTTTATCGTGTAGTATGCTTTTTTTTATCTTACTTACTAATGCAAGTTATAAAATAAAAGAAAGTGGTACATGCCACTGGACCCGCAAGTAATCCTAGATAGAAAGTAGCTATTCGTAGTGGCGTTGCATACGCAATTGATTTTACACGTTTTCAAGCAACTCAGAGTACTGAACACTGTTATAACAAAACATGCATCTAGTCACCGGGGAATCTCTTCGTATATGGAAAAGACGTAAAAATTCACACCCACGCCGTTAAATCCATGCATAAAATATTAAAAGATTTCTACCACAAAGTTCAAGAAAATTTCAAATAAAAAGTAAAATTCATTTTAAAAGTAGCCCAGGCCCTGCCCGCGGCTACGAATCTGGCCCCGAACCAGGTCGTTACTCTTTGCCTCAAAGAGGTCGATACAAAAAGCCTCTCACAGGAACCTATTCATTTTGTTTCTCTATTATTAAGTTTTCTGAAATTCCAAAGTACCAAGAAACTTTTTAATGACATACCTTACTTCGGTCCTTTTTGTAGCAGTTTTAATTTAAAGCTTCTCAAATAGCTGTTATACGGAATGGACAATTTTAATATCAATTCATTAATCATGCACAATAACCACGATCCAATTAAAATTAGAATGGTATAGAGCTATTTAATTGATAATAATAAAACACAGAGCTGGGCTGTCGCGTCATTATGTTCATAATAATTAATGGGAAAGCTACGCACCTAATACACAATTAATTACTCACAACATATTTCCGATATTTTTTCAACTTTAGGACAATATTGTCAGAATATTAGCCGTTTTTGCGCATAATAACTGCGTATTACTTGCAAACAAGTTGACAATGGCACGGCACATTCCTCTTCGTCGCGCCGTGGTTGCCTCCGAGATGAGACACGGGAACTTTGAGAGTAATTCATGGTCTGCGGTTTCAATGAAAAGCTGCATCTCCGGAGTGGTTTCCCTAATACATTGTGCCGCAATCTATAGGCCTTGAGCAGTTCACAATGAAAAATGTGGTGCGAACGTCGTGTTTATTTAACAAGGTTAGGGGTAGGCGCACGTAATTTATTAGCACAGATAAATTTTAGCTCTTAAACTTCGGGAGTGGGCGCAAAACGTATTGCCGCTATTGACGATAACGAAGTGTAAGCTCTTATGTATTGGAACGGGTTTTATCAAATCTGTCTAAGTTTGTAACTCAAGTCTCATCTGAACTAAGTTTGTTGCAGTGTTACCAGCTTTTCCGGGTTGACTTGGGAATTGGTAAATATCATTATCTCCTAAAGTGGCTGAATGTTATGGTAATATAACGTATGCCCGGTGTTCGATTGTTGGATACTGCGGAAATTAATTAAATATGATCCTTATTGAACGTGCGGCTATTTAAACTAAGGAAGATATCACGTAAGAAATCTATACTTAACTTCAATGCAATAGTAGTCGTTGCAGGTACTTGCGGTTAGTAACTACTTTCGTATCGCGCTTACATTTGGTAACATATTGTTGAAAGTGTTATAGTTTGGTATGCATTTAGCCAACTACATATAAAGTTTGACAGTTTTCTGCCGCGATATCTGAAATAGGTTACAATTTCCTGTACGAAAGAATCAAAATGGGCAGCAAGTCTTAATAAAAATGTTATAAATGATTAAGAAAACTTGTCACGAATCTAACAAATTCACACGTGTAACATTGTGTGCCGTCAACTTTCCGTGTACAAGCGGCACTCACTGCCGTACGAGGGAAATTACTTGAACGCTCCAACATTTTAAGGTATTTTAAAGCTCCCCCTGAAACGTGTTATGTAGCCGTTTGGAATGACAGCATTACTTTTACTTTATAATTTTCCCGTGTCGTACATATGCGTTGGTACTTTAGTAATTTCATGTTCCTTTTATTATACCTCGACTTTGTGTTTATGTTCAGATGTTATTGTTTCGTTAAAGAGCTCCCACGTATTTCAAACGCTTATTGTGAGATCAACCAACTTTATTACGGCTGCAGCCCAACAGGCTGATTCTAATCTGTGATTATACAACCCCATGGAATATTTCCCTCATTAAATGTTGCGATTAACTTATTAATGTTAATATATGCGAATTTGAGTTTAATATTTATTTCAACGGATTTGTATTAGTGGGAATAAATTTAGCGACCGCACGTTTCCAAAATTGTGTTTTCATTAACGTTTTGTTTGTTTGTAGGTAACTTCCCTGTCAGTTTGGTTGCTAGTGTGACAGACCGTGTAGGTACCACCTGCGCAATGTGGATACGCCTTGTTCTAACTACATTTCTCGGTGATTGACATCTAATTAACCACCACGTTTACATCCCTAGGGGTACTTGCGTCATTATGTACTAGACAATTCTCAATTACATTACTAACATTAATAGATTTTCAGTATTGAGCTTAAAGGCAGGCATTTGATATTTTGATTCACACACGATTACATCAGTTAGCAGTAAAGATAAAAATGCAATTTTCTCTTTCAGGTTGGCTCAGGATTTTTACATCGTTCATATCAAAACAAATCAAATCAACTGATGTATGTACATATCTACATTATCCCATCTACACATTATTCACTTACATTACGTCCGTTGTAAGGTATCCTAAACCCACATACTTCATTAAAATAACTAAGGTATTATAAAATTCAGCAAAAATTCAGATGAAAGCTCAGCTGTGAATGTAATAGGATGGGCACACTGTGTACAAAGGGACCCTTTTAAACGAAAGTGAAGCATGCGAAAACGTAATTAAGAACAGTGGGTTAATTCCCCTTTCACGTGCCTATATGAGTTAGCAGAGTTACCGCGCTGTATTGGATACACGGGTCCCTCCCGGACGCTCTGAAACTATGGAATATTAAAGGATAGCATAATCAGCCTAAAATGGTTCTAGGACATGCCGGTTTCCTCACGATGTTATCCTTCACCGTTTGGAGAGCAGTGGTAATGAAATAATTTACACAAAGTAAAGCGCCTGCTTAGGTTAGTACAAAACCTCGTAAGTCCAGACCTCGTAAGTCGCAGCCACCACTGCTCCCTGGGCCACCAGTGCTCGGTGGGCCACCAGTGCTCGGTGGGCCACCACTGGTCGCTGGGTTACTACTGTTCATTGAACCACGACTGCTCACTCAGCCACTACTGCTTACTGGGGGACCACTACTGTAAAAGAATAATAGGTAACGCGACAATATGGTGTCATTAAAATTTTACGCGTCATTGATTTTGTTGCGAAAACTTGTTCGGAAGGACGTACCCCTGTGTATTCGACGGACACGCGATATCGGGAAAGTTTCAGGATTCCAGCAAAGAGATAACTAGCGTGTTCAATTTATTATCGAGTTCAAAAGATAAATAAAAAGGTTATTAGGATAGGAACATGTTTATTATAAAGTAAGTTATGATGGGATGTGAAATTGAACGTGAAGTTTGTCTACATATATTGTCTCAATCTGCGCTATTACGGAACATCCCTGGGTTTCCTGTTTTGTCCTCCGTGAAGTTTATGGTTTAATCCTTATCCTTAAATCAGTGTCGGGTTCATTTGTCAATATGTGGGGAGTGATATACTGCCATGGGAAATTTAATTATACCTACGCGTATCTCTCAGTTTACTAGTTTTTGCCATTGTATCTTTGGAACTTTTTATAAGAAAAAACCATAGTACCTACGACAAAGTTGCCAGAAACTCTGACTTTCTCCCTGTTTCTAGTTTCTTGAAGCGTTTTAACAGAAATTAGAAAGTTGAGTAGCTACGATGATACGTAAGATCCTTCCAAGTCTTTTTCATTTGTGGGGAGGGGGAAGGGGATATGATGTATGGGAGAACGCATACGGCGAGTACAAGGAAAAGGGAACGAGAGTTAACTAGAAGTGGATTTGTGAGTCTGAACGATGTTTTGTTTTGATTTATGGTTATTTAGTATATAAAAACGGTTAACCTAGTGGAGGTTAACCGTTTTTTGACAGATCGAACTAGTGAGCAATTATATACACAGTCTGGCCATAAATACTTTTACCATTAAAAATAAGAAAGATTATTATATTATATTACATTTGAATTTGGAATCTGTCATTTTTATACGATTGTTCATTGGGCTTTCTAATTTTGGCGCCAATACATTGTACAATATTTTGCGATATTAAAATGGAGTGGGGTGATAAAGAGAACCGAATCGCTGTGATTGCATTACACAAAGTTGGTATGGCGCCAAATGCAATTTTTAAAACTCTCCATACGCTTGGTATTAGTCAAATGTTTGTGTACCGGGCTATTAATAGGTACAATGAGACCTTCTCTGTTTGTGACAGAAAAAGATCTGGCCGTCCACGTGTTCGTACGAAAAAGGTGATCAAAGCAGTAAGGGAAAGAATTCGAAGAAAACCTGTCCGAAAGCAAAATATTTTATCTCGGGAGAGGAAGATAGCACCCAGAACCATGTCGCGTATTTTAAAAGATGACTTAGAACTTGCAGCCTGTAAGAGACGCACTGGTCATTTTTTAACTGATTATTTAAAAAAGAATAGGGTAGTAAAATCGAAACAACTACTGAAGCGGTACGCAAAGGGAGGTCACAGAAAAAATTTGTTTACGGATGCAAAAATCTTTACAATTGAGCAACATTTTAACAAAAAATGACCGTATTTATGCTCAAAGCTCTAAGGAAGCTTCCCAATCAGTCGACAGAGTGCAACGTGGCCATTATCCGACTTCAGTGATGGTTTGGTGGGGTGTTAGCTATGAAGGAGTGACTGAGCCATATTTTTGTGAAAAAGGTATCAAAACATCGGCACAAGTGTATCAAGATACCATTCTTGAGAAGGTAGCTCCTTAACAACACCATGTTCAATAACCAAGTATGGTCCTTCCAACAAGACTCGGCGCCGGGTCATAAAGCTCGGTCCAGGCAGTCTTGTTTGGAAGTGAACGTTTCGGACTTCATCAGAGCTGAAGACTGGCCGTCGTCTAGTCCCGATCTTAATCCGCTGGATTATGATTTATGGTCAGTTTTAGAGAGTACGGCTTGCTCTAAACGACATGATAATTTGGAGTCCCTAAAACAATCCATACGATTGGCAGTGAAGAATTTTCCCATGGAAAGCGTGCGTTTTCTTCGTGACAATAATATATTTATGGCAAGACTAGGTATTTTTTGTCAAAACTAATACACGTAATGTCTATAAGAAGTCATAAATAAGATAATTCAATGAGATTGGTCAGTTTATATATTTATTTTATTACGCATTTTAAGGTTAACTTTTACGTAATCTGGAATAGTAACATTTTAAGGCAGCTGTCAAAAAACGGTTAACCTAGTGGATAGAGTATAGGTACTTACTGGCTTGAGAGTACATTCCATAGATACATGTTATAAATGTCACAATTTAATTAAATACTATCATTCCACATTTTAACTTTTTGACTTAGAAGAACGTTAAAGAGATACATAGTGCAACTTAGTGTAGGCAGCTTGTCTCTATATAACTGTTTTTTTACTTCTTGCAAATTTTTTTTGTTAAAAATCTATTTAAAAAAAGAAACATTCACACTACAATTCATATAACAATTGTAACAGATTTAATCAGAAAACGTGACCAGGTGGCATGATATGACATAGAAAAACCAGCCTACTGCAAAAACTCACAAAAACATACATTTCCCTCACTTCTTCAATCACACGTAATCGCGAGGCTCCGAACCTCAAATATTTTCGCATGACGTGATGTTTCTTTGATAAATTAATCATCCAATAATTACATTATGGACGACCCAAACACCGCCTTCTGTTCTCAAGGTCTGTTCCCATATCGAAGCAAATATTTGTATGCCCTACATATTTGTTCCCAGTGTAGATTTTTGATTAGGTGATTTGTGTGTTTAGTTATACCCTTACAAGGTAAATAAGGCGGTAATTCAAACTTTTGGTTCAATATTTTTAGTGATAAATTGTGAAAGTTAGAAATGAGTACTTTTTAATTTAAATTATACAGTGTGTATCACCAATTTGGTTATGTTACAAAGAAATCGGAAGTACAACCTTTATAATCTCAATTAAGTGGGCTATAAAGCCGTAATTTGTCAGTTTTTTTAGTGCCTCCAGGTACCTTAGACTGAGATCTAGCCCTAGACCTACCTTTCAAATATCTAGTCCTTGAGAAGCCAATTTAATTGATATGAATATGTTGTGATACTCATAGTTTGTTAATTTTGTAAATATGGTGTTACCAAACTACTTTCAGAAGCGCGACACGCCCTGAAAAACCTAGATATATTGTTTTAGTTTTGTGTAGATATATAGACCAGCCTGAGGTTTCTATGTGTAAATTAAAAAAGGTGATTTTTGCCTAATTACTGTGAAATATCTTTTCAGCGGGAACAGATACTGTAAAGTAGTAGTATCATCGGTAGATAGGTAATTTTATAAGGAATCTGGTGATTTATGCATGTTTAGTTTTAAGAAACATAATTAAAATTAGAACAAATAAACTTTAAATCAGGAAGCGATTTGCGGTCGTCGTTATGGTAAAGGTGGTCGGTATTTAGGCGTGCATGAAAATTTTATGAATTCGTAGTCATTTGCAAGGTACTTTATACCATCTAATACTTCAAATAGAACCCATGAAGAGGCGCTTGCGGGTAAGCGCCTCCTGGACACTTATGAAGACGTATCGTTTCGGTGTTATTATTTCCACGTCAAGAAACCCCATCCCGTCGAGACTTCAGGACACAAGCGTCTGCTGAGTTCTCTAAGATATCCGTAACCTATCGGTGCAGGACGTCCACGCCGCCTGGGCTGGGAGAGACCTACCCCATACTGGGATAAACCTGGATAGGCGTACAGCCTCCTTGAACTCTTCGCGTCCAGCGATCAGGCCCGTCCGGCACAGTATTAAAGTTTTGTATGGTACACTTGATTATATTTTCGCGATCACGATTTTAGTTCCATGGAGAAAGTTTTTTAGTTTGACGGTCGTGATACAGACCATCAAACTGAACAACATTTACCTCCTTTAAATTTGACCACACATTTCTGAAATACGCTTCAAATTGAATGGAAATACTGAAACGTCCTCAGAAAAACAGACGATCAAAAATAGAAGAATCCATACCGCTGTAACTCCAAAACTTTCACAAAGAATAATAAAACCTAGACATTACATGAATACAAAAGCGTCAAACAGAATTATTCTCCGTAAAATTTCCCCGGAAATCCCTCCATAAACCTATCATTAGCTATAAACGGTAACACTTAAAATAAAAACGTTAACGACGTTATTAAAAAGAATAACAGTAAAATCTGTTGCTCGGGATACTCCGCACTCCTTTGTAATGGCTTACATTGAAACACTGGTGTCGGTGAGCATTTGGCTTTAATTGGTCCACGCTGGAATGGCCCACAATCTGTTGGCAGGGGGTGTTCCAATTCGCATGGCAATACAAACTTTCCTTGTCCACGAAATATCGCCTGTTTACTGCTGCCTTCGCGACTACGTGATCTGATTGAGAATTGGACAATTAGTGACACGTGACTACAGATGTTTACGAATATTTCGTGCTAAACCAGTGTTGTTTCAATGTCAAAGTCACATTTACGGAATTAGTCCGTGATATTGGACTCGGGCTGACCCGTAAATTCGATAGTTAGATGTTGTTAGACCTTCTGGCGCCAAGACATGAAGTCTTGGCGCCAGAAGGTGTATACATACATATATCCAACTGTTAGCTAACTTACAAAATGTCACCATGACCTATATAAAACCTTTAATATGATCTACAAAACAGACAAGCAGTATTAATATAAAAATTAAATACGAACTTCTTACAATAATTCACTACAAGTTTTGATTACGAAACGACAATTTCTCTCAAGAAATCTTCTGAACGTTTTGGAAAAACAAGGGATTGTTGAAGAAAGCTGTGACTGCGATCAAATCTACTTCATTTAGTGAACGTGATACACGAGTGCAATAACAAGATCTCAATTCTTTCTATTCTCTCTTCTTTTAAGGAAAATTGCGCATTTCACTAGCGGACAAACACTGTCGAGTATCGAACAATCCCGTGATTTAAATACGTATTGCGATCTATATAATTGCTAGATGTGAAATTGGAAATAATATACCTACTCAGTCTATGTAGATATTATCTATCTTCTATATTCTTTTATATATTATTTATCTTCTATAGCCTCGCAAAAACTAGGAAATGGGCCTCGACTTGAACGATTGTGATAAAACTTTGGTAAGTTATTGTGCGAGCGCCGGAAAAGGTTTCTAACAAAAAAAATATATGAAAAGGGCATTGCAACGCATAAACTGCCGGACATTAGCTAGTTATTACTAAAAATGACACTGTTTTCCGTATGAAGAGTCAGCAAAAATAAAAAATACGATATACGTATAATCGCGAAAGAATATTAAAAGTTAGATAAATTACTTTCAAAGCGAGCACAGCAAGCAGCGATTCTCCGCCAAACGGTAGTGTGCGATACATTTTCCTTATAAAAATATTCCCAGCAAAACGGAGTTTTTCTTTATTCACGGTCCGCGCACCTGCCGTCTAGAGATGCAATGAAAATTTGTCGTCTTCTTGCCAAATTTGAACTTATTCTTTGCAAAAGCAACGATGTTTTAGCTCCTTTCCTTATATTTTGATGATGAATACTTGAGAAGTGCTGTTTCATAAAGTTTCTTGTGACCGAAATGAAACTGTACAAGCAACGTTGAATGACAAAGCAGCTTATAAGGATGCGCTCTGTCTTCAGTAAATATATCTGCATAATCTTAAAATTAAAGCTTGCACAAGTTCTGATGGCATGCATCCAGTTTTGAATTCGCTATTTTTCAGTTTGTTTAAGTGTACTATGGTGTTTACTGTAAAGTGCTGTTTGTTTGGTAGACGAATGGTTTTTATATTCCACTTTGCGCGCAACGTTCTTTGATTGATTGAGGTTGTGTGATGGCGCACGTTTCGATATTAACGAGATTAATCAAACAAGGAGCATGTTTATCGGTTGTGCGTCGTGTTTAGATATCGTATGACAGGCACGATAAAAGTCTTAATAAAATCAGCAATAACCCCAGTCTTATTTAGAATCCGTTATATAAAGATTTATTATTTTTATATAAACCCAAACATAAACATATGGACACGATTTATTCAGAGACGCTAAAACAGTCCACAAATCAAGAAACGTGCAAAAAAGAATCCACCGTTATTGAGATGGAAGCATGGCAAAGGCGGCGTCGTCCTGCCTTATTCATGAGCCAGGGGCTCCACACCTTGACTCCTATGCGGAACTAACGTTGGCCATTTCCACCACAAATTTTTCGAACACTTACAAACTCTTACAAAACTTTAATAGAATTGCGGTCTCTTTAAGGTAGCCTTCTTTTTATCTTCGACAACGCTGGCGTTTGCAAATTTTGATTGCGTCGGCGAAGTGGAACGATGATTTGTTTGTTGAATGAATTTGTTACTTTCTTTGACTTTTGAATTGGATCGGGTTGAATTAATAGAATACGCGTTGAATGCTTTTGTAATTGTAATAGCGTTATGACACGCATAAGTTACAGTCCGGACGTCGAGGGAATGCGTTCTAGACACCCGTCACTTTCATACAAACGCATAGGTACGTGTTTTGCGAATTTGATCTTTATTAGTTACTAGAATTGTCGCACTGACAGGTGTCAGGAACGCATTTTTTTCGACGGCCGGACTATAATTATCATCTCTTCATTCTGTCAAACCTAAATATTCTTTATTTTCGTTATTAAATCAGTTCGGGGTCATACCTACCACAGAACGTACTTAGATTTGGTAAACACACTGAACAATTGAAGTTCAAATAAAATGAACTAAATCTTGATCACGTAGCTCCGATATCAAAGTGTACGCCAAGAATCTGAAACTTAATGAGAATCCAGCACTAATTGGAATGCTCGTTTCGTCCCGTCTTGTGATAGGGGATTAAAACTTTATTATTTACTGAACGATCTTTATGTGACACACCGCTTTATTAAATGCGTTACTGACTTAACAATGTCATATACGCGTAGCATCAGATTACTCCACATATTAACTACCTACTAAGCAAAAAACCTTAACATGCAAATTGCTACGATCAGGGCGGTATATAACTAGTCCCCCTCTTTTTTTCATAAATGAAGCAAAATCAAAATCAAGAGTCATTTATTCAATTTAGGCCGAGGATCAGCACTTTTCGAACGTCAAAAGTACAAAAGACAGTCCCCCAAAAACGCCCGCCCTTCACCACTTCCTAGTGCTATCGCTGGGAAGAAGAAGTGGCGCAACAAACTCCCCAGAAGCGCGCATATGCCTACTGACAGAAGTGATTCGGACTAGTAGGCTCCGCTGTCCGCCCGTCCGTCTGTCTGTCAGCGGGCTGTATATCATGAACAGTAATAGGTAGACAGTAAAATTTTCAAAGAGTATCTATTGCCGCTATAACAACAAATAATAAAAATAAAATTAAGTTTGTAACTGAAGATAACTGTGAGTATGTACATTATGTACATACTCACAGTTATCTTCATTCATTCCTCCAGGTCAGAACAAGCATTGTGTTACCGTTAGGCGCTGATCTGATTATTTATTACGACACGTTTCATCCACAATCAGTACACAGACACAGCTCCATCTTTAAGATGACACTACGATGATTTAGTGACATCCAAGGGTTGGTAATTACGCCCACATTGATGGATATCATTTTTCCTATAATCACTATACTTCTAATACAAAATAACTATAGATTTTATCGTATTTTATTAATAATATATTTTATTATGACAGCTTTGACAACGACGTTTAATACGTCGCCATGGCAACCTTTCTTTCAAATTCTTACCTGCCTGTATCTTTTTAGCTAATTAGACATGAATACTTATTATATTTAATTACTGGCCATCTTCGTAACTCAAATTCATATTTTCTACATGATGTTATTCTACGAGCTGACATTATAGATCCACGCAATCCAAGGATCAGTTCGGGTTTCGCCTCTAAAGCGAATACAACTAAGAGCCTGATACTCCAGGGCTACCTATTTATTACCCAGCGTACCTCTCCGCTCCGGTACCTGTCGGACCCTACCTACGCCTCCGTCCTCCGTCCTCCGTGAAGGGCTCCTGTGATTATTGGGCCGCGCCTCATCCGAGGGCCGCCTCACCTGGCGGGCTGACAGCGTCTCTGTCGTGCCTCTGTCTCTTGCTGCCGAGCTGCGCCCTGCCTTGCTGCGTGGACCCTCCAACGGGTGTCCTCCGCCTGCACTTCATCTATACCTGTACCTGCGCTGGCTCCTACTGCCGTGCTGCAGCCTGCCCTGCTGCGTGGGCCCTCCTACGAGTGTCCTCCGCCTGCACTCATCTATACCTGTACCTGCGCCGGCTCCTGCTGCCGTGCTGCAGCCTGCCCTGCTGCGTGGGCCCTCCTACGAGTGTCCTCCGTGCCGCACACGCACCAGCGTCTCATTTGTACCTGCATCTGCCGCCGGCACCTGCCTCGCGTCTACCTCCCTCATCTGGATCTCCACCTCAGCCTCCTCAGCCCACCTATCACGCATCGTCATCCACACACCCCACCTCCACAAACTACACACCTCTCTGTCCATCTCCATCTTAAAATTATAAATATACCTTTAATTGTTTCCTACCTCCCTTTCTTTAATTTCATTTTTCCCTTTGGTTTTTATACGTTTAGTTACTTGTCGCTACACGACAAGTTAACAATAAAAAATACAAGAAACGTGTTTTTTTCGGCATTTTGTGCCTTGTGGTACGGAACACTTCGTGTGCGAGTCCGACTCAAACTTGGCGGTTTTTTTTAAACATGGTGGTTTAGAAAGCATCTGTGTCAGTCAGTTGACTAACCGTCTCGCAAATGGTCGTTGGAATACATGCTGATGCAATGGAAAAAGTAATAAGCAGAAAACTTGCTATGGAAGCTGCGATTTTACGCTGCATTTTATTGCTGCACTTTAGAATTAGGTTAAATGCGATAAATTATGCCACCACATTTTCCTACTTCTATTAACAATAGCCAGCTCAGCTCTCCAAACGCATTCGCAACCATTGAATTGTGTACAGCCCGTAATGTGCAAATCTCTATAATATTTCAGCTTCAGCACCGGAGAGTAATAGCAGGATATTGCACCAAGATTTACAATACGGCTCGGCGCCAACGCAGTTCCTGCAGTCGCCTCATGATAAATACCAAGACAACGTTTACTTTTATTAAAGTGTTTTCTTTAAGCAAAATAGACACAAATGATGATTCTAGAGAGCAACTTTTGTACATATATTTAAAGCACAGGTAATAAAATCATCATCTTCCTGCCCTTATCCCATCTTACTTGGGGTCGGCGCAACACGTTTTCTTCTTCCATTCTCCCCTGTCAACCGTCACGCTATCATTCACTCCCTTCTCTTTCATATCATTCCTCACACAATCCATCCATCTTTTCTTCGGCCTTCCTCTCCCTCACCATCCATCAACATGTATATTCATCACTCTTTTAGTCACATGCGTTTCGTCCCTTCTCATCACATGTCCATACCAAGCCAAACGATTTCCTTTCAACTTTTCTGTCACTGGCGCCACTATCAAACTTCCCCTTATATACTCATTTCTTACTTTATCCATTCTCGTCACTCCACACATCCATCTCAACATTGTCATCTCCGCTGCATGCAATCTTTTTTCATCCATCTTCTTCACAGCCCAGCATTCAGATCCATAAAGTACGACAGGCCTTATCACGGACTTATAATTTTTCCCCTTTAACTTGAGGGGCATCCGTGGGTCGCAAGTTATTCCTGTCGCCATTTCATCCATCCTGAGTTGATCCGGTTACGTCTCGGTCTACTTCGCCATCTCCTTGGACAAGTGACCCGAGGTACCGAAAATCGGAGAACATTAAGCAACATGATAAGCACAGGTAATAAAGTGCAGTTGGATAATACACTTGCAGTAAACACAGTGTTTGCGGCCACCGCATGCGGGCGTTTTTCATTCACAACAGCAGAGACCGTAGATTCCGGCAACCATCCTTCATGTTTACGTTAGTAGATGATGCGTCTGTCTCTGAAGCTATAGTCTTACACCAAAATTAAATTGTCTTCATTCCAAGCTAAATTGATCAAAATTCAGCATATTGCTTTAAACCCTTAAAATCTAGCAAATATAAACTGTTCTACTGAACTGAATACCAAAATAAAGTAACTAGCATTCAAAAAAATCTTGCTTCTCTTAAATAGAGTCTCGTGATCTGCCCTTATTTAATGTATTCCTTGTGCAAAGAAAGTTTAAATTGTATTTTTTTTTCTACAGAGAACATCCGCTACGCTCATTGTGTCCGGCGCCCGAGCGTTAACGAAAAGCTTTCGTTTTAAACCGAACAAGGAGCTTAATAAATTGTTTGCACCCGCTTTATTTCCAATAGAAAATGTAGTTTATCAAATACAAATCAATTGCTCGTTTAGTTATTGAAAGGGTTACAATCAATTGACTGAAAGCTGAAATATATTGTTGAAGAGAATTGGTTAAATTCGTGTTACTAACTATGTTTATTTTATAGAACCAAAATTGGTTATGGAAAGTGAAACAAATTAGGCTTGGAATAACGAACGTTTTACAAAAATAGTTAACGTGAATTCATAAAACTTTGTGGTTTTGCAATTTCGACTATTTTAATTTGTACTTTTACAAAATGTTCAATCATAACCCAATAATTATTCATAACTAGCTGACCGGGCGAACTTCGTGAGTGTCATCGTACCGCCTCAGAATCAATACATTTTGTGTTCACTTACTAGCTGAATTATTACATTCAGATATCATCAAAAAGCCGTTTCTTACAAAATGTATGACAAAATGAATTATCTTCATATATTTTTTTTCGTGCATTTGTCCCGTTTTAATATTCATATTCATTTATTCATCAAATATAAGCTAACAGTTACACCAAATCGCTTATATCTATGCTAATTCCACAAAATTACATTAAAATTTTTATTAAAACTTCTTAGACTAAAAAATATAAATACAAAACAAAACAAAAGAAAGAAAAACAACGGGGTAACATAAAATTTGTAAACAAAAACAGCCTTATACATAAAATTAGAAACTAAACAATTATTTCTTCATATTTAAATAAATACAGGCTGATTTTTTAAAGACCAGCCAAATTTAAGGATGTGGTACAGACCATCAAACTGAACAACTTTCTCCATGGGACCAACATCGTAATCGCGAATAAAAATTCAGGCGTCCCATACATTTAGGTCGAGTAGGTATTGAAGTTTTCTATGGGACAGTTGATAAAATTTTCGCGATTACGCTATTTGTCCCATGGAGAAAGTTGTTCAGTTTGATGGTCTGTACCACATCCTTAAATTTGGCTGGTCTTTAAAAAATCAGCCTGTATACAGATGTTTAGCGATTGTCCATTGAGAGTCAAAAAATAAGTCTGCCTCAGGAATATATTTTAGAAAGTCATTTGTTAACTTAACTGCTCTGGCAGTGGGAGTGTTGTTGGTTCGGAGAGTACGCCATATAGGCGAGTAGCAGAGGAGTCTATGTTGTCGTCTTACAACACCACGCATATACTGGTCAGGGACATAAAAATTTATTGACTCTCGTAGAACGGGACTATCTATATTATCTACTAATATTAGATAATAATTAATTATATGTGTGGATTCTCGCCTGAGTTTGAGTGTGTCTAAACCTACCATTCCTGACACGAACAAAGAAGGATATATAAAGGGGTAGTATCTATATTGACGTTTGTATAGGTATCTACAGAATTTACGTTGATTTGTTTCAATCATAATACTGTACAATGACTCTTGAGGACTCCAAACTATTGCATTATATTCTAATTTACTACGGACATAGGCATTGTATATATGTTTTATAACTTGAGTGTTCTTAAACTGAGATGATAATCTAATGCTGAAACCAAGATATTTATTAGCGTCTTTGCAAGTTTTAAGGATATGCTCGTGAAAATTTAATTGGCTATCCACTATCACTCCCAAATCCCGGATCGAGAAAACATGTTCCATTGCGCGCCAGCAAGATTATAATAATTTCTTATCGGATTACGGGATCGGGAAAAAGTTATTGTTTTACACTTAGAATTATTAAATGACAATTAATTTTTAATACTCCATTCAACCACAGCATCAACATCATGTTGTAGCGCCTCACAATCCTTAGCGTCGGTTACAGAAAGGTACAGTTTTAAATCATCAGCAAACATAAGGCATTTTGCGTTAGAGATAACAGTAGGTAAGTCATTGATCACTATTATAAATTGTGTAGGTCCAATTGTACTACCTTGAGTTACCCCTGATCTAGTAAAATACTCTTCCGACTTATATCCTTCTACCTTAACAAACTGTTTACGATCTTTTAAGTAGTGGACCATGAATTTTAAGAGAGAAGTTGAGAATCCTAGTAATGCAAATTTATTTAAAAGCACATCATTATCTACAAGATCAAAGGCTTTCTTGAAATCAAAGTATGCGGCGTCCACCCGACAACCAGACTTAACTCTACTATTTATATAATCCACAAATTCTATATGATTTGTCACCGTGGAGCGCCCAGGACGAAACCCATGCTGGCAATCACTCAATTGTCCTTTGATTTGTTTACAAATGGCGTTATTTCTTCTCAAATACACACAATATAGCAATAGGTCTAAAGTTTGTTATATCTGTGGGCGACCTACATTTAGGTATTGGAGTCACTCTGGACACTTTCCACTTATCAGGGTACAAACATTATCTAAGCGAACGATTATATATATATATATATATATAGTAAAGGCTCTTCTAAAGCTAATTGTTATTCTGCTGTTCAGGACGGAGACAAATCCAACAAACAAAAAATCATAAAAATCAGTCCAGCCGTTCTCAAGTTATAAATGGTGTAACGAACCAGACTTGTTTTTATTTATATGCCTAGATAGATTATTATTTAAAAGACAATTATTTTTCGATTTATGTACCTACATAAATCGAAAAATAATTGTCTTTTAAATAATAATATCGACATTTAACTCGGTTTTTTCTTGAAGTTGTTCTTGTATGGGTTCTATTCAATTCTTGCTTCGATGAACTTACTCCTCCATACTTTTTGAAGAGCTTCCCAATTACAGTATCTTTCATACTTCAATCTTTAAATGTATGTACGTACCAAGTCAATATGTTGGTTGTGATTATAAGGCTTCTATAAAGTGCATTCTTAGAAGAGGTTATTGATGATTTTAGATTTACAGCCTAGCAGTCTAGCCTCAAACCAGCTTGATAGGTTCCATTATTCATTCCACATTACGTCGAACATAAACAACAAACTGGCACGTCTCAGGCGCTTAAAATATTTTCTGACATGAAGGCATAATAAAAAATAGCTTGCATAAGCCACCCGTGATCGCCAGCAAAGCGGAATGTCAACGGTTTCGGCATCAATCACTTGCGATGCCGGGGATTACTCAAAACGGAGCGTCATCCTCTAGCGTGGAGGCGACGCAAATTTACATAAATAAGCTCATCTGTATTCAACATGCAAGCGGAGAGGAGCCCATGCAACAACATGTGGCATTCAACTTGCAGACCTCTATTATTAATTGTGGACAACTGACGCGAGGGAGCCGTTCCACAGGCTCGTCTCACAGACCACGACCCCCATTGATTCTACTTTAATGAAAGTGCCAAAGCGCTTAAACTTCCACATTGTTTATTGATCCATATTTGCACAGATTAACCCTCAATCATTTACCTATGTTTACATTAAAACGGTTGTTTAACGTTCATTGTATTTAAAACACCACGCAACAAAAGTGGAAGCTTTTAAATCGTACGCAAACGCCGGAAAAGTTTTCTTGTACGGGCAATTAATAACTTGGAACGCTCCAGAGTAATACTGGCCCAAGTAAACGTGTAAGAGCGCTTCATAATAATACAGTTTAACAACAGAATTAACCCCGAAGGTTGCTATTAAACAAGTTGGTCGTAGATTTAAATTTTGAGCTCGTAAATTAACCCTTCATCCTTTTGAAATAGCAAAGGGATTGGGACCTAATGGTCTATTTGTGAAACGTAATGGGCCGGCCTGGCCGAACGTATTAGACAATTTGGACATATTCTGACTTCACTCCATTCACGTAGAGCCTTTATACTGGATCTTTATATAAAAGGTCGCGGGATACAAAGGATTAAAATAACTATCACAATAAAGTTTCTTTCTATTTTATTATGTTTTGAGCTTTGTATTTTAACTAAAATGTTAGTTGTAAGTGCTTATTTAACGAACCTTTTCATTTTGTAATGTTGTTGAAATGATAGTCTGAAATGTTTAACTGTCTTTTAAAAGTAAAATCTATTTTACAACATAGTAAAAGGTATTTTACGATTATTCATCGTACAAAGCTGAGGAATTCCTACATCAGGACAGGTAAATACACTTTACATATTTGCAAATGGCAAACTTTGATTTTCAGACTACCTCTGTAATGATTTTCTGTGCCAGTCCTCTTGAAGCATTTTCATTAAAATCTAGCTACGAGACGTTTTCCTTACAAAGAGAAACCTTATTAAAAGTACTTTTGGTACTAGGTATATGTTCGAATGTAGATAATATTAAGAAATTATGAAAAGGGAGTAAAGTAGGTCATTTATTCATGACAGTTGGTATATAACGCTTAGATACAATTATGATTCTTTTTGTGTTGAGAGTTTTTCTTTTAATAATGTCACAATCAATAATTATGCTATGTTAAAAGTACTTTTTCAAACCAACTAAACGATAATTTAAGGATAAAATAATCTTTTTTTATTTTTTTATTGCTGTCCTTGACCTCGATCAGTTTAATCAGCTGTACCATACAAAACTTCAATACCTACTCGACCCAAATGTATGGAACGGCTGATTTTTTTTTCGCGATTACGAGGTTGGTCCACTGAGAAAGTTGTTCAGTCACACAGTTGTACCCTTCAATTTGACCACACCCTTCTGGTACAGCCTGTATACGTAAAACGGCGAGATGCAGGGGTAAATCGGGACGACACTAAAATGGATTTTAACGTTGAAATAATATAGTTTGTTGCCAGAAAAGACTAATGTGTTAACTGTTTTTTTATTAAAGATTAAGTGTCCTTATCAGCAACAAACTATATTATTTTAAAGTTCTAATCCATTTTAAAGTTGCGTCCCGATTCACCCCTGTATCCCTATTCACCCTGGCCTTATTACACTTACTAACTACGAAACTACACGTACCTCATCATCATCTGCTTAGAATTTTCCCAACTATATTGGGATTGGCTTCCAGTCAAACCGGATGCAGCCGAAACCAGTATTTTACATGGAGCGACTGCCTATCTGACCTCCACAACCGAGTTACTAAGTAATACGATACCCCTTGGTGAGACTGATGGTCAGACTTTCGGGCTTCTGACGACCCGTAACGAATGTCAATGATCCACGAATGATGGGCTTAACGTGCATTCCGAGGCACGGAGGAGTCTTGTATGTAAAGATTGTCACCCATCCATGTACCGACCGCGACTAGCGTAGCTTAACCTGATCGATCGACCCGTGCGGCTGTTATTATTTAGCCACAAGCCCCTCCAACTGCACGTACTACTAACCTCAAAAACTCTGTGGAGCAGCGAGCGAAAGCCTCCTAAGGCCAGTATTACCTGAGAGGATCCGGCAATTGGGACTCGAGGTGTCATTGCACAAATCTGAGGCCATGTGTTTTCATGGTCCTCGGGACGCGCCACCGTCGGGTTCACAAATAACGGCGGGAGGGGTTCACATCGGCGTCGAGCTGACGATGAAGTACCTGGGACTCGTCCTCGACAGCCGGTGGAATTTCGTGGAGCACTTCCGACGTTTGGCTCCCAGACTGGAGCGGGCCGGGGCTGCCTTGAGGCGGCTCCTTCCCAATCTAGGGGGACCAAACGCCTCCTGCCGGAGGCTCTATGCGGGGGTTGTGCGGGCCATGGCCCTTTACGGGGCACCGGTATGGGCGCGATCCTTGAGGCGGCGACCAGCCCGCCGGTTGATCGCGTCCCAAAGGGTCATGGCTGTCCGGCTCATTCGAGGATACCGCACGGTCTCCGCTGAGGCGGCGAGCCTCCTTGTCGGATTGCCGCCATGGGAGATGGAGGCCAAAGTCCTCGCCCACATATGGGAGTGGCGAGAGGAGGCAAAACGCCGGGGCGTTGCTCCGCTGCCGCGAGAAATCACGGCACAGCGGACAGAGCTCCGGCGGGATCTCATAGCGGCATGGAGAGTGCGATTGTCGCAACCCAGCGCTGGGCACGCCACAATTGCGGCGATAAGTCCCCTCTTTGAGGAGTGGCTAGAGAGGCGCCACGGCGCCCTCACCTTCCGCCTGACGCAGGTGCTCACCGGACACGGTTGTTTCGGGAGGTTCCTGTTCAGGATAAAGCGGGAGGAAACGCCAGGGTGTCACCACTGTGGGGATCGCCCGGAGGACACGGTGGAGCATACGGTGGAGGTCTGCCCGGCTTGGGCGGGACCCCGCCGTGTCCTCTTGGCGGCGATCGGCGGCGGCGACCTCTCGCGTTCGGCCCTCATACAGGCCATGGTCCGGAGCGAGAGTGAATGGGAGGCCGTCACCTCCTTCTGCGAAGCAGTAATGCTCGCGAAGGAGGAGGCGGAGCGCGCGAGGGAGAGGCAATCGCTGCACCCTCGCGGTCCTAGCCGCCGAAGGAGACGCCCTGGACGGGAGTCAACAGCCGACTCCCGGCCACCGTAGGCGCGGGCTTGCGGGCGGCGAGCTATGGGCAGCTCGCCGCCCGGTAAGGACCAGGCCCGGGTCAACGGCGCGTTGTGTTCCACGCGCGCCTCTAAGAGCTGTCAGCACGAACTGACGGGGTCCGCTAGGGCCGATGCCGCCGGGGCTGCGGGTTGTTCGAAAGAGATACCGTGGCCCCTGGCACAGGCAACTGAAGGAACACGGGTGGGTTTTAGTCAGTAAAAGTCTGACACTCCCTTCTGCTCCGCCCAGAGCGGGAGGAGTCATTTGATGATTTCCCCCCAGAAAAAAAAAAAAAAAAAAAAAAAAAAAGGCCAGTATTACCTACAACAATTTCTAGAGTATTATAGCCAACTAAGTATTAAGTCCAACTTTTAGTCAAAGGCCTCACACTCGTACTGAGCAGACTTATTCCGAAGCTAAAGTTTTTCTTTTCTTTACTAGCTTAGGTTCGTACAAAGGGCGTAATTGTAAGTCCCAGTAATTTTAGCTTTGACACCTTCACACATTTCTAAGTTGAGGGGCTTGTGGCTAAGTATTAAAAGCCACACGGGTCGATCGCACAGGTTAAGCTACGCTTGCAGCAGTTGATTCGTGGATGGGTGACCATCTTTACATATTACGACCCCTACGTGCGTCGGAAAGCACGTTATGCCGTTAGTTCCGGCTGTTATTCGTGGGTCTTTGGCAGTCGTTACGGGTCATCAGAAGCCTGAAAGTCGGACAACCAGTCTTACCAAGGGGTATCTTATTACTCAGTAACTAGGTTGTGGATAGGCATTCGCTTCATGTAAAATACTGGTATTCAGCTGCATCCGGTTACACTGGAAGCCGACCCGAGCCGAGATGATGTCTCATTTCGGAAGTTGCTCTCCAAACTTTCTAGAAGATGAGTATTTTCTTAGAATTCACGTACATAATATCAATTATAATAATTGCATGTGTTTAATGTCAGTTTATTACAGTTTCACATTAGCTATTGTTTATAATTGTATTGCTCTATTACGAGAGTCTTACTAGAAACTCATAGATACAAAGAAAGACGAAAACAAGCCAATAATGGTTTTCTTCTCATGTAAAAGTAGAACATAAATTTTGTTATCGCCCTTCTAATAAAGTTACAAATAAAATTAATCAAATAACCCTTCGAAGTAAATGTACAATTTAAAAAGGTACACTCACCCTAACGTACACAGGTGCGGTTAATTAAATTTGTGTAAAAATAATTTGTTTTGTAAACCGAACGGTGTTCTGCGGCCTCTTCCAAACACATTTTGTAACCTGATCTAAATACGGTAAATTAGGAATGACAAACGCGATTAAACGGACCGCCAGGTTTGGTAAAGCTTAATTAAGGATTACGTTACCAAAAAGGACACAAATTACATCCACTGTGTGTTTAGAGGTCGAAGGGTGTATAGACTGAAAAAAAAAAAGAGTTTACATCGATTTCATCCGATGCACGATGGTCCGAATTTCGGTGAACATATTGAAAATTATTTTCAGAGATTTCCTCTGGACTTTACCTACATTCGTTAAGGTGGTGTTAATTATTACATTTCCCTGGCTGAAACAGCATTCAGAATGTGAAATTAAATTTCATGAATTCTTGTTATTCCTTGAAAGAATAACGAAATGTACCACTGCAAGAATTTATGTATTATTAATGTCTACATTTAACATTTATTCTGAAACACGATCGCGCTATCTTTAAGAATAGGTGCTTATAACTCAGCTACAGGCCCTAACGAGACTACATTATATTTTCCGCTTCCCAGTAATAAATCAAGATACTCAAACGAAGCAACAATTCTACAAAAGTAGCAACAAATCATTACGACGTTCCGTACATCCACGTCCCTAAATAAAAATCCGTTGAAGCGTACGCTGGCAACATTCGACTCGTTTATGTAAATCTTGTTGGTGCGTGCTGATGTATTCACGCCTTCTGATTTTTATCGCTGAGTATTTGATTCACTGAGGTGTATGATATATTTACATTTTATCTTCTCATATGATATTATTTGAATGAAAGGAACCGGAATAGCGGAACGATTTGCCAATGCAAACGTTTTGTTGAGCTACTTCGAGTGTAATTATAAACTTTCTGTTTGATGTTGATTTAGTTTTTGCAGCTGATTGCTTTGTTTTGATTGGTCTTATTTGAATGTTTGTTCCGAATGATTCAGCAGCTCAGTGCATGAATTTTTGCATTAACACTTTTGTATGTAAATGTTTAAAAGCCTGCTACCGGAACGGAGTGGGTTGATTTCATTCAATAATAATGTAGAGTGTTCACGGGCTTTTTATGTTCCGCACCAGAATAATAAATTGCTTTTCCACCTTTGTATATGAGTGATACCGATTAACGATTGAGCTTTTAAATAGCCTCGAGGAGTAAAGATAGTTTAGTGCCTTTGAGCACACCCTGGCCCCGGGCATGGTATTTTATATCATGAAATATCGTATACCGAGTGCAGAAACAAAAAAAAAATTATATTGATGTTAAACTAGCATGGATTATTTTACATTTACCGTTCACTTTGTTAGTCCCTCATGTACTACAAAAATGTTGTCTAAATAAATTATATTAAAAAAAAATACCGTTCGCCATATTTTTTATTAAGAAAATTAATTGACTTACTAAATGGACAGTAAATGAAAGAAAAATATAATGGATAAATAAATATAATTATTTATTTAATAAGTTTTATAGATGTTTGAGAGTGCCCGAAAACTAAATAAGGATGTTCAATTTGTAGTCGCAAAAACCACTCTGTTTTAATTTGAGCCTCTTATTTTTTGTAGCTGTATAAAGAATTCCTTTTAAATGTCTATGGAGTACCTATACCTAGATAAATAAGTTATACAAAGCGCAACATATTTGTATGTTCATTTACCCGAGTTTCAGTTAAATTTATAGCCTATTTTTTTATAGGATTTAAAGTATTGCGACATAGATACTTTTGTATACCGTTCATAGCCAAATATATAGCCGAATACATAAGATCACATCAGAAGTCCAATTCTCGTAATTTAAACGATCAAAATCGAATCACAGTCTCATCTTGGCGACAAACAAATGTCAAAAACTTATAAAAATTACAGGTATTTTTGACAGATTGAGACTGAGATCAGAAGGCCAATTCCCGTAATTAAAAACATAGAGTTTGAACGTTTTTAATTCGCAGTCTTATCTCGGCGACAAACAAATGTCAAAAACTTGTCAAAATGTAGGGAAATTAGAAGTATTTTTTGACAGATTGAGGCTGAGATCAGACTGTGAACGTTCTTAAAATTAGGGGAATTGCCCCTCTGACTATGAACTTTCTTAAAGTTACGAGAATTGCCACTTTGTATTCCTGGAAGGGTTAGGCAGAGAAGGACCTACAGTACACCCACATTTCGCCACATATGTTATGTCCCATGTATCTTATGTTTAAGACCCATGTAATAGGAGCGCGAGCCTATTGCCATGAACCGGGCAATGCCGCTACTGAGAAATTCAAGATGGGAAACCCCAATAACATTTTGCCCGACCCGGGAATCGAACCCAAGACCTCATGCTCAACAGTAGCGTTTGCGACCACCAGACAAACGAGCCAGTCCGAATATCATTATAATAACTAAGTTTGAAAAGTAGATTAGTAGGTAGTTGTAGTATGATGATGTCCATCTGCCTGATACGATCCTAGGAACTCTTTCAAATCCCCAGGGTGGGCACGTGGGTAATAAGGGTTAGTTATGGAAGGAGGGTTATGAATTTTATAGTTTGTTGGTGCCCTAGTTTTGGTAGATGCTTGTTATTTTGTTTGATTAACTTTGGTTACGCTATCGGTATTTTTGAAGTAAACATCTGGCAGGTTATATAAATCATTTGCATAATTATTTGCGTGAGTTTGTTGGAACGAGGTCCGCTTGCGCCACAAATATCCAAGTGACTCTGTTTCTGTCAATTGAGGATGACCAAGCCAGACTGCACAAAGCAGAAGGAGATCAGGTTTTGTTTCCCCGAAGGGTTAGGCAGAAGTTTACTATCGCCAAAACCTATATCAAAAGGCCAAGTTCAAAATCTAGTTGCAGTCTCATCTCAGCGACAAACAAATGTCAAAAACTTGTCAAAACGTAGGGAAATCAGAAGTATTTTTTGACAGATCGAGACTGAGATTAGACTGTGAACGGTCTTAAAATTACGAGAATTGCCCCTCTGACCATTTTGAAAACCAAATCCTGTGCACATGATGACCATAGCTGCGTCCGTAAGTAAAACAAAAGAGGATTCTTTTTAGGTCGACTAATAATATGCGTTGCAAGCAGGAATAGTCCTTACGGTAGTCAGATATAGATTTTGGCGATAGTACCTATAGTACACCCACATTTCGTCAGTTATGTTTAAGTCCCTTGTAATAGGGAGCGAGCCTATTGTCATCAATCGGGCACAAATCCAGCGGGTTGGAAGATGTCACATGTGACACATATGACGTAGTTATGCGTATCGTGATGTCACTGTGCTGCACCTTGTGGCAATAAAGATCTAGTCGCCAGATGACGATAAAGGCCTATATTACTGTTTCGACAGTAAAACGTTGCTATGAAAATGACAGAGAGTTTAATTTGAAGTAAAGATTAGAAAACACGTAAATATATGTTGTCGATATACGTTTTTTTCTGTATTCATCATCATCATTTCAGCCGAAAGACGTCCACTGCTGGACATAGGCCTCCCCCAAGCACCTCCACTTCGACTGGTTCTGTGCTTCTCGCATCCAACGGGTTCCTGCGGCCTTCACAAGGTCGTCGGTCCACCTTGTGGGAGGCCTTCCAACAACGCTACGTCTTACGGCACGCGGTCGCCACTCCACACTCGCGGTTTGCTGTATCAACTAGGTTTAATTATTACTTACTTAGCTTAAAAAGCTATAATGTTATGCTCGAATCTCAGAAAATTAGGTAACCATTAGGTTACCGTAACCTACTGATTTAGAACTCTATCCTACTTCCTACTAATATTATAAACGAGAAAGTTGATATGGATGGATGGATGTTTGTTACTCTTTCACGCAAAAACTACTGAACGGATTTGGATGAAATTTGGCACACAGATGGGTTATAACCAGGATTGACATATAGGATACTTTTTATCCCGATATTCCCATGGGATCGAAATTTATTCGGGGAAAACCGCGAAGCGCAGCTAGTATTATTATATGACTGCCTCGTTGGTATAGTCGTTGCAAAAGCTACTGCTGAGCATGAGGTCCTGGGTTCGATATGTGCTGATGTGAAAATGAGGTAAAAATCCCACACTCCCCGACCCGGAGGTCTGGCTTTTGAAGGTTTCCCCCCGAAAACAGAACAAAAAACAAAGTCAGGCAAAATATAATTGGGTTTATCCATCAGTAATTTCTCAGTAGTAGCCTAGAGTCAGCATTTTTGCCCGGTTCATGGCAATAGGCTCGCCCCCTTTTACATGGGACTTCAACATAACTGGCGAAATGAGGGTGTACTCTATCTGACAGCCACACAGTCGTCTCCGCAAGAGGCTTCGAGCGGACTCGAGGAACGGTTTTTTTTTATCCCTTATAATACTTTTTAAAATTTTAATACTTTTTCTGTAAGAACCCGTTGGTTACCTTAGTCCGGTTTTCAACATTGGAAACCGGTCTTGAACATAATTTGAATTGAGGATCTTGGGTTCGACATTCTACGTTCATCCAGAAGTATATTGGACACCTTCGTCGGCTTCGGGATCCGGGACTCTCAAAGTCCCTGGCGCTCATTTACTTATTAATAACCTACAAATAACTGGACGGTTATACCTTAAATTTGAAATTTATATTATTTAATTTAAACGTTTAAAACGGAACAGTACTGAGTTTATCTCCAACTCCCCACGACCCTAGCTCTTTCTGCTGAAATTTTAGCTGGCTGGCAATATTAAGATATAGCTACCTAATTTGTTAACGATAAGGTAAATTAGTTTTTTATGGTTCACCTTTTATTGCTTTAGATTTATTTTTATAAATATACGGTGTTTGAGATGGTTTGGTTGTTTCCTTATATATCGATGCCGGACCACCTGCCCTTTGGGCTTATGTTAGCTTGCCGTAAGAAGCCACAAATTTTAAATTGTAACAGTGGCGCCCAACGTGGGACCTACAGGGGAAATACAGGCGTGATGTTATCTTATGTTATAAAAGTATTAGTTTATTGTTTGTACAAACCTACTTAGGGCTGATTTCTCTATTGCTAGATAACTTTTATTCGAGGAATAAAATTGACGTTTGAAAATGTTTGTCTGAAATAACTGTCAAGATTATTTCTCGAATAAAGTTATCTAGCGTTGAAAAAATTTGCCCTTACAGAAATAAAATCATTTGGGTGTAATTTATCCGTCGAGTTCCCAATTCGCCCACTTAAAACTCGTACCTATTTAATTGATAGAAATATGTGCTACAGTTACAAACAAAAAGCAATCAGTGTTACCAGGCTGTGCAAAAATGCAGATTAATCCACCTTTCACTAACCGACGTAGCGAGCGGGGTTTTAAATTATGTTTCGGCTTTCGTCACTAATTGTGACTCGGTTTACCTTGTTTCAGATTACAATGGTATTATGTGCGTCTGTTTGTATTGTTGTTGTTAAATTAAATGAGGAGCCCTTAACTAAGATTAGTGAATAACCGAGGATTATTATGTTCTTAATAACATGTAACCATCAAACTACTGATATCTAGGAATCTCTTAAATCAACCCTAATTGACATGAGTAATCATCATGTTCATCATCGTGATCCACAGCCCGAAGTCTACCACTGCTGAGCATCTCTATGTTCTATATTAGAAGGTTCCGCACGTAGTCCTTCAGGTGGACCATTGTGCATGAGCCATTGCGGCCGTCCGTGGTTATTCCAACCAGCCCACCTCCATCCAGAAGTTGATTACATCTCCTGGTCTGTTAAGAAGATCTGTGTAACATCAGGGTGCCCCGAGGGTTTCTGTCCTAATGTGGTTGACGCATATGCATTCAAAGAGTACATGTGCGGAACCATTTTGCTCAATCTACATTCAAATCCTGCATAGAGGACTATCCGTTATCCCAACTGTGTTCAAGTGTTTGTTCAGCGTACAATGTCCCATGGTGGTCCCCGTCATTAGGCGCAGACCGTTGCTGTCCAGGAGTAATAATTGTCAGGTTAGTCTGTCTTCTAAGGATGGCATAGCTTCCTTGGACTGCCTGCAGCCCGGCGTCGAGGTCCACCAGCTCTCCGCTTGTGTGTTGGTATATGCCTCACTTTTCTTGTGCCAATCACCAAGGTCCTGTGACGTGGAGATCGTCATGTTGAATACAGACACATTGGTGAAGGAGAAAGCTACTAACCATTTCCCTATGCAAAACCTAAAGTCGGGAACGGTTATCGGTTTCTCTAACAATTTAGATAATCATCCTATGCTTAATGTTCCAACTGTTGCGACAGAGGCCTTTTGGTGAGGGGGTATGTACCCGTAATCCACCACGCGGGCCCAATGCGGGTTGGTCTTCGAATTATTGGTTCTAGGACATGCCAGTTTCCTCACAATGTTTTCCTTTACCGTTTTGAGAGCAGTGGTAGTTAATAATTTACAAAAAGTAAAGCGCCTGTCTAGGTTCAAACCTACGACCTACCTGTCGTAAGTCACGGTCGTTATCACTGGGCCACCACTGCCCTCTAACAACTTACTTCGTCTATAAATTTAACGAACTTATATTGGTAATTAAAGGAAATCCTAAACTCAAATTTATTGACAGGCGAAAGAAAATTATATTTTAATAAGTTGCTATTTAACACGCGGTAAAATTGTTTCACGATGGATTTTCTACTTTACAAAGATTAAAGTTACAAGGGTCTTTCATTAGCAAACTCGAATTGCGTAGGACAAGAAATATGAGCCAACTTCGATCATTGAATCGAAGACGCCCGAACGCCTTTGAATAGAATTTATACAGAAAAACCTGTCAAATGCGAACAGCGAGCTGAGGATAATTGTTCCGTAAGTTAATTTTATTCCTTCACTTTTCGTCGAGTTACAGAAATAAATTAGAGAAAAGAGGCTTACTGAAGTTAAATAAGAAACAATCAACAGCGAACAAAAAGTACTTTTGTAATAAGATTTTAGTTTTGATCATAAGCTCTTTAACATTCTATTTTTAGGAAGTCAAGTCTTCCAATTTTACAAGAAAATCATGGGAATTAGGAGGCAATCTAAGGAGATTGCCTCCTAATTCCCATGATTTTCTTGGTTTTGGAAAGGAAAAGGGACAAAGGTGTCACTTTTCCTTTGCATAACTGCTGACCTACTTAATCAGACTATAATGTTCCCACTGGTACAAAGGCCTCCTCTCTCTTTCAGAGGGAGTGGACCGTAATCCACCACGCTAGCTCAGTGCGGGTTGGTAGATGTCACATGTCATCGATCGAATTTTTGTTTGACAAGCCGGTTTCCTCACAATTTTTTTCTTCACTGTTTTTGAGAGTAGTGGTGATGAAATAAATTCCACAAAGTGAAGTCAGTCCGTGAGAGGGTGTGGGCCGTCATCCGCCTTGGTAGATGACACATGTTTAATTTTTGTTTCTAGGACCTTTCTAGCAGGTTTTCTCGCGATGTTTTCCTTTAGTGTTTTTAGGGCAGTGGTAATGAAATAATTTACACAAAGTAAAGCTCCTTTCTGGGTTTGAACCTACAACTCGTAGGTCGCGGTCGTTACTACTGGGCCACCACTGCCCGATTGTATTATAAATATTGTACTATACAGGCTGATTTTTTTAAGACCAGCCTAATTTAATGATGTGGTACAGACCATCAAACTAAACAACTTTCTCCATGGGACCAACATCGTAATCGCGAATAAAAATTCAGCCGTCCCATACATTTAGGTCGAGTAGGTATTGAAGTTTTCTATGGGACAGTTGATAAAATTTTCGCGATTACGCTATTTGTCCCATGGAGAAAGTTGTTCAGTTTGATGGTCTGTACCACATCCTTAAATTTGGCTGGTCTTTAAAAAATCAGCCTGTATATAGGTAGACCACCCAAAAATAAATGTGATTGCGTTCGATGACTCAGGCACTTTGATGTAATCTATATATATACTAGCTTCTGCCCGCGGCTTCGCCCGCGTGGATGTCAGAAATTATGCCACGGGAACGTGCTACCAGGATAAAAGGTATGTCTTTCCCCAGGATGCCATCTATCTCTTTGCCAAATTTTATCGAAATAAAAAAATGTAACATATAGACAGAGTCAGTTTCGAATTTATAATATTATATAGTATAGCACGTGACCCGCGATTTCGTCCGCGTGTATTTCGTGCTTTACTCTAAAAATTTCGAAGATGTATGTTTACGATCTTTATCATTTTTTTATTTTTTTTTTCGGGCTAATTTTAAAGTGTATAGATCGAAGGAATAAGATTTTTGAAATAAACCTTGTCGTCCCCTTTTACCACAACAGGCTTTGTTTTTAAATAAGCGTTTGGTACGTTTGCATTGTATGACTTAAAGATTATTTATACCCATTTTAGAGTTAATGGAAGCAAGCAGTAAAATCCACCCCTTAAACTTTATTACCCTTTTCCACCCCGGTAAGAGACGATTTTTGAAAAACCCTTAAAACATAATATATACTTTTAATTTTTTGTTTTAAATATTAGTACTGAGTTTCGAGTTAATCCGTCCGAGCGGTTTAAATGTTTTTCTTACCTATTAACTTTATCACCCCCTAAATCCTCTATGAGAAGTTTTTTTGAACTAAAAGTGACAATCTTTATTAATCACTGAGACAAATATTGCCAAGTATCAAGTTTATTAACCAAAGAAAAAAGATTGTTCATATTAACTTTACTGTATACTGTGTCTTTTCACCCCCACAGGGGACGAATCCTAAAAAAACTATTGGGATGATTCCATAATTTGAATCAAAGATGATTATACCAATGATTGAGTTAATTAAGCCACGTAGTAAAATACTCCCTTTAAAAAAATAACGACCCCTTTTTGCCCCGTTAGGGGTCGATTTTCGAAAGACCTAAAACCTTATCATCCTTTCTTTTCTGTCAAAAGTATACTGAGTTTCAAGTTACATAATCAGACCGTGCCTTAAAATTCTTAGGTAAGAATTCGTGTCAAGTTTCCAGTTTATCAACTAAATTGATAAGATTTTTCATATAAACTGTATCTCCTCCTTTATCCTCATAGGGGTTGAATTTTGAAAAATCGTTTAGGACGTATTCATAACTTGATTCAAAGATTATTTATACCAATTTTCCAGTTAGTAAAGCCAAGATAAGATAAGATAAGATAAGATAAGATAATATTTATTTTTGTAAAACATGAGTACAGTATGAAGGTCTTATAATTAATATGAGGTGGCTACATGTTTTGCCATTTATGGCATACAAAATTAGTTGCCCTCGACAATACAAAAACAAAAAGTACAAAAACAAAAACAGAAAATAAAAAGAATAACGTCAAAAAATTAAATTTAAATAACAACGTCAAAATTTAAGTTTCTTTCACAGTTAAAAATGTTAAAATTTAAATTCAATTCAAAATACAACGTCAAAATTTAATCGTAATCATTTAATATAATTTTGGTAAAGTCTATTAAAGTATTATTATAATTCCATTTTACAAAGTATTGTCATCAAATCATTTGAATCACAACAAATAAAAAATAAAAATGTCGTAATATTACATCAAATGTCACTGGCTACAATATTAAGTATGTCAACAATCGATACAAATACAAGAATGTCAATTTAAATGAGTAAAAATAAGAAAAAGAAATAATTTATTTTATCAAAAAGTCCAATCACATTTTAATTTTAATTATTGTTACAACGTGCATGTCAAGAATAAATAAACTGAAAACAAGATGAGTACCAAGAAGTCAATCATGAAATCATTAAAAAAAAAAAAAAAAAAATTGCAACGCCATCGGTACTTAAATCCCACTTATTTTTTCCGATAGGAACTCCGAGATATTATAATAAGATTTACTTATGAGAAAGTTTTTTAGATGGCGTTTAAACAAATTAACATTTAAGATTTTGATTGATTCTGGTATATGGTCATATATAATTGGTGCCATGCAGAAAACACTTTTATGCATCAGAGCTGTCTTCGACTGTCTTGCACATAGAATATTGACGTGTCGTCTACTACGGTTATTTGAGTCAGATAGCTTGGGAAATAAATTTGGGTTGGTTTTCACAAATATCGCAACCTCAAATATGTACAGAGAGGGCAGTGTCAGTATTCTATACTGAATAAAAAATGGTTTACAAGTGTCTGTACATTTCAAACCGAACATCGCTCTAATACACTTTTTTTGGGATTTAAATATTTGTTCCTTATTGGCTGAGTTTCCCCAAAAAATAACGCCATATCTTAATATTGAACCCGCCATTCCATGGTATGCTGTAACAATAGCATCCGTTCCTATGACTGGAGCGAGCTTATATAAAGCATACGTCGATTTGCTAAGTCGCTTTGCCAATTCTGTAGTGTGTGCTTTCCAATCCAAGCGTTGGTCTATGGCTAAGCCTAAGAATTTGGAGGTGCTTACTTGATTTATTTTATTATTATCATAGTGAATATTCATCGTTAAGTTTTTGCGTTGACTGAAGGCCATTAGTTTGGTTTTGTCAATATTTATTTTGAGATTGTTATTATTGAGCTATTTTATTATTGAATTAATAGTATTAGTTACTTCATTATTATAATTTAGTTTGTTTGTACAGTCAATAGTAACTGTACTGTCATCAGCAAAAAGAGTCATGTGATGTTTCGTCACTTTGGGCAAGTCATTTATAAATAGTATAAATAGAGGGGGACCAAGCACGCTCCCCTGTGGTACGCCATATGAAATTGATCTATCACGTGACAAGCTTTATAAGGATTATAATGCTTGGCTTGATTGGCCCCTGTAAAATTAACTACCCCTTCACACCCCGTTAGGGGTAGATTTTCGAAAAACCCTGATGCATGTTATTCTTTATTTTTGGTCTTAAATATAAACACTGAGTTTCGAGTTAATCGGACCGCACGTTCAAATTCTTCCACACAAACTTTAACACCCCTATATCCCCTTTGAGGGGTAGTTTTTAAAAACTTATGATGATAAACTTTATTACTTACTTAGGCGAGAATTCTTGCCAATTTTCAAGTTTAATAACCTAATGAATAAGATTTTTTATATAAACTGTATCCCTGCTTTTCACCCCCACAGGAGTGGAATTTTGAGCTAGTCTAGCTTCTGCCCGCGGCTTTGCCCGCGTGGATGTCGGAAATTATCCCACGAGAACATTATTGTTTACTTTCAATCCTAGGTATAAATACTGAGTTTCGAGTAAATCGGACCACGCGCTAAAATTCTTCCATACAAGCTTTGAAACCCCCAATCCCCTTTTAGGGGGTAGTTTAGAAGAAAAAAAAACTCGCAATCTTCATAATTTATTTAGATAAATATTCGTGCCAAGTTTCAAGTTTATTAACTCAAGGAATAAGTTTTTTCATACATTTGAAACCCCCCCATTTCACCCTCTTAGGGGTGGAATTTCGAAAAATGCTTTCTTTCTCTTCACGAAGAACACACACTCCAAATTTCATGTCTCAAGGACCAGTGGTTAAGGCTGTGCGTTGATGTGTCAGTCAGTCAGTCAGTCGGTCAGGACTTTGAATTATATATATATATATATGTATAGATTAAAATCGTAGCGAAGTCAAAACAGTTCATAGAATTTTTAAAGTAATTTTCTAAAGCCGAAAATATAATTTTTTGGATTTTGGTCTGTTTAACTGTTTGTCTGAATGTATGTTCCAGCATCACGCAAAAACTACTGTATATACACACATCAACAACGTCTAGGGATATTTTGTATAAAGTTATTAAACTCAAAAAATACTGGCCAGTTTTAAATTCATTTGAAGAATGCTTATTTTGTAAACCTTTCTGAACGATTCTAAATTTGAATTTGAAAAAATAAATTAAAAACAAAAGACTTACGCGGCATAATGGTAGCGAAGTCCGAAGGTTTCATTTACCTACAGTAGTTTTTGCCTGTTTTTTTGTGTCAAATTTAAGTTTTATAACAAGTTATCGGTTAATTTCGAATTAATGTTGTTGTGTGCATCATGCAGCGGCGCCATTTAACGAGAGAGGAATTGTTAATGGCAGTAGGCATGCTCCAAACTGGGGCTACTCAACGGAGTATTGCCGAGGAGATTGGAACAAGACAAAACGTGATATCAAGGTTATGGTCACGTTATCGTGCTACTGGTGATGTGGCTGAAAGACACCCAGGCGGGAAGCGCGTTACCACTCAACGACAATACCGATTTTTGCAAGTTGCCGCGAGAAGACAACCAAATGTTACGGCCATGCAGTTGGTTCAGAGGCTCCAGTCAGAGCACCAGTTGCTTGTGAGTGACCAAACTGTGAGGAGAAGGCTGCAGACCGCTTCGTACTCCAGCACTACGCTGAGGATATCGTGGACGACGACTAGAGTGGGCTCGTGAAAATTTGCTCTGGGAAGATAACCAGTGGTCTGTAGTGCTGTTTACCGATGAGTCCCGGTTCGGTTTCCATCCCGATACACGTAGAGTACGTGTTTAGCGAGTTCCTGGTCGTGAGAGCCGTCTGCAACATCCTCAGGAAGTCTATTCATACCACGGCGGGACAATTATGGTTTGGGCGGGAATTCGTGTTGGTGGAAGAACCGACCTCGTTTGGATCAGAAACACCATGACGGCTGAAAAATACCGTAACGAGATGCTAGTACCAATAATCTACCCCCATCAACTACAAATGGGCCAAGAATTCACGCTCATGCACGATAACGCCCGTCCGCACACAGCGAGAGTGGTGACGAGCTGGTTGCAGGAGCAGGACGTATCGGTCTTAGGCTGGCCCGCTCAATCGCCTGACCTAAACCCGATAGAACATGCGTGGAACATGCTCCAAAGAAGGGCTTTGAGGAATTTCCCTGCAAACATTGCGACAGAAGAGCAACTTTTTTTGCATCTTAGCCGGACTTGGGACAATATACCGCAGCAAGACTTGGATAACTTAATCCAAAGCATGAAAAACCGTTGCAGGACCGTTATTAACGTCATGGGGTGTTTTACTGACTACTGATTTTTCACATAACTGTTAAAAACAGATTAATTTTTCCTTATTTTTCACTTTTTCTTGAGAAACACATTCATTGTTAGTTTTACCATTATTTCACATTTTTTCTTTATTTGAATAAAAATTTGTTTACGCAAAAAAAAATAGTTTTCTTTTATTCTGGAGTGTAGTCTGATAAATGGGCTTTATAAAAATATATGCATGTTGTATGTTATTTTTAATAAATTTTGAGTAAATTGAGTAAATCCAAAATATCCCTAGACAACACTGTCTAGGGATATTTTGGATTTACTCAATTTGTTACTCACTGATGTGTGTATTATGTTCAAATTTTGCATAGATATTCCCTATAAGTTTAGCCAGTCTATAGACTATGAATTAAAGAAATAATCTGTAACAATGCATCAGTCAGTGTATCAATGTTGTGTCATTAGGTAGTATATGCAGGAACGCAGGCGTTCATTAATTCACTAAAAACGAAATAAAAAAATAATGAAAAATGCTTCCGCACTAGTCCTGATTCTCATCATATTTTGGCAGAAGAGACCAAAACTACAAACGTAGTGTTGCGCGCCACAATTAATGCGTGGTACATGGTGACATTAGTTACCACTAGCGCCATTTAGTATCGACTAGCAGAACTAATTTACCACTAGCGCCATCTAATATCGAGGAGCAGAACTAATAAGTCCTTCTAGAAATTTCGATGCTAGAACTATCGGCATCTGGTCAGTCGGGGCCCGTATGTACTCGACCATTCTAGATGTTTCTACAATAGAAGGTTCTAGAACTATCTGCGGCACTATATAAGGCCGGGATGAGCCACGAACAGGCAGACTTGGATCGGCGATACAAGCGAATACATCGAAAGTGATCTTCAAGTGCGACTTAAGTGCAGTTGTGTTTTATAATGAGTGTGTTTGAGTTGTTATTAGTTTTGTTTAATTAAAGTGTAATTTTTGATAATTTATAACGGCAGTTTTTATTGTCACGAACCCGAAGCTCGTAACAGTAGTAGATATATAGGGAAGTTTTATAAAAATGTTGCTGTTATCTAATAATTTCCACGCGAACAAAGTCGCGAGCAGGAGCTAGTATCTAGTCATTTTCTTCGACAACATTAGTTCCACATGATTACTTTTAAATGTGCTTTTACTAATATTGACTGAATACAGAAGATAGGTGAATGTTTACCTGTTAATATAAGTTGGTTATTAATAAATAAATAAAAAGATAAATAAGAAATATGGTTCAAATCATCAACGTAACTATGTCATTGTATTTTTAACTATCTAGCCATGGTACCTTGTACGTTTCCTGGCACCAAGCGATACAAAATGGCTTTCTTTCAGCTATTCTTATCAAAATAGGTTCTTAGCAAATGGACACAAGTATTATCAAATCCTCTGGATGCAGGAAGCCCAGAACCGGTCGATGTGGCGGTGCTTGGGGGAGAACTATATCCAGAGTGGAGATCTTTGAGCTGGTAAATGATGATGAGTATTATGAAAATTATGAGAAAACCTATTCCATCGTGAGACTGATGAGAAAATAAGAATTTTGTTTCAGTGGGGTTAGTGCTAGTGCACAGGTGTGGTTCTGGGAAGTGTGGTTGAAATCAGTGCTCTGAGCGGAATACCTCGAAAATAAAACACGAATTTCACGTGTTTATCGACACTTAATTATTATTTGTTTGAGGTTAACAAAAGTGGTCAGGCTATAAAACAAACCTCTAAGTAGGTCTCTTATGCACTTCTCCCATGCTTTAAAGCAAAAGCTACACAGCTGTAACACATTTAGTGGCTTAACGATAGCTGTAAACGCCAATCGTCCATGACGGTACACATTCGGTGCGTGCCGGTAAAAGTAAATCGTAAATTGTAGTAAAGGTAAACACACATGTGTGCAGTTTTGGCACCGACCACAGACGATAAATCACGGGAACATTGACAAACACGACTGGGCTGCAATCGGCGGATGTCCCTGTCTACACTTCCGCGTTGCGATGAGTAATATCCCAGTCCGTGGTACGGAAACATCTACACTTGGACGCTGGGACCAATAAACACGTGCTGGAAAAATTGTTATGGCAAATAGAAATTATTGTGATGGTGGAAATGTATTTTTAAGTTGGATAATCGATAGAATTCTGGGGATAGTCAGATTACTTTGACCAGTTCCGTGTATGGTGTCGCGTATTTTGTTTCACGGTGATTATTTTACTTTGGTCTCCTGTCAACGAACAATTCAATGGCGAATCGGTCTTAGGAGAACGGTTGCAGAATCTGGATCTGCGCTACCTAGGGCCAAGGGGGGATCTTTTTGTCCCCTAGTCCAAACTTTGTCTGGCCTTGTCATTTGTCCGCACTTTTCGATTTAAAGTGATTAAAAAAAAAAACTATATCTTAGCTGAAAAAAAGAAGACCAAATAGTAAAATTTCCGGACTTTATGTCAGGACTTTTCAAATTTCGAAATGGTAATCCACTCTACCCTTTTTTTTTTTGGGTGGGAAATCATCAAGTGACTTCTCCCGCTCTGGGCTGAGCGGAAGGGTGTGTCACTTTTACTGACTAAAACCCATCCGTGTTCCTTTATTTGCCTGTGCCAGGGGCCACGGTATCTCTTTCGAACAACCCGCGGCCCTGGCAGGCATTGGCCCTAGCGGACCCCGTCAATTCGTGCTGACATCTCTTTGAGGCACGCGTGGAACACGACGCGCCGTCGACCCGGGCCTGGTCCTTACCGGGCGGCGAGCTGCCCATTGGTCGCCGCCCACAAGCCCGCGCCTCGTCGTGTCGGCTGTTGACTCCCGTCCAGGGCGTCTCCTGCGGCAACTACGGGCGTAAGGGCGCAGAGACTGCCTCTCCCTCACGCGCTCGGCCTCCTCCTTTGCGAGCATGACTGCTTCGCGGAAGGAGGTGACGGCCTCCCATGCTCTCTCGCTCCGTACCATGGCCTGGACCAGGGCTGGACGCGAGAGATCGCCATCGCCGATCGCCGCCACGAGGACGCGGCGGTGCTCCGCCCAAGCCGGGCAGACCTCCACCACATACCCGCTCTACCCTCAGATTCTTTTCGCAATCTGAGTCCCATAAGTAGAAGCTGTATGACAATAGAAGCCAATAGAAGCCTAAGGCATTAAGTCCGCCTTTGTTCCTTTTTGTGCGAAAAGTTTAAATAAATAAATAATAAATAATAGAAGTAGGTAATAATAGAATTACCTTCTCAACCATCACTTCTTACCTTCTTCCTAATCTTATCGACTATTGGACTTCATCTTAAGTCCAGCTAGAAGAAGGCCAATGAATAAACTTTGTATACTTTATGAACTACGCTTAATAATCTACACTGTTAAACAAACACTATCCAAATGAATTATGGATAGTCAAGTCAATTAATCGTGTAGCAGGTAGGTAATGCCCTATTCCTTTGTCTAACCGACCGTAATAATTAGTTAAAACTGACGTTCTCGTATCTGGGTCAATATCTAAGCGAGCACTTCATAGGTTAGCATACGAGATCGTTTCATTATTTAATAGCGCTTACCTACAGGCAAAATTGGCTTTAGAGTCTGCGTTTTTGGATAGAGACTATACAAGTTTTCATTTTTGATTTAAGAAAGTCAATGGCATGCACACATACTTCTATTAGATAGTAGTTTGAAAGACATTTAAAAAACAAAAAAAAAAAATAGACGATAAGTTTCAAAAAACGCTCCGTTTTTCGGTACAGAAACGAAACATATAAGTCATTGCTACCATATCCCACGGCAGAAGAGGGGTAGCCATACATAAAGCAACAGGAAACAACCTGGGAATACTGAGCGAATGCTTAGAGAAATACATATTTGTAGAGTAGTTGCGTCAAATCCCTGCAATTTACGTGCTATTTACTGAGCAAACCTCCTAAATGTACTGCAGGTCTAATCCGGTACGTAATGCCTTAACCACACGGTCTAATTTTGTTAACATTTGTATTAGAGGCACACCAAAAGCGCCAGGCGTGGGGCGAACGGGTTGTCCAGCCAATTAATACTCTGTCGCATCCCTCTGAACCTCTCTCCTTCCTAAACGGTTAATTAAAGGCTCACGTGATACCGTTTAAATGTATGAAGCTGTTATAACTTTACGTAGATTCTAAATTAACTATCTGGATAGATCAATATGCTACCTAGGATTGCATATTAAAATCAGCGTAGCTTTCAACTGAAATTACATTTTCCTATGAAAATGAGAAATGTTTGTGGTGTGCTGGATTTTATAACAGATAAATTGTGTAGAGAACTAGTTATTTATTTATTTAACCATTTATAACACACATATAAACAGACAAGAAGCGAGGAACAGTAGTGCTATTGCTATTCTGTTAAATCTCACCGTGAAAACTTGTAAAATAGCGTCAATACAACATAGCATCGGATTAGATGATAGTTCACTAGAAGCTCACTTCACCTAAGTATTCACGGTGAGAATTTTATAGAATGCATCGGGTGAAAAATACGTACAATGGTAATGTTTTTTTTTGTTTTTTTGTTTAAGGTGATTATTATTTATACGTTTTAGGTAGCAACATATATTATGAAATAGAAAAATACGTTTATTCAAGAAAAATTTGTAGTCTTAAAAATTCAACTTCAACTTCAACTTAAAAATTGCTTGATAGTTAGGTACAGAGTCAAATTAGCATGTAAAGAATTTCTACTGATATTGATATTTTTGAACAAATAAATTATACGTGTAATTAATTATACGTATTGAATTGTTTTTAGATTAGGTATACATTTATAAATAAACATCATTACGGTAATGGTACCAAAATAGGAAATATTTCACTTTAGACGACGTATTACGAGAGGAAAGAGAAGTAAATAAGGTAGTAAATTTTTCAAACAATCTGTGTGTCAAAGTTTAATATAATTAATAAACACCATTCTTATGTGCTGACACGCCAGGAGTCCAACTATAGTTATTTAGTCCGGAGTCCATTCTTCTGATTTTTATTTAGCACAAAAGATTTCTAAGCCGCCATTTTGGTTGGGTATCCCATTACGCATGCCAGGAAGTATGAGAGCACAAAGGGAATGAAGGAACGGTGTGGGATGGTCCTCCTTTATTTATTCAGGACCTCACAGAGGAAAGTAATTCATGCGTGTTTATTAAAAAGCTGAGTGGTTTTATCGACCGAATAAATTAAAACACAACGTTACGTACCGTTTGGTATATTAAAATTCATTTCGTTTCCGTTTATAACGCGTCGGTTATGATGGTGTAAATTGCTTTAATGCTTATGAAGACATAATTTGAATACGTAAAAAGTAGGTGTATTGAAAACTTCCAAGCTTACTGTATAAAGCGTTAGCGAGGAGTGCATTACTGCGGCCCGGGGAGGTAATTAATAAACCAGGCACGTGGTACATGGATAATAATGTAGATTTACGAATGCGTATTTAAAACTGATAAATTATTTGGTATTGGATTATTATGCTCGTTTGAACCATTTAAAGGATCTTGTTCGAGGAGTTTTGGAGTGAAACTTGATATCATTGAAATCTGATAATGATATGTAGGTGGGGATCCAACTATCTCTGCCAACCATCGGGGCATTACAGGCTTGATGTTATGTTGGACTATGTTTTGATAGGAATGAACTCGTAGTTAAATAACAACGAGGTGTACGAATGATTTCCATGATTCTGGCTACCCGTCGTTTTCAAATGCACAGTCGGGTCACATTTTCATAGTTCACATCGACAGTCCAGTTTGTCACTTTTTGTGGCAAAAAAATTGCGCCAACTAATAAGTCAGTCCCCCTTCTGGTCGTTGTAGGTAGGTTCTCCATAGAAAGGGTAACATAAAAAAGTACGGATATACGGTTTTCCGATACTGCGACATAAGTACGACGTCGGTACACGGATATGGATAGCCATTTGTCATGATTTGCCATAACCGATTCGCTGGAAAAATATAATGGTTTCTAATCTAGGAGAATAATTGATGGCGGGTTTGAAGTGTCAATGCAATTTTACGGTTGAACACAATTCTGTTGCACAGGCGGCATATTTAAATATGGATGTTTCGATTAAAATTGTTTTATTTATGTCTGTACCGATTTTTACTGACGTGACAAAAACATTCTGGGAGAAACATTAATGAAAAAAAAAGGTGAAAGGTGATGTTGCAATTTCTTATATCTTTTCCATGCAAGAAACGTAACTTTATCAAACCCTTTACAATGTTGTAGGTACTGCTACTAAAGTAAACAAAGAATACTCGGTTTGCATATCCGTTACAGAAACCAAACAGTTTTCCTGAGATCCAAAACGGAATTTTAATTACGGAAAGGAAACAAAATTAATTAGTAGGTATTTATCGATGAGCCTTTGATTAAACTCCGTCCGACATCCGGAGCGTTTCTTTAATTAATAGTAAAAATGTTTTTTCAGTGAAGTAATTAACGCCCTTATAACTCTCCTTTTTGTGGACAAATTAAAACCTTTAAAAAAGGGCAAAAGTGTTGTTCGACTTTGTTAAATGAAAAAAGTATTTAATCTACAAACAGCGATGTGAGCTAACAAGACGTTTATTGTCGTGAACAAAGTTTTCAAGAACGAAATTTCGAGGCAATTATGTTTAATAGTTTAACTTGTTTTAATCTTAGCAATTTGAACAGACATTTGAGTTAGTTAATAAGTAATTTGTTGAACGTAGGTGCGACGGGAGCATGCGACAACGGCATTCATAGTTTACTAGATAAACTTTTGCCAGTCATGTCTTGTTTCATCATTCTTGAGCCATAAAATGTGTCTTTAGATGAAGGGATAGCGGCTGATATGGTAAAAGTTTGGCTAAAATGGTTCCGTATCCAACTTATGCCTATGAGACCATGTGAGTAAAACCATCAACGCTAATGTGGTAGGTTCAGACTAAGAGGACAGGACAAGTTTGCCGCTTACATTGTTTGTCTCTACTAGCTCAAGATCGAGAGGTGTTAAAAGAAAGGCCGGTCTTTGGCTCACAGAAATACAATATAGACAAAAAAAGCACATATAAAAATGGTAATAACTTTAACGTGAACAAATAATATTTAATTTAACTAACCTAACAAAAAATCTATGGTAAAATCTATTTACTTATAGTCAATTCTACAACAGCAATATCAAACCTTTTGAAGGTACCAAAGTAATAATAGAATCCACATTTGTATAATAATTACTTACTAAAGAAAATTTGGAAAGTTTAAACAGAGCAATTACGCAGAATACGCTAAAGGCATTTATTAAAACTTTTTACTTTTATTGTGAGCACTTAACAGTTGTTATACCAACTTATATGAAGTATTGGAAACAATATTTTTCACGGAAAACAAACTTATACCTAACAGAAATATGAGAGCTATGGAAAATAAAGATACATTTGTATCCACCTGGCTAATTCCAATATTATTATCGTTTTAGATTAGTTACCTTTCTCACAACCCTCGTCGTGTGAAAGTGACATTTGATTTAAGGATATTCAGAATAAAAACGTAAACGGGGAATCCTCAGCAAAAAAGTGTTCTACGTCAAAATTAAGGTAAATTCTGACACATACCTAGACACATTCTCACGATAAATAAAGGTAAAAATGTGTATTAGAAAAAAATATACGAAAAACTTTAGAAATAATTTGTGTGGAGATAAAATGAACCTAGAATTTCATGCTAGCTACGTGTTTCCCTCACAAGCATCTAACTGATTAATTGAGAGATAGATTTCTCCGTACGATGAACTACTAAACCCTTTCGTTTATTAATAACACCAAATTTTTCGGCAGCACTACTTCAACCTCTAAATACGCTTGATCCATCAAAGTACGTCTGCGTTTGGTCAAAGGTTTAGTTGGTGGAATAATTTTACTGTGTCGAGTGTGGTTTTTTACTTCCATAAAATATTGCCAGTTCTACGAATCCAAGGCTTTTAAATTAAAAAGATAGATTATTCACTTCTACTACATTATAATTTTATTACGAACGACCTTCTTTTATAACATATTCAACCTTATTTTTTAAATCAGAAAGGAAATTTTCTTGATATGTTTTTTTGAATTTTGAATCAATAAGTGTCATGTTTTTTTCTCTGACTGAGATTTGATTGATTGGAAGTTTTTTTGGACACAGGACGGATGTCCATAATATAATTTTTTCCGCTTCACTAAGCAAAAATTAGCCATTAGTAAAGGTTTGAACGACCGAGTTTGTTAGTCGTTCGACGGTATCCGAGGACAGTGTTCCCGACGAACAGCTTCGAAGATTTGTCTCGAGGCGAGACTTGATTTTTTCCGAAGACTAGGCGGATCTTGAATTCGCCTCCACCGCCAGTCTGGGACCAGACGACCGTACGTCTTCTGTTGAGAGTTGAACCCAACGCTGGTGTATTCCGGTACCAGCCAGTGAGGAGCCTTCCTACAGCCAGCCTGAAGTCTTGGATCGAATTTGCGTATTTTAAATAGTTTTTGTTTTAAATATTTTGTAGTTCATTATGTCTCTTTTTGTTTAAATCTGTCGTTTAGTTTGTTGCTTCGCTAACTGATTGACTTGGTGTGAAGTTACCCATTTAGGATTTCCAGATTTTTTATTTATTGCGGAAGTTATAGGAACGTTTGCAAACGGTTCGTGACCAACGCGGTAACTGTAAAAATTATTTTAGGGTTTTAACACCAAGGTCGTCGCGTCAGCGTTTCAATTTTATTCATATGTGTATTAAGAATCGTGGTGTATTCTTCATTATGTTTTTGTTTACATTTTTTTTATTTTGGTACTTTACTAAATTAAACGTGTACAAGTGAGTTTCAGTTTTTATTTCGCTACAATATGTACTGTACCTGTATCTAATTAATCTATCGTATACAGCTTTTGATGAAATAGAAAACTGATGAATAAAGTCCCTTGGCGAATCGTACCTACTACGATACGATACGATTTTTTTTTCCATTGAATCATGCATGGGCGTAGGCGAAATGAATTTTAGTTCTAACAATTCATCAATAAATAAGACCAACGTTCACTACATCGTTTTTGATGAAATGCGTTTCATCCAATCGTATTTTGAAGTAACATTTACCTCCAATTAATCTTATATAGTACTAGCTGCGCCCCGCGGTTTCACTCGCATAAGTCTCGATCCTGTGGGAATATCGGGATAAAAAGTATCATATGTGTTAATCCTTCTCATAAACTATATAATGTCCGAAACATCCAAGGAAGTAGGATTATCATCATCTACATAACGTTATCCAATTTTACAAATTTCCAGGCAGTTCCGTGGTGAGTAAAGCAATATCCCCCGGAATCGTTCACTATAAAGTTGATAAAAGAGAGCCACGTTCTGCACTGGACATTTATGAACTCAAGCCATTGAAAAATGGTGTGTCAATTGTTCACTGTAACTATTGGATATACGTGCCTATGGTCACTTTAATATACTGACTTCGAACGGTTAAGAGAACGAACGGCTCTGTGTTAAAATATAGGTCTCAGACTGCCGCATTTTAAATGAACACTGGTTTCAATAAAATAGAAACTCTGGAAATGTCAAAAGGCATAGGCGATGAATAGGACAAAACAAATGAAGATCAAGAAACAAAGGAATGCGGAGAAAGAGAGAGAGAGTAAAAAAGAGTGTTTTACTAATTATATAATTATAACCATAATATTTATACCAATATATTCATAAATTATAACCATAATTATATAAATATAATATTATAAAATTGGGGGAAATGCCTCGTTGCACATATTTACCTAATTCACGACTAAATCGAAACTAGGGAATTCATCAGGAATCATAACATTGGTTAACGCGTGAATGCATGTGATAGTCAGCATTTGCAGTCTATAATATCAACGTAGATATAGTTTACGCTTCCCGATTTCTCTTTGGCTCTGCAAACCGAACAGTTACAGACGAAATATTGATTGCAAAGGTCAGACAGTTCATTTGTTATTCCAGTGGATTCTACTCCAATGTAAACGATCTGCCGAAGGGCAAATCGAATTGCAAGCTTGTTATAAAAATATCCGTATTTTGCAAGCTGTACCTACGGAGAAGTTTTGCATAACGTTGGAAGTTGTTTTATCGTATTATTTAAATGAGTAGTCATAATTGATGAAGGTGAGTAGTGAGTATCTTTATCCTATCTGACTATGAGGTGCAATTAAAACAAGTCTGGATGGCGGCCTTAAAAGGTACTGTGGGTCAATGGCGTAACACACTAACAGTGTTCATTTTGACAGTTCAACAACATTTATTGCGTTATTTATATTGCAGAACAGACGAATCTTTCGAACATATGAAGCGATGAATTAGCAATAACCTTCAAAATGCTTCAGATTGAGATTTATGGTGTGTTACGCAATTAGGGTGCGGAGCAAGATTTCGTATGCCCTATCGCCTAAGACTTTGGTTTTCTTCTGTCTTTTTCTCTAAATCAAAGTTAGAAAATACACCAATACTTAAATCAAAAATTCCTTAACATGACGAGTTAAATACTGTAAACAGTAGGTTACCATAATAAGTAAAATTTTATGAGTACCACGAAATGACATGTGGGACATAAACTGCTGGCACAACGTGGAAGCAACGCGTGCCAAGCAATTACTGCCTTGCTTATCTTGCACACCATACTCGTAATATTAAACATTCTAAACATGAAGTTTTTCTGCTGACTCGTGTCCAAGGCAGGATTATTAAAGTAATAGCCATGGGTATTACTTTCAGGTAACCATGAATTCCGTACATGCTTCTAGACCCCAATCAGCACATGATTCTAGAGCGTACAAATTCATCGTTGGTTATTAAAAACAAACATCATCTGTTTCATTTCATACTATTACAGCTGTCTTAAAACGTAACTATTCCCGATTACGTATAAGTTAACTTTAAAATGCGTAATAAAATAAATATATAAACTGCCTTATCGTATTGAATTATCTTATTTATGACTTCTTACAGACATTATAATTACGTACGTATATCAATGAATGTATAGTGTGTTGCTGCTATGACTAGTTCCATCTGTCAAAAACGATTACCTAATGGACAGGGTATAAAATGAGGAAGAAGAGAGGGGTTAGTGAGTGAAGTGTGCGATGTAAATGTCTGGAAAAGCAATTTTTTTTAAATAACCGTCGCAATTTTTTACCGTATGTTCCAAATTCATGTACTGAATTCATGGTTACGCGTCGATGGCCCTGCCGCTCTTTAGAGTACCTAGTAGTTTCTCCTTCATTAATAAGTTGAAGCGTAAACGTCAAAAGTTGACCAGTGACCTAGACGACTTCTGCGCTACTAAGAATGCTAAGTTTTGTTCATAGGGATCTTCATTTTAAAGTAGGTGGAGTGGACGAGTTTACTTCATAATCAGTTTTAGTTATAAGGTCAGTATATTTAATTGAATTGGTAAAATAAATGGTTACCTACAGCTAACGTAACGTGACAACGTCGTGATAATGTGAAAAGTAGTGGTGACAGACCTGGGGCATTACCTAATTACCTACTATGCTAATAATAGGTAAACAAACACTAAAGTTAACATAATAGATTGCATTGAAACACAATTATTTTATTAAATACTAGCTGTTTGTGCCCGGCAGCGCCCGGGTGATTATCATATCTCTATCTCCTATAGTTTACGACGGTTCTCTATCCATTTGCATAAAATTTTAAGACCTAAAATAACTTGGCATACTTTTGTTTCTCCTAATTATATTTTCGCATAACATTATTTACGCATAACAGTTTACGCATAATGTTTTAAGCATAATTTCTCTAATCATAATAATTATTAAGCATAACATTCTAAAGCATAAATTTATTTACGCATAATGATATTAAAACATATTTTTTATAGGCATAACGAATAGGCATAATAATGAACTCCTAAAATGTTAGACACTCATACACATTTTTATACAATATCGCTCTAATGAAATTTGTAGGCACTTTACATTATAGGTAGAACAAATCATTTTTTAATTTTTCTAAGTGGACGGTATCATAAACCTATTGTATAAGTAAGTAAGTTGTATAAGTGTATTATTTTAAAGTTGTAATATAATCCTTTAAAAAAAAATTTAAGTCTGTAATGAATGAATAATTAAATATCAGGAAACATCATACTGTTATAACCTCATCTAACCCAAACCACAACCCACAACACCAGCAATAGAGGGGATCTGGCGCTCGGCGGCCGCTGCCGTGGCACGCTCGCTTCGCTCGCTCGCCTTCGGACGTTAATGGTCATTGTTCTAACCTCACCTAACTCTTTTTTTTTTTTTTTTTTGAGGATGGGAAATCATCAAATGACCCCTCCCGCTCTGGGTGGAGCAGAAGGGAGTGTCAGACACTTACTGACTAAAACCCACCCGTGTTCCTTCCCTAGCCCTTTATGTACCAGGGCAGCGGTAACCCTTTCGGACGATCCCGCTACCCCGGCAGGCTTCGGCCCTGTCGGGCCCCGTCAACTACGCTGACATCTCTTTGAGGCGCACGTGGAACACATACGCGCCGTCCGGCACGGGCCTGGTCCTGATCGGACGGAGAGCTACCCATTGCTCTCCGCCCGCAGGCCCGCACCTACGGTGGCCGGGAGTCGTCACGCGACCTCACCTAACCCTTATGATTCAATAACAGTAGTATCAGGAAACATCATACCTAATAATTGTATGCCTAAATACTATTATGCTAATAGTCATTAGGCCTAATTTATAATCGTAACATATTTGCCAAAAATGTTAACAAATATGTTTTTATGGCAAAATGACTTTAATTCCAAATATTTTTATAACTTTATCAATAGTGCTAGTCACTTTGAAATCAACTTAATTACCATTATGTTAAAGTTGATATTTGTTTAACTTGAAGTAATGTCAATTTGAAACATAAATAAAATTTGAAAATATTAACATTATGCGAATTAAATTTATGCCAAAACAAATTAGCTTTCAAGATAATTATGCCAACATAAACAGTATTCCAATATGGCCAAAAAAATGGCAAAGTATTATTATGGCAAAACAAATTATACCAAAATCGTTATGCCAAAGTATATTAGGAAAAAAAATATTATGCGAAAAGAAGGGATCCCGTTTACGACTCCTCCGGTAGATTTCCAATAAAAAACTTTCATAAAAACCTTGTTATTAAACATTTTTTTTGTTGTGTTGTCAGGACAAGGTGTTTATGAAATATTTTTTTATATATGTCGGAGTCATTCGTTTGACTATTCGGAACGCCAGCGCCATCTCGTGGCGCTAGACAGAGCCTAGCCTGAGTTCGTGGGGGTTGTACGGGAGCTACAGGTATAAGAGCGGTGTGAGCAGAGCTCTCGGGATCATCGAAACATTGGACATCGTACGAACAACATGTGCTTAGAAACTGTTTCGCGTTCCGTATCGTTGAGTTGTGTACCTACAGTGTGTGATTCGCTAGTGTGACTAACTTGTTCGTAAATTACAATCTGATTTGAACTGCAAACCGTTTTTCTATTGCGCTATAATCAACACTACCCATAGTACGCCCACAGTAATTAAAATATGCCTGATGTTAACGAGAGACAGACATACCTTCTCTGACATATATATTACTCGTATATAGTTTTTTATTTATATTGATTGCGTACGCGCACGAAAAACGGAATTTAACGAAACACGCTCCATCTCCCCCGTTTTCCCTTTTCTGTAAACACATACCATGATTAGGCCCACCCTATTCTCCCTTCCCCCATTTGTTATAAACGAACATTCCAACAAGGCTTGTAACAGAGCTACATTCAAAAGGATACGATGTTAAACACAGATTGTTGCCACTGATAATGTTCCGAGTAATGAATGAACTGCTCACAAAATTAAATGTGTGTGCCTGACGTTAGCATACTGTTCAGTTTATATCTAAACTAAAATGCTGTTTTGTTTTCATGACTATTGTTTGTTGTTTTGAACGGAGTTGAAATCTGACGAATAGGTGTGTTAGGTAACATGAGTAGTGTTTATTTAATGGAAAATTTCTTAGGGAAAAATTGTATAATAATAATAATAAAGGTTTATTCACAAAAAATAAATAAAACATACAACAATAACACACAAGTATAAAACATTTATGTACCACTTTCACCATGCTTAGCTTCGATTTAGCTACAAAAAAGGGAAACTGGAGTTAAGTTAAAATATGATTGAGAAAAATAGGTACTAACACAGAAAAGAACAGCCATGACTTTATTGAAACTAGTAAAGTTACGAAAATACAATAACTATTCGTTAACGATAAGCGCCAATTGTTTGGCAGAACTCAAGACAAATCCTATGCAAAACAAAATTCAAAACTGCAGCATCAAAACTAATTGATCTCAAGGGCACTAACGACTGCAATAGCCGTGAATGCACAATTTAAATTTAATTGCTACAGGTTGTACATAAACAGTTCAACTTCAATAATACGACCTAGATAAGCCGGTTCAGTCACTAAATAGAAGGGTACAGAGGGTTAGTTTCATACGAGGGAATACGCACGGACACTTAGGGCAGATTACACCACACTGAACGGGGTCAGCACATCTAAACCGCGTTCATGAGCTGTCAGTGTCATCAATGCTGAGGAATATTGACACTGACAGCTCTTGAACGCAGTTTAGTTGTGCCGATCGCGTTTAGCTTCACTGCTGATATTGGCACTTAGAAAATTAGATACGCTTCACATAATAATAGATAACTCAAATATTCTATTGCATTCATGTGGTGTAGTTTTACATTCAAGCGGTCCAGCACCTGACATGAGCCCTGTAACGGCACAGGCCACAACTTTATATTTAGTTTTAGACACTTTCCGTACTGTAGGTACGCGCCACAGATCTTTGTCTTTGAGCTGCCAGTCAAAAATCGCAGAGATATAGGAGAGAGAGGTGTCTAGTATGAAAAAACGCGTCGAATGTGCAAACTCCTTTTGTAAAAAACTTATTAAATGGGAAATGTGATTTACTGCTATTTAAAAAAATCTGTGGTGCGTATTGTACCTACTTAGGTACCTACGCGTCTATGTGTCGTTCATTGTGTGGAGTCGGCCTACTGTAAGTATCTATACTGTGGTTCAGTGTTGCTTCCTAATGGAATCGTGTCGTCGGGCGCAACACCATTCGAGATTAACTTTAATTAAGTGGATGTTATTTGAAACTTCAGCTGGGAAGAAATTTATCCTGTTACATAAACTTATGCACGGGGTAGATACAACTGGATTATGTATTCTTATTTGAGTGTTTACTTGGATGGGACTTGTCTTAATTGGTACAGCGGACATTTATAAATTTGCAATGTTTAAGCTATCGTTTATAATGGAAGGGTTAGCTCTCTGCACATGTAATTGCCAACTAATGTATTAGTTGGATACAGAACGTCAGGATACTGGACACCTGAAAACGGGCACTGGCAGTTTTGTTGCAAAACAGCATACCTACTTTGAAATATTACTTTCGCCCTATAAAGATAATTATGACGTTAATTGTTACTCATTTATATCGATAAAATAAGTTAAATCTAATATAATATCAGAAGTAAATGTACCATAATTTATCATTATCAGTAACAATTAGGGCATTAATTCACTTTTAATAAAATTAAACTTTACAAAGGAAAATGTGATTAAATAGGTAATAACAAAATTATACCTTTGGTGCAGTTTATTAATTTCAGTGCCATTTTCGGGGTTGTATCAAAATTGAAAATGTATTTGCCTGCACGGACTTGAATCCGAGTGAACATTCACAAGCAAATTCATGCACGTATTCAAATTTTGCAATTCCAATTGATACAAGCTGAGTAATTTCAAATGAAAATCGACACGATCCGGAACTAAATAGCTGAATGGTTTACCGTGTAGGTAATTAAAATCGCCTTTAGAAACAGCTCTCGGCAATTAAATGATTAATTGTTTTACCTGATAATTAACGTCTGCGTTGTTCCGTTAGAAAACTTTGAAGTTTTCTGTTTTCATTTCTTGTAGTTAATTTACCTACCTACTTCCTCTGCGGAAATGTTAAAACTTACCGAACTAACTTGTTAGAATTGATTAATGTTATGCCACCCTCAATTAAATAGCCTCAGCCTTTAGTTAAAATGTACAACGAGAACTTTTTCACGCCGAAATTTTTCAGAGATTATACAGATATCTGGAGCAGCAACAGGACCATTAAAGGCTTATCTAAACCAATTATCAAAGGCCGATAAGGGATAAAATTAATTGCAGAGCCGAAGCGAAATTTTTGGGAGAAGTTGTTACTCCTAAATTACGGTTGGCCACATTAGATGTAAATGACTAACACGTTCGAGTTATCTCGCCCTGCAAATTCACTTTGGCCAGGCTCATAAAAATGATACATTGCCATACTTGGGCGGAGCTTTGGGGGCTTTAGACGCTCTGGGCGACGTCTTGAGGGAACGCGTGTACCATAAACATAATCGCCTTCATCAGCTGCTGCCTCTATCGATGGGAGATCGCGCGTACATTTTTATGGTGTCCCGTTTACGAGCCGCCAAAGAATTTGTTTTCATATAAACTTTTATGAGATCGTGTTCTGCAGTGAAGAATGTTCTAAGAGTTAGCAGTAAAATAAATCGAGTAATTTTGTTTGTCTCCATTAAAGGTTTAGCCTTTTTTAAAATATATTTCTGTTTATGAAAGAGGATTTCATAGAAATGAGAAGCAAATCAGATTCAGATAATTCAGACGATTTACCGGATTTACTGGGATTTTTTTTTCACCGGTTGCTAGTACTGGCGCTACTGGTTAGCTTCTCACGAGGGCTGGACACCCTCAACAAAGAGCGCTGGGACATCACCAAGAGCATGGAAGCTGAGAGGCTCCACAAAATAAAGAGTAGGGTCGCTCCTACGTTATGATAAGGGTAGATGGTGACATAAAAATATGTATAGGGTCTTTCAGTAAGGGCTTCCTACCTTTAAATTTAAATAAAACAAAGTGTGTGTGTGAGATGTAATCGAACTTTTTATTTGTTTGAAAGGCCTATCAATGCCATTATGTATGGAATATGACATCGTTCAAATGTCCGCCTTAGCTTCTCTGGGTGGCGTGCATCCGAAATGTCCAATTTTCCATAACTGTAGCCCATGAATCAGAATGAATTTTACCGGCATGGGTAAAATTCAGCAAATTTGAAGGTCGCTGTGGTTTGTGGTTTATTCGCATAGACCTGCAACTTAAAGAAACCCCAGAAGAAAAAGTCTAACGGGATCAAATCACATGATCTCAGCGGCTAGTTCACATCACCTCCACGTGAGATTACCATCCTCTCAAATCGCTCGTGCAGAAGGTCCAATGTGACATGATCTGTGTGACATGTAGCGTCGTGCTGTTGAAGCCACAACGTTCGTTGTCGTCGTTGGTGTCCATATCATCCAATTCAGGGCAAAAAAAGTTGGTAATCATCGACCTATAACTCACCGTTGACGGTGATGGGCTGGCCAAAGTCGTTCTTAAAGAAATATGGACCAATGACGCCGTCAGCTCAAAATTCACACCAAACAGTGACTTTTTCGGGATGCATTAACCGCTCTTGGATCTCATGTGGATTGGTATCGTCACCAGTGGACTCAAATTTATCCACTACACTACGAATAGTCCTCACGGTAGGACGATTATGGCGACCGTAAAATGGGCGAAGCGCGCGGAATGTTGCCCGAACAGAACACCCATTTTGATAAAACAATTTTATCATTTGCACGTGTTGTTGAACGTCATATCCGTCCATGGTGATTTGGCAAAATAGATTAAATAAATCACAGCCAATTTGACAGATGTAGCCAGTATGGCCGCTATCAACTGTCAAAGTTCGGAAGTCCCTATTGGAAGACCCTTTATAAGTATGAGCCTTTCATCAAATCAAGATTTATTTTCATAAATGATTGAGTAGTTTCTATGAAACGGTTTTGGTTTTCGATAAAAAAAGATAGACCGCCTTCGTTTATAAGAAACACGAGTTATAAGGGGAGGATCCGCATGCCGAAAAATAGCTGAGGTAGCCTAAGGAGGCGGCGCGCGCGATATTGCACAAACTTTTTTGACGTTCTAACAATCTTTGCTATCTATTTTTCTTAGACAGAAAAAATCACAGTAAACTCTCTCGGAAATTGAGCTTCTCGTGCCTCCAACATATTATCCCTATAAATTTACCTGACATCCTCAATATTTCAGGCGTTTTCACCGACCTGACCTCTTTTAATAAATCCCTATGTATATGTACCTATACGTGAATGGAATGTCTGTGGGCTCTTGTTGTATTGTATGAACGATACAATTGGTATTATTACAGATCAGCCCTTTTATCCCTCTTGCCTACATTAGGTATGCGGTTTTACGCAGGTTTATTTATTTACATATTCAAGCGTTGAGTATTCGAGGTAGGATGAAGCCCGTAACATCTGTTTGGGCTACAAATAAAACAATGTCAAAGGTTCAACCCAAAACCTGAAAGTTTATAAGCCAGAACTAAATTGTTTCACTGTAATTGATTTGGGTTACAACAACATGAATAATAGAATTCTAAAGAAAACTAAGGGTTTTGTATCATTTAAACAATTAGTATCTACATAGAAGCTGCTGGAATAACATCCCCACCTCCTTTAAAAACACAGTCTATTGTTAAATAAAAACGATTCATGTTGTGTGGGTATCCTTATAGGTAAAAAAAGCTATCACTCTTGGACTTTTAATACTATCAAAGGTAAATCTTTATTCACAGCCTAACATAGAATAACCCTTTCATCTTTTAAATAGAACTACCCTTTCAACGTTTATAAGAAAAAAAGGAAACCATAATAGTGCTCCCGTTTTTGCAAAAGGAACCAAGTATAAAAACAAAACACTGGAGGTCGATGGAGCAGACGAGTCCTGGACTGGAGACTGCGTATCGGCAAGCGTAACGTGGGTCGCTCCCCAGCTAGATGCACCGACGACCTTAAGAAAGTGGCTGGGGCAGAGTGGATGCCGAAGACGGAGGATAGTGTGTTGTAGCGCAGCCTGGTAGACGCCCATATCCAGCAGTGGACTGTGATTGTTTTTTTGATTGTTGATTTATTAATAAAAACAAATGGACAAATGGCAAATGGATTGTACCGTTCATACAATCCACAATCAACATTTTCGTAAAAATGTATTTATATGTATAACAACACAAACTATCATTACAGGATAACGCATGAATAAATGTGTTCATTAAAAACAAAAGAATACTCATTGTGTACAGTTTTGCATGAACGCCATGCATCATAAATGCTTGTATGCAAAGTTTAGTGACCGCCCATCGGGGATGATGGACCTCCACGGGAATTAAATCAGCTTGTTTGCACAACTAAATAAATGACTCGTAATTATTGGACTGTGGTTAGTTAAGCACTCGGGAAATTACAGGCGCTATTAACACTTTAAATCAAGCCTCTTTTTGATGTAAATACTGCGTGGACGCTGTGATTGTTTATAGAATGCAGTAATTGTCACAAAGAATTGGCATTGTCACCACTCGACTTTAAAACTACCTAGATACTTATTTTGAAACCCAAATCCGGATTCGGGTACTTGGAATTAGGTTGAATGGTCTAAGATTAATACTGCTGACCTAGTTTATAAAATATGATTTAAAAGTGTTTGTACAAACCTACTTACAGAAATAAAATCATTTATCTGTGACTTGTTCGTCAATTGGCGAGTGTCATACTCGCTAGCCGCGCGCGAGTTGACACCTTTCCGATTTTACCTGTTTTTTTTATAGTCAACTAGCTCGACCGTGAAAGTATGATGTATTTATGTACGGTCAGCTACATAAACGTCTTATAAAATGTATAATATTGTTACGTTGTTTTTTTTGTACCTACCAAGGGTTGATATAACACGGCTTCGTTACTAATACGTAAGTAGCATTTACCAGAAAACATAAATTGACTTTGGCCTGCATTTGATTGAAGGACTCATTCCTTCAACTGTATTTCGTCACGGGAATATTTAGTTGTCACTTTCTCATAATCATTCACTTTTATAAACCTATTAAACAAGTTTGCACAATAAATTAGATCAAATATGGTAATCAAATGGTCTGTTTACACTCAAAATGTCACTCAGTTGAACGTCAGTTCTGACAGTTAAAGGCACATAATTATAGGCGACATCTGGTGGTTGCCGATTCACAGTTGTAGTTTAATCGATATTTTAATAAATAGATCGCTAACCATCGAAATGATGTCGTATGGAGCATACGTACGTGAGGGATCCTCCATACGACGTATGGAAGATCCCTTATAATTTTCAGCTTTCAGTAAAAATTCATAATAAACTGAATAACCTAAGACGGAAGGAAGTCTTATTATTTTTTCTATATAAACTTTTTTCTAGAAACTTCGTGGTCAAATAAATGCCATCTGTGCAGTGTGCATTGTATTTGATATAGTGTGACAGGTTATAAATTCTAGTTTTCCCAAATGAATATTCTGCGAGAATTTTTCCAATCGGGACAGCTTTCGATGTTGGAAGTCGCTAATAATTTGTTTGTTGGTCTGCATCATGAAGATTCTTATTGTTTCAGCATTTAAGCGTCACGTTAAGCAGTGGTTAGTGATTTTCAAGAATTGAGGGTCTTAGTGTGGTGCTTCATCTTATAATCATTTTACCTTGGAATAGGGGAGATTTTCGGAATACACCGTCTAATTCCGGTCTGTGACCGATGACAGGGTTATTGAAGATGTTGGCGTCTATTGACCATTAATCACGCTTGAGTGACAGTACAAATCTTGTTGGATGTTTTAAAAGGTAAGGATTTTGTTGTAATGGTGTTAGGAAGTGATCTGTGAGCCCTTCCCTGGATGTTAAAAGGATATTCTCGTGATTCATGGATATTTATTGCAGGATTCAGAATCGCGCGTACGCAGGCGACTCCAGCTAGCTTGAAGTGCTTTCTACTTGAATAAAACGTGAGCGTTTCACCCGCTGACTATTTGCCATAGATTCCTTCGTGTATACTTCGGTATTAAACTGTTGTGTTGTTCCAGACAACAAGCCTTTGTTGTGGAGTTGATGAACGCCACGTGGGTAATCCTTATCGCTAGTTGAAGGCCATGTTAACCAGCTAGTGTTTTTAGCCTTCTAGATTTGAAAGCTCGGTCACCTCTAGGAAAGTAAATTAGTTTCCCTTTATATTATTCGGTCTCTGTATTGTCATTCCTAGGAAAGGCACCTCAAGAGACTCGTCTCGCCGCCAGGATCTAGAGGAGCGTCTGGGGCCTGGACGCGAGACCTGTTCCTCGAGTTCGCTCGAAGCCTCTTGCGGAGACGACTAATTGGAGTCCGTCTAGCGATAGCGCAGGCGGGACGGTTTTTTTTATCCCTAATAATACTTTTTATTAATTTAATTCGGTTTCTATAAGAACCCGTTGGTTACCTTAGTCCGGTTTTGAAACCGGTCATAATCTTATTTTGATTTGAAGATCTCGCGACATGCTACGTTCATCCAGAAGTATAATGGACACCTTCGTCGGCTCCGGGATCTGGGACTATTAAAGTCCCTGGCGCCCATTTACTAATAAATAACATTTAAATAACTGGAAGGTTATACCTTAAATTTGACATTTATATTATTTAGTTTAAACATTTAAAACGGTACAGTACTGGGTTTATCTCCAACTCCCCACGACCCTAGCTCTTTCTGGTGAAATTTTAGCTGCCTGGCAATATTAATATACAGGCTGATTTTTTAAAGACCAGCCAAATTTAAGGATGTGGTACAGACCATCAAACTGAACAACTTTCTCCATGGGACAAATAGCGTAATCGCGAAAATTTTATCAACTGTCCCATAGAAAACTTCAATACCTACTCGACCTAAATGTATGGGACGGCTGAATTTTTATTCGCGATTACGATGTTGGTCCCATGGAGAAAGTTGTTCAGTTTTATGGTCTGTAATACATTCTTAAATTTGGCTGGTCTTTAAAAAACCAGCCTGTATAGTTATAGACACCTACTTAATTTGTTAACGATAAGGTAAATTAGTTCTTTAAGGTTGACCGTTTATTGCTTTAGATTTATTTTTGTAAATATACGGTGTTTGAGATAGTTTGTTGTTTCTTTATGTATTAATACCAAACCACCTGTCCTTTGGGCTTATGTCAGCTTGCCGTATGAGGCCACAAAATATAATTGTAACATGGTACCCACTTTAAATGTATAAGACATTTTATACGACTTGACTTTAAACTAAAACAAATATCGTTTTTGAGATAGATATTTAATATAAATTAACATGACAATAATATAAAACTGCTTATTTACCTAATAATTATAAAAGATGTCGCAAATCAACAATAAATCAAGAATTTGGCTTATTTAATTTATGTAAATTGACTAAAACTAAGCAAATAAAACAAAAACAGTCAACAATATCACAATTTGTCACTGAAGCATTTCGTTTATTATCATCTAAATTATTTAAAACAAAAATATGAAAATAAGTAGGCAACTGTACTAATATGTAACTGAAGCTAAAAATAGTTATCGACAACAAGTATAGCATTTGGCTAATTATTATTTAGTAATAAAATTATTACTTACTAATATATTATGACTACAGCACAAGCGTAGGGTCGAGGTATCTACCTAGGCCAGTTACTTTCTTTCGAAAACAGGCAGGTAAAGGAAGTGGATCGCCGAATTGAAAACGCCTGGAAAAGCTACTGGTCCATGAAGACACTAATGAAGGGTGATCTGCCGATCTCCCTGAAGTGCAAACTCATCGACATGTGTATCCTAGCTGGAGCCGTTTTTCCGCATGTTTTTCCATCCAAAAATAAAAAGCGTATTACGAATCGGTACTGCTCATTTTTCATTTTATTAAGAAACATGAAAAACGTCTGATAGAATTGACTGCCAAATCGTGTATAAAGTCGCTGTAGAGCCACATTCACCTTCAAAATGAATCGTGAAACACTTTCACGATTTATTGAAATTCAAATGTTTCTTTAACCGCATCAGCATGCGCGGGCAAGGCCGCGGGCAATTGCTAGTTATTTATAGCTATTGGTTTCAATCTGTTTTTATTTGACTGTACTTTTTATGTGCGAGCGAGTCGACGACAAAAAAACAGGTAAAATCGGAAGGTCGCGCGGCGCGCGAGTTTGACACTCGCCAGTTGACGAACAAGTCAATACATTTGTTAAAAAAAGACAACTTTTTGGTCCAGAGTAGGTGTTTGTAGTACTTAATATTATGTAAATATATATTGAAAATCAATTTATTACCTAAATCAAATACTTACATTTATTTTTGCCGTTAATGTCCCACTGCTGGGCATAGGCCTCCCTAAACTCTTTTCCCCTCTCCCTGTCCAGAGCTGCACAATCTTCAAAGGAGTCCAGCTCATCCCGCCAACATCGTTTAGGCCTGGAGCGATGTCGTTTGCCATTAAGCGGGACCCACTGGGTTTGGAAGTTTTGTTTCGTTTGGCCCATTGATCGTCTGACATGCGGCAAATGTGTCTAGCCCAATTCCATTTAAGCGTGGTGCTTTCCGAGTGACATCAGTTATTTTAGTGATGGAACGGATTGTTGTATTCTTAACCCGGTCCACAAGTTAAATACCCAGAATACTCTGTTCCAAAATATAAAATACTTACATAAAATTGGAAATACTGTCCACAATAAAGTCAAGCCAATAATAATAAAAAAGCAAGTAAGTGACGTCGGAAATTTTGTTTTTTCTCGATTGTTATATTTCCTAGAAAAGCGGTGACCGCACATAACAGCCGTAGTGACGGCGGTCGTGAAAATGATGACAGCGGCAAAGACTTAAATCGTGAGATGTGCTCCCGCGTCAAAAGATAGCCGTGTTTCTGTTTCGTATTGACACCTCTGACACACAATGACGCAGTGACTTGACTCAATTGTCATGGAAGCACTAAATAATATTGGTGAGGTCGCTCTTCTCAGTATAGACACTTTTTCGCGGGACGGTGAGTGCAAATCTAACGATTTAAATCTTTGGGCAGCGGGGTTTGACTTTACGATGTCAAAAACGCTCTCTAGGAAAACACACCAACTTACTTTCATATGTAACGTTTCAGTGACGTCATTCGCCGGTAAATCGCACACGCTATGTGGGTGGTCACCGCTTATCTAGGAAACCGTAGCTTAAGACAAGGTTGAAACTTGATTGGCCTAGAATGAATAATCCTGTATTCGCTAACCGTGGGTTGAAAAAAAGTTTTTAACAAAAAAATTAAACCACCGAAAAAACTTAAAGCAAAAAATAATAAACCTTTTTATTTAACCTTAATAACTAAGTTCTTAAACTAATGTAAGTATACCTAAGTAATTTTGAGTCGGCGCCAAACAATAAGGTTAAATAAAAAGGTTTATTATTTTTTGCTTTTCAGTTTTTTCGGCGGTTTAATTTTTTTGTTAAAAAGTTTTTATTTTATAATTTTTTGTGGCTATAATCTACTAATTGTTTGCCAAAGGGCAGGCATATGTGGCACTGAGTAGAGTAATAATACACAACTCAGCATTCAAATCTGCGAGTGAACAATAAATCACCCTTATTTTCCCACCCTTAGGGTTGGAATTTTTTTCTAAATTTATATGGGACCAACTTTGGGGTATACCCTTTCCAATAAAAAAAGAATGATCAAAACCTGACTACTCTGTAAAAAGTTATGCGTGGTCATATAAAAAAAAAAATGTACGCGTCGACTTGAAAACCTAACCCGTTTTTTCGTCGGTTAAAAAGGTTGTCTTTTGTTTAGTAATAACTTGCGACCCACCCCTGATTCGCACGGTTGCAATCTAATGATGTGGTGACATGTCAAAACATAGAAATGTCTGTGCTTTATCTAAGATAAATAAACAATAGGTGCACATACATAAACCTTCCGGAATACATGTTCTGAATAATGGTGAAAACCGAATCAAAATCTATTGTGTAGTTAAGAAGATCTAAGCGGCCACAGAAACAAAATGTGACTTTATTTTATTACTAGCTTTTTCTTGCCGGCTTCACTCGCATGAATGTCTGAAAAACCCACGGGAACGTACTACCGGTAGTTTAATTGGTACCCTATGTGTTAATTTAGATCATATGCGAGCTATCTGTGAGCTAAATTTAATCCAAATCCGTTCGGCCGTTTTTGCGTCAATCCGGAACATACATCCAGACAAACGGACAAAAATTCTAAAACCTATTTTTTCAGCATCAGACTCGTTCCCACATCTCGTAACAATACTTTTTTCAAAAATATTCGATGTATAATACATATATAATATAATACATAGATGTTAATTAAACCGTTGCTACTTACCTACTAGATTTTTCTAGCGAATGAATAGGTGCCAAAGACTTATTCAGCATTAAATCAACTACCTAGAATCAAAGATCTCCTCCTATAATTAAATTAATCCTTTTCTAAAACCTTTTTATGTGACAGTAGTTTTCTATTTTTGCAATTAGTCGCTAAGTGAACAGTTTCATAGAAGCGCTTTGGCTGCTTTCAACTTTCGTCGACGAACTCCCTTTCGGGTTAACCGAACAATTTCCTGTTTTAATTAATTTACTGATAAATTAGCGAACAAATATTGTAAGGACGTAGGTATGTCCTGGCTTAGTCCAGGTTCACGCGATTTTTTTTGGCGCATTGGATTTTCAACGCACTGCTTAGCTCCGAGAGTTAAAAATCAAACAGTGTGTTTTTACGACGCACTCGGATGCGCTCTGTTGGATTCTCAATGCTCGGCTCAACACCGAGAGTTTAAAATCCAGTGCGCGATAAAATCCCTCCGCGATATTTTCACGTCCGGGCCAACGTGGGCAAACAGTCTGAAATTGTATAGAGAAATTGGAGGTCATTCACATCACACAATAATACGATATGATAGGATGGTATTGAAGTACTGACATAGTCTGAACGAACCTTTATGTTCACAAAGTTGGTATTCCAAACTCGGGTAACGTAACGCATTGTAATGTTTGTCGTTATATGGAATAGCAAAAATATTACCAGTTTCTTTGTTCATATTATACTTATGAAAGAATATCGTGAAAGGCGGAACAGTATCTACACGTTACACAAAATAAACATATGGATACCTAAGGAAGTTCACAAAGTTAATATTTATCCATACCAAAATTGCCAAAATAAACGTTATTTTCCGATATAATTATGTAGAAACATGATCGAGAATTATTACGAAGAGCTTCTTCATTATACATTCATAATATAGGTGGTATATAATAGGTGAAATCATTTGCGTGACTATCGATTTCTTTATATAATAGTATACTGACAAGCGACAAATTTGTTAGGTAGATACCATTGTTATACCCTATCCTATCATTACAATAGTCTACTTTTGGTTCATCAAATAATAATACAGTATTTTGTCGCCAGACAACACCACATAACATAATGTGTATGTACATAAATGGTTAGTAAATAAATAAATAATAATAAATTAAAAGCATAACGTATTTTCACCAAAGAGCATGTTTACGAAAACATCACAAGAAAGGGAAACCGCGATAGTGATATCAATAAAGAAAGTAAATTATAAGTGGCCTCACGAGTCAATATCAATAGATACATAACAAAGGCCGAGGAATCGTTACCGAAGGGCTTGGCGATCGGTTGTGTGATGGATGGCGTCCCGAGAGCCCTCGGTACGTCACTCAGTGTCATCGAACTTTGGCTGCCGATTTATACCTATTACTAACAGTATAGACTGATTGACAACGGAAATAACGCTTAATCGATTAAAAGTACCGGGGAATTGTAATAATAAGTTATGATGATTTTGGTTGAAACTATTTTTAAAACGAAATCTTGGTAATGAGAAGCATGGAATTAGTACAGTCTCGGGCTAGGTGGAGCGACGATCTTCGCAGGGTGGCTGGTAGCAGCTAGATGTGAGTTGCTGAGAATCAAACTGAATGGCGTGCAATTAGAGAGGCCTGTGGCAGAGGACTCCTGTAGGCTGATAATGATGATATAGTACAGTAATAAGACAGTGCACGTATGAACAGTCAAAACAGTTTTGTCCGAAGTTGACGGAACTGTTTTGTGTCTCAAAACATCGAAACTTAAAACTGTTTTTAATTAAGTACATTTTAGAATACGTGATACTTTGACTGACACTTTTTTTTTGGCAAGTTTAATCAACCATCATTGTTTTCAGACAACTTGGCCGTGGCCGTCTTCGAAATCTGTAAATAGACTTCGAATCCAAGTCCGCCGGATTTTGTCTCACTCAGTTAAGATTCCGTTTTAGTAAGTAATGTAAAAAGTTTATTAACGTAGAAGTTCACAAGAATTTGGTTCATAGATACAATATATGTATGTATATACCCACTTTCATTCTTGCATCCGATCTTGAGTCTTAAAACTACACAATTTCCTAAAGCTAAAATCCCATTTTTCACGAAACTGTAAGTACTTTGCGCTGTTACGATTATGTCCACCGTAAATACGGTACAACATGAGCTAAAACATACTTTTGCATGATCAGATATGAGTGTAGTGAGGCGTTACATGCTTGTATAGTGCAGCAAAGGAGCAATTTCACGGGGAACCGCGTCACACTCAGTATACTTTGTCATATGGATACAAAATTACATTGTGTTTGAAGCAGCGTACCTCTATGTAGACGATTAGGTAATATTTGGAGCATTACATGGATTATAACACTTCAATACTAAGATGTGAAGTGCTACATCACCCAATTCTTCACATATCTAATTCCTAATAATTATTGAACGTTAAGTAGTTGATGATGGGTAGCGGGATCGTCCGAAAGGGTTACCGCTGCCCTGGTACATAAAGGGCTAAGGAAGGAACACGGGTGGGTTTTAGTCAGTAAGAGTCTGACACTCCCTTCTGCTCCACCCAGAGCGGGAGAAGTCATTTGATGATTTCCCATCCACAAAAAAAAAAAAAAAAAGTAGTTGATGATCAAAACTAACACTCTAGCCAGCCCTACAGGACTCACAGGATAGCATAACTTTTTATCGTTTATAAGTGTGTTCAGCAAGTAAAACGCTCCCAGAAACTTTTTATCAATTCGACATTTCACATGTGTGGTTCATCACAGTCCTAGGTACCAAACAGTACTCGTATTTCTATACAACAAGCTTCCCGTAGAATTTAAAAACATAAATAGCGCAAACTTATTTAAACACAATTTAAGACATATTTATTGAGGAAGGGCTATTACAGTGTCGATGAGAACCTAGATGATAAGCGACAATCGTAATATTATCGTTCTGGATATTAATTTATTGAATGGAATTAATTTTAAATGGCATGGTTGACTATTATTATTCTGAAATTTTTACACTTAATATTGTTTATTTTTATTTTTTATTGTGTTTTTGTTTTTTTATTGTATTTCTTACTCATATAGATTATTAAATGACATCTTATTTTTAGTAAAATTTCTACTCAATGTATATTGTTTTGAAATAAATGACTTATGACTTATAATTTCGATTCCTACACTAAATAAACTTGGGAACCGGATATTACCCACGAAATTCATTCGTGCTCCTAAAAGTTACGTACTTATAGCGAAACATAACCTAAATACCTATATATACCACAGACTGGCTACAATCAATTATAACCCGTTCAATAAAGTTATCCCTCTGCCATTTTCTTGCTGTATCACGGTGACGTAAATAAAAATAATAGCTTTCTTGATCGAGAATTCTTCATGAATGGTGAAGACATTTCTATTTACGAAAAAAAATATTTAGAGCTTAGCAAGTAGATAACCGAATGTATACATATATATATATATATAACCTTCTTAATATGAATATGGATAACATCCATACTAATATTATAAAGAGGTAAAATATGTGAGTTTGTATATAAGGGGTTATCTTCGAACTACTGAACCGATTCCGAAAATTCTTCACTAATGGGAAGCTACTTTATCTATGAGTGTCATCGGCTATATTTAAGACAAAATTTTGTATTAGAACGTCTGCTTTACACGCGGGCAAAGCCGCGGGCGAAGCGCTAATATTGAATTAATTAATCTATAACTTTCTTGGCTATAGACAGGGTATGTAAACCTAAGTAGGTATACGAGATACCTATCTCGTATACCTACGAATGAATATATTATGTAGCCACCTCGTATCTACCTAGATACGAGGTGGCTACATAATATATTCAAATGGTATGTTAGTGTTCATACATACTAGCGGCACGGCAACGTCAATGGCACGTTGTCTACGGCAGCCATAGACTTGTAGACGGCAGCCATAGACTTGTAGACGGCTGCAGTTGCCTGCTTACCCACCTATCGCTCGTGTATGTGAGAACTTAGCGGAATAGTTTTGTATTGTTTATGCCAATATTGCAGTCTTTGCTTCCTAGTAGGTACCTGGGATTGTAACTGTTAAAACGGACGAAATAAAATCTTTATAACTTTAATAATAACCTATGATAAATACGCATTATGCCTTAATCACATTGAACTGCGCCGTAGAAAAAACATGTCTGTCAACAAGCTTTCATAGTGATCTATACAACACTGACGTTCATGCCTTCACATGACGAATAAAGCGTTTTTTTACAAGGCAAAAAAACGTGTACAAATGGCCTTAAGACACTGTTAGGGCAGCTCATTTAAAAGGTAACTACATTAATTTCAGCCATTTAGCATATGACAATCGAGTATTACGATGTAGGTAGGCAATTATCATGTTTGCAGGTCAGAGGCCACTTCAGCCCACTTCTCTCTAGTTATAGCTTCCGGGAAAAGGCAAGTGTTTTCGAAAGGCTCCCAGTAATCCAAAGACGCAATGGAAGAATTTAATCTCATCGGAATACCGTACAGAACATCTCACATCATGTAATTACACGAACCCTAAAGAGAAATAGGTGCCATTGTTTATATAAATAAAGTTCATTCATAATATCCTATTTCCTGGGTAGTTCTCAGGCCTCGTCGTAATGTGCCTGCGGGATTTGTTACATTACTCGCAGCCGCTAGATTATAACTCGTGTAGAACATTAAATAGATGAAATAGCTGTTCTAAGAAAGTGTTTCGACCTTACTAACAAATTCTAGAACATAAATAGATTTTCTCTTTGTGACTGCAGACGTTGTGTATCAAGGCATCAGGATATTACGGTAATAGGGTTAACCAGAACTAATATTATTTTGGCCAGTCATTGTCACTTGGCCATTCGTTGTTATTTATCAAATCTAACATCATAGATCTGAACCCCAAGATACAGGCAAAGGTCCGATCTATTCTTGCACAATTTGTTTTTTTTTTGTTAGCCTAGTCCCACTGCTGGGCAAAGGCCTCCCCTTTTTTCTTCCAAACCTCCCTGTCTTGTGCGTACCTCTGGCCATGTTGGCCCTGCAAATGTAAGACCATTAGAATACATATTAATAAATAAAAAAATATGAAATATTTAAATAAATTGGAAAAAATTCAAGTGTTTATGTGTTAAGAGTTTGTGATGAATTTTAGTTTTAAAAAGGATGAATTTAAATCTACATATATACAGGGCTTCCCGAAACTCAACGATAACCTGGTACCGGGCGAGAGGCCAAGGTATACCAGTTATGAAAAAAATAAGAAAAAAAAACCATGTCACTTAGTCAAGCGATAATAGACATTTTTTGAAAATGTTGAAAATTTGACACACTTGGTCGCATTTTTAAGTACTGTGATCATATGTTTTTATAATTTTACAGTGTTTTTTTTAATAATGTAATCTCAAATAACAGTGCTATTAATCGCAACCACAAATCAAAGTAATAAACATTGTTAACTAAGTAAAATAAATTAAGTTTTGACGGGATGTTCTTCGTTTAAATATTCTCGTACAGACAGATGGATCGGACGCCTTTTTTTTTTTTTTGGGTGGGAAGTCATCAAATGACCTCTCCCGCTCTGGGCTGAGCGGAAGGGCGGGTCAGACTTATACTGACTAAAACCCACCCGTGTTCCTTCAGTTGCCTGTGCCAGGGGCCACGGTATCTCTTTCGAACAACCCGCAGCCCCGGCGGCATCGGCCCTAACGGACCCCGTCGGTTTGTGCTGACATCTCTTTGAGGCGCGCGTGGAACACAACGCGCCGTCGACCAGGGCCGGCCGTGAGAGGTCGCCGCCGCCGATCGCCGCCACGAGGTCACGGCGGGGCCCCGCCCAAGCCGGGCAGACCTCTACCGTATGCTCCACCGTGTCCTCCGGGCGATCCCCACAGTGGTGACACCCTGGCGTTTCCTCCCGCTTTATCCTGAACAGGAACCTCCCGAAACAACCGTGTTTGGTGAGGACCTGCGTCAGGCGGAAGGTGAGGGCGCTGTGGCGCTTCTCTAGCCACTCCTCAAAGAGGGGACTTATCGCCGCAATTGTGGCGTGCCCAGCGCTGGGTTGCGACAATCGCACTCTCCATGCCGCTATGAGATTCCGCCGGAGCTCTGTCCGCTGTGCCGTGATTTCTCGCGGCAGCGGAGCAACGCCCCGGCGTTTTGCCTCCTCTCGCCACTCCCATATGTGGGCGAGGGCTTTGGCCTCCAGATCCCATGGCGGCAATCCGGCAAGGAGGCTTGCTGCCTCAGCGGAGACCGTACGGTATCCTCGGATCAGACGGACAGCCATGACCCTTTGGGACGCGTTCAACCGGCGGGCTGGTCGCCGTCTCAGTGAACGCGCCCATACCGGTGCCCCGTAAAGGGCCATGGACCGCGCGACCCCCGCATAGAGCCTCCGGCAGGAGGCGTTTGGTCCGCCTAGATTGGGAAGGAGCCGCCTCAAGGCAGCCCCGGCCCGCTCCAGTCTGGGAGCCAAACGTCGGAAGTGCTCCACGAAGTTCCACCGGCTGTCGAGGACAAGTCCTAGGTACTTCATCGTCAGCTCGACGCCGATGTGAACCCCTCCCGCCGTTAACCCGACGGTGGCGCGTCCCGAGGACCATGAAAACACATGGCCTCAGATTTGTGCAATGCTACCTCGAGTCCCAATTGCCGGATCCTCTCAACGATTGTCGCAACCCCGCGTGTCGCTGCTTCGGCCGCCGCCTGGTGCGACCTCCCCTGCGCCAGGACCAGCGTGTCGTCAGCGTAGCAAACTACGCTGACGCCATCAGGGAGGTCGGCGCGCAGCACCCACCTATGGAAGAAATACCGATAAATTAAACGCTGAATGATTGTTTGGTCGAAAGTTTTAATCTCGAAAGTTCATTTGCCCGAAAGCTTAAAATCCCAAAGATCCATATCCCGAAGTTTAAAATCCCAAAGATCCATATCCTGAAGTTCAAAATCCCGAAATTACATCCCAAAGCCTACGATCTCTAAGACAATGCCAAAAAAGTAGCTTAACATAACATTAAATATCGATTGTATCGAAATATCAAAAATTATTATACCTAAGCTTAAAATGTCTAAGATTGAAATGCCGAGTGATTAAAATATCGAATGTTTAAATTGTTTGGTTTTACATTCAAAAATATGTTTCTGGCACTCGCCGCCCGCTGTCGCGGCACCGCTCGCTCGGCTCGTGCGTTGTGTGGTGACAGTTCTAACCTAACCTAACCTAGCTGTTTCGATGTAAAAAAGATACAAGACGTTTAAATATACCCACTAAGTAGCTAACAGTAACTACGATTATATAAAACATTAGGTACGCAATAAAATAATTTTTCGAGATCTACCCCCGCTATAAAAAAATATTAAAACATGTTGAATGAATGAATGAATGCCCACCGTTATAACTGTGTTGTAGTGCCATCTATCGCGGGAACTACGTCGCCGCTCTTTGGGATATCATCCATCGGTATTTCGTCCATTCGGGATTTCATCCATTCGGGGTTTCATCCGTTCGGGCATTTGGACATCGGTATTTTATGTTTCGATATAACGGCTATCGGCATTTCAAACTTTCGGTATTTTGAATTTCGTTGTTTTGGACGTCGGTATTTCAGTCATAGTTATTATGAAATTTCGGGAGTTTAATACGTACCCATTAGGATTGCGCCAAAAATTTGATGCAGCATCAGAAGAAATAAATGCGAATAGACGTGCACGACTGGTGAAAAGGTTATTTCTGTGGCGATGCAGAGCATTTATTCGTGCCGGAGGGAAACAATTTGAGCATCTACTTTAGATTTAGGAGGATATTAAAGTGTTACGATAATGATTGATTTATTTTGATTAAGTTTTCCATGAGGTCCCTTCGCAAAAAATACGAAGTAGCACTTTCATTGGCAAGAAAAGTGGCAAGTGTTGTACCATTTTGAAATCTAAACTAAATGGGCCATCTTTTGAAATAACTTGCCAAGGGTAGAGTAGTACATTTTTTTTCCAACATGGAGTGACAAAGATAACTGACAATAATTTTGTAAACCATAACTCGTCAAAACTTAATTTATTTTACTTAGTTAACAATGTTTATTACTTTGATTTGTTGTTGCTATTAATAGCACTGTTTTTGACATTACATTATTAATAAAATCACTGTAAAATTATGGTCACAGTACTTAAAAATGCGACCAAGGGTGTAAAATTTTCAACTTTTTCGAAAAATGTCTATTATCGCTAGACTAAGTGACATGGATTTTTTTTCTTATTTTTTTCATACCTGGTATACCTTGGCCTCTCGCCCAGTACTAGGTTATCGTTGAGTTTCGGGACACCCGTATATAGAAATGTTGAACTATTTAGGTCAAGAAAAGAGTCTCCTCATTTACCCTCGAAACCGGTCGCTATCTATACTAATATAATAAAGAGGAAAGATTTGTATTTTTGTGTGTATGTTTGTAATGAATAAAGTCAAAAACTCCTATGCCGATTTCAAAAATTCTTTCACTATTCAAAAGCTACATTCACCCTGCATGAAATAGGCTATATTTTTTGCTAGAAAAGATTAGGGATCCTTACTAAAACTTAACCACTCGTGCGAAGCCGGGACGGGCCGCTAGTTTCATAGATAAAAACGAGAAATATCTTTGATCTATTCTAAAATCTATAACGTAACCCTAGAAAGAACCTTAGGTTTTTCTTTTGAGAAACTACAATTTACTAAATCGAAAATTCGTCTGAAGTCCGTAAAAAAGGCATAGGTACTTACATAAATCTATTTGATGTTGTAATTACGCATGTTTTTTCAGCCAGAAAATTCCAGAGTCCGTCGAGAGATCAGGTCGCAAATCAAACTACGCATCATCAATCTTGATCTAGCTATTAATCTTAGTATTAAGTCTTTCAAAATTCTTTCATATGCCTTGGGAAATCTGCGTTCAGTTACTTATTGAGAGTTTCAGACTGATATTTTTATTTCAAATGAGAACTAAAGGTCAAATAAACGAAAATAAAACCATATCATCATAATCAGCCTATAATATTCCCACTGCTGGGACACAGGCCTCCTCTCGGTGAGAGGGAGTAGGCCGTAATCCATCACGCGGGTCCAGTGCAGGTTGGCAGATGTCACATGTCTTCGAATTTTTGTTCTAGGACATGCCGGTTTCCTCACGATGTTTTCCTTCACCGTTTTGAGAGCAGTGGTGATGAAATAATTTAAACAAAGTAAAGGGCCTGTTTGGGTTCGAACCTACGAACTTCGAAACTTGTAAGTTGCGGCCGTTACCACTTGGCCACCACTGCTCACTACGGACCACAATACTGACTTTTTTTTTTTTTAATTTTTTTTTTTTATTAAGTAATAAATAATTATACATCCGTAAGGAGCAGTATTCTCCTAGTAGTATCAGCCGCGTCTTACGAGTGTAGGTCGTGAGTTCAAAGTGAAGCCCAGGCAGCTGCTCTCAAAACGGTTAAGGAAAACATTGTGAGCAAACTGGCATGTTCTAGAATAAAAAATTCGAAGACATGTGACATTACCAACCAAGACTGAACCCGCGTGGTAGGTTACAGCTCACTCCCTCTCGAAGAGAGGAGGCCTGTGATCCAGCAGCGGGGACATTAAAGGCCTATAGTGCTTATGCTTATGCTCCTAACCTGTCCCCGAGAATTGATTACATAAATCTGATTTTAGAGTCTTTAGATCTTTTTCCATCTCACCGTTCTCTACATCCACTCTTCGAAAGATTCCTGAAAGCCAATATTCTCGTAATTTAAAACGTTTAAAATCTAGTAGCGGTCTCATCTAGGTGACAAAAAATTTTTAAAAACTTGTCAAAATGTAGGGAAATTAGAAGTATTTTTGACAGATTGTGACTGAGATCAGACTGTGAACGTTCTTAAAATTACGAGAATTGCCCCTCAGATAGTCAGTTATTTCGTTGGTAAACAATATTTTTGGAGGCTTGTTTTAGATAACCTATTCTTTATACGCAAAGGAAAATTAAGAGGTCTTGATAAGTTTCAAACGTATAAAACAAACACACGTTGCCTTTGCGTGGGAAGGTACACATATAATTTATGTTATCACTTATCTTTATAGTTTTTGGTAGGTAACGGGCTCAATTTATCTGAGGTAAGATATTGCGCTTGTGTTCCAGAATAAGTTAGTAAAATTGTACGTTGGATTAATTTAAGAGCTTCGTTATTGTAGGGACGTATAGACGTATAGCGCAGTATTTTTGGAGCACCCGCATGCGGTTGCAGCAATCGACTATTAAAAATTAAAGCTTATGGATCTGCAGGCCTGCACACCGCATGCGGGCGAAGAAGAGAATTTAATGCTGGGGTTATAATTGTCTCATTTTTGCAGGTATTGTAGCGGTATCTACAACGCCACATGCGAACAACGCGTCATACTGACGTCACGCAAATCCTGCATCTCGCAAGCAGAGTTTACCGCGCAATTAGCATAGATATAATTTCCCAACATCAATCGTTGGGCAATTGCCCGCCAGACACAACACCCGTCTGGTCGGAGGATTCTCCCTTTTCTATAGAGTATGAGTGAACTTTACACCCTGTTCCTCATACCTCTATAGTATTATATTTAATGAATTATTATACCTCAGGCCAAAATTTTGTTTCACTTATTAATTCAAGTAACGTGCACTAATTAAGCTCAAGATTACACTGGGAATGCATAATGTAAACGTCAGCTGGCATGCTGCTCAATATGCCACTGAACATTGAATTGCGATCAAGAAGCAGATGTTACATTATACGTATGAGTACCTGCAATCATAATAGTAGGCCATTAAAGAAGTCATTATTTAGAGGTATTCGTGGGATAAATAATAACAGCAGCAAGTGTCGATCAAAAGTTAAGTTACGCTTGCCACGGTTGGTTCATAGATGGGGACCATCCATTACATTTCGAGACCCCTCAGTGCCGCAAAGAGCTTAGACAGTCGTTTCGGGTAGTCAGAAGCCGAAAACCTGTCAAACTGTCTCACCAAAGGGTATCGTGTTACCCAGCAACGGCAGCTACTGGGTTGTGGAGGTTAGCTAGGTAGTCACTCAGATTGAGGGTGAAACTTTTTTTGCCACACATTTAAAAACATAACGTGCCCATGTGCCTTTTGAGCAGTTCATATCATAAGTGTCAATCTGTCAGGCTGCCACGTTAGTGACAGTCCGCCACAGAGGTCAGAAGGCCAATTCTCGTAATTTAAAACGTTCAAAATCTAGTCGCAGTCTCATCTCAGCGACAAACAAATGGCAAAAACTTGTCAAAATGTAGGGAAATTAGAAGTATTTTTTGACAGATTGTGACTGAGATCAGAATGTGGACGGTCTTAAAATGACGAGAATTGCCCCTCTGTTATGATGGACGAGTTCGTACATCGCTATAAAAAACCGTAATTTTTTTAATCAGCTGCATCCGATTAGATTGGATGCCGACCCCAACATAGTTGGTAGATTGATTACTTAGAGGTATTAGAGCAATCACCATATACTCGTATTAACAAACGTGTAGTTTCTCTCACGTGACTGTGTAGTCTGTTTTGGCATTATGGAAGTCATAGTACATTCATAATAGCCTCCACAACATCAGAAGGCTAATTCTCTCATCGCGGTGACAAACACATGTCAAAAACTTGTCAAAAGTGTAAGGAATTTAAAGGTATTTTTGACAGATTGAGACTGAGATCAGACAACACCCCTCAGTTGACTTTCTTGTTTAAATATCAACAACTTCGAACCTTTCTGTAAGGTAATGTTAAACTACGTATTGAAATGCGGACAGTCAAATGTTTATAAATTAGTAAGTACGCGTAGCTCATTATCCCTTTACTCGACTAAGTAATTTCAAATAAGTCTTGTCCATCTAAAGGTTGTCTGGAAGACGTTTAGTAATTCGATCCTTTGCATATTATAACTTATATTATAATTACTTATATTATAACTTTTAAAAGTGGTACGTAGTTTTAAGATGTCCAAATATTTGTGAACATAGTGTATATGTGTTAATTTTATCAATGGACCCAAAATCAACAAGTTCAAATGCAAATGTCGTTCAGAGTGTTTGCAATGTGGTTACTCTGTGAGTTAAACTTGATGTTCTAGTGTGACCCAGTAACCGTACCTACAGCTTGGCTCTTAAACTTAACGCTGCGACTGAAACGTCGCAGCATTTTTCAAACCATTTCCACCCAGTTATGACATAAACATTGCCACATTTTCTTGAAAGACTATGTAGTGTCTCCAGATTTTATATTTTTGGAAGTGTTCCCATTTTTCAACTATGTTAGGATTCGATTTTAGTCTTATAGGGCTCGTGGCTCAATAATAACAGCTGCACGGGTCGATCTTCAAGGTTAAGCAACGCTTGCCGAGGTCGATCAGTGGATGGGTGACCATCCATAGCATACAGAGACCCCTTCGTGCCTTGACAAGCACGCGATCATCTTTGATAGTCTTTACGGCTAGTCAGAAGGCCAAGAGTCTGACAAGCATCCGGAGCATGACAGGACAGGCCTCATGGAGGTCCGACAGGCATCCGGTTAGGCAGAAAGCAGACCTCAACAAAGTTGGGAAAAGGCTACGCAAATTGATTTAGATTCGGCTTTAAATGAGGGTAACACGCAAGAAACCCATTGTTGGTATAGGGATATTCTTAAAGCAGACTGGACCCAGACCGGGACCGCTATCCTAAGTATCCTCTATCCTCATAAATATGATAGTTACGTTAGGCCGGTCTTGAAGTAAAAAGACCAATAACAATTGACAGCAGCAACCCTACTTAAGCCACCGAACAATCTGTGCAGGAAAACCCAGAAAGAACGAATGAACCGTAATAATAACATCGTCTTTAACGTAATCTGAGATATTTAATAGAAGTGGACGGTCACTCGATGCATCCACGTTGCAGCAATAAAACGTGCACAGCGTAGAAGATGGCGGAACTTCTAGCTTCTTGTCGTTTTAAGACAAGACAAATTCAACTCTGATCGATTTATAGTGAAATAGTGAAAAAGGCAAAAATACGTACCTACAAAATATTTGGGTACTACTAAAGGTCGTACTGGTTAAGGCCTCGCCTCCCATGCACAAGGTTGTGGGTTTAAATCCACGCAAGAGCCAATGTGACTTTTTCAATTCATATATACTTTCTGAGTTTCTGAGGCAGTCGCTCCATGTAAAATACTGGAATTCAGCTGCATACGGTTAGACTGGAAAGCCGACCCCAGCATAGTTGGAAAAAGGCTTGCAGATGATGATATACTTTCTGAGTTTATCTTGCACAATACTGGCATCGGTGAAGGTAAAACATCGCGAGAAAACCTGCACTTATCGTTAATATAAAACTGAAATCGCCAACAACCGTCTAGAGCAAACATGTGTGGGTGATCAATGATCGAGCCTCTCTGTGTGAAAAGGGGCTTTTGCCCTGTTTTTTAGTGAAACAGCAATAGGCTACCTACATAATGTGCCAGGATTGCAATGCAAACATGTACAGTGGCCTCCAAAAGTTAGTTGACATTTTTAATACTACTAACTTTTGGAGAGTTCCTAGAATGGTATATATGGTATAAAGCAGTAAAAGAATACTCAGGAAGTGTTCGAAATAAATATGTATCAAGGATATCGTAACATTATTACTAGATCAAATTCACAACACAACACAGTGTTAATGTCCCAAAATCAATTAACTCACTGGTATAGTGAAAAAGATAACAATACGGATTAACTTTGTCCCAAAGCTCCAGTCTTGGCTCCCAACAATATTTCCGGGAAAAGCAAAAAGATTAACGTTTTGCAGAAAAGGATCTCCGTTGGACAAAGAGAAACTGTTTTGAAAGATTTAACGAACATGTCGTGAAACGTTGTGGCAACATTCTCGAAGATTATACCTACGTAACGGACCTACCTAAATATTTATATACTAGCCTTTACCCCGGTTTCGTTCACGAGGCCTTCGGGATTGTGAAAAATTACCTCTTGTTGTGTACGGATATTATACATTCTGTTAGGCTGCAAGGACCTTAAATATTGTAGTAGTACACTTTAAGAATAAGTTATATCCACATGGTATTATATTCTAGGAAAGATTCCCAACATTAAGGATAGTACTGTGAGAGCTTTACGAGTTCTCAGTACCGGAATGAGTAAATTAAACAATCAGTTTGTCACATAACTTTGATAATTGTTCCTAGAATCGTGTTACGTTTATACATTTTTATATTTTTTCATCTTCTGTCATAATATGCTTATCAGCTAATCTGTCTCCTCCCCACTGTTTTTTTCTGCTATTCTATAAATAAATAAATATTTGTCTCGTAATTCTTGCCAATAACTTTTAACGAACTCATGAAGGTTGCAAGTAAGCACCAAATCCTACTATTCCTACTAATATTATAAACGTGAAAGTATGTATGGATAGATGGATGAATGGATGGATGTTTGTTACTCTTTCACGCAAAAACTACTGAACGGATTAACACATAGGATACTTTTTATCCCGATGTTCCTACGGGATCGAAACTTATGCGGGTGAAACCGCGGGGCGCAGCTAGTAGGCTATAATCTCTATAGTACCTACTATATTTGTATTCAAGTAAGTATTGCGTAATTTCTGCGGGGTTAGGGATCAGACGAGTTTTTTCCCTATTGCTTTTTTTTGCTATTCTATAAAATAATTAATGTTTGTCTCATAATTCTTGCCAATAACTTGTAACTGACTCGCGGAGTTTGTATGTGAGCACCAAACAAAATAGGCTATAATATCTACAGTACCCACCTACCTACTATACGGGTGTTTGGCAGAAGGACCGACACAATTCTTTGAGGGATTGGGGATGTCATTTGCTAGCACAAAATTGTTTTTATTTTTCATTTCTATCATGAATTGATGATATGAATAATATGAATTTTAAATTGATAATTTTCGTTCCTTAACACAATTTTACAACTTCGGAAGCACCTAAGTAATTTTATAATTTAGGGACCAATGTAAATACTCATTGCAGATAACACCAAACATTATTACGCTCTATTTCAACCATAAACAAAAAAGTTGTGACGATATTTCGGGTGATTTAAAAGAAACGTATAAACCTAGCCAAATCAAAAAACCATCAAACCCAAAACAAATAACCAATAAACCTATTTAAATTACCTGAAAACTAGAATTATAAGACACATCCTATCTCTAAGAAAATTTTGTCAGTCCTTATACCAAACACTAAATATGTTTTAACAGAGGTTCATGTAAGTACTGCGTGATTTGTGCGGGGTTAGGGACCAGACGAGCTTGTGATCGCAGTCTGACTCCTCAATGTTCAGGCTTAGATTAAAAGATTATTTCTGTATCTATGCTTTTGTTGGATACCTAGCTTCCAGTTATCCGTATTGAGGGCAAACTCCTTGACCTCCTATTATTACCTCCACTTGACTAGATTATTCACTTCATATAAAATAAGGTTCCCTAAATTTAAACCTACACGAGCGAAGCCACATTCAAAAGCAAATATTAATTTAATTTTAAACATGTGCCAAAGGAAAGTTTTCGCAAATAGACAGAATGCGGTGTCCCTGTTTGTTTTTACGAGGAAATAGTTTTCTGAGTGGATTCGAATCCAGTTTATATGTTTTGCGTCTGGGATTCAAGGATTCAGGGAGTTTGAGAAATGTGCAAGCATTAATAAAACCGCTGCTTAGGAAGACCTTTTCTACTGACCTGTTGAATAAAATGTCATTTAATCTTTGGGCGTCCTACATATTTAAGGCATTTTTCTAATCCCTGTGTATATGTATCACAGTAGCATAAAATCGTATGGAAACCAACTGTCAAAAGCTCAAATCAATATATGAGACCTGGAACGCAGCTGATTATTTCTCACTCGCACTTATTTTTCTCTTTCTCTCTATTTTACATTACTAGGTCATGTATTGCTCTGTACTAAATAAATACTGATTAATTAATCTAAGTGTTCATATGAAATACAACAATCAAATTCAATTTGTGGTTTCCTTAAAGACATATAAATAAGTCCATTTACCGTTCTTATTTTGTTCCATGTGCGGAGTTTCACAAACGTTCCCCTCTTTAATAAATGTTTTTATTAAGAGGGTGTTAAAATGAGGTTCTTAGACAATAGTGCACTGAACGAACAAAGGCGAAAGTCTGAAGTGGCGTAAGTGTACATAGGTCAATCCGTGCCTCCCGCTGAGTTAGAATGATTAATCGTCGTGGGAAGTCCACAACGAGAAAATAACTATTTCTCATCTTTTGAAAAGGCTGTCCGAGAGAAACTGCCACAGGCAGCAGCCGTGTCACGCTAAGTACTTACACATCGATCCCTGAATGCTGATTTTATTAGGTATATTGCGTTTTGACATGCACCCGTCGTGAGCTTCGCTTATGTAAAAATGTTTCCTTCTTTTATGGTTACGGAAACGTTGACAGAGATTAATTTGAAACGGCACAGGTCTTTGAATAATGCTCGTATTTTTTACTTGTTTTATTTGCTACATTCTGAAAATCACGCGATTCCGTCCCAATGTATGGTTTTACTTTCAAAAAGCGGTCAAATTGTCGTTGAAATACTGTTCTACGATACAAAATGTTACAAATACTTTTTAATGTCAGATCATCCTTGAATATCAAGAAAAAATGCTACGAAAGTCGTAAATTTTTATCTCAAAAGCCGTAAAAACGGGCAAGATTGCAGTAAATTGACATCGTATAATCGCATCTTCTACCGTAAAAAATCGATCAATTGCTAAAATATGCAATAGAGATAACAATATTTTATACTGAAGCCTATTGATTTGTGATCAACTGATTTTGCATTTGTTTGTTCTTAACCAAGCAAATACACGGGCAATGTAATTGTGAACACAAATATAGACCAAACTAAATAGATTAGGTTCGGCGAATTGGAAATGGTAGAGAAATGTTAATTAGTAAGATTAGCTAATTAGTAAGTTTATTACTAACCTAATTTCGGCAAACGTGTGATGTAATACCTTGTGTTAAATCATCATTATTATCTAACAACTACGCCGAAAAAAACACACACTCAGTGACATTTTCAACGGTCAACCTATTACGGTTCATAAGATACTGCCCGCTGGCAGACAGACGCACGGACAGTGGTGGCTTAGTAATAGGGTCCTGTTGGCAGCCTTTGGGTATGGAACCCTGAAAAGGATTTGACCAATTAAAATGAAAATAGTTCATTGTAAAGAAAAGATTAGGTAGGTACCTTATTTGTTTACCCATCGCCCATTGATATAGGTACCTAACCAAATAATGATGTAAGTGGGTACTAAGAAACTTCAATCGATCCTTAAAACCCAAGTACCTATATGGTACTTCACGCAAATTGAGCACTAAAGTATTTCTAGTAGGTATTCACAGATCACCACCCCGACATTCAAAATAGCTCACCGTAATGAAAACGATTCTGCTTCAATATCGATTCCAGCACTCGGTTCTATTCGTTAACTAAAGGTACCGCATTATTGATGCGAAATGTTTTAATGGAATCGTCCCGGGGCAAATCGGCTTATTTCCAAAGAGCCAGCCAACACGCGCTGGCTACAAGCAAATAATATGCAAGCCGGCGCAGCTGTGCGCCTAATTCTGCATAGACAAGCTTCATAAGACACGACAGATGCTATATTAATATTAGTAATACACAATTGTTTGACTAATCAACTTCGCCAATTGAAATAGTTTCCAAATTGTCAGTGTTGTGGGACAACCGCTGCAATTTAGTTTCATGTTCCTCGTCTCTCTTCTAAGAAACAACGTTTAATATTCTATGCATATCTCAGATTGGAGCTAGTTATTTTTGGGTTTCTGGCTATCCCAGTAAGATCGACGTGTGTGTAGCACGTCACTATTTTATTTACGATACTGAGTCCCAAGCGGACCCGACACGGAGTGAATTGGCACCGTATGAAGCGACATGCAATCGTAACGTATTGGATTTACTGCAAACGTAACATGTAGCGGACCTGCAGCTTGAAAGCAATAAAAGGCATAATTTATCGATATGCTAAAACATCGGCATGCCTGTCTACAGTCGTTGATCCCCGAAGGGTTATGCAGAAGTATACAACCCGACTATAATAAACTTTTACGTATCTAGTATATATTCTTGTCTCATAATGTTACTTTGCGTAACTAAAATTAAGTTTTTCTAACTGAACAGACAGCTGCGCTGCTGGGGAATTTGTTGCGCCACTTCTTCCCAGCTAAAGCACTAGAAAGTGGTGAAGGGCGGGCGGTTTTGTAATTTTAACGTTCGAAAAGTGCTGATTCTCTGCCTAATTTGAATAAAAGACTTTTGATTTTGATTATGATAAGAGACGAACCTTTTGCCTTTGTTGGGCACAAATCTAATTCGAGATTTGTTTGGAAATAAATCAAATCGCTAGTTACTTACATCATTATTTCAGTCTATATGCTTGGTATAGATCTCACTTCAATGCAATGGATCATTAGATTAATTAATCAAGAATTTCTACAGAACCATTCCGAGAATTCACTCTCGGACAGCTATAATGCTTTCTCGTACCAAAATCTTATTCTTGTAGCCACCGTCCCGTCATATAGAGTACGATCTACGTTAAATAACCCGACGGTATATCGTTACAACTTAAGCTTATTAGCTCAGTTGATTCCATGTTATTAGTCTGACCTCCATCGTCACTACAGTCTAGTCGTGTAAATTACCAGATTATTCCGACGACCATTGTCTAGTAAAACTGTGGGTACATGAATATATACTGTTTCCAGGATTTTGATTTAAAGATCCCGCAGACAGACGGCGCGACGCAATTCTGGTAGAACCATTTCCATGGAGTTTTCATAGAAATTGCTCTACTAGAGTAGCGTCGCGTCTGTCTGTGGGAGCCTTTTGAAGGTTTGGTTAGAAGATTCGTTTGCTTAGTTCTTGGGGTCATTAAACTTGGGTATGAGACGCTACGTACGCTTGCGTACTTTTAAAAGTTGGTGACAAATTATGACTGATGTGATGACTAAAGTGCTGATTGAAAAAAAAAGAACTTGCAGGTCTGTAAAATAAATACACAATCACGCAAATTTTTCTTTCGTAAATCTTTAACACAAAAACTAAGCAATCTGTTTCAGCGACAGTGCTAGAATAATCAGCCTATAATGTTCCCACTGGGACACAGGTCTCCTCTCAGAGGGAGTAGGCCGACATCCACCACGCGGGCCCAGTGCGGGTTGGTGGATGACACATATATTCGAATTTTTGGTTCTAAGACATGCCGGTTTCCTCACCGTTTGTGTTCCCCATGTTTTCATTCACCATTTTGAGAGCAGTGGTGAAGAAATAGTTTAGAATATAACAGAATACTCTTTATTATGTACACAGGAACCACCTATTTAGTTTACATATTATATGTGTGGGTGAAGTCACGGTTATGCACACAAACACCAAATAACGAAAACGAGCGAGCTCTGTGTTTAGTAGTGTACGTAAGGCACGATAGTAATCATTCATTGATGTTACTAAACGAGATATAATATTTCGCATCATATTACTATAGCGACCGTGGCGCAATGGCTATCGTCTTTGGTCAGTGAACGAGAAGTCGTAAGTTCAAACCATGTGTGCAGCAACTTTGTCATTACTTAAAAGTTGAATTTATAACGATTCGATCCCATTCATGGATGAGTAATGAAGTTTGCAACGTTTGAGACAGCCACTATCAACTATCAGGCCATTTCATTTTGACTGTTTAGAAAATAACTACCGACAATTTAAAAAAATTGTTTTCTAGCACCATATTTTATAAAAAATGAGCATTCTTTGTTGTCTGCGAGCTGCCCACTATCTGAACGCACTCCAAAAGGTGGTAGCCGTAAGGCTGATCCGGGGGTACCGCACGATCTCGGGCGAGGCGGCAGGCCTCCTTGCCGGACTGCCGCCATGGGATCTGGAGGCGATAGACCGCCTGTATGATTTGCGCGCGGAGGCACTACGCCGGGGGGAAACTCCGCATCCGCGGCAAACCACGGCGGAGCGGACGGACCTCCGGCGCGATCTCATGGTGGCATGGAAGGAGCGACTTTTACAACCCAGCGCAGGGCACGCCACGATAGTGGCGATAAGACCCCTCTTTGAGGAGTGGCTAGAGAGGCGTCACGGCGTTCTCACCTACCGCCTGACGCAGGTCCTCTCCGGACACGGATGTTTCGGGAGGTTCCTGCACATCATCAGGCGGGACTAGACGCCCGGGTGTCATCACTGCGAGGATCGCCCAGAGGATACGGTGGAGCATACGGTGGAGGTCTGCCCCGCTTGGGCAGAGCACCGCCGTGTCCTCGTAGAGGCGATCGGCAGCGGCAGCGACCTCTCGCGTGCGGCTCTGGTTCAAGCCATGTTCCGGGGCGAGAGGGAGTGGGAGGCAGTCACCTCCTTCTGCGAAGCAGTCATGCTAGCGAAGGAGGTGGCGGGATGGCTGGGGGAAAGAACCTCACGCCTCAGCCGCCGCGGGAGACGCTCCGGGCGTCGGGAGCTGCTTGACGACTCCCGGCCACTGTAGGCGCGGGCCTGCGGGCGGAGAGTAATGGGTAGCTCACCGTCCGATCAGGACCAGGCCCGTGCCGGACGGCGCGTATGTGTACCACGCGCGCCTCAAAGAGATGTCAGCATAAGTGACGGGGCCCGATAAGGCCGAAGCCTGCCGGGGTAGCGGGATAGTCCGAAAGGGCTACCGCTGCCCTAGAACATAAAGGGCTAAAGAAGGAACACGGGTGGGTTTTAGTCAGTAAGAGTCTGATACTCCCTTCCGCTCCACCCAGAGCGGGAGAGGTCATTTGAAGAATTCCCATCCGAAAAAAAAAAAAAAACAACCTATTTTATAAAAAATGGGCATTCTTTGTTGTCAGTCTACCAGTATTTGCATTACTGAGTTTAATGATTGCTACTCGTCACCGTGTGCAGATTTATTTCTGTGGATCCAACATTTATCAATGTTATGTGTATGTTAAAAAATAAGAAGAAAAAGAAGCAGAAATCGTTGTTCTGCATAAGCAAAACTTATCTTTGGTGAAATTATGATTGGGAGAACAATATGGTGACAGAAAACGAAGGTTTACCGACTCGTTATTAGACGAATTTATTTTTATTAGTAGACAACTATGAACCTTATTTTTATGCAAATAATGTTCATATTTGTTAAGCGAATGTGAACATATATAAACCTTAGCATTATTTAGGTATACCGCCGTAATCCTCTTTAAATTTTTAAACAACAACTCGTATTATTGAAAGTCTGGTGAACTGATGTTATTGTTATGCCGTTAGAAGTTGTCGTAATTTCTTACTATCTAACATGTTGATTCAGTTCACCTCTAATTTTACTTTGTTTCAATTTATATACTTACCTACTTTGACAAACTATTTACGTCCATCCTTAACCAACAAAAAACTTTGTCTTTGTCAAAAAAACTGATAAACAACAGTGTTTTACTCATTTGAATGTCTAGTAGGTACGGATAGCTAAAGAATATAATACGTTTAAAACCAGTTTGCATTAAATCATTGTATCGGCAACACAAGTTTTTTTTTGCTAACATACAGCCCACACCAAATTGAACCTTAAAACAACCATTGTGAAGAAGGCATATTGGATGAAACGATACGGATCATTTGCTAATGACCCAAGCGATAAGCTCGCTGATTCCAACCAGTACCAATATTTACCTAATAAAAAAATAAAATGATTTTTTGGTTTTATTTAATTAACTTTCTATTTTTTTGCTTGAGTGATTTTTTTGACCTCAAAATTAATTTAACAAAAAACAAAAAGTAAATAGCGGCAAAACAAAATCCCTCAGTTAGGATCGAACTCATGTCGTTTAGCTTACATCAATAGCTATCGCAGGCGCTTACGCCACTTAGCTATGGTAACCTTGTCATATCAGACGAAAATATGTGCTCATATTCCGTCATTGTGTACCCGTTTATTTTATCTTTAACCGCGTGTGTTTATTACGTATACCCACACAATAATAATGACAGTCACCGATGTATACGCTATGTAACCCACACAATATAAAATGTAAACCAATTAGATTGTTCCAGTGTACACCATACGAGTATAACTTACAGACATAATTTTAATATTAGGGGTTAAAGTATGAAATTGCCGATTTGTACTGAAAAATTGAAATTCGTTATTTTTTTAATGTAGCATATTTATTTAATCAAAATAATGACCATTATTATCTATACATCCCTGCCATCGAATAGGAAGGTCATTTATGCCTTTGCGATAGAACTCTCGAGATCTAGATTCGACAAACTGTGTGAAAGCATTTTGTACTGCCTCCTGAGAAAAAAACTTTTTATCACGTAGAAAATTGTCCAAATCACGAAAAAAATGCTAGTCCGTTGGAGCAAGGTCTGGCGAATCCGGAGGGTGACGAATGATTTCTAATTGCAGTTCCTGTAGATTTAAAACGGTTTCTCGTGCTGTAATGAGGTCTCGCGTTATCATGGAGCAATAATGGTGAAGATCGATTCATGAGTCGGGGCTGTTTCACTGCTAGTTTTGCTATCATTGTTCGGAGTTCGGCACAATAGACATCTGCCGTTATTGCTTGACCAGATCGGAGAAAGCTATAGTGAATAACACTATGCTGAGACCACCAAACAGTTACCATTACCTTTTTATTGGTAAGCTTTGCTTTAGGACACTGTTGCGGCGTTTGACCTGGGGTCAGCCATTGCATTTTTCGCTTACGGTTATCGTAAAGAATCCACTTTCAATCACATGTCACAATTCGTTCCAATATTCCTTCATTTCTGTATCGATTCAACAAGGCAACACAAGTTTCAACACGCGTTTCTTTCTGCAGATCAGTCAAATCATGAGGCACCCATTTGTCATATTTTTTTATTTTATTGATTTGACGCAAATGAGTCAATATTATTGGTAAGGTATGGTTAAACCATGCCGCTAATTCCTGGGTAGTTTGGCTCGGATCGGGTTCCACCATCTCTTTCAATTCATTGTTATTCACCTGTGTGGGCGGTCTTCCACGTGGTTCGTTCTTCAAATCAAAGTTTCCATCACGAAAGCGTTTAAACCAAAATCGTATGGTGCGTTCATTAGCAGTCCCCTCTCCAAACGCAACATTGATATTGCGAGCTGTTTCTGCCGTGTTCGTTCCGCGTCGGAACTCTTATTTAAAAATAACTCGAATAAAAAAACGAAAACTCCATCTTTCTTGTCTAAGCTGAATAAAAAAAACAACTGAAAGTCGATAATCGAATGTTGCACATTTTTCAAAAGAAGAACTTCTTAAGTACCATGTGAAAAAAGTTTCACTCAAAAATCTATGTCAATTATTCGAAGTACCTCTTACAATAAAACGGCAATTTCATACTTTAACCCCTATTATACAAGCACACAGTAAAGCCAGGGGGGGCCTACTCCGAAGTGCAAAGTGCGAATGTTCGGATCGGAGCGACACATGGCCAAACCGAATATTATTGAAAAATGCGAAAAAAGTTCGGATCGGCTCAGCTGGGTCGGGACCATAGTCAATATTCGAAAGAGTGTAGGATCGAAACCAACCGAACCAAATCGTAGCTTCGTAGCAGGAAACGGCCGAACATTCGGCCGATACTACTTCGGAGTAGACCCCCTGGGTTCGAACCTACGAGACGTAAGTCGCGGCCAATTTCACTGGGCCACAACTGCTCTCAACTCAACAGTGCTAGTACCTAACCTACATACAAACTATGCCTTTATGCAGTGACCCATCATAAAAGCAATTCACACATGCAACACCCATTATAACGGTTAATTTTTCACAAATTCTTAGCCACATGTTCGCAGCTATTGCAATTGGCATCAAGCTTATTATGTAAAAAAAAAATATTGGATGCCTTCCAAGTCGACCCATGAAAAGAAGTTAGCTGAAATAAATTTAACAATCAGAGTCATTTGCCGGTTCTTTGTAGATAAACGATGGCCATAAGTAGCAAAAACAGTTTTTTGAACTTGGATGAGAAGGGAAGCACAAAAATAGAATATGTTTCTAAGCATACAAATGAATCTCGGATGTGTATGAGATTGATTGATTAAGTTTTCCTGGATATTTTAGAACAAAGGGATGTTTCTTATTTTCTGTTCGGGTGCAGTAGGTATTTTTAGTGCTGTAGAAGGTTTTACAGTCATTCGTGGATCTTTCACAGTCGTTACGAGTCGTCAGAAGACGTAAGTCGACCGAGTACTATTATTTCCTTTATTTCATTTAAATACATATAATTTACATTTTTTTATATTTTTATAAACAAAAAGATAAAAAAAAAACATTTAAAAATATAAAAATAGTAGCCCACCGGTATCATTATTACTTTTGGTAAACTTTTGTTTCTTAGCTCTTTGGCTAGTTTTAGCTACATTAACGAGCCCAAGCCAAGTCAATGTAGCGTGTGTGTGGTTTTTTTTTGAGAAGAATGAATGTTATGAGGAGTGATTTCTTTGTCCTCAATTTGCATGAACTTTCTAACGATTCTGCAGGTATTTAAAATTGTGGCTTTTTGGAGTGTTATATAAATTGAGTCTTTTAGGTCTATTTATTATTATCGTTACTATTACTATTTTATATGGACTGACTGCATAACTGACCTCCACAACCCAGTTTCTGGGTCATATACGATACCCCTTGGTAAGACTGGCTGTCAGACTTTCGGGCTTCTGACGACCCGTAACAACTGTCAAAGATCAGCCGGGACCAACGATTTTTACGTGCTTTCCGAGACACGGGGGGTCTTGGTATGTAAATATGGTCACCGTGGACCAACCTCGGCAAGCGTAGCTTAACCTGATCGATCGATCCGTGCAGCTATTATTGCCTAGCCACAAGACCAATACCTACTAATAATAGTGATCAGCGTGACTGTTTGTCGAAACGACATTAAGTTTTCCGAACTTGTCGTATACAGCTCTTTCAAGGACTGTTAAAAACTATTAGAACTTTGAAGGTAATAATGAAAGCGCTGCTAATATAATAATAAAATTGAGAGTTGACACCCACACAAAATGGATGAGACACGGGAAATGGATGGGTGGCAATATATTCCATACTACGTGCCGATAGAATTTTCTAAACACTCTTACCGCAGCAAGAGGTAAACCTACGTATTAACGAGTTACGTATAAACTAAGGCAAGTCTACACACATACAAACACGTTAAGCCCAAGTTTCATACAGTTTGCGTATGTAACGCCGCTTGTTATAAACAAAGCGTTGCGTGTATTAACTTTAGAAGTCACATTAACTCGTTAAACCTGTCGCCCTTTATATAACAAATCCCTCACTTTGACAAATCTGATGTGTATCCGCTCATTGTTTGTGACAATACCAAGTCATCAAAAGTTTGAGCGCTCGGTGTGTTGACATACAAATATTAGGCACGGTTCACACCTGACGGAGTTCCTGAAGGATCGAGCGCATTTGATTTGTGGCGATCACGTACCGGAAAACGTAGCGTTGGAAGGCCTCCCACAAGGTCGATCGATGACCTTGTGAAGGCCGCTGGATGCGGGAAAGACAGAATCGGTCGAAGTGTGTGCTTGGGGGATGTCTATGTCCAGCAATGGACGTCTTTCGGCTGAAATAATGAGCGCATTTTACGAGGCAATAAAGGACACTGCCATCTATATATGAACATTATGTAAGCCAGAATCTACACAGATAGGTACTGATGTCAATGTCTTTAGTAATTTGCATTCTCTCAGCTTTTTGTTAATCCGATAAAACAATATATGCGAGTATTTCCCCCTCCTGCGTTTTATTGACTTTACCATAATCTATTTTATGATAAAGTCAACAAAACGCAGTGGGATGCATACGTGTGTACTAGCTACAATATATTGCTCTAAAAATGTTCTGCTTTTCAGTCAAATTAATTATGTTATTTATAATCGCTGACATTTTCCAACTTTGTCAAAGTTAGAGAGCGAAGTTTTACTCATTTAAGCTTTCTAAAACGAAAAACAGAGACATATCAAACAAAATGTAATCCAAGTTAAAATAATTAAATACCTGCTTAAAATGTATACAAATGTTCACATTCACTAAGCTTAATGGCTTTGTACAACAAACAAACATCGTAGAATAATAGTAGAACAAAATATAATAGAAAAGTTTTTACTATGAACATTAACAAAGTACTTAAATGTTCCGAGTGTAGATTTGAAATTTGAAAAGGTTGGACGAGGTCATTATACCTTTGATTCTAAAACTTTCAAAATGGTCTGGAAGTTTATTATTATGAAAAGTAACTAATATCTAATGCTTGCGCACAAAGGTACTTACGTCTGTGGACAGTGACACCAATTATATTGTTTTTTAATCTAATATGTAGGTACATAAACCGTACAGCTGTCGTGATATAGGCAGGTAAACCTAGACACTAACACCGTTTGTCTACCCGCCACCGTCAACGGGACGTCAACGAGAAACGAGATTATTCGAACCGGGCGGGACGTTCCCGCTAACGGCGTGCGGTGGACACGCACCCATAGTAAATGTATGTATCACCACTTCAGCCGTCTTCTTTTTCTCGTTGACGTCCCGGTGTCCTGGCGGTGGAGTTTGTCCATTGGCTGTTTAACGGCCTCACACCTTGTAAAAACAACATAAGTAAAACATGACGCTGGCAGAATAGTCAACATCGGCTCAGTTGCCAAAATGGAAAATAAAATGTAAGTAAAATAATGACCAAATCTCTAATCCAGACCAGATCCACCGACTAGACAGAGACCAAAAGGCCAATTCTCGTAATTTAAAATGTTCAAAATCTAGTCGCAGACTCATCTCGGCGACAAACAAATGTCAAACACTTGTCAAAATGTAGGGAAATTAGAAGTATTTTTGACAGATTGAGACTGAGATCAGACTGTGAACGTTCTTAAAATTACGAGAATTGCCCCTCTGATGTATGAATCAAAAGGAGTACCTATATAAGGATCGTAGCTGGTGGCGTTCTGTAGTTTCTGTCTACGTCGTGGGAGCAGGGCGTCTGTCTTTAATCTAATAATAAACTGTCTCCAAAATTCATGTTAGGTATTCATTAAACAAAATGGCAAAATATAAAAGTAAAGACAACACAAGATTTACCAAAATATTAAATTAATAATACGGAGACAATTCGTTTTCAATGAATCCCACTTACAAAGAGTTAATATTCATTGAATCCCGAAATGTAAACAACAATAAAACATCTGACAGGCCTTGCAAGCAATCTATCACCACTATCAGTATCAGTTGCATCGCAGTTAAAATTAATTTGTGTGTAAACGTTCGTAATCGCCCATTAGCACGTAGAACTCCTCAAAGTCACAGAATTGATAACTACAGAAAGCCGGCTCTATACAATAACCGAAAGTGCACGCACACATAGACACGTACCACAAAATTATGCTTCGTTATTCGTTGCCGATGTTCTGTCATCATCATTGTTATAGCTGAAAGACGTCTTCTGCTGTACATTGGACCAAGGATAAGCGTCGTCACATCGACCGGTCGTGTGCTACTCGCATCCAGCAGATTCCGGCGACCTTTACCAGATCAACCTTGTGAGACCTACCCACGCTACGCCTTCTGGTACTTGGCCGCCACTCTAGAACCTTTCGGCCCCAACGGCTATCCATTCTGCAACTAATATGCCGCACCCTACTTAAGATTGGCAATTTTTCAGGTTATGTAGTTCACCTTGGTTCTCCTGTGAATCTTCTGTACCAATATATTCTGTGTCAAAGCATACCACAGGTAATAAATAATGCAGTCGGTCATTATTCATCGAACGATGTTTTATTCAACGCCTCCTAGTTGGTAGCAGTTATCTCAGTTTATTTGAACACTTTGATTTTTAAATGGATAAGTTTGAAGCCTGTAATGGCGTGTGGTGGAAACTGATGGATGTAAAATGAGATAGTACTTGAAAAATTAATTTTCTTTTGAATATTATGCAGTGCGGGCTTTTATTGAAACTCAATATTTGTTTCACAATAACACTTTTGATTTTTATGATAGTATGAAATTCGAATTCAGTGAAGAAATATGATAAACTTAAAGTTTTTATTGAATTTACTTTCTCTTTGGTCTCGTTTTAAATCATGTATTTTTTTTTTATATTTTAAAGTGCCTTGTAAAATTGGGAAAACTTTTGTTAAAATAATACAAGTACATACCAGCTGATCATTTCCCAGCACCTTTTCTTTGAACAAAAAAAAAATGGTATTACTCAAGATCAGAAAGCGATAAGTAGGTACGAGTAACATACAGGGAACAGGCGAACAAGAAAGCAAAAGATACAAGATCAAAATTGTTTTTTTAAAACCTGGAACGGCATAACTTTCTATCCATCTTATGTAAAAAATGTAGCCTTATTTATAAGAATTATTATCATAATATGAAGACATTACCATTCTTTTTCCGAATATGTAAAGCGAGAGCGATAAATTTGAATTTTGTCATAACGTTCACACATCTTATCGTTTTTTATGTATTCGCAAGAAGTCAGATTAAATGTGTACCTATGAGGACATTTTTATGCCTTATTTACTCACATATTTCTGCTGAGTTTTTACAGTTGCCAGTACTTGATCTTTTACGATTACAAGCCATTTTGTGACAAAAAATGGTCAGAATACATGAATCTGATTGGGAGGTTGAATAAAAACGAAGTCAGCGCAAAAGACTTCACAAATAATAATTATGCCACACATATCGTAAAAAGAGAGAATCGAGCAGTGGTGGCCGAGTCTCAACGGCTGCGACTTACGAATGAAGTTCGCACTCGTCGTAGGTTCGAACTCAAGCAGACAATTTACTTTGTGTAAATTATTTCATCACCACTGCTCTCAAAACGGTGAAGGAAAACATCGTGAGGAAATGGGCTTGTCCTAGAATCAAAAATTCGGAGACACGCCGGCCCAAAGGGGGGGTGGCGGATGTCACACCGCCAACCCGCACTGGGCCCGCGGTGATGGATTATGGCCCACTCCCACTCACAGAGAGGAGGCTTGTGTCCCAGCAGTGGGAACATTGTAGGTTGATTATGCTTATGCTATCGTAAAAAGTCAAGTTCTAGTCGGTTAATCTCAAATTTCATAGTTTCAGATATGGCACGCGTTACACAAGCTGCTATAGAAGATACCATCGTTCGAAAATACTTACTTTTAATTTGCTTTGTACCACGTAAATAGGTACACAAATCGTACATAAAGAAATAAAACAGTAACTTATAATTTATTGGGTGATAATAGTAATTACCTGTAGACATATTCTAACTACTTAATATACCGGTAAATGTATGTGATTTCAATAACGATGTAAAGTTTCATGAATAAATAAACATTTAAGCCAAATCAATAAATGTTGAAACATATTATATAAATCATAGGCCGACTGTCTATAGGTTATGTCTATTTAGAACACAGGCTAAATAATTTGTATAGTCAGCAACAGAAAACAGTTCGGTTTTTTACAACGTACAGAGCGAAATGTTTAGGTAAAAAAAATCGCAACAGAAGTTAAATTTAAAGAATATTAACTCTTAGCTATTAAATGAAAATGCTGAAAGACAATGTTTATGAAATTTTGTGTCAATTTATGTGACGTAAAAAGAAGTGTTTTTTAATGACAAAGGCGTCGACCATTCTGCCAATGTCTAAAGTAAGTCGGAAAAGCAAGTCTGCAAAATAAAAAAAATTAATTATTAAAAATAATAACAACAAATTAAACCACAAATAAAATTCTTCGATTGATACTTTTGAACGCAATGCAGATCTTATTGTGTTAGTACGGGAAGGATTGTGGTTAACATTACCTAGACATTTTATCTAGATAGTTTGTACTCTAGACAAGATTATCAGTTCATACCTACTCGGTACGTGAATGTTTTAGGGCTTTCCTGATTCGTGTATTTCGGTGAACTCCATTCTCGGATTTGGTCCAAATCCTGAATCGCACCGACGCTTGAGCAGGTGTAAAATGGCGATAAATGGTTCTTGTGGCTATATCGTACCCCTATTTCCAGTGGGTTACACATCAAAACTTACTGAACGCTGCCACTGCACCGTATAGCATTAAAGTTTTCATGAGGAAGATACATAATTATATGACCGGCTGGGTATTAAACTCTATTTCAGTAATTGAGTGAAAAAAAACATCGTAAGGAAACCGCCATGTTCTATAACCTATTTTAAGCCATGTGATGTCTACCAACCCGCACTGGGCCTGCGTGGTAGGTTACGGCCGACTCCGTTCACAGAGAGGTGGCCTATGTCCCAGCAGTGGGAACATTATAAACTGATTACTGTGCTGATCTGCCAGGGCCGCGGGTTGTTCGAAAGAGAAACCGTGGCCCCTGGCACAGGCAACTGAAGGAACACGGGTGGGTTTTAGTCAGTAAAAGTCTGACACGCCCTTTCGCTCAGCCCAGAGCGGGAGAGGTCATTTTATGATTTCCCACACAAAAAAAAAAAAAAATTACCGTGCTGATATTATCGAAAATCAAAGTTTTAAGGTTTTTTCTAAGGTATGTTCTAAGATTCTTAGGTAATCCAAGGTCTCAACATATCAATAAATCTTTCTAACCTTTTCCAACTTTGTTGAGGTCAGCTTCCAGTCTAACCGGATGAAGGTGAATACCAGTGTTTTACATAGAGCGACTGCCTATCTAACCTTCACACCACAATCGAGTTACTGGGTAACACGAGACGCCTTGGTAAGACTGGTTGTCGGACTTTTGGACTTCTGACTATCCGTAACAAGGTCTCAACATATGAGGTAGTAAAATAGAACGTGAGAATTGACGTCGTCAAAAATGAGCAAATAACGGCAATGAGGGTGTCACAATCTGAAAATGATGTTATCATAATCATCATGATTGACAAACAGATAATTTTAATATAATACGTCGATTTAATTATAGCAGTCACTAAACGTCCAACACTGGACAAATATCTGAGGTACCAAAGTATTTAATCAATATTTATTAAGATTTAAGTCCCAGAAAACATAAAAATCAGTAATAAATACAGGTCATTTGACGAGTAGTTAGTCCAAGTTGAGCAAAATGCTTTAGGCACCCACAGGGAAGGTCTGTGGGTGTCTAAAGTACTTTCGATTCTCATAGGATTTTCTGCCGGGAACTAAATAGAAATCAAACCAATCGTACATTGAACCACAACATACATACTTAAACATATTACTATAAACATACTACTTACATCAACAAACGCCAATATCAGACTATGTACTAATCAAACACGAAAATCTGTCTGGAGCGATCCGAAAACCGTTCAGTTCTAAAATAACAAATATCTAAATATAAACAGTCATTAAAGGTATACGCTTCATCGTTTACACATCGCGTACACTCATAAATGTTTTCCTGTATTGAGGCGAACATCTCATACGTGTCTAATTATTTTTGGAACCGGTGCCCTACTATCGGTACCCACCATATTACCCACCGCCGTCCTGATAAACATGACTCGAGGAACGGAAACGAATAACCAACTCCCTTTAAATATACAACACGGCGGCGCAAACTTTTCTACTTTTCTTTTATGTGGTTGAGTAACACTTCTTACCTGTGGTTGAGTAACCAGTGAGATTTACGTTATCGAGAACATAACGCAAACAAATAGTAGCGCAGGTTCAGTAACCCCGACATGTGGTAGATACTCATCCGTTCATTCTGCAAAGCAAATCCAATGGAAGTGAAGGCGGAAGATACTAATTGAAACAACAGTAGATATGTGGTTTTAACTTCAAGCGTATTGCTATCGTGTGTTCTAGGTTTGTGTAAACATCTGCGCTTTGTAGGTATTCATGGTGTAAATGTTACAGAATAATATGGAGTTCTATAGACTCTATGCTGACCGATGTTAAACAAGTCGAAGAGAGAAAAGTAAATTACTTTATATTTTGTAATTAAAACCCTTGGGTATTAATTAAACTTATGTGACTTGGTAATTACATGATTATACCTTTCCTTCTTTTAGATGACGAGGTCTCAACTCTATAGAAAAACATTACAAGGTCACGGAGTGAACGTTAAATTTTTTCATTTGTCTTTACGAGATTTCGTGTGCGATGGATGTTTTTCCAATGCGAATATTTCAGTTTTCCTGCTTGACTAATTTCTGCTTTCAGCCGACCTCGATACCGTTACTGTTTTTGACAGATCCTCACATCGGACTCGTAAGTAAAAACATGTTTGGAACGTGTGTTGATACCAAGTTACCATGTTCATTTACAGTTGCAATATCGAACTAGGTTAATATAATTACTTACAGATCATTTTATTTTTATTGTTTTGTATTTACATACATATGTAATTAGTAAGCTGACAGACCTAAAATAATATTAATAAAGTAATGGTAATAATATGTAGGTTATAAAAAAAGAAGGAAAAGAATCTTAGGGCATCAAAGACTTCAATCGAACTTGATAATGAACATGTAAAAGTATATTTTGGAAATTGTTAGTAAAGTGTTAATGTTACGGTCGATTCATACTAGCGCATAGTCGAAGCGCAGCGACGCGACACGTCAATCTAACAGTTAACATGGAAAATTCACCTTTATCTCTACAAGGTTACACAGCGCACCGGTCAGCGCGAGCTACCATCGCAGACGCACGTATTCCGTAGAATGCGCGCTAATTCGCGCATCTTTTTTTTCTCCACAGAAATATGTACCGTTACATTGTTGAGATAAGGGTGAATTTTCTGTGTTATCTGTTAGATTGACGCGTCACTGCGCTTTAATTCTGCGCTAGTATGAACCGACCCTTAGTTTACAGATGCCAGAAACTGAAAGCATACTTATTGTAAAACATTCCGTTATGAAGTTACAAAATACACGTGTTTTAAAGGTTTGATGTCCCAACAGGGTTTGTGTTTATAGATTGTTGTCAAAAGTTTTCCGTTTACAGATACCGCCGACATTGTTTCTTTAATCGTCCCCTTTCCTTTCATTCGGAAGGGGTTATAACCACAAAAGGACGGGAAAGGAAGGAACAGCGGTTTCCCGCTCGGTTCAAATTCATTCACCAAAAACAAAACTCAGAAATTAATGTAGACTAGACAATAATGTTTTAAACAATTACGGTTGACCTTAATGCCCCAAAACGTCCTATAAAGAAAATGTAAACAGTAAGCGGTAATAATCCGCAAACTGAATATTATTTTAGAGTAGTGTCATACAACTTCAAAGCGTACTTTGAAACTACCATTTTATACCGCATTTGTATAAACTCACGAAGATGCAGCACAACAAACTTATACATTTTAACATAATAACGAATGCTGTTCATATTATAAACAAGGAAATCCGGTTTCTGCGGAGCGTGAAGTATATTTGTCTAGGTAAGATTTCAAGACACTAAATGGGAGAACGTCACGTCGCCAGCACTTGTCCTCAAGTTTGCAAGGTACTAGAGTTCCACATCGTGTCTACAACTTTTCACATAAACTGCACAACTTTACACGGCGCCACTTATAACAAATTGCCGTTTTCTATTCAACATATTGAAATTTTTGTAAAGTTCGCATGTATTCAACGGATTCTCTTATTACTTTTAGTTAGTGTCCGAAAAGTGCGATTCTCCATTTTCTGTTTGCAGTCCAACTTGTGCCTGGTCCTACAATAGTTGGCCAGGAAGCCAGGAGTTAATTTTGTAACAAAACGTGACAGTTTGAATAGATGTTTGTTCTATACTATCAACTTGTATCAACGTGAAGCTCATAAAGCGCGTTCAAATTCGTTGTTACACAAACAACGTAGACTTTGACTACCCAGATGTATTTTCACAGTGACTAATTCTCGTGTACAACAACATGTTCATCATTAGCAGTGTGTTGTGTAACTCCGTGCAGTTAAGATATGCTAATTTAAAACCTCAAATTGGGTACAAGCCCCGTACAGTGGAGTGTTGTGGCGTTGGTGTCGGCGGTGCGTTTGTAGTTGTGGGCTGTTCAAGAGCTGATGTTCTGCGTAACAAAGCATTTGGATCGCTTAACCGGTGTTTGAGATGCATACCATGCTAATTATCTTACTATTGTGTGACCTGTGTGGGTGTAAACTTTGCAGATACTATTGTTTCATTAGACTTAGTCATGTTTGTGCAAAATGGTTGTTTCTTCAATTACGGTATCTGCGAGTACTGTATGAAATAAAACAGAAATTTTAATTTCAGAAATCTAAATGGGAAAGGCCTTTGCCCAGCAGTGGGACAGTATAGGATAAACAAAAACAAAAAAAAAATGACGGAGAATTTTCTCTAGGTATAGGTCGCTACAGAAGTTTTACAGTGTGATATCACAAAATAGTAACGAAGAATTTTTGTGCTTTTGTCTGTTTGTCTGGATGTATGTTCCGGATTGGTGCAAACACAGCTGAACGGATTTGGATGAAATATGGCACACAGGTAGGTTATAGCCTGGATTAACACAGAGGGCAGTTTTATTAAGTTCCCGTGGGATATTTTCCAACATCCATGTGAAGCCGCGGAAAAAAACTAGTTCCTTCATAAGTTACACCCACTTCCCGATTACGATAAAAAAACTATAGCGCAGAAATCCAATACATAAAGGTCTTTTGTTGCCGAACAAACCTTGACTTCCCACACAACACCCATGCCAGTTCTATTCAAAAACATGAACATCGCATCTATATTTATAGAAGACAACAAATAAAAAACCCCTTTTCTTAAATTATTTGAGGTTTTCGTCTTCATTATAGGTAACCCGTATCGGTCATAGGGTTTCTTCAAAATAAGTTACAAAATGTAATTATAATTTTAAAGTAAGTACCTACACTATCACAAAAGGTTACCCTGTAATGATATTATATGTAAGAGAGAAAATAAATGAAGTGCGTGCCTACTTGGTTTTTCGCATAGATATAGGAATGAAGATTTCTATGGTTTTTCGAGACTTCGCCAAACGGCTGGTCGACTCTTCACATGGCCAGAGGGCTGGCCTATTTTTTAGGAAAATAATCAGCATTGCCATACAACTTGGCAATGCTGCCAGTCTTTTTTGCAATTTTTCTGTTGAACGCGATGTCAACGCATTTTTTGATGCCCTATTTGAAAATAAACAAATAAACGATGTGTCATAAAACCACCTTCACCATAATGGCAACAAGAAATAAGATATTCCTTTCATGTATTGTGAGAGGTTTGTTGGGTAGATACCAAAACAGAAACAGAAAACAGCGTTCTTTTACTTTTGTCAACTCACATTTAACTATCTAAACGTGCAACAAAATATGTATATGTATTTGCAGATCAGAGTGGCGGTACAAACCGTGCTGTGGATTGAAGATAAGCGACCGGATTAAAAATTCCCACCAAAAATTATACACTACTTACTATAAACCCAAGGTCATAAACATAAATCCACGTGACTTCATACACGTTGAGTATAACTACCTTATTTTTTACGGTTTCCTCCTTTCTCAAAAAGATTTTTCCCAATCGTGTAAACACAGATTTCGTAAGGATTGCAAGTTCTAACTACCCTGTGACAAGACAAAGCAAACAAATGACCGAAAATCCATTAAGTACAATTATTTATTCTAAAGCCAATACTTATTATCCTATTACAAAAGTAAATGAAGAAATTTGAAGACAGCCTCCCAATAATTTGTTCCTTCTCTTTCAATTACGCGGAGAGAATGAAAATAGGTATCGAAGTACAAAATGTCTTAGGAATAAACTTGGATTATAATTTTTTGGAGAGCATTGTGGGCTCAGTGATAACGGCCGCGTCTTACGAGTGGTAGGTTGTATGGCCGACCCCAGACAGACGCTTTACTTTGTATAAGTTTTTTCATCACCACTGCTCTCAAAACGGTGGAGGAAAACAGCATAAGGAAACTGGCATATCCAAGAACCGAAAATTCTAAGACATGTGACATCTACCAACCCGCACTGGGCCCACGCGGTGGATTACAGCCCGCTCCCTCTCACAGAGAGGAGGCCTGTGTCACAGTAGTGGGAACATTATAGGTTGATTATAATATAATTTTGTATTTAATTTTTCCGTGTAAAATAAGTCAGTGAAAATTATGAAGAAGTTTGTTGTAGCATTAAGATGTAATGTTGAGTTTTAGCTTGTGGCTAAGTAATAACAGCCCTGCGTGTCCATCAATCAGATTAAACTACGCTTGCCGCGGCTGGTCCGTGGATAGGTGACCAACTTCACATATCAAGACCCCTCCGTGCCTCGGAAAGCATGTTAAGCCGTTGGTCCCGGCTGTTATTCGTGGATCGGTCGTCAGAAGCCCGAAAGTCTGACAGCCAGTTTTACCAAGGGGTATCGTATTACCCAGTAACTGCGTTGTGGAGGTCAGATAGGCAGTCGCTCCATATAAAATACTGGTATTAAGTTGCCTCCGGTTAGACTGGAAGCCGACCCCAACATAATTGGAAAAGGCTTGGCTGATGATGATGAATTTAGTAGGTAGTGAGTGTGCCACTTAAGGCACTGTAAACAAAAAAATCTAATCAAAAATAGGAATAGAAACCATTAGCACAACATTTCGATCCAAGTAATCAAACTAATCCAAACAGTGTTTAATTCATATCTAGCGTGTCTGGAAGCCATATGTGCGCTTTTAGAATATTACACCGAACATCGTCTTGTTTCTGGCCAAATTATAGTAGGTAATCCATTACCTACCCGGCCAGGACTAAGCTTCCAATAACCTGAAATAATTTATTTAGATTAATTGAATAAGCTTTATTGTTTACCATAATACACGGCGCACATTATGCGACATGCGACTGCGACAGCTCAGTGACTAGACGCAACGACAGGCTGCAGCTAATCCTACTAATATTATAAACGCGAAAGTTTGTATGGATGGATGGATGGATGGATATTTGTTACTCTTCCACGCCAAAACTACTGAACGGATTTGGATGAAATTTGGCACAGGTTAACCAGGTAATTTTCGCAGCGTCTAGACCCTAGACGCCCGGTGCACGCGCACAACCGATGACAGTCGCATGTGACAGGTCAGCGTCTTGTCGTCGAGCCGTCGAATTCGCATGTCGCATAGTGTGCGAGGTAGTTAACGGGAGTAGTGTAGAATCAACGTTTGCTTTAATTTAAAGAACAAAGGTACTAAGTAGTTACAGTGTAAAATATATAAACATAAAATCCAGTTTAATGTAAATAGCTATCTGAGATAAAGTTCAAGATTTACACCTATCTGTTACTGATTTCTCAATAACAAAACTTCAAAGAGCTTATCTGTGAGAGGGATAACACTTTTGATCAAAAGTGTTACTGAGGCGCTAAAGCCTACCTACAACAGTTGATCCGAGATACGTCAAATGAAAGATAGATAGCTACTGGCCGTTAGCGATGATGATGTTGTTTGTTACTAATATGTATATGTCGCAGTAAGATAGTTGAAACAGTGATCTAGTTATATCCTTAGGGTTATATCTATATACCGTAATATAGTTATATGAAAGTGGTTCATAATTGTCTTACTAGAAATATAACTACTAAGTACTACCTCCAGAAATTACCCCACTCCATTTTGTTTTCCTAAAAATATGATTGAATACTCTTATATAATGAATGTGCCTCTTTTTGAATCTCTAATAATTCCTATTTTGGGGTCCAAAAATACTAAACAGTCAAGTAATTGTTACCGCTTTGTATGTAGCGGCCGGCGAGCGCATACAAAGTGGTAACAATTACTCCTTCGTATCCGCTCGCTTTGCTCGCTCGGCTTGCGCTGGTCCTTAGATTTAACCAAACCTAATCCATTTGGTCGGGGTGCTCTAACTGGCGACCACGCGTAAGGCGAATTGTTCGAACTAACTAGACTTCGACCAATTCAGCTTACGCAAGGTCGGTCACAGTTCTCACCTAACCTAATCCATTTGGTGGATCCTAGCTTAGTTACCGCAATCAACGATGAGAAAAGCCAGAAAATTAAAAAAGGCTCATTTATTTGAAAAACGTGTCTATCATTAGAAGCCCAACAACTAGAGAGGTTCAGTAATTTGAAAAAGCGTATATAAATATGTTTTTGAGGACCAGTTAAATATTCCCCTTAATATTATTAGTTTAGATGTACTTAGGTATGCCTAAGTACATCTAAACTAATAAACTTATGAGTTTATATATGAATTTAGTTCAGTCAAAATACAATCTTAATTTAACCTAAAACTGAGTGTGTGCACTTTAATAACGGCTGTTTGTAACATGTCCAAAGTTTGACCAGTTGAAATGCACTCAGCTTTTCTCGTGAGTATCATAATTACGTTTCTACTAATTGCTACGAAGTGCTACGAATCATAAAGTAATATTTTAGTGACAATAGTTATTATGTAACTATTTTGTTTTATTAGTTTATCGAATCCATACCTAGAGGTGCTCGTGGTTAAGTAATAACAGCCGCAGGGACGATCGATCAAGTTAAGCTACGTTTGCCGCGGTCGGTCCGTGGATGGGTGACCACCTTTACATATTGAGACCTCTCCGTGCCTCGGAATGCACGTTCAGCAGCTGGTCCCAGCTGTCATTCGTGGATCTTTGATAATCGTTACGGGTTGTCAGAAGCCCGAATGTTTAGACATTCGAGCTTCTGACAAACAGTAACGTGGAGCGACTGCCTATCTGACTGGTTGTTAGCAATGGCAGTCACTCCACGTAAAATACTAGTTTTCAGCTGCACCCGGATAGACTGGAAGCCGACCCTAAAAATAGTTGGGAAAAACCTAGGCAGATGACTTAGAGGTGCTTACTAACAAAGCCGTCTGCTTAAGAAGGATTTTAAACGTACGTAAGACCCGTCTTACGTACGTTGAAATTGACAAACAAGTACCTGCACCCCAACTGCGAAACACACATTCTTTCACCATCCGAATAATTTTGCAGGAATTCCTAAGCTTTCCTCAGCTTCATACGTTTGAAGAATTCGTCTGCTTGACAATGTAAATTACGCAATAAATGTTGTCGAATTGTCAAAATGACATACATTGAAATATTTAGTGTGTTACGTATTTACCCCGCAGCTCTTATTTATACATGAACGATACCCCGCAGGTAGAATCACCACCTTGACGCATGCAGCAGGTGACTGAATCGCCACCCTGTATAAGGTACCACTATCAAATAATTAGGCCCATATATTAATAATAATACTCTCACAGGTTGCAAAGACCGATATATGTATGGCGAGGTGGTTGCGGTGTGACAAAGTTACGCAATTACTGGCACCAACGGATTTAGGAGCGGTCCCAAAGCCGCAGGTACATTGCCGACGACGGTCGTTCCCACCTTCGCGCCAGCACCACTGCTTACTCACATCATTAGCACATTACCTACGTGTTGGTTGCTGAAAACTTTCTTAGAAATGTCCAGAGGACAATGACCGAAAGTCGTACCAAAAAGTCTCATGCATCAAGATCAAGATATTATAGTAATTATTTTCATAATTTTTTACAGCGTTACGCGTCGGGGATTTGATTTCGAAACAGGGAATTTAATTTAAAGTAAAAATGTGTTGATATTGTTTTATTCCCTTTACATGAGGTTCCGTTTCAAATGACATGATTAATATAACCTTGAGTTTTGAAAGTCTCATGATCACGTCTTTCAAAAAACATGTAAAAAAATTATTCTACGCTGATTATTATGACATTAATTATGACATTGATTAAAAATAACTAGATTAAAAAAGAATAGAATTTTTATTTAAACGATTATCATTTTTTTTGAGCAATAATGGCCGTTCGTGTATGACATGTCAAACAAAATAAAGTACCCAGCTTTCAGGTTACTTTGTTTTTTTTGGAAATCTCCGAAACCTGGTTTTATTTTACAAAAAGGACTTTTGCAAGAGTTAATAATTATGATAAGTGTAGTCTATAAAAAACAAAGTTTCGCTTTGATGCAGCATGGTACGGGATTGCATACATCCAAGAGCATTTAATAAGTTTGTAGGCAATTTGTTTTAGGTCAATATATTCAGATTTTTTGCGGTCCTGAGTGTTTCGGAAGGAAGTAAGTACGTGTTGAGGTATCATCACTTCCGGCACTTCAATGCCGGCCCAAATGAAAAATGGGAGGAGGTTTGCAAATTGAGGAAATGGGTTGTTGTTCTTTCACTCATACAGCGGTTAGTCCATTACAGTCCATTAACACGTTCCAAAAATACATACATACTCATTTCGTAGGAAAGAGTCGACCATTCTATATACAATCTGTATTCTGGTAACTTTGAGCTACTGAATGATATTTTTTTGTACCAACACAGGTTTGGTGCGGAAATAGTCGGTACGTGATGCATGTACAAACGCATTTATTGAATTCAATCCTTTTAGAAGTTATCACTTTGATAACAGCCTGAATTTTTTTAAGCTATTTTGAGCCTACCTATATTTTTTGCATAACAATGACGCTGGCCATAGATTTTATATGGATCCGTTCACACTTGTAGGTACAAGTGTAAACACGTGTGCGTTTATGGTATCGAGTTGTTTGAAACAAGTTTCACACATACCAATAGAGTAACTGGAAACCTGAAGTCGTCGTTTGAAGACCGTTGCCCAATACCTACATAAGGAAAGAATGCTCATGAGCGTCTTTGGCTGGAATTTAAAATACATAAGTATTTGACTGTTGGTTTTCTATTTTTTATAAGCCTATTAATGTCCCACTGCAAGGCAAAGGACTCTTCACATACAGAGAAGGCACGAGCATCACCACGCTTGCTCAAGAACGGTTGGCGATTTCTGACTTTTAACTATAAGTCCAGGTTTCCTTACAATGTTTTCCTTCACCAATGTCAATAATGTGAAAGATAAACTAAGAAAGTAGGTACAGACGAATTGAAAAAGTCACATTGTTACCCAATTCAATCAATCTTCCCAGCCTTCACAACTACGGTGGTTTTCAGTCTAAACGGATGCAGCTGAAAATCGGTATTTTACATGGAGTGACTGCCTATCTGACGTCCACAATAGTTGCTGGGTAACACGATACCCCGTGATAAGACTAGTTGTCAGACTTTTGGCCTTATCTGACTACCCGTAACGGCAGCCGGGACCAACGGTTTACTTTCAGAGGCACGCAGGGGTTTCGATATGTAATAGATGGTCACCCATCCACGAACCAATCGCAGCAAGCGTAGCTTAACCTACCATAAACCCATGCGGCTGTTATTATTTAGCCGCGAGCCCCTACTCCCAAAAGGCTGCATTGACCTAAATAGATTGGTCGTCACTTTCGGGAAATCCTTGTTTCTGCGTAGCTTTGGCCGGGCACGATGAGTTGATTGATTGAATAGACATTACGAATTCCGTTCTATCGCCTATCAATCGCTCCGTGCTACGTGAATAGAGGATTGCGTCATTACCTCGCTTTAACTAGCATTGTTTCATAACAATTCTAGCTTAATCGAGTACTATACTCGCATTATTGTGACATAATTGTCCGGGTATTAACACTACGTACACTAACAATTCATGATTATTTCGTAAAATAATAAAATTAAACAGATCATTAATTTTACCCACAATAAATAATTGTAACGTAATTGCTAAGAGCTATTAACATTAACTCAGAACACGCCAATATTACATTTTAATTTATTTGTAAAACAGTTTTCAGTTTACAATATTACCTACTTTCACTTTTATACCTAACCAAAAGGTTTTTTAAATCTGAATAGTTAACAAGTTTGGATTTAAAATAAACCAGGCTTTAAATTTAACACACTTACATAAGCTCTCGCTTTTTTCCTAGAGGGTAAACGGAATCAAAGACAAATCGTTTATTTCAAATAGGCACATAAAACGCACTTTTGAACGTCAAAATTTACATAAATATAGAATTCATTCTTATTGCCCCCGAAACTATAGAACATTAAATGCTACGAATTCTACATGTCATAATTATTATTTATTATGCTTTTTACTTCTTAGGCTGGTTACCCCATTCACACACACTTGAAGCTGAACTGTTGAGAGCCTTTGTCTGTAGTCAGCGATTTTTAGGGTTCCGTACCTCAAAAGAAAAAACCCTTATAAGATCACTTCGTTATCCGTCTGTCTGTCCGTCTGTCAAGACCCTTTATCTCAGGAACGCGTGGAGTTATCAAGTTGAAATTAATATGAAATACTCAAGGCTGCAATCTCATGAAGCACAAGTAAAAGAATAAATCTGAAAACCGTAAATGTGTTGTTAAATACCTACAAATTTGTACGAAACCTTCGGTGCGCGAGTTCGACTCACACTTGACCGGTTTTTTTTTCATTCAAAACGGTGATTTTGATTTCGACGCTACCTACTTCGTTGGTTGAAGAACACTGAACGAGACACAGTTTTATTGTTACTACGTCTGGGGCTTTAGTGTCCCGTAAAGTGTTAATATAATTACGACCATTTAGACAATCCGCGGTACTACCGCTGCTGCATTGCTTATAAATTTCCAGGCTGTGGACATCCAGTCGCTTCTTCAGCGTGTTGATAATGTCATTAATTTCCCGATACTGGCCGGCGTCGGCAACCTGATTTTTTTCTAAATGTTCACGCTATTAGCGTTGCTCGCTGTTACGAGGTTTGCTAAATAACTAGGGGACACTACACTCTGTTATCACGATGGTCTATCTTGTATTCATAATCAACAAGGTATTTTTTTTTTCAAACACAATGCCGTTGATCTTTTTGTAAAATTTCATCGCTCACAACAACTTCTTGATGTAGGTAGACATAATTTTGTTTAAAGCGTAAGAATCATGACGAATCCTAATATTCACTGTTTTCGAACTTGATTTCTAGGAAGTATCCTAGTAAACAGTAGTTTATAACACAGGAAGGGGCACTAGATATTGGTCTAGGCAAAAAAATAACTGGTTTCGTATCCCCAGTTACAGTTAGCCTCCAATTTTCCGACGATACCCGACTCCCTCGCCTTGATTGGACCGTGAATGCTAACAGTATCGAACTCGTCATTTAGCTATGGATTCATAAAGTTCCCATTTAATCGTTGCTTGTTTCTCCTAGTAGATAAGTAGGTAGGTAGTATGTTTATTATAATGGTTTATAGCAAAGCCGCTATTTCAATATATCAACTAAAAAATTAGATGCAGTTGCATATTTCTGAGCTTTTTGTTTGTTTAACTGTTTGTTTTATAAAAATAAAACGATTACGCTACCAAACTCTGATGCAAAAATAAAACTAGCTAACTATCAAATATTCAAAGTTATCACGAAGCTTTTATGATAAAAATATCTGAAAATGCATGACAGTAAACAGTAGAGTGAATTTCCAATATAGGTTTAACCGTAGGATGGCTAGATTTTTACAACTTTAATTTATAAAATGATCCGAAAATATAAAACGTCCATTCGTTTTTGTAGTTCTTTATATACTACCTACTACTAAAATAGTTAGTTAGTTATATATTGTATATAAGCATTTTAAAGTTTAAATTAAATAAACACAGTGTAAATAACAAAAATATAACGCCAGTAGGTATTCCTATCCAAGCTTTGTGTATTGGAAAATTCTTATTTAACAATGGCTAATTAGCTTCATATAAAACTCAGCGGGTTACGAAAAAACTTCCCGACCATTTATTTCACGAAAACAGCCAGAATTCGATTAAGCCCGATTAAGGGATAGCTGAAAACTTCAATGCTGCTGAAAAAAAAATCCTTTTTATCGAGGCAGCATTATGAAGACGGTAGGTGAAAAGAGTAAATGGTGCGAAATAATCCGAACTCTTAGTTCTCCACTGCTGAAAACGAATTTATTGCCCCTCGATACTCATACAGGCGAGTTTTATTGACACCTTTAATAACAAACCGACGGCATATGTATTCGGCAGATGCCGATACTGCATTAAATGGCTTTTATTATACACATTGTGTCGGCATTCGTCGGTGTTTGGTATGTATTATACAGCACGATATTTTGTGTGTTCAATTTTGTTTTTCATTTGTATCATTTGCATATCATATTCCAGATTCCGGTGCCTGACAAAAACGCGCGTAACAGCTGCTTGTTATTATTGTGGTCGACGGAGGCTAGGCTCGTTTGCGCTGTTTGTGCCTTAGGGTACCTTGAAGTTGTGTTGAGTTCGTGTAACAATGCCTATCATTAGAAACCACAACGGGTTGGTAATCACAGGAAAACCAATAGTTACATCTCATTGTGACTGTGACCTGTTTCGTGGATTACTGTGTTAATTCGGGTACATTAAAAATAATAAGGAGGAGGTAAGATTGGATGTCACCTTATAATTATGAACATCGTTAGTTTATAATCTATCTCGCAAGATTATAAACTATCCATAAATTGTGAACTGCAATAAACCATTTACAATGACAAATTGTGAACTGGTATCAAACTTGGATGCGACTGCAAACAAGCTGTCAAGCAACTGCGACCAACTTGGAAGTAACGCTCGCCGGCACCGTTCGCTTCGCTTGCTCAGCTCGCGCGCGATTTGTCACAGTTCTAACCGAACCGTACCTAATCCATTTGATCAGGGTGCCCTGGCTTAGTACTGCGACCAATTCGGTTACCGCCAAGACTGACAAATCAGGGACGGCTCACAATTTTACGGGTTATAAAATCGGACAGATTGTTAAACCTGTCGGTGCAGGATTGTTCAAAATTTGACGGTGTGACATGAATAAATTATAAACTATTGAAAATGAATACGTTATATTGTAAGCTGCAATCTAGCGAGATAAATTATAAACTAACGATGTTCACAATCATACGGTGACAGATACACAACACATATAATAATAGGAAGGGTAGCAACACAGTAACAACAAAACAAAAAAAACAACTTCAAACCAACAAGCAATGCATTTCTGTCAAGCGTAAATAAATAGCCATCGAACAAAAACGGTTTAAATCCTTGATACGCATGCTCTCGACACGAAGAAAATTACATTATAAAAAAAAGGGAAAATTCCAAACTCCGTTTCCGTCCTGACAGAAATTCGAAAAAAAACCATGGAAAAATCACAGTGTTGTTAAAACTTGCACGTAAAACTGAGCGGACTTTTGGTGTATTCGTTAGTCGGTTGCCATGCATAACGTAAGCTCTGCAAAACATGTCTGACGAAAGTTGTGTATTTTCGCATTTCCATCCAGGTAGGTGACATTTCTCTTTTATTTAACCAATGAGTCGTGCAGTTTCATGCACAGATATATTGTTGTGTATGTGTAAGTTTGAAACAAAAGTCATGACTGATAGATTATGAATACCGCTATGTTATAATACAGATAATTCAGTGATTTTTAAACACCTTTTCAAACATAACTGGTACAATGTGGGTGTACACCTCTGTCCAACCCTTGGGGGAATATAGGAGTGATGTTATGTATGTAACACTTTTTATAAGAACTGTAAATCGCTGACTGAGTCAAAATCAGAACAAAAGATCTAAATATTAAATTCGCAAATTATACATACAGGATGGCAGGGACATCGACGCGCAAACTGTAACCATGGATTCAGCACATGAGTTTAGACCCCATAGGGTCGAAGTTTTTCGTCGGTTATTAAAAAAAAATTGCTGTTCCATACATTTTGACCGCGTAGGTATTGCACTTTTCTATGAAACAGATAAAGTGTCCCTGCCACCCTGTATAATAATGGATATTTTACAATTTGCTTAATGAATTTATAAATACATTAAATATAGGGCTTGCCTATGTATTTTTAGCTTAAAGAATCAGCATTGCCATCCAACGTGGTAATGCTGCCAACCTTTTTGGGCACTTATCCCATTGACAGCGATAAGGACGAATTTTTTTATGCCTAATGAGCTCCTACCTTTTTCTTATTTTTTTTTTTATTATATACTTGTTTATATATATGTATTGTATATATATATATATATATATTTATAAATGTAAGATGAGCAGACCAATTTATTTTAAATGTTACATTTAAAATGTAAAATACCTATGTTTTATTCCACCACAATAATTACTAAGTTTCATGAAAATTTAATAATTTAAATTTAAAAGCATCAAGATGATAGGACCTACTGCAACCAAATATTATTTTATCTGTCAATCAATCTGCCTAGCCTTTTCCCAACTATGTTGGGGACGGCTTCTGGTCTCACCGGATGCAGCTGAATACCAGTATTTTACATGACTGTGACTGCATATCTGACCTCCACAACCCAGTTACTGGGTGATACGATACCGGTCGGCGGTGTGATACCCCCGTGCCTCGGAGGTCCTGCACCTGATCTCTCTCCGGACGTGTCGGATTGCCGTCCCATCGGACTATGAGAGTGAGGGAAGTGGGAGTGCACCTATGTTTGCGGTCACACTTGTGCACTATAATATCTCCCGCCGCTAGTATCCGTTGGGATTGGTTGCCGTGGTCGGAATACAGTCTGGAGGACTTTAATACGATACCCCTTGATAAAACTGGTTGTCAGACTTTCGGGCTACTGACAACCCGTAAGGACTGCCAAAGAACCACGAATGAAGCCGGAACCAAGGGCTTAACATGCTTCTGAAGCAAGAAGGGGTCTTTATTAGTCTTGATATAAGATGGTCACCCATCCACGGAATTATCGCAACAAACGTCGATCAACCCATGCGGCTGTTATCTATTACTTACCTTGTGGGTAAGTGCCCCCTATGCTTTTATCTGTATTTGTAATAAAACAAACAAGTTAACAGTTATATTAACGGTAAAGAGAAATAAATATAACTAACAGTTTTCAGCGCGCTTGTAAACGTCGTGGATAAATTGAAACCATTTTGAAATAACAAATGGGCGATCGAGTATTTTTGCTTTTTTTTTCCTTATGTTCAAGATAGGAAACGGGAAAATACAAAATGCTATCAAGCTCGTTCCAGTTAAAGGTAATGACGCCTTTCTTCAGAACCTATACTTTTTGTATTAAATTGTCAACGCTCACTGCAATAGTTATCAACAATGCACGTCTTTTAGTAGTAGATTCAGTTTTAAAAGCAATATTAAATTGAATAAAATAAACTGGATAAACCTTCTTATACCAAATTATTGAAATTAAAATATAACAACCTCATCTAACTAAAACTTTTAACAAACTAAATAAAAACGCAGTAATTACTATTACCTGGTACTTTAGTAGAATTTCCGGAATGAAAATATTTTTTCTAAGTTCCACCTAAGTATTCTTCGAGCTTAAGTTTTCAAAAAAGGTTTCAGGTAGGAAAGCACAGCAAGGTAAGTACAAGTAACTCTGTTTAAATGAAATTGGGTCAGAGCCTCACTTTTGTCCAAACCGCGTAAAATAAACGCAACTAGAGGAAGTTGACTTAAACCGCTTGAGGCCACGAATAAATTTGCTTCAAAATCATTTCAGAACACGTTTATTTTTCAAAAAGGAAATGTAAACAAAGCCGAACTATGTACCTACCACTTTAAAAATGTTTTATTCAATAGAAGAGAGTTAGGTGGTGGCAAACGTTTCATTATTCTAATGCCTGCGGTGGGCGGTGCCTAGATAGCCCAGGTGTTGCGAAGTAAATGTAAATATTTTATTGTGGAGGCACAAACAGTGCCTGAGAGATCAATAAAATTTGTTTGTTTTGTAAAATGCTCTCTGTTGTCTGCTTTATAGATTGCGAACATGAATTATTCAAACATACGAATGGAGGAGTACCAACAGGCCATTTGTTTTAATGTTACGCCTGATGAAACGAATAACTTTCCCCTTTTTTTCGCCAATACGATGTTATGTTTATTAAGATATGATTAATTCCGGACTTCGCCAATGTTTGAACATTCGCGTCCTTTTTCTGCCATCCCATATGACCAGTCATTATTGGATACACAGGATTTTGTAATCATTATACGTGAATATTAATTTGGGTAATCTGTCATGGAAATGGGACAACTAATTATCTAAAGCAAGAACAAATTTGAATTCATTGATTAGATTTTCTATTAGCGTAAGTCTCATTTGTTGTATTACTTAGACTTAGAAGAAATTTAATTATGGTACGGTCGCGGTCATTAATGTAGTATCACCTTAAGGACTGTATTGCTGTGAACGCGCGGTAAAGGCCGTACTTACGTCTGTGTGCTTATAGTGATGTATCAACACAGCAGAACGCTCACCTCATAATTCGCACACTGGCTGGCGTCGAACAAAACAAAAAACATACCGTCGCTTTTGCACACAGACTACGTAATTACGAACAAACATGGTATGAACAACCAAGATCATAATCTTGGTTGATTCATACCATTGCTAAAATTGAACTCATTACATCAAGTACCAATAGCTGGTAGTCCAACGTATTGGATTATTGAACGCATAGGTCTGGGCTTCAATTTCGAGTTGGGACTTTTATTTTTCTTTTCCAACAATAATCTTTATCGGTTATTTTGTTATTAGTTTTTTATAGATTAATAAACAAGAATCATAATGTAATAAATATTTTATTTTCATTATTATATTGCTATTGTAATACGGGGTTAAAATAAAAATGTTTTATAAGTGATTCCAAAATGTTTATTCGTTATAATTTTATAAACTAAAAAAAAGGATATAAATAAACTTCTAGTCAAAACAGTTTATTTTCTCATAAAGAACAATTTATTGACGTAAAGGAGGTAATCCGTGAACGTGAAAGAAGAAAGTGAAAGTAATATAATAATACTGTGCTTTAACTACTAACGTGTGTACCCATGCATATGTAGCATCTTTACTGAGATACGGCCTTATTATTTGGGGCAACTCAGTAGACGTGGAAAGAGTTTTTAAAGGACAGAAAAAATGTATTCGGGCAATGTGTGGAACTCACTTTTTAGATAGCTGTAAACCGCTATTCCAAAAACTTAAAATACTGTCTTTACCATGTCTTTATATATTTAAAACTAGCATGTTTGTAAAAAAAAATTATAATTTATTTGAAAAAAGCAGTTACAAAATAAATAGTCGAGTACGTCACAAAGACAAATTGAAACTGCCCCAAATAAAATTAATGTTATACAAAAGAAATATTTACTGCATGGCAATTATTATTTTTAACCATTTGCCAAATAACATTCAAGATTTGCCATCGTCGCTGTTCAAAAGGGTGTTATTTAGACTGTTATTGGACAAAAATTATTACAGTGTTAAAGAATATTTAGAGGATAAATCGCTAGTAACATATTAAATAAAAATTATTCTACCATATCCAACACTAACATATCTTTAATATTATATTGTTGACATAATTATTCAATATTAATGACATGACATATTATAAACACAATACAATTTCGATCTTTATTACAGTAATATTTATATTTTATTAAGTGATTCATAAGCCTTCATTTATAATAGAAATATTTGTACGCCATAGTATGGCAGGATATGCTGGAACCAAAATTGTAACATCTATTGTACCATATTCTGACAAATAAACATTTTTGTTTTTTTTTTTTTTTTTTTTTTTACTCTAAGAAATCACAACTAGCAAATCTACCCACGTAAATAAAAAAAGTGTGAACTCCTTGTCACAATACAATTAAATTACTCAGTAGTACTAATTTTTGTTTACTGCCAGTGCGTTCGTTTTAACTTTAGTTTGCTATCTCAAACGTCAAAGTTAACAAATCGTATTTATTAGGACTTATTGCGGTTATAGCTTAAGTATGCATTATGAAAAGAAGATTGAGACTAAACCTCAAAATAATCCTTATTACGGATATGACACAATATTATTTTAATATTACTAAAATCAATTTGTAATTTATAATTTAATACTTTGTTTGTATAACCCCCATTATTATCAATGCTATCAAGTAAACGCTGGTGCATGAATCCAACAATATTGAAACATATATCTGTTCCTCTTAAATGTTCCTATATTTCCATGCAATGCAACTTCAACTGCTCATCAGATCTCTCATTCCGTGCTTCCCATCGCTGTATCTCAAAATGTAAACGTTCTTGTTTATGTTTTTCAATCAAATATGGGCGAAACTAAAACCAGCTCAAAAAGCTGGTTTTCGTTTGTTTTCGTTTGCACGGCGAACGGTTTGTAAAGATGTGTCGAATAATTGGGAAAAATATCTCGTTGGTATGAAACCACTTGTTTCATTATTCACTGACTAGCTGGAGCCATCTTTTGACCCTACGACTTACAGTAGGTATTTCTCTAAAACAAAAAAAGAGTACTGTTAGGCTACTAGCAAAATACGAATATTACCAATTTGAAACAAAATTATTTTGAAAATAGAAATGTTACATATTATTATTATTATACTTAATGTTATATTTTATATTCATCTTTTTTTTTTTTCTATTTAAGCTTTATGATAAATATAAAACGTTTAAAAAAATAACTAAAAGGATCAGCAGTTATACTTTAATTAGAAAAAAAATCGATAACATAATTAAATCATAATACTCACACTCAGTCCGGTTTCATCAAATATCTGTGATATTATAATATTAAGTCCACTTTTACGCAGCGCGATAATATCTGCTTTCATCTCAATATTTAAATTTCCTTGCATTTCAAAATGAACTACAACACCGCTAATAGATTAAACACACGTCACTAATCTACAATAACAACCAACCAAAAACAAATAACGTTTTATTTAGTCGCGGTGAATGGGTCGTAAGTTAACTGCATCTGTCTACCTTATAATTTATTTATTTAGATTTCTGTGAGTATAATCATAAAGTTTATCGAATTATGTGAACAAGGCGAACAGGATACGGAACTATATTCAATAGCGTGATTATTCGAGTAGGTAATTATAAAAACATTTAAAAAATTATCACCGCGCGTGAGATTCGAACCCACGGCTCGCTACGCATGAACGTGCTTACCAACGTATGATAACCGCTAGGCTATCATGCCATTTAACCTAATGGTTGAATTTATGAACTACAATCAGCTGCAAGCGAATGTGAGAGTGTGTGTCTATAGTATAAAAATTACCCATTAGAAGAAGGTCGTAAGTTAAACAGAAGTGTCAATCTATTGCTACGTGACACTGTCACTCCACTTTTGACACTTACTGTACATTCAATGTAACCTAGAAAAGATTTACAAAGAAATTTTTCAGAACAACCGGAAACACTACAGAAAAAATAGGTCACCAATGATAAAGCAATCTTAACACGTAAATACGTATATCGTATTTCGTATATCCAATCCGCATCCCAGACTCAAATAAATCCAATCTGAAAAACACTGATATAACTTAATCAAATCCAGACAGATGGTAATATAAAACCTGCTGAGTATCATTTCCTGAGATTCTTGATAGACCCTTAACCGTACTGTTATGGTTAATCGGGATACGTCGGGATTACAGGCAAGTTACAGGCATGCTTAGGTACTTCGGGCAAACATAACGGCGCGAGCTCGAAAACTCAATTACTGACGCCGTTTCAAACATTACCTACGTATGTCTAGGGTTACCGCGTGTATCAATATCTTGCAGGGATTTGTCATGGAGATATTACACTCTTAGGTATAACGGAAAACGGACTTTCAACGAAGGCACTTTAGTTGTTGCGAGTTTGATTTGGCGTCATAAACAGCGCAGGTACTCGTATTATTATTTCTTGCGTCAGACGAAACCAGCTTGACATAATTATTTAACAGTAAAAAAATTACTTTTGAATTGAAAACCACTCCTTTTTATTTATTTTTTCTAGCTTGCACTGTCCAACTCCCGCGTAAAGGCTTCCCTCCACTTTTCCATCTTAGAAATATAGAAATTGTTTGATTTTAATTTTAAACAAAATTGTTTACTATCTAGATGTTTCTAAGGGGTATTCTTGCTTGAATCCTCGCAATACAAAACAAAACTAGCCTACAAAATAGCAAAACCAAACTGGTCCATTTCAAACAGCCCTATGCGTATAAATCCTTGTTGTAGATAATTTCTGCCTCTACCATTATATCCCACGGCATTGTGTGTGATAGGTAAGCAAACTGTAATAACGTAAATATGTTTACATGAAGACCTTTAGGGCGTAACTCCACGAGACTTTGTAAACTATGTCGTGCATTTGACACTGTAATCCGTAAACGTTACTCTATTTGTTTGTTAGTACTTCATGTTGGGTTACATAATATTTAAGGGCAACTAGTTCATGTCGCAAAAAAATACGTGTTCTAATAGAAAAATAAAACTGAGACATACCTATTGTCGTCGTCGTTGGCCGAAAAATCCCCGCGCGCGATATGCTGGATTCATTTTCTCCTCTACCGATCATTATTTCTCCTGACAGTTCATTTTGTTTATATGTATGTATTAGTATTTATTCTTGTATTTTATAGTAATTTCCGAGCTATCTATTCTGTATGTAGCACCTGCCATGTTTTGTCTCTGCATATATTTAGGTATATATATCTGGTTGACTGGTAGAAAATGTCTCAGGCATTTAGTCCACCTTTGTACCGTATTTTTTTACTTGAGCATAAAGTTTTAATAAATAAATAAAATATATTATCTCAAGTAAAGAAATGGGCAACTTCACCACTTATTATATTTATACTTCAACATAATCCACCTTCGGCAAGTAACATTATAGATACTTATTCGTTACAAAACATTTGTACACTCATACCCCAGGCATACGGTACAGACAAAATCATTTCCTATTCGTTTGCAAACACATCAAGTCAGGTTTCGCGTCTCACGTTTTGTTAGGGCGTTAGTAGGCAGTTATGATTTACTCCATCATCATCGGCGTACAGCAGTCTACTGCTGGACGTATGCCTCTCCTATTGCACGCCTTTCAACTGGATTTTCGGCAACTCGCATCCAGCTGCTACCAGCCACCCCGCGATGATCGTCGCTTCACCTAGCCTGAGGGTATGCTACCTTACTTTTGCCGATTCGCAGTCTCAAGAACACGACTACCCCAACGGTCATGATTTACTGGTTACATATTATTTTAATAAATTATTTTAGTTTAAAATACAACCTAAGTTACCCCTCCTAGGAGATACCGTCTTCCCCAGCTCTAAGACACACTCTTTCATAAACATTTACTTGTTAAACTCGTGATTTTTCCACGTAATTAATTTAGCTTTTAGATTTCAATGTAAGCAGAAATTAAAACCACAAAGCCAGCCATGTCCGCCCGTTACAGTAAATGAGCTAGTTACTTTTATCTAATTACGTTATCTATGAGCCACTTCGGTTTATATCTGTAGTTTCCAGTTAAGAATAAGCCGTCCCATTCTTTTCCCTCCCATGGGTACGGTAGGGCGATTATGAGATCATATTAGGTAAATGGTACCTCATGGGTTTTGTGATCGAAAGTGAAGATGCTACTCGTACCTAAGCAAGATGCGGGGCTTCATTCTGCAATCAGGCAAAGTGTTGTTTTGAGTTTAGCAATACTAAGTAGTCAGGATCATAAATATATTACAATGAACCGCTCGGCAATAATATCGAAGGTCAATTCTCGTAACTTAAAACGTTCAAAATCTAGTCGCAGTCTCATCTTGGCGACAAACAAATGTTAAAAACTTGTCAAAATGTAGGGAAATTAAATTTATTTTTGACAGTTTGATACTGAGATTAGACTGTAAACGTTCTTAAAATTGCGAGAATTGCCCCTTTCATGATTCATACATTAATATCTGTCGTCAAGATGAAGACAAATATATGCGATCATATGTGAAAGTGTAAGGCTTAAACAAGTTGTAGAACAAATATGTGACATTGAAGGAACACCAAAACAATCTGACGAGACAAGCGACGCCAAAATATAGAATGCTGCATCTGCTTCAAAAAGATTTGTCATCTCTTAGAATGCTGAAAACTGAGCCAATGTTGACAATTGCTGAATTCCCTTCCGGCTTTTCTAGCATGACCACCAACGTAACTTCTATTGAAACCATATATCTACGTGTGGTAAACAGACTGGTAATCACAGTATCTTGATAACAGAGAACGGAAGAATATACTCCAATCCTCTTTAAACAGCTCCTTCTTCGGGCTACATTACTAAAAAGCAACTGGTCGTCATGAAAATAAAACCGTTTTATTCGCAGTCGTGTGAAAATAAACGCGTTGGATTTTCTTAAAATTTCACTTTTGGCTCGTTGGACGGGCCGAGTCTGCGAGGATGACGTTGCATTATGCATTTTGCTAACGAACGCGTGCTGTGAGTGCCGCGTACGGAAAATTTGAATAGAAAATGTTAAACTGAGCAAAAGTTTTCATACTTTTACTTAGAGAGCTTCTAAAAGAAACCTAGAGTGGGAGCTAAGTTGGACAAGCACCGTTCAGCGCGGTTCCGGTACTAAAACACTCTATTAGTGTCCATACAGAAAACATACGCAGTTCTACTAAAATCCGCTCCAAAATGTATTAAAAATTCCCACGAAAAACACTGATGAATTCGCAAAGTATCTGGGGACGCATGAAAAGCAATAAATCGCACCAACTATCACGCTAGGTAAGTACTGCGGCCGCGATATAACAATGATATGTAGTAATGTAGAGGATGAAACATTATTATGCGATGCACTCCGCACATTTACTGATCAATGTATTTCCATCTCTGAACTAAGTTGCTATTACTCATTCGGTATCCACGCGTGGTGATTTTGAATATCATTTGGCATTGGTTCGTTAACTCCGTGGTAAGCAGTGATGTACAGGCCGAAATAGGACAATACCTAAATAATAAATGATTTTATATCTGTAAGTCGGTTTGTAAAAACACTTTTACACGTCAATAATATTTTTAAATACTAGAGGAGGTCAGCGTTTTCTATTTGACTACTCTGAGAAGAAAGGCCGAAACAAACTCAGAGATCATAGTCTCTTTTAAAGTCCAGACATAATCTTGGTCAGATCATGTGAAGACCACATGGTATTCAGACGAAGACCGTTAAGACCATTAAAAGACCATTTCAGACACCAATCTACATAGATAGGCGTCTGAAATGGTCTTTTGAGGAAAAAACCACATAGATTGAGTAGACCTGTTCAATCAGTGTACGCATTCTTCAGTAATCGTACAGCTCAACTCAGAACTTAAGGAGCTTTACAACAGCTACCCTGTGAAATATTTATCTATGTGCAAAATCACACCTACACAACCCGAAGAATCCGTCATTTTATAGCTAAACAGTATACCAATAACGACGGAACCCAAATATATCATTGGAAGCAGGCCTGTTGTTATCCACCAGACTGTAACTAAACATTTCTTGGGAAAAATAAATACCGCTTAGTTCCCGAAGCATTCCTACTAAGATGAATGACTGGACAATAATTCGGAACGACAGCATAATTACGAGTACACCAGAGACCGGATAAATCTTAGCCCTCCCTAGAATTGTATCGGTCATCGAGATTGGCGAATAGGTACTAAGTGAAAGTGATGTATTGATCACTGGCTGCTGGATAGGCACTTTGGTTCAACGGTATTGTCTACTGGGAATTCTGATTGATGTAGAAGAATATATGCATATTTAAAAATATTTTTTGTTTTGTTTCAGAGGAAGACATATTTGATATTAAAAGATGTCAGGAATTCAATCATGCCGTGAGGTTGGGAAACTGTATCTTGGGATATTCTATTTAGCGAACAAGAAACTACGAAACTCAATCCATCTGTAAAAAGTGTTTATGAGGATTTCACCAGACTCCGTTCAATATAGCCATAAGAAGACATATTTTTAGCAGTGAATGATTATGGGCTCACTGGATTTATTAACAAGTTTAATATAAAATATATCTGTCGAATCGGCTGTTTTACAAAGCCGTTAGTTGTTTTACAAAACGATTCCGTTATGTAAAACATTGCGCTACGTTTAACAAAACTGCTACCCACGCTTAGACGTAATGCAGAATGGTTTATCTACAGTCACATAAAACTCTGATAACTTTTTATTAAATTGTTCTTAAAATCACTGTTTTCACTAGAGTTAGGGTTATTTTCCCTAGTATTACTAGCTTTATGTTTCGGATGCCATTATTGTTGTACACACAGAGCCACGAGCGACAACGTTGAGAACTAACATTTACTACTACTAAAATGTCGTTTCGTTTGAGGCTGTTTTACATACACTCTAATCGATGACATATGTAAAACGTTTATGCAATTCTGCGTGTTAAAGTTCATTGATTATGAAAAACCACAGAACTTCGTTCAGCTATTTTACATAACGTAGCTGTTTTGTAAAACAACGGATTCGACAATCCATCTGCAACATATGTACCTACTAGAATGTCAATTCCCGTAATAAAAAACGTTCAAAATCTAGTCGCAATCTCATCACAGCGACAATCAATGTCAAAAACTTGTCAAAAATGTAGGGGAGGTATTTTGACAAATTGAGACTGAGATGAGACTGTGAACGGTCTTAAAATTACGAGAATTGCCCCGCTGATCTCAGTCTCAATCTGTCAAAATACCTAAAACCCTACATTTTTGACAAGTTTTTGCCATTGAGTTTGCGACTTAGATTTTGAACGTTTATAATTACGGGAATTGGCCTTCAGACTGTGAACGTTCGTAAAATTACGAGAATTGCCCCTCAGATGTCCTTCATAATACTAGAATGATAGTATTTACGACAGAGTGCCCGCTTTGTTCATCTAAACTAGTTAGTTTAGATGAACAAAGCGGGCACTCGGTTGGAAGAAAGAAAAAATGTTTATTTTGCACAAGCAAAACGCACTTACAAAAAAATACATTAAATATACACATACCACGTAGCCAAAAGCCTCGTATTCAATCAATTAAAGTTTGACAATTTTATCCATTGTTTGATGTCAGGGCCTGGGACTAAAGACAATATACATTGCGTAAATGTTACGACACTGGCAAATGACAACAAACAAACAATCAAAACAAAAACAAGATGCCGATTGCAGAGTGGAAATATAACTACGTTTGTAACAAACAACAATAACAAAAACAATTAAGCCGTGCGTCGAATCTGTGCAAAAACAGGTCGTTGCTCAACAAAATGAACCTATCGTTAACAACGCTGATTTTCAGCAACTACCTACCTCTCGAATGACGTAATGACGTCCCCCAGTGTGACATAATCAAATTGTTTTAAAACATTTATTTACAACATACCTAGACTCGCCTGACCAATAGCTTGGTCATAACCGCATATAAAGTCAGGGATATTAATTTTTAAGCAAATTGACCATCGTTTGAGATAACTATACAACACAACAAATTGACGTACGGTGTCAATTTCCTTAATATTTAATTCCCCTGGCTGTATTATTTGTAGCGAACTAAGTTTGGCAAAAAAAAATTAACTTTTGAAGGAGCACAATTATATAACAAATTACCTTTTTTTTTTTTTTTGAGTATGGGAAATCATCAAAGGACCCCTCCCGCTCTGCGTGGAGCGGAAGGGAGTGTCAGATTCTTACTGACTAAAAGACACCCGTGTTACTTCCTTAGCCCTTTATGTTCCAGGGCAGCGATAACCCTTTCGGACGATCCCGCTACCCCGGCAGGCTTCGGGCCCCGTCAATCATGCTGACATCTCTTTGAGGCGCGCGTGGAACACATACGCGCCGTCCGGCACGGGCCTGGTCCTGATCGGACGGAGAGCTACCCATTGCTCTCCGCCCGCAGGCCAGCGCCTACGGGCGCCTGCGGTGGGGAGTCGTCACGCGGCTCCCGACGTGACAAATTAACAAATTACCCTCACGTATAAAAAGGTTGCACTCATTCAATGCATTCAAAATTCAATTAGCTGCATATTTAATCACAATTAACACCCTGCCTAAAAGCTGAATGCATTGGATGGGTGTATCATAATTGCTACCGTGACGTCTGTGACGAACTTTATATAATATATTATTTTAAGCATTGTTCTCATGTAACTGACTTTGTGTCTTTTTTGAGAATAAATATCTTTAAACCTATTTACCATGTATGGCCAAAAACATATAAAAAGAGATGAAATGAAGATATCGGCACCAACGTAAACAAGTGCAATTTTATCGAGGTCAGGCTTACTCGAATCCAGTTTACCTACCTGTTCCAAGAACACTCGAAATTTGTCCCAATATTTTCCCACAAGCATCGGAATATTCGCCCCATTCCTGCGGTATGTCCTGCGACTTACGTGACCACTGCCACTTCACTTTACCGAATCTTCGAGTTATATTAGAGGCCGCAATTTTCCGTCGGATCTCATTGTTTCGGCTCGAAGGTATACGTTAGAATAATAGAGATTTACGAGTACAATGGTTTCTGCTATTTGCTCAAGCCTACCTTATATTATAAATGCGTGAGTGAGTTCGTGTGTATATTACGGCAAAGAGATGACCCTGACAAATGTAAAAGCGACTGCAGCTGCTGGTGACATAATATTTTATTATCGTTTATTTTTTTATGTTTTATTCGCTGCATTTTTTTTGTATTCCATTCAATTATATCCATCGAATTCCATAATAGGTATACAGCGCTTGAAATTATTTTCCAGCATTCTTGAATAGGTGCTCATTTTCAGGGAATAATCGAGTATGAGCGCTAACACGTGTTTCAATTCTATAGCCGTTCCATACTACGTTACAATGAAAAATATCCTGAAATTAAACATGGTCCAAAAATGTAATCGTCAATTAAAATCGAGCATCCTTGTTGTCATTCCAGTAATTGGATTCTGTCTCACATCGCGTAGAGTAATCGATTCTAGCAAACTATCTAATGCCTAATGTGTATAGGCCGTGCACATATCCTCTTTGATAACCTTTCAAGTCTTTCACAAATTTAATATCGATGAGCTAAACGATTGCCACATTGCATAAAATGAAAACGATGTTTAAGCAAAGCTATTTTGCTCGTAAACTTTAGAGATTGTTCGCAGTTTGACTAAAAGGTTTAGTTATAGCACGAACAAGTTTCGTACACGAATAGTTTACACATGTTCCTATTCCCAAACCCTTCGTTTCGAAAACAAAACTCCGTGGCACAATCCGCGGGACTCCCTAAAATTATTTACCTTTCATTCCGTTCACTAAATGAGTAGGTTTATTGGATTAAGTCCAGGAAGCTTTGCCCTTAATTGGGGCTTTCCGACAAATAACTTTTCTGTTTTCTCAAACTCGGACGGCTCTTAAATAATGTTCTTAATTAAATTTGTGCACAGAATGAAAATAGCTTATGATAATTACTTATACGTAGTTGAGCTGTAATAGGGAGACCCGTTTTGATTGTTTTCATTAATCTACTGCTTACGTAACTAATCATACAAATTTTCCTCTTGTTCTACATAAATTATGAAAATGTACTAGTAAAACTTTGTTTTTTTAACAGATGCCTTTTCTGTTGATAAAATACAGGTAAAGCTGCGGTTTCCCAGAAGAGCGGTAGCCGCCATATAGCGTGTGCAATTTGCCGGCGAATGACGTCACTGAAACGTTATGTAGGAAAGTAAGTTGGTGTGTGTTCCTAGAGACACTTTTTTGACACCGTAAAGACAAACCCCGCTGCTATAATTTTCATGACAGCCATCACTGCAGCCGTCTAAATATTTTTTTATTCGTTATCGGATCAGTCTTCATTTCTAACCTGCCTTAACTAAAGCCGGTCGAATTAGATAAATGAAGAATGATTCAATCGTTGCGAATTGCTTACATCCTTCTGGTAATAGAGACTGACACACGTAAACTGCTTCGAATAGAATAATTATTGAATGTCTATATGAACTGAGTAGGTACTCAAGTACACTGAGATCCGAACACTTTGAAGTGTTGTTTGTTAACAATATCATTATAGTATTGGTTTCATTGTGTATTAATAGAGTTAGAAACACGACAAAGGTTGTTCGTAGATAATAACTGTATACAATAACCATGTAATCTAATTACACACGTAATTGAATAGTACAAGTGTGGAGGCCATTCGGGACTTACATGCGAAAAGCTTTTAGTACGTACAAAACTATTTATACTCACCTTCCACTTGGTTCACGAAATGAATTTTATCGAGTTAACCCACTAAAAGCTTTAGGGCCAATTTAATCATTTGGTCCAAATGGGATTCGTTATTGGTAAATAAGAAATCGTTACGAGATCGTGAATCTAATACACCTACTATCGCGCTGGTCAGTCTATATAAGAAGTAAAGTTTCGTGTTCGGCCCAGTCTTAAAATGCTTTGTTATAAGTAGTAAACAAAACGTTATGATCAAACATTTTGATAAAAAATTATTTGAAGGGAATCTAATTATCGCCATATTTCTATGCTCCTCATGCTGTCACAATCTATACATACAAATAAATAAAATTGAAGTGTCTGTTTGTAAAATGCATGTGAAAGTATATACGGTACTTATAACAAAAAAAACATTTTATAAAATTGTTGTCTGTCGGTCTGTCTGTTTATTTCTTTCGGCTAATCTCCAAAACAGCTGGACCGATTTTGACGGGACTTTCACTGGCACATACCTGATGTTAAAGTTACTTTTATTTTAGAAAAAGAATTAGGGTTCCACGCATTACAATTAAAACCCATGAAATCCAATTTGTTTTCCGACATGCACGCGAACGAAGTCGCGGGCACAGCTAGTTTATACATAAAGCTGTCAGTTATAGGCAACAACAATTTGGCTGTCATTGACTTTGAGGAGAACACAAAGCCGTAATAATGGAATTGCGATAATCTCGGACGCCATTTTATGCTTGAAACATCATAAGGAAATATTATTCGGTAGGTAATCATGTATTTTCATCGAAGAAGCGGGGATTGTGATTACCGGGTAGATCAATCGTCCGATTCCGGGAGTCTTGCGACGAACGTGGGATGAGTGACGGTTCAATGAGCTTATACATTGTGACCTTCCAGTGCCTTGGGTAGCACGTTAGGCTTTCGAACACCCATATTATGTAATTGTTACGGGCAGTCCGGCAAATCTAAAAGCCGGAATTCATCTATCTATAGGTAGAATATACATAATGCAACCGTATCCGATACGGATGGAAATTGGCTCCGGCTTTAAAACATTCAAGGGGAGACGAGAAAAGTTAGTAAGTGACCATATTTTAAAAGTCAAAGTTTATATTATGAATCTATTAGCGAACAGTGTGATCAAAGAAGAAGGCCCTGGCACCAAGCCAACAAGAACTCACCTACCTAAGTTGTAAAAGTCAGTTGAGGAAGCTGCATATAAACGACGAGTTAGCTACTTGTCACTATTGGGCGATGGTTTAGTGCAGTTTGTTGGTCCGATCGTATCGGTCAACGATTGCGCCGACCAAAAGTAGGTCACCGACGGAATCTCGCTCCGAATTGTTCCGTTTGACGTTTCCTGTCTCCGACAATCGGTCAGCATGTGGAATCGTACCATTTTTTGTAGGCTCTTCTATTTGTGGTTCGTGTGCGTTCTCTTTGATAAAACATCTGCCTCCGGATATTGTTGTTCAGTTGCGTCCTACCGAAAGTTTCAGATTATGAAGAACCATGTATTTCGGCGCAACGATACGGGGTTTGATTTAGTGATATTGACTCACTTCACGGCTCAGACGCCACGGTTTATTATCGAGATATTTCTGCTAACGAGAGGTCTATCCAGCCTATTTCGGGTTTCATTCGTTTTTAGTCATGATCTTCATCACAGTCACAAATAAAGCCTTTCCACTTTTCAGTACATTTCAGTTACAAATCTGCAATGTCATCAATATGAATGTCTCTTCGCCTAATTTCTTCTCCTCAACTTTCTTACCACTCAGCAGTCTAACAGGAAAATACAGGTATACCGCAGCAGGCGTTGTGAAATCTTATTAAACTTATTCAATGAAGCGAAGCAGTATTACCCCATTGCATGCGGTAAAGACCATTCACGAGAACATTCCCAGTGGTTCTTATATAAGTTTTTGTAAAGTTATACGTAGCTGTAGGTACTAGGAGTACATAGTGCAGTTATACGACACTGGTGCGCCAATCGCCGCTGATAAAAAGTTCCTGCTGGCTGCACAAACATCCGGGCACGCCACACTCAATTACTAGAGTTTGTAGTACAAAGACTTTCCCACATTCACGTGCTTTCTCGTTTCATTTCCTCCGTAACAGCTTATTAACCTCTTTTCAAGATTGAAAAAATACGTAATAATAATAATTGTAATATTTACGCGGAGTAAACGACGTCAAACACTTTAAAATGAACAGTCTATTGGTAGTTCTTGTTTATAAACACACTGTGAGTTGTTTTTATGTAAGAAGTGAACGAAATGTCTGGCTCGATGTTTTCGTTGTTTTGCTAACCGAATATGGACACTAAGGTATCCAAAATTTTAAGTATTTGTTATCTTTCTGTTCTTATAACACTATATTTTAAGTTTCGAAAATGTTCTCAAGTAAGTAAAATCTTTGAACACATATATAAACGGATAAGAAGAAAGGAACAGAAAAATACGTACAAAGGAGATGCTTATTTCTAAAGAAATCTCTTCCAGCGTACCTGCGATAGGAGAAGATAATGAGTCTTTAAATTGTATCTCCTGAATGATTCAACGATTCACTAAAAAATATGTTTCATAAAATAATACTGAATTTTATCTTCACCTCTTTTGAGATGTCAATATAAATAAAATTGTAACTTATTTATTAATTTGTTCATCTTTTGATTAATTTGATTAATTCTGGGGTTATTCATTAAATGATTATTATAGAATATTGATTAGGCGTCATTAAGTTAAAATCTAGAATTAGATTTAACGACGCGACGCTATACATATACTTATACCCTTACCTATGTTGATGTTGCATCTAAGACCAGCACAGACATAGGAAAGCGCAGTCAAAGGCTAAATATACAGCGACGAAAATAACGAACGAAAAGGTCTTCCATTGGTTTAGTTTAGGTTAAAACGATGTCAGTATCTCAATAAATGTTTATTACATTAAATTCAAATTAGCAATGGGATTAATCTTGATCCCAAATTCGCTTTCATTCTAATTACAGCAGTACGAAGGATAACAGCGCTCAAGTTGATAGGTCACGTGGCTACGCTCCAAGAGTTCACACCCTGAATTATAGTAATAGGCTAATTACTATTAACTAACATAAACCGCCTAGCTTTCTACTAACTATGTAGTCATCGGGTTCCAGTCTAACCGGCTGGATCCAGCAGCTGAATACCAGTATTTCGCATGGAGCGGTATGATCTGCCAGTCTGACCTCTACAACCTAGATACTGGGTAACAAGACACGATCCCCTGGTTGTCAGACTTTCGGGTTTAGGATTCCCTATAATGACTGTCAAAGATCAATGAATGACTCACGGCTTAAAGTGCTTTCGGAATTCGGAGAGGTCTCAATATGAAACAGATATTCAGTCATCCACGGATTGACCTCAGCCAGCGTCCTTAACCTTGATCGATCGACCCGTGCGGATGTTACTAAGCCACGAGCCCTCCAATTTCTATTAACCATCAAGAGATAAACCTATTACTATTAAAGCTTCATGAATAACGTAAATAGTAAAAGATGGGGACATATTTTGTGCGAGTTCTCAAGCGTATTTCCTGCCTTTCCTTATTTCCCTCGAGATGACTCAAGTTATAGAGGACATAAGTTTGTACCGATATTGGCGAAGGTACGTAGCCCTGAAACAGTACAGAATGTATTCGTTCGAATAATGTTATAAAACAAAATGTGGATATAAAATACTTACGAATTGTGGATGTACTTAAGTTTCTTTATGGCTTGTGATGAAAAGGTTTTGGTAGAAACATTTTAAAAAAGGATACTTTCTAACGGTCTGTTCACAGTCATCTGGCATGACGAATCGTGATTGTGTTTTAGACCGGTTGAACTATGTGACGAAAGCGCCATTTTCCAGAATTTGTGAGCGTGTGAAGTTGTTGTAGGAGTTTAAGGGCGACTCCTATGATTTACGGACTGTTATTGGTGAAAAATAAGACTCTTGTATCTTTACCAATAATGAAGCAAATACCTTATAGCTTTGCATAGAAGACCCTCCCATGTGAAAGTAGCTATCACAGGTAAAATTAGCTTACAAATCTATTTATATGCCCAGTTTGGCAATAAAAAATGCTACCATTGGTAAACAAAATGATTCTTTTTTGTTAATAGGAACCGAGCGTGGGAAAACATCATCAGGAAACCAGCATGTCCTAGAACCAAAAATTCGAAGACATGTGTGATGGATTACAGCCCACTCCCTGTCGAAGAGAGGAGGCCTGTGTCCCAGCAGTAGGAACATTAAATTCTGATTATATATAACACACTAATCCAGACCCGGGGCTGCTACTGATTCCAGATAGAAATTGCCAATAACACTTTTTCCGACCTGGGAATCGAACCCAGGATCTCATGCATAGCAGTAGCGCTTGCGACCACTAGACTAACGAGGCAGTCGAGGTAGACAAATACGATATTAAACTTAAGTAATTAACAAGAGATTCAAGGTAGCGTATACTTTGCGTATCATTATGCTGCACGCACTGCTGTGCGCGCTGCTGTGCGCTGCAGTGGGAAAAATATAGGTTGATTATGATAAGAAAAACTATACATTATTTAAAAAAAAATGACGTTACTTCCACTGTGTGAATGAGTTAAGGTTTGTTGCATGGCTGTATAAATTATCCGTAAGTACAATTAGAATTACACAATTTGATTCACGATTAAACATCATTGGCGGTCGTGGGATTAGGTAGGTATCTGCAAACAAACATGTACGATCTCCCCTCACAAACAATGTGTCCGCAACATATCACAATGCAGATATCATGTTTTATTTGCTTCTTACACCACCCACGACTTCCCGTGAAGAAATGAGGTGATCTATTTATAGGCGAGAATTGGAACCCAGCTATAGGATTGAATGCGTGAGGATAGTTATGAACGCTGTTTATGTACTTTACTACTTGTGTAACTCGGGTGTAAGTCATTTTTATTTTTACGAACATTATTAATAGGTAATACTATTATCCCTTATGCTACCTGGTAAAATGATGAACAGTGACTGTCAGGGCTGGTTTTTTGATCCGTAGTTAACTCAACCAATTGTTAAAAATAGTAAGTAATGCTTAAATTTTTACAAAATGTGTTTTTTATCGATTGTTAGTTTATCTAATGGTTATTTTTTAACTAATAGTTAATTATTTGACCATTAGCAATGATATTATATCATCAAAAAAAGGCCTTGGGGCCGGTTTTTTGATCCGTAGTTAAACTTTTTTTTATCAATTTTTAGTTTATCTAATGATATAATATCATCGCTTATGTACAAATAATTAACTATTAGTTAAAAAAAATAACCATTAGTGACCATTACATAAACTAACAATTGATCAAAAAGTTTAGTCATATATCTTTACATATTATAAATTAAAGTAGCTTTTGTGTCACCGCGTTGTTCTGCTAAACTGTATTTTCTATGACACAAAGGCGTGGTTTGAACTGTCAATATACATGTTGTCCGTACATTTCGATTCCTTGCCGTAAACAAGACACGATATTGACGTGGTTTTCACGTGGTAAGATTTCGCGGGGGATCATACAGAATTGGGGCTCACCTTCATTTGCTCTTAGCTGTCATAATGATACGTACGAGTCTGTACTTATCAAAACCAAAAAACAAAAGCAAAGTACACGCTACCTTGAATGTCTTGTTATTTACTTAAGTTTAATATCGTATTTGTCTACCTCGACTGCCTCGTTAGTCTAGTGGTCGCAAGCGCTACTGCTATGCATGAGGTCCTGGGTTCGATTCCCAGGTCGGACAAAGTGTTATTGGATATTTCTATCTGGAATCAGTAGCACCCCCGAGTCTGGATTTGTGTGTTATATATAATCAGCATTTAATGTTCCCACTGCTGGGACACAGGTCTCATCTCCTCGAGAGGGAGTGGGCTCTAATCCATCACACATGTCTTCGAAGTTTTGGTTCTAGGATATGCCGGTTTCCTCACGATGTTTTCCTTCACCGTTTCGAGAGCAGTGATGATGATATAATTTACACAGTGTAAATTATACTTACGACCACGACCCAAGACCTACAACTCGTAAGTATACCACTGGGCCAGCACAGCTCCAATGTTCCCTATTACCTAACTGATTTTTTTTTTAAGTTTTGAATAATAATTCTTACAAAAAAAAACCACCAAGAAGCAGGTGCACAAAAAATGGTTACAAGAAATTCCATTTCATTTTGAGGTCCAACGTGGGTCATTGACATGAAACATGTCTTTGTTTCGACCTCGCAAACTTTCAAGAATCATGTTTTAACGAGGCTCATAACAGGTGTCTTTACCCTACTTCCTGATCTCCTTGTGGAAGGTCAACAACACGTTGCAAGAAAAATATAAACTGAAATTTTTTATCCAACAAACTCATGCTCATCTAATTCTGCTAACCAGTTTCATTAATACGAAACACCCAAATTTTCTCCCATGACATTCTTGTTCTATTGTGGTTGCGAGTGCACAGTTTTAATAGTCCTCAGCCCCACCTGTGACTGCTTCGTTTGCATATTATTAATAATTAGCGCTGATTGTTCTTGTAAAACAACAAATATACGCAGTAAAACGTTTCAATACTATTTAATTAACTGATTGTATACGTACTTACGTGAAAATTAAGCTATCCAGAGCTTATACATTTTACCTAGTGGAATAAATAATTAATTATGATGAAAAGCTTTAATACTTCTGCCCACATAATATAGTAGGTAAATGCTGTACCGTTAATTAAACTGAATTATAATTAGTAAACCTTAAAAATGAGCGTCAAATTTAAAAAGATCAATGACGTCGTAGTTGGCTCTATTTTCGTCGTTTTGGTTAATATATACTTTTAATCATTCGGGACTTGGAAGACCTACCTGCTTGAGCAAAAATTTTGATTGATTGATTTAATATTTAGGCCATCATCATCATCATTTCAGCCCAAAGACGTCCACTGCTGGACATAGGCCTCAAGCACCTCCACTTCGACCGGTTCTGTGCTTCTCGCATACAACGGGTTCCTGCGGCCTTCACAAGGTCGACGGTCCACCTTGTGGGAAGCCCTTTTTTTTCCATTTTCCACGCGCGCCTCAAAGAGGTGTCTCTTTGAGGCGCGCGTGGAACACAACGCGCCGTCGACCCGGGCCTGGTCCTTACCGGGCGGCGAGCTGACCTTGTGGGAGGCCTTCCAATGCTACGTCTTCCGGTACGCGGTCGCCACTCCAAAACCTTTTGGCCCCATCGGCCATCTGTTCTACGAGAAATGTGCCCTGCCTACTGCCACTTAAGTTTGGTAATTCTTCGGGCTATGTCGGTTACCTTGGTTCTTCTGCAGATCTCTTCATTTCTGATTCGATCAAGCAGGGTAACTCCAAGCATGGCCCTCTCTCTCCATTGCCTTCAATATTTAGGCACCTAACACTTTTATTTAAACTAGCATTTCGACCGCGGATTGCCCGTGTGTAAAGTCGACTTTCTCATATATTTTTTTCGTATGACTTAGTGATAATGTAGCTTCCCATTAATTAAAGATATTTCAGCATCATATCAGTATTTTCGATGATTTCCCATACACACTCACACATTTTTACCTCTTTATAATATTAGTACCTATAGATGAATGTTATTATAGAAACACATGGAACTATTTCTTAACAATATGTTGAAATATTGGAATGTCTCAGAACTGCTCGTTAATCGTACACCATGAATAAAACAACACACAACTGAGTCTTACCTACTATGCTTAGGTAACGAAGCTAATGCCCGAGTCAAAGGGTTCATTCATATTCTCAGTTATACTCGTACGCTCGCAATGCGTCGGCAACGACGCTCTATATTCGATTTAACCAATCTACGGGTAGTATAGGGCACTGCGTGATAGTCTGGTCGGTTTGTAGTACCTTTGTGTACTGAATTAGGGGGTTTCGTTAATAGATTTAATTTCAACTTGGCTGTTTGTGTTTTTATAAGGAGAAACCTTACTTTTGGACATTATTATTAGGTAACACAGCTAATGCCAGAGTCAGAGGGTTCATTCATATTCTCAGTTATGTATTCTCGTACGCTCGCAATGCGTCGGCAAATGACGCTCTATATTTGATTTAACCAATCTACGGGTAGTATAGGGCATTGCGTGATAGTCTGATCGGTTTGTAGTACCTTTGTGTTCTGAATTAGGGGGTTTCGTTACTAGATTTAATTCCAATTTAGCAAGTTATGTTTTGTAGCCCATTTTCTATTTTATTATCTAGTACTTGTTAAGAACACTGTCCTCCCTACCTGTTAATACTGTAAATGGAAAACATTGTAAAAACTATTTTTTTTTTAAAGAGTAACCGTGGAGTTTCTTGCCGGCTCTTCTCCATAGGAAACGACCAATGGGAACCGTGCACATGTAGGTTTATGTCCATAGATATAGGATAGAAGGAGATATGCCCTGTAGTTGAAAATGTATCAGAACTCCATGTCGTTCCGACGATGCTACTACCGCGCCACTAGTACACATGTAGTTCAGTAAAAGCAATATATACAAAATCGCACACACACTTGCAATTCATAAATCAGAACGTACTACAACGTACACACTTAATTATAAACCTTAACTCACCAAACATAGCGTGCATTTACCATGCACATTACAACTTACTCACACAAAAACATCTGTCGCTATCGTTGTTCTGTGCAAAAGCCATTTTATGTACATATACGCTAGTGATTGACTAAATCGGAAAGTTATCCATTGTCCCATTTATTATTGTACTAAAAAAAATTGGGGTTCTGAAAACAAAATAAATATAAAACGATATGTCCAGAAAACATTCGCACTCGTAAATCAATACAAAATAGCAAAAAAAAAAAAAAAAAAACTATTTTTTTTTTACACTATATTACATCTCAAATCATCTTATCATCTAATCTAAAAACAAAGAGCGACCCCCCCCCCCCCCCCCCCAAAATAAAATGGCATATGCTGGAGAAGAATGACTATGCAAAGAAATTTAAAGAGTTATTTCGAAAGACTGATGAATGAGGACTGGAGTGGTGTGTTTGGGAATAAACCAGTAAATGAAGGGTTAGTGAGAAGGATTAGTATGGATGAAGTGAGAATAGCAGTAAATGGGATAAAGAATGGTAAAGCAATAGGTCCGGGTGGAATACCAGTTGAAGTATGGAAGCTATTACGGATAGATGGATGGACGTGGTTAGCTTTATTCTGCAATCAGTTGTTGCTGGAAGAAGCCAACCCTGACGAATGGTGTAACAGTTCGCTGGTGCCCATCTTTAAAAACAAAGGTGATGTGCTGGAGTACAACACCTATAGAAGAATAAAGCTAATATCACATAGTATGAAGGCTTGGGAGAGAGTTATTGAAAGGCGACTTAGAGAAGAGAGTGAAATTTCGCAAAACCAATTCGGTTTTATGCCTGGTCGAGGAACAACAGATGCCGTCTTTGCTATCCGCCAGCTGTGCGAGAAAAACAGAAGTGCGCATAAGAACTTGCACATGGTATTTTTTGACCTCGAAATGGCATACGATAGAGTGCCTCGTAAAGTTTTGTGGTGGGCGCTGAAGAAGAAATGCGTGCCAGGGAAGTATGTGCAGTTGATTAGAGCGATGTACAACCGATGTAGTACCCAAGTCCTGTCTACAGTGGGCACTACTGGCAGCTTCGATGTGGCCGTCGGCTTGCACCAGGGTTCAGCACTCAGCCCCGTACCTCTTCGTGCTGATAATGGATGCTCTTACATCGGGTATCCAAGAGCAGGCTCCCTGGTGTATGCTGTTCGCCGATTACATTGTGCTGGTTGCCGAGAACGGCTTAGAGGGCCAGAGCAGATTAGAGGGGTGGTGGAAAAGACTCGAGACCGTTGGTCTGAGAGTAAGTCGGACCAAAACTGAGTATCTGTTTTGTGATTTTGGCGGTCTCTCCAGTCCTAGGCCCATATCTCTCACCGGAACGCCCTTATCGATCTGCTCCGACTTTCGGTATCTCGGGTCGCTTGTCCAAAGAGATGGCGAAATAGACCGAGACGTAACGCACCGGATCAACTTAGGATGGATGAAATGGCGACAGGTCACAGGAACAACTTGCGACCCACGGATGCCCCTCAAGTTAAAGGGAAAAATTTATAAGTCCGTGATAAGGCCTGTCGTACTTTATGGGTCGGAATGCTGGGCTGTGATGAAGACGGATGAAAAAAGATTGCATGCAGCGGAGATGAGAATATTGAGATGGATGTGTGGCGTGACGAGAATGGATTAAGTAAGAAATGAGTATATAAGAGGAAGTTTGAAAGTGGCGCCAGTGACAGAAAAGTTGAAAGGATATCGTTTGGCTTGGTATGGGCATGTGATGAGAAGGGACGAAACGCATGTGACTAAAAGAGTGATGAATATACATGTTGATGGCTGGATAGGGAGAGGAAAGTCGAATAAAAGATGGATGGATTGTGTGAGGAATGATATGAAAGAGAAGGGAGTGAATGATAGTGTGACGGTTGACAGGGGAGAATGGAAGAAGAAAACGTGTTGCGCCGACCCCAAGTAACGTGGGATAAGGGCAGGAAGATGATGATTACATCTGCTCAAGGGTCTACCAACCGTATTTAAACGTAATCCTTTTAGGTCTTCCAACTAGGTTAAAACGGTTGAAAAATTGTAAAATTAACTATATATTCGTTGGGTAATCGACATTGTTGTCGATAGCTTACGTTAGTAAATCTGCACTGCCACATCATTAGCTGGCTGCAAGAAGCAGCGGCTGTACCATGCGATGCACTGCATAAATAAAATATCGTTTAGTGATTTTTACATTGCTTGTCTAGTCTCGTGTCATACTTAGGCAGTGGTTAAGGAGTAATGAGTTTACTGGTAAAATAGTACAGTCGTTGCGATATTTGAAAATAAAATTAACGTAGTAAAAGTAAGAAATATTTTACAATTTGTTGTTTTAAGGACAAAACCTTACTTTTGGGCATCATTATTAGGTATTATGATTAGCTAACGAAGCTAATGCCCGAGTCAAAGGGTTCATTCATATTCTCAGTGGTGATACTTGTACCTACGCTTGCAATACGTCGGCAAATGACGTTCTGTGTTCGATTTAACCAATCCACGGGTAGTATAAGGTGTTGCGTGATAGTCTGTTTTGTCTGTAGTACCTTTGTGTTTTGAATTAGGGGTTTATTAAGTCGATTTAGTATCAATTTGGCAAGTTGTGTTTTTATAAAGAGAAACCTTACTTTTGGACATTGTTATTTGGTAACACAGCTAATTCCAGAGCCAAAAGGCTCATTCATATTCTCAGCAAATGACGTTCTGTATTTGATTTAAACAATCCACTGGTAACATGAGATGTTGCGTGATAGTCTGGTCGGTTTGTAGCACCTTCGTGTACTGAATTGGGGGGCTTAGTAAATCGATTTACAATTTGCGCGGAAACTGTTGTCAGTAAAAAGAAAAGCATAAGTTTGGGTTGTATTTTAATGGTTTCCCCTAAGTACGACAGCGATAGTTTAATTTTAAGTTCGTGGCGGTTTTACTTTACTGCTACACTAGTATTTCTCTCCGTTTACATTATGGATTGTAGTAAAAATATTGAGTATTCGATAGTACCTACTGTTTGGTTGTAGCAATGAGACATAACATTGGTAGAAACCTAAAATATTTTGACCTCAAACGTTAACATTGTTTTCTTCGATATAACTTAACAAAAGTTCTTTTCAATTAGTTAAATCGAAGACCACGAGATGCGCAGAAAGAAAGTTCTTGGTTCTTATTTGCTCTCACACGTAACTCCTGCCGCCGGCAGCGGCTGCCCGGAAGAGCAACGCAAATAACCCGTTTTGCATTATGAAAATAGAATAGATGAAACAAAAACATGAACCCAAATGTTTGTTCAAAACGCCATCTCATTCATAAGAAGCTATCCCAGCTTTTAATTAGTATTATGGGAAGAATAACAACAGGGCAGGCGTTGGTTTTAATGTGTTCGGAATTTGATGCTTGTTAACATGTAGTTCGTTTAATAGTATTTTGATTTAAGCTTGAATTTGAAATACATTAATTTAATCATCTCTTTGTTCTTCGGTATATTTGTAGGTATGTAGGTAGAACATCTATTTCAGGTGATGTTATGCGAATGTTGATGTTTCACTTCTTGTTTGTCTCAATTTCTTCGCGTCTTGGAGAAACCAGTTTCTAGCTATCCTTTTAGATAACCTAAAACAAAAAATACGTAAATAAATATAAAAAGTCGTTTTAATAAAAATATATAAACGCCTTTTGAAGTTTTGACGTTTTTCTTCATGTTCCATAATCGCTACAAAATAAAAAGAACAATAAAATAAGCACATGTTTTTTCCCTCACAAAAGCAATCTTTTTCGGAGAGTTATGTATTTCGGCACCCCTTGACCTTCAGACGAAGAAGGAATATCAATCAGCTGAGAAACTTGCTAACTATGTTCACAAACCTCAATCGCGCATCAAGAATCTATTTACATGGTTATCAAATAAGAGCTCTTGGTGTCTGAAAGTAGAATGAGCATATAGAATGAGTATGGACTTGGAAGCATTTTTAAAAGCCATAAGTGGGTACATAGTTTGAAAAAGCTAAAACGCTGAGAGAAGTTGCATCAAAAGTTACATTATTCTTTTTTAGCGTTAACTTAAACCAAACAACCTAGTAAAGAAGCTCCGTATTTTTTAAGTGCACCAGCCACTTTATAATGAAGGTACAAAGGATCATAAGATATCAGCTTCACGGCTTCGAATAGCACTCAATGGCGATACTGAGAGAGTCATTTACAGCACAGCACCGTACAAAATAAAAAGCGAACATAAACGTATCAAGTTATCGAGGGAACTAAACGGTGGCGATGTTCAAAAGCCGCTGTGGTGCATGTCTAACACATTAGCGGCTGACTTCAAACTAATCAAGAGCACAGTGCCGTTCGCGTTACGCGTATACGATGTTCGTAATTTATTAGCGTTTATTCCCATATAGCAATCTGTAGGGATGCCGTTCTATTACGCAGACTCCGTCGAGATCCGTGCTCCAGTCGACGCCGAGAGAGGGGACGCATTGGTCGCTCCCGCACGACACGACCGCGCTCCCGACTCACCCGAACTCGGCTCGCGGACCTTCCACATTCGAGCTAAAGTGTGTTTACTTGCAAACTTGCTGATTTGTTTGCGAGTTGATTGTATAACGAACCACGGATTTGATGTGTATTTGAACAATTTTTGTGTGAACGGAACTATGGATATTGAAATTACCTGAAAGTTTCATAACTTTCTAAAGGTGAGTATCGTCTGATTTGTTGTGTGCTACTTTGTCGTTACGGTTAAGAATTCAAACTTGCGTTTTAACGAATTAAATTTTAATCCTGCTCATGAAAGTTAGTTACCTGTTCGTGCACGGTAATGAATCCTCGGTCCGTCGTCCATTCAGTTCTTGTCGGCGGAGGCAAACTTTTCATCCGCTATTTAACTGAAGTTTCTCGCAATCGATATCCGTTAGACGTTTACTTTTCGGGCTGATTGAATTTTAAACTCGAAATTTTCTTATTTCATTACTAAAGAAAACTCTTGCTAATGGTAATAAAATTATAAAATAGAACGATTTGAATATTTTAGATTGACAAAAGGCGAAATATTAATATTACCTTTAGGGACACACAATGCCTTTCATTCAAATTGTACGCAACAATACAAACCGTATCCTTTGTCCAATCGATATCAGTTCCTTATTTCCATATATACTACTATTCCAAGACAAAAATGACGCGCTTGACAAATTCTATTTTCAATATGACATAATGGAGCGCGTTATGTGTCGTAACACGCCGTACAGCACCGCAATAAGTCTAAAATAAATCCTCGTAAAGTTCAAAACTGTAAAGAGCAGATGGCGATGAACGGGCGATAGGTGTAACGCAAGTACGAGTGTAGTTGGGATGACAAGCTTTGACACCCGACACTCGTCAGCGCCCCTATCTCGAGAGTGACAGATAAGTACCATTTGTTAGCCCGGAGCGGAGTGCTCTGCGCTGAAACCGGTGAAAAATCTCGCCCAAGCGTGCTCGTTATTGGGGAAATTAATTTCTATCATTTTACTAGCTTTGACCGCGCTCTTTCTATCAAATTGATTTAAAACTAAATTTTTTACAGCTTTGATCTTCTTCGTGTTTTAATAACTACTCCAATTAGTTCTCTCAAACTCAACTAATTCATCTCAACTAATTCTCAAATTCAACGGAAATTCACTTTTTAAATGTAGGTCGTCACGTTAACGGTTTAATTTATTTTTGATAAAAAACCGATAGTGGTCCATTTATTCGAACGTGCGGCACAATAACAAGCCATTGTTTTAGCTTCTAAAGTACCAAAACAACGGTGGTGACATGTTATTAACGCAGATTCACTTACGTTGAGATACGAGCACTATTTTACATGCTGGCATGACAGTGGGACGGGTTGTGATTGCCACGGGTCATCCGCGAATTTCCCCTTCGTGGCGTTAGAATTATCAGGCTTTATTGACATTTTGGCCTCTGCGGCTTCTATATCATGTCAATTCAATTAACATATGGTATGTTTACGCAAGCCTCATTTTAAGGATAGAATATGGAAATAAAACGTGGAATATATTATCGGCTATTATCCCGGGAGACTCTTACGATAAAAAAGCTAAAAAGGTTGGGTGCCTACTTACTTAGGACTGCAAATACATATGCTACAGTAAGGGACTGCACGGGTTATCCTGGCGGATCCTTATGCGTCGCGATATTGATCAAATTCAATGACGTAGTCTCTTTAGCAACCTCTTTGAGGAAATTGGAAAGTTCGACTTTCCAATTATGGACTACTTTATCAGGGAAAATATTCCCTGAAATAACAAGAAAAGTTTGTCCAAGGAGTCATGTTTTGTGACGCTTTTGAGCTCTAACACGAGTGAGCTTGTCAGTGTCATGAAAATCCATCCATCCAAGACCGAAATCTTTAAAATATTCTAAGAAGGTGCTTACTTGCAGGTCCGTAGGCATGTCGGAATAAAATTCGATCATGAATTCCGTTTTAAAACTAGATTTAAACTGAGATTTGAATAAAATCTGTTACTGCTTTATTGAGATTCAAAATGTGCATGTATGCAACTATCAAACAGTAACAAGCCCACTCAGTTCTCAGTATTGGACGTAATACGAGGACAGGTTAATTAACGAATGCAAATATTGTTACCAATAAGCCAGTTTTGCATGTGTCAGTGCACAGAGCAATGACAACTGACGTCACTGCGTTAGTACTGAAATCATCAAAGTAGAGCTGCACAATTTACACTGAAAAAGCTCTTCTATATTTTTTCCTAGATATAGTGTAAAGAACGTTTTAGATGAAAACTAGACAGGTACCGCGAAGTATTTGAGTTTGTCCCGGAACTCATAGTAATCTTATGTTTTATGCAAACCTTTAAAAAAATATACCCTCTCTGTTAGTACGTGTCTTAGTTTTTCTCCTACATGTAGAAATCATGAATACAGGAAAAGGTTTTATTTTAACACTGTCTGATGACAGCCTCAGATAAAATGGAACAACAACTAACAATTTAAAGGTGTGATATAAAAACTACAGGTTCATTATAAGCTTACTCACAGTGTAATTGAGTTTCAATTATGACGTTTTTCAATCTACCACACATCTACTTACCGCTGTAGACGTGAGCGAAATTAATAGTCGTATAATAACATCAATAAAAATTACGTTAAATATCCAATTTGAGCTGATAAAAGCGGTCATTCACGGTTTACTGATCCGTTTTATGTTCTGGATAATTATTGCGATTGGTTGGCGCATTCATTTAGATAAGTAATGAAGGTATATTTTCTGCCTTAGTGAAAATGTGATGATATTTAATTGTGGTAGCTTTGGTCTGTTATAAAAGAATATATTCACCCTTTGAGCTGCAAATGCATTATTATGAAAATGCTAACGTCGTGAGGAAACCGACATGTCCTAGAATCAAAAAAATCGAAGACATGTGGCATCCACCAATCCTCACTGTGTCCGCGTCGTGGATCGTGGTCGTGGGTGTCCCCCACTCGTTCTTAAAAAGACAGGAGGCCTGTGTCCCAGCAGTGGGAACCTTATAGGCTGATTATGCTATGAAAATGCTTGGAATACCAAGTTGACATCTTTATGAAAAGCTAAGTTTTGAAGTCAGGTTAATTTTAAGCCTTACATTTCAAAAACTTATATATGTAGTTCTACATTTCATGAATGTAAGTTTTCCTTAATAATATACTTAAACCGTGTCCACTATGTAAAGTTAAACAAACAGATTCCTTAATCAGAAAATATGACGTGCCGAAAAATAGAGATTGTGGAACCTGATGACACGTTTGTGATACGTAACATTCTGTAGTAAACAAGTACATTTGTTAGGAATATAAAGAAAAACATATACACAAAAATACATAGAAAGTATGTATATCTCAACTTTGGGTATATTTAGTATACCCATTTATACACACATGTATATAGGTACATAATCAGCCTATCATACTTCCTCTGCTGGGAAACAGGCCTTCTCTCCTCGATAGGGAGTGGGCTGTGAGCTACCACGCGAGCCCAGTGCGGGTTGGTAGATGTAACATGTCTTCTAATTTTTGGTTAGAATCAAAATTTGTGAGGAAAACATCGTGAGAAAACCTTATCCTAGAGGACATGCCGGTTTTCTCACGATATTTTCCTTCACAGTTTCAAGAGCAGTGGTGATGAAATAATTACATAAGGTAAAGTGTCTGCCTGAGTTTGAACGCATGACCTGCAACTTGTAATTCGTGTTATCAATGGGCCCATGGCACTCACTGGCATAGCCATTTATTAGGCAATAATTGCTTACCTTCATTTTACTGCGAAGGATCATTAAGAGGACCTAGCTCGGTTTACTTAGCGTCAAGTGTCACAATCTCCTAAGTTAGTCTTCTCGTTCTGTGTAGGTATAATCCATCTCACAAGGTCCTAATGATGAGGTCTGCAAAGGTTACCCTTCCTTAAAACATAAAAACTGTAAAAACTCAAATAAAAAATTATCTACTTAGCAATTTGCTTTATCTGCTCCCGTTTTTTTCTTGTCTCTGCCTCAGCTGTTGAACCCTTCCAAGTTCTTTATAATGGTTTTGGGGTTTTAGCCAGAGAGCAAGAAATATGTTTGACTAAGTAAAAGCGCGTGAGCTTTTAACTGAAAAGAGTAATGTTGGTACTTTAGTAGGTATTGTTTTTGTCCGTTTTAGCAGTTTGTTACGTTTACACGGCCATTTCTTAAACGATGCTCAATCTATACTAATAATACCTAAAGCTGGAGTTTGTTTGTTTGAACGCGCTAAATCTCTTGAACGACCGCCTAATTCTTGAGGAAGGCTTTAGGCCATTTAACATTACGCTAGGACATTAAGAATCCGAGTAAAAAGAAAGAAAACAGAATGAACAGGACCAGGAGACCAACTCTCGTAATTTAAAACGTTCAAAATCTAGTCGCAGTCTCATCTCGGCGACAAACAAATGTCAAAAACTTGTCAAAATGTAGGGAAATTAGAGGTATTTTTTGACAGATTGAGACTGAGATCAGACTGCGAACATTCTTGAAATTACGAGAATTGCCCCTCAGGTATGCTGGAGGCCATGGTACGGAGCGAGAGTGAATGTGAGGCAGTCACCTCCTTCTGCGAAGCAGTAATGCTCGCGAAGGAGGAGGCGGAGCGTGCGAGGGAGAGGCAATCGCTGCACCCTCGCGCGCCTAGCCGCCGCAGGAGACGCCCTGGACGGGAGTCAACAGCCGACTCCCGGCCACCGTAGGCGCGGGCTTGCGGGCGGCGAGCTATGGGCAGCTCGCCGCCCGGTAAGGACCAGGCCCGGGTCGACGGCGCGTTGTGTTCCACGCGCGCCTCAAAGAGCGGTCAGCAAGAACTGACAGGGTCCGCTAGGGCCGATGCCGCCGGGGCTGCGGGTTGTTCGAAAGAGATACCGTGGCCCCTGGCACAGGCAACTGAAGGAACACGGGTGGGTTTTAGTCAGTAAAAGTCTGACACTCCCTTCTGCTCCGCCCAGAGCGGGAGGAGTCATTTGATGATTTCCCATCCAGAAAAAAAAAAAAAAAAAAGGTATGCTGGAAGAGATTTCTTATAAAATAAGCATCACTTTTGTACTTATTTTTCTGTTCGGTTTCTTTTTTCTTGTCTGTTTATACAAGTATATGTGTGTACATAAGTGGTAAATAATATAAAGAATGCTAAGTGAAAACAATATTATAGCGCGGACAGGCAATGCGATGCGACGGGGTGTGTCGGGGGAGCAAGAAATTTCACATAGACGAAGTCGCGGCCAGAAGCTAGTCATGAATATAATATAACTCATTATAAACGTGAAAGTTTGTATGGATGGATGGATGGATATTTGTTACTCTTTCACGCAAAAACTACTGAACGGATTTGGATGAAACTTGGCACACAGGTGGTTTGTAACCAAGATTAGCATATAGAATACTTTTTATCCCGATATTCCCACGGGATCGAAACTTATGCGGTTGTAACCGCGGGGCGCAGCTAATCATGAATATAACTCATTAAATCACGCCTGTTTATTTCCCAGAAGAGATGGGCAGAAGTGTTTCAGTTTTATTTTTGTCAATTTTCGCAGTTTGTTACATTTCCCGATAGTGTAGATCGGTTCATTGATATTGTCTCCCGCTGACACGCGCCGCTTAGAACACGATAAAACAGAAAACCGGTTTCAGTGAAATTGAACGAAAAAAACGGTTTCCCGTTTATATTTCCGTGGCACTTTATTAACTGTTTCAATCGATACCAAAAAAATACGCGTACAAAAATATATATACACTTGCAGCTGAATTTTCGATATCCACATGAATTGAATAAAATATTATAGTTAAATGAAAATTCGAACTGAACTGAAAGTATAAAAAGACTTTGGGGAATTGTCTGGCTTATCAACCCATTGAATGAACTTTGGTCAAACGTACTTATGAATGAAAATAAACTAAGGGAATCCTTATTTTGTATCTGTGAAGTACATAAAGTAGGTAGGTACCTAATTATCATTTGTTTCATCTGTCCTCTACCTACCTCTACCTACATGCCTTAATAAACACATTGGTGGTCATAAGAAGAACATATTATATTATTGCTAACTTTTGCCTGCGGCTTCGCCCACGAGGACGTCGGAAATTATCCCACGGAAACGTATTACCGGGATAAAAAGTATCCTATGAGTTAATCCAGGCTATAATAAACTATCTGCATGCCAAATTTCATCCAAATCCTATTAACAACATAATACTATGCAAGCCTAGTACTTTTTGTTAGATTACTGCTCAGAAAGTCGGGTCATGTTTCAATCATGATTTAAAAGACACGTAGTGCCATCTAGTGTCCTAAAGCAATTGTGACTGTCGAAAGTTATTGTTCTTTTCCTCGTGAACAGTATTTAATTATGGATGAAAGGTACCCTATGTCCTTTACTATACTCCTGACAACGTATATGCATGTTTCATGATGATCAATTCAGCAGATTAGCGTGAAAACAAACAAACTTACTTTCGCATTTATAACATTAAGTTAGGATTGTAACATCGAAAATATAATTAAATTAATACACTATGACTTCCATCTTCAAACGATATTAATTAGATGTAATAATTGAAAATTTCAATGCCTAATGTCATAATTGTACCTCATTTATAATTCCTAAATTCGTATCGTCCCAGAAATATTAGAGAATACTTATTATGAAACGTTTTACACAAGGTTTATTTACGGTACGTCGTATAAGCCGCGCGTACATAAAACGTGTCGGCCAACAAGCTTCCATAGTGATCCATACAACACTGACAAACCGTGCCTACACAAGACGTATAAACCGCTCCGTGGAAATGTCGTGTCCATCAACAAGCTTCCATAGTGATCCCTACAACACTGACGACCCTGCCTACACGTAGCGAATAAACCGTAGTGTCCCACGGCAAAAAAAACGTGTGTGTATAAAGGGCCTTACACTTGTGAAGGGAAATTCCAATTATAGGTAAGTACATCTCCAATAAATATAGGTTGCTTTATGACAAACAGGACATAAATGCCAGCGATTTAAATAAAAAAAAACTACGTATACATTGAAAGGCCGCAAATAAATTGGACTGTTGTACTTATGAGATTTTTCCGAAAGAAGAATAAAAGAAGGTTGTACAACAGACGTTAAATGATATAAGGCCATGTCAGCCTCCGGGGAAAACTGCTGAAATGATTTCAGCATTAATATAGGAGACAATTAATTGGACTACATTCGGCAGTAGATAAGTGACCTCCGTCCTCGAGGGAAGAGCCATTTGTCAACGTAATCATCTTTTCATGGGACTAGTGAGGGACTATCGCAAACGCACATTCTGTAATCGCACTATTAACGCAAAATTACGGGACCTATCTCAGTGTTCGACGAAATTGGGCTGACTCATTTATTTTCGCCTCCTTCCGAAGGCGCCAACATGTCTGTTATGATTACAAAGGAATAAATTAGCGTAGAAATGCTGATTGCAAATGAATCCGTATAAGTTAAATGGTGAGATATTACTGAACGCAATTTCAATTCTTGATTTGTTACTTCTGTAGAGTACTGGAAAGTTTTCAAAGAGTTTATTGATTTCTTAAAATATTGGCGCATATCTGCGAAGTGGTTATAGTTTATAACAATTATCTCTATCTAAGGTCAAATATTCAAAAGCGCCTGCAGCTATAGATACTAATATTATAAGGTAGATTTGGGGATTTTGTTGTAGGGGATACTCTTCGGAACTACTGATCGGATTCTGAAAATTGTTTCGCTAGTTGAAATTACAGTATTGGCGAGTGTCAAATGTTATATTTTTTGTTAAAACAAGAAATTTCACGCGAACCAAGTCGCAGGCAGAAGCTAGTGTATGATAATATTCGCATACTTACTTATCCTGAGCCATCCGCTCCCTTATACCATCTGGCTGACTAACTAATCTTTTGAACGCCATCGGATATGTCGTATCGTTCGCACCGACACGAGAAAAGATCAGTGTTTAGGTTTTAATATTTTATTCTCAAAAAGACAAACGAGCCACACGTGAGAATATAAGATAACATTATGTAATAAACTTATGCCAGGTAACGGTCACCGATAGAATAGGCTTAAAATTATTTCGTTTTTAAATCGGTTGGGTTACACGATGCACGGTTTTATTTTCAACTAGTAGTAGTAGAGTAGTGAGTGTTTTCAATGATGTAATTTGATCTTTTTTTATTTAAAACCGCTGAAAGAGCTTGACTAAACTGTGTATAAATACACCGCATAGTTATTCAAAATCAGGTATCATCACTCCATGTATAATCTCACAAGTTGTGCCATCATAGCTGGCTAAATAATAGAGTGCCCGTGGCACACAGTCACTACTCCAAGTTGCCGGCGCCGCCGCCGGCAGTATTCCCTACATGACAGGTGGCTCAATCTATCGCCATCCTGACATACATAACATGTTTAGATTTATTAAGCGTTTGTTATACAAGACATTTGAAGCTAGAATTACTATTTTGAGTGGACATTTGCCTAAAGATGACTAGACATCAAATTGAACATGTTTTTTGCTGATTTGGTGAAAGTCACAAAAGGATGGTTCTGAGAATTGCTATTCTTATCAAAAAAAGCAATCGGACGAAAGTAAATATTTTAACAGAAAACCAATTTCAGTTTTTCTACTACTCGTCCCTATCCGGTCGTCTGAAATCAAACAAAAATAATATTAAAACTGTTAAAAAAAAGTCATTTTACAAAGATACGTGCACTCACTATTATTAAAGGATATGTAGGATATGTAGCTAAGGAACAATTTTAAGAAATTTTCTGTATCCGAGTTTTACTTCCTGCGAAACGGAAGCTTATATACAACCTCGATACCTACTTATGTGAACCTCACATGGGTTCCGTACTTAATAAATAAAGTTGTAACTCTGTATTCGGGTTTGTTTTATCTAATAATAATTGCTTAGAGACGAACAGAATAGAAAATGGTATGGATAATAATGGGAATAATGATATTTTTTTTATGACGAACAAAAAAGTTGAGGCAAACTTTGATATATTTGTATTGTTCATTTTAATTATGTTTTCCTTATCAAAAATGTTTTAAAAAAGTGCAAATTTGTAAAGAACATTAATAAAATATGTGTAAATTATTTAATCACCACTCAAAACGGTGAAGGAAAACCTCGTGAAGAAACACGTATATCCTAGAACCGAAAATTCGAAGACATATGACATCTACCAACCCACGCTGTGCCCGAGTGGTGGATTACGGCCCACTCCCTTTCACAGGGAGGGGCCTGGGTCACAACACTTGTTTTTTGTTATGTATTTTTGTGGTGTACAATAAATAAATAAATATAGGCTGTTCATGATTGTGTAATAAAATACAGAACATCTTTTGCAAGATAACGTTAATTAAACTCTTGATTGATCGTTTCATGATTCTGATCGACATTATCCTCTTAATTATCTAACAAAATATAAATTTAACCTTAGAGAGGTATAAAAACCCAGGAAATCGGATAGAAAAACATTACCATTGACAATAAAACATTAAATTATGAATGAGGAAAAAGGTCTGAAATGCCTTAAGCTATTGATGTTTCCAGTAACAACAAAGGATTATTCGTTTATCTCTTTATGTAAAGCTAGGTACTAGCTTCTGCCTGTGACTTTTCCCGTGTGAAATTTCTTTTTCCCCTGCTATTACCTACCTCGGTTTCTTTCTGACTTCTTTTCTTTTTGCCCGTTTCCTAAGGGTTCTAGCGTGATGTTAAATCAATTATTCAGCAATATTATTAGTATAGATATAGATAGATAACTCTTCTGTATGTGTGTATGTCAGCGAACTCCTCCTAAACGGCTGGATTGATTTTGATTAAAATATTTGTGTGTTTGAGTGAGTCCCTGGATGGTTTAGATTCACTATTGCAACCGGTAGATGGCGCTGCGATCGAGTTCACAGAAACAGGACAACGTCTGTCCCGTCAACTATGTAGTATAACATATATGAATGCCATATATCTACGTTAAATACATACTTATCTATCTAAAAAAGTAGTAGGTACGCAGTTGTTCTCTGTAAAATTTTCCTGCGGAGTCTCTCTGCATATTATAATTGCTTTGCATATTTGATTAGCTAACGGAATATATTCATCACGTAAGCCAACGGCTACTGCTGAGCCACTTGACAGCTTTAAATTGTGCTGTTTTCTCCTGTCTAGCTTTAATAACCCCATAGAATGCTATATCACGTATGGTGTATAATGTAGTATGTAAGTCCCTATTTTGTGTTTTTAATAAGTACAACAAGAGTTTCTGTTAATGCTTGTCCAAATTACACGTTGCGTTTAATTGCCTGTGGCATACCATAAGTCCTCACTGCTCTCGAAACGGTGAAGGGAAACATCGTGAGGAAACCGGCATGTCCTAGAACCAAAAATTCGAAAACATGTGCCATCTACCAACCCGTACTGGGCCTGCGTGGTGTATTACGGCCTACTCCCTCTCACAGAAAGAAAGTCTGTGTCCTCGTTGTGGGAAATCTAAAGGCTGATTATACTAAGTTGAAGCAACAATAAAAGTTGCACCGTCGAAACAGTGTTTAGACGATTCAAGGCATATTTTGTGAGTTTAATTTATTGTAGGCAAGAAAATTGCATCTTGTAAATAATAGGGGTTAAAGTATGAAATTGCCGTTTCATTGTAATAGGTACTTCGAACTGACATAGAACCTTCATGGTTTGATATTTTTGAGTGAAACTTTTTTCACATGGTACCTATGATGTTCTTCTTTTAAAAAATGTGCAACATTCGATTATCGACTTTCAGTTGTTTTTTTTATTCAGCTTAGACAAGAAAGATAGATACTTCGAAAATTCGAGTTAATTTTGAATACGAGTTCCGACGCGGAACTAACGCGGCAGAAACAGCTCGCAATATCAATGTTGCGTTTGGAGAGGGGACTGCTAATGAACGCACCGTGCGATTTTGGTTTAAACGCTTTCGTGATGGAAAAGCAAAACTTACCAACAAATAGGTAATGGTAACTGTTTGGTGGTCTCAGCATGGTGTTATTCACTATAGCTTTCTCCAATCTGGTCAAGCAATAACGGCAGATGTCTACTGTGCCGAACTCCGAACAATGATAGCAAAACTAGCAGTGAAACAGCCCCGACTCATGAATCGATCTTCACCATTATTGCTCCATGATAACGCGAGACCTCATACAGCACGAGAAACCGTTTTAACTCTACAGGAACTGCAATTAGAAACCATTCTTCACCCTCCGTATTCGCCAGACCTTGCTCCAACGGACTACCATTTTTTTCGTGATTTGGACAATTTTCTACGTGATAAAAAGTTTTCTTCTCAGGAGGCAGTACAAAATGCTTTCACACAGTTTGTCGAATCTAGATCACGAGAGTTCTATCGCAAAGGCATAAATGACCTTCCTATTAGATGGCAGCAATGTATAGATAATATTGGTAATTATTTTGATTAAATAAATATGTTAAATAAAAAAAAAAAAGAGTTTCAATTTTTCAGTACAAATCGGCAATTTCATGCTTTAACCCCTAATATCACTTAGCTACATACATGTGGGATAAAAATATTGTACTACCTATGTGAAAGTATGAACGCAGCTTATAATAAATTGTTTAAACGGAACGCAGCGGACGAATGAAAGGAAAGTATATGTGCGAGAGAAAAAGAGGATGAAGAGCGAGATCTAGATTCACGACGGACGGTGTAACGCTGATAATATTTTGTGCTCGAAATAAATAGTTTAAAAGGCAATTTGGCTCGTTTCTTTTGCCGTACAATCCCACATACATACATACTAAACACACGCCTTCTTCCCATGGGGGTAGGCAGAAACCATAAAACCATTAACCTGCTACGAACCGTACATACTCCTTTTGCCTTGTTTACGTTCATACACCGAATATCGTGGCTTAGTTTATCCTGTAACCGAATATGAATGGCTTTTATTTTGTTTTTTGGAACGACAGTATATTCACAGGTTCAAAAATAATGAAAAATTCAAATACGTTAAAACAGTTGAATTTATCTAAAATAAACACGGACTTAGAATATACTGTTTATTATTATAGACGGATGTATGTGTGAATAATATTAACAATATTTAATTTAAAAAAGTGACAACAGGGAGTCAGTGTCCTACTTAATATTATAAACATGAAAGTTTGTATGAATGGATGGATGGATGGATGTTTGTTACTCTTTCACGCGACAACTCCTGAACGGATTTGGATGAAATTTGGCATACAGGTGGTTTATAACCAGGATTAACATATAGGATACTTTTTATAGCGATATTCCCAGAGGATCGAAAATTATGCGGGTGAAACCGCGGGGCGCAGCCAGTTCCTTCATAATAAATTCATTACGTACCTACGTCATTGGTTATTAAAAAAAAAGGTGAATAGATGGTCTTTATCATTCGGGTAATATGTACACACAAATTCCCTAGCTCTCAAGTAAAGTCGAAAAAGAATCTGGTTAGTAATAAATTCTTATCTGCATGATCTCGACCAAGAATAGAGCACCCCATCACTTCCCCGAGGTGTTGTAAGAGGCAATTAAGTATTTTTATGAGGTGAACGTGTGGCGGGATCCTTAACCCGGCTGCCAACTCTCGGCATGTTTACGGCGAGATATTATATGATAAACTTGAGCTAGCTTTGTTTATGTCCATCGCACTTAAAATTTTCATGAGGTTGAAGAGTTACCGAAGACATTACGGTAGGTACATATACTGAGGTATATTTAAAAAACAAACATAGGTACAAGTTGTAAAAATATCCATCACTAAGCCGACATCTACGCATCCTGTAAATCAAATTATGAAACTTTGTGCAAAAATAATTGCTGGGTAATGACCTTTAGTTTGATGTGAAAATTCGCTGTTTCGGTGTTTTTCTAATATTTATATACTACCATACCACAGACTACCCACAGTATTTGTCTCTCCTTTCCCTTTTTAATCCATCCAAAGGTTGTATTTAAAAGATCGCTCATAGCGATTAGACCGCCCATTGTGTCACCCATTGTAAAATTTCAATATTTATCTCTGTAATTTATACGGTGTACATAGGTAATAAAGAGTGATCTATTCTATTATGTTTACGGGTGCATGCAACGGTACAGGGATCGTGAGAGTATTTAAAGTGATAACGTTTAAAGCTGGTTTTCGTAAAGCAACGTCAAAAAAGTTGAAACTTTGACCTTCAATCTGTTCCCATGGTATGGTCCAAAACAAAACAATTACTAAAATAATGACGGATAGAACAAGTCACTCACGGCTTCGTTAAGGCTTCCATGTATAGAATAGAATCAATAGACATTTAAAAAAAAAAGACGGGAATTAAACCCTTGTTATTAAACTGAGGAGATAAAGCAAGATCACAAAGGGTTTTTAGTCCGAAATTATGCTTGTTAACCCGTTAATAAATTGCCCTCAGCTATCCCTCCAGGAATGCCGTGAAGTTTTACAAAAAGCCAATAATAAATTTAACAGAATACTCGTAACTGACCACTTTATTTCCTCTCCTGAAAAAAAGAAGATACAAGTACCTAAACTATTTACCCTCTGATCCCAGCACCCGCGTGACGTTTGTTCCCTTTTTAGCGCTAAGCTATCACATACCGCCATCTCGCTCTATCGCCCCGTATTTCTTAAGAGTGCTTCCACTAAATACATAATTGACCTGTAGTAAGTTATAGGAACGCTCGTATCCACGTCTGTCTTTTCTTAATGAACGGGAACTAAGTGGCTGCAACATAAACAGCGCTAGCACTACTTAAGGACTAAATGCACTCGGCGGATAGGCTGTTAGTACGTTATTTGCCAATCTCGAGACCTGTAATGGAAGCTTGTACCTCAAGCTTCCAAGGGGGGTTTTTATTCTATTCTCTTGTATCCGAACGAGCTTTGTGATGACTGCCTAGTAGCCCTAAGTCAGAGTAGCCCTATTGGTGATGTTCTTCAGAAAGGTCTGGTGCATAGTACTCGCAACTGGCGTGCATGTATGACCAGTAGTATGAACGTAAACGTTATAGAGGTATGAGGAACAGGGTGTAAAGTTCACTCAACCTCCATAGAAAAGGGAGGATCCTCCGACCAGACGGGTGTTTTGTCTGGCGGGCAATTGCCCAACGATTGATGTTGGGAAATTGTACCTATGCTAATTGCGCGGTAAACTCTGCTTGCGAGATGCAGGATTTGCGTGACGTCAGTATGACGCATTGTTCGCATGTGGCGTTGTAGATACCGCTACATCACTCCAGTATAGAGGTATGAGGAACAGGGTGTAAAGTTCACTCAACCTCCATAGAAAAGGGAGGATCCTCCGACCAGACGGGTGTTTTGTCTGGCGGGCAATTGCCCAACGATTGATGTTGGGAAATTGTACCTATGCTAATTGCGCGGTAAACTCTGCCTGCGAGATGCAGGATTTGCGTGACGTCAGTATGACGCATTGTTCGCATGTGGCGTTGTAGATACCGCTACAACGTAACTAAAGGAGTATGTAAGGATCGTGACAGGTAGAGTTCTGTAATATCTGCCTACCCCATGGGAAAGGCGTAAGTTTATGTGTACCTCAAGCTTCCAAGCGATTTTTTTCCTCTCCTCTTGTATCGGCACGAGCTATGTGATGGATGATAGACACATAAGATAAGAAAAAACATAATCAGCTTATAACGTTCCCACTGCTGGGACTGCGCAGCCCTACTCACTGTGAGAGGGAGTGGGCCATAATCGACCCCGCTGGCCCAGTGCGGGTTACTGGATAGCCCATAGTGTAGTTAAAAGACAATGAGAAGCCCAGGATGAGTCAAACGTACCGCAGTCGCATATAGTTCTTTATAAATAATAAATGGTGTTTTATTATGACATTTACTTACACGATCACATGATTTAAATTCACACACACGACTAATTTATATGAGAGCGTACAGGCACTTGAAGCTTGGGGACTTGTGTATGATGATAATAGTGGGGATGTGGAGCCCCTGTGGCTTACAAAACGACGTCTCGCTGTCTATCTGCCTGTTTGAGCGCTTATAACTTGAGAACCACTTATCCGATAGCTGATATGGTTTGATGATTTTTATTTATTTCTTGGCTCAGAATACGGCTACGTGTTTGGCACTATCACTAGCGTCCAACAGTTCATGTAACGTGCAGCTGACAGGAGACACATGTTTATTTATTTAATTTATAATTTAAAGAGAACAAATGAATAAGTTCTCTGGCCGGGTTTTTAAAATACCTATATGTAGGTAAATCTAGACGAGCTGATCCAAAACAAAAAACATATCAGACAAGCAATCTAGTTTAAAATTGTCCTCTCCATAGTCCGCTTAATTTAGTCCAGTTTTGGCCATCGCAGCGCACGAAAACGCTGTCCAATACGTTATCTCGCTTAAAGCGCAGTAACTAAACGCCGGTTAGACAACATAATAGTCGAGTAAACAAACTGCCAGCCCATTGCCCGCGAGTGCAATAATAATACGTCTCCCGCAATTAAGTCTTACAACTTGTTTCAAATGAGAAATATACTTAGTTTTCTTTTATTTAAATGTTGGACAACTAGGCATAAATAAATAAGAGCACAATTTGCTGTTATTGCAACCTAAAAATTAAATCAGAGAGCAATATTGTCATCATCAGTTGCCTAGTAACTATGTGGTGCTGGGCCGATCGATACATGTAAACCTCTATTTTAAGAAACTTAATGTACTAACTGTAACTTCTTTTTCTTTTTTCCCATCACAACAAAAGTGCACAACGCCGCTAAATAAGTTTTCACTTCAAAAAATAGACGCGAGACACCCCTAGCAATAAAATCTCTGTGCCTTTACATCTTTGAAATTGCTACTTTTGTTAAGAAACATGCAGATCGATTTATTAAAGCAAAGGAGAATAAAAGATTTTTATCAAGAGACCCCACTAAGCTACAAACACCGGCCACGTCCACCGCATTATATAAAAAAAAAACTGTGGATACACAACAATCCAAATTTTTAATAAAATACCAAAATCTATTCGTGAATTGCCCCTTTCGCGTTTAAGATATATATTAAAGAAATGGCTCATTAAAAAATGTTTTTATGATATTGACGAATTCATGACATGTAAATAATTTTTTTTAATTTTTTTTTTATTGGAGGATTTTATAGGATCAATTTTTGTGTTTAAGAAATGACTTATTGATTTTATAATATTGCTAAATGAATTAATGACATGTGAATAATAATAATGACATTTTAAATTGTATCAATTGTAAATTAATGAATTTTGCATACCGATTATACGGTGAGACATGCTGAACTTCTACAATGTTACGTAACACCCTGTAACCATGTTTCTGGCAAAATAAATTATTCTTATTCTATGATGGGGTCGGCTTCCAGTCCCGGAACCGGGTGCAGATGAATACCAGTATTTTACATAAGCGACTGCCTATCTGACCTCCACAACCCAGTTACTGGGTAATACCCGTTGATAAGACAGGTTGTCAGACTTTCAGGCTTCTGTCCTTCTTAAGACGCGTAACGACTGTCAAAGATCCACGAATGACAGCCGGGACCAACGGCTTAACGTACTTTCCGAGGCACAGAGAGATATGTCGTGATATGTAAAGATGGTTACCCATCCACGGACCAACTTCTTTATTGATTTTTCTTTTGGTTCTTTCTTATGTTTTGTTTGCTTTCTTTGATGTATTAAGAGCATCCACAATAGATCCAATCAGAGATATTCAATCGTCATCATCTTCTCGCCATCTTTTTATCACGGCATACTTTCTTGCACAGCTCGTATTTTGATGATCTCTAAAATACTTGTAAAGCTAATCGTTTTGTAATCCTTACGTCTTAAAATTTACCTACAATGTAAATAACATTATTTATTCACAAAATGCTGTATAATAATAATCTCCTTGATCCTTAGCTTTTCTTGTAAATCTTCAAAACCATAACAAGGTATTCGGGCCCGCAAAATGTTCTAGTGAATGCTGAGCAATTATAATCATTCATTTCATTCATTCGTTGAATGAATGAAATGAACTGATATAACGCTGTAATTCAGTAAATAAAACTGTAGGAAAATCCCGATAGAATTTTAAATGAAGTGAAGAAAACTGCGTCTATTGTGTAGGTATAAAACATATGTGATCCAGAGCACCTGGGTTTCTTACAATAGATAAGTATGAACCTATAGTACAACAGATTTTCTATTTATGTTATCATCGGGATATAGGTAAGCTTTTTTTCATATAACAAGACTTTGTCCGTTCCATTACGACATCGTTAACTCATTCTACGTGATAGTATCACATATTATACCTTCTCGTAAGTTTGTCATTAATGAGGACAATTTGAGATGAATTATGATAAATTAATTTTGCATTTTGGCACCTACTTGTTACCTACTTGTTTATCTATATACTATACTTACTAATAATAAAGCTGAAGAGTTTCTTTAAACGCGCTAATCTCTGGAACTGCCAGTCGAATCAGAAAAAATATTTTTGCATTTGATAGCCTAATTTTTGAGGATGGCTAATTAACACCAAGGAGCCGAGCAAAAGAAAAAGTCAGAAAGAACTCTAAGCGAAAACGTAGTAAAATGCCCGGGCAGGCGATGCGATGCCACGGGGTGGATTGGGGGGGGGGACAAGAAATTTTACGCGAACGAAGTCGCGGACTGAAGCTAGTTTACCATATACAGTCAACCACACATCAGCAGAAACACCAGCACTACGAAGATCACCCTTACTGCTACAACATAATGGCGCTGTCAATGTCAAATTGTTACCACAAATGTGCGGTTCACTGTACTTTACTTTGAGGTTTCATCAACAAACCAATCTGTCCGTAAAAGTTGCATGCGGCTGCACCCGTCAAATGTCTCGTGCAGCTCCGACGTGCCGCATGCCGTTGCGCTCAGAAGCGGCGGCTGGCAATCTGTCACCGCTTAAGCGCTGAATACAGCAAGGAATAAATACACAGCACTATAAGTGGCCAACAATTCGTTGTGTTAAACGTTTCTTTGTAGCGTCGCCAAAACGAAGCCAAAACTATTTGGCGCCGTTAATTTGCTGACAGAGCTGAAGCATCAAAAATAAATGGGTCACTCAATCCGTCGGAGTAAGTTTACGGCTAGTTCCATATACTGCTAAAACTAATATCATCCGGGAAATATGGCCAATAAAATTTAATTATGGAGCATTAGCGATGATGAATCGCCAGCTACGCGGGGCATTTAGCGTAATTATATTGTGATTTCAGAATAATCGCATGATGAATAGGCGCATACCAACTTCTACTTCTATCAGATTGCTGTTTCATTAATTCAGCTCGTGACTAATAGCTTTGTAGAAATAGCTTAATCCAATAAAATTTTACATTTTAATTAACAGCGATGGGGACTCGTGCCTAAATTATAACAGCGACACGGGTCGATCGAATCGTTTGTAGATCCATTACCTACATATCGAGACCCCTGCGTCCCTCGGAAAGCACGTTAAGCCGTTGGTCCCGGCTGTCATTCGTATATCTATGACAGTCGTAACGGGTAGTCAGAAGGCCAAAACTCTGACTACCTGTATTACTAATGGATATTGTGTTACCCAGTAACTGGGTTGTGGAGGTCGGATAGGCAGTCGCTCCATGTAAAATACTGGTATTCAGCTGCATCCGTTTAAACTGGAAGCCAACTCCAACATAGTTCAATTGATTGAGTTAACAGCAATGTTTAATTTTGTTTTGTAGTGTAAATGTACGAGAAAAAATTTAAAGCAAACGCCTAGAAAATCTGGAAAATATGTTTTAATTGGTGTCGTTGACCCGCCGCAACTACACTGCACGTTTATCTTCAATGCTCGACTACTTAAAACCACACGGAGATATATTATACTCCGGGAACTTTCGTAATGGTGAAAACTACGCTTTGTTTAGGTTGCTTACAAAGTCGTAATTTTATATAAAAATTAGCTAACTGGAACAAAATCCTTAATACATAAGAAGTGAAAATATAAAACCGTATCCATGAGATATTTTCTTTTGGCAAAGTTGTTGGCGTAGGATTGGCTTTGAGAAAAGTTAAGCTGGCAAGGTAATTTCGGTCTTTATTATTTTTCGCAGTAGGAACACCAAAGGGACGCTTCGTCTAAAATAAACGTTACATTCAAACGGGAACAAATCGATTTTTAATTTAGTCTTATAAAGAGCTTTGTTGTTCTTAGTCTTATTAATACCTTTTGCAACTAATGAGTTTCTGAAGTAATAAAGATTTTTCGGTTACTCGTAATTTTATTACATTTATAAAGTATTCAAATGAATTAAGTTAGCTTTATTAAGTTGACTCTATTAAATATACAGGCTGCTAAGGTAAATTATAGGGTTCAGCAACGAACAATTTCAAACGTTGTTGATGATGTCTCGTGGCTAAATGATAACAGTCGCACGAGTTAATCGAAGGCCTTTCTGCGTTCAGTTCGTGGATGGGTGGCCAACCATTACATATCGAGAGACCTCTACATGCCTCGATCGCAGATCGATTCGTAGATCTCTGACAGTAGTTTGAAGCCCAAAAGTCGGACAACCGGGCTTACCCAGTAACTGGATTGTGGAGGCCAGAAGGTCACTCGCGCCATGTAAAATACGGATATTCAGCTGCATCCGGTTAGATTGGAAGCTGACCCCAAAATAGTTTGAAAAAGGCGATGCAGATTGATTGTTGTTGATGTTTCAGATGTTTATAATGGGACGGAAAAACAAGAGTTGGCCGAAATAATATAGACCTGAATAAAACGGTATTATATTTTTATCCAGCACATATTTACTTACTACTGTTTTCGCATTTATTAACGTAGTTATTATTAGTTAACACGTGATCTCTTTGCGAGATGAGCTCTTGGCTCCCATTTGGGTTTGAAACTATTCGGGTAAAGCCTTGATAGATAACTAGCACGTAGGAAAACACCTTGCATAAATATGTAATCTGTCATGCCCTTAATACCCGGAGGCTTTTATTTAGGTAGTAAATATTGTTTACATAAAAATTTTTTTTTTTGCTTGAGTATGTATAGTTTTTACTGTCTTTGTTGGTATATTGGCGTGGCTAGCTGACATATGGCAAATAATTTAATTTGTTCTGCGTCTTGTAATGTTAATTACTTTGCATACCTAGTATTTGTTACAATCAAGTATTTTCTAACTGAACAGACAGCTGTGCTGCTGGGGAGTTTGTTACGCCACAAATGGTGAAGGGCGGGCGTTTTGGGGGACTGTCTTCTGTAATTTTGATGTTCGAAAAGTGATGTTTCTCAGCCTAATTCGAATAAATGACTTATGATTTTACGAAAAATGAAATCCTAAAACCCATGAAAACGATCCTAAAAGTTTAAAATCACGTCTTGCGTACTAAAACTAACGTTAGCAAAAGATAAAAACGAAGGTTTGCACAAACGACTCGAGCGTGTCATGTTACTCTTAACATTTAGAAACGGACTCCGAGACAGGGAAATCCGATGTAAGTCCAAGTTAGAGGAATGTTCTGTACTAGAAAGCTATGAAATAAAAGTCAGTAAGAAACTAGACTAAAATAAATCCCACGTAAAGCCGAATTCATATTACTGTGTTGTCGTGTCGTGACGCCTTCTAACGCAGTGATAGCCAATCAAAACTCGTTATTATTTGACGTATTCCTGAACAGATTCGTTTAATTGGTGTACTCCGGTTACCGAGAGACCTCTCCATGCTTCGGAAAGCACGTTCAGTCGTTGGTCCCGGCTGTCATTCGTAGATCATACACAGTCGTTACAGGTAGCCAGAAGCCAAAAAGTCTGACAACATAACACGACACAGTTATGTGTCTAGGTTTACGTGCTTATCCAACGTGTTTTGTTTTATATCCCATAACTTTAGGGGGCCATTATACTCATCGTTTTGAACAACTTTTGCTATGGGACCAAAACCGAAACCGCAAAAAAAAAACAGCTTTTCCCTACATTTATGTTCGTATAACTCGTCAAAATGTAGGGTACACCAGATTGTTTTTTCGCGATTTCGGGTTTGATTTCGTAATGATGAGTACAATGACCCCCTAGAGTTATGGGATATAAAAAAAACACGTTGTATAAAGTAACATAAAGTTTAATTTAAAGGATCCTAAAAATAGTTCCTACAATATAAGTAACTGAAGACAACCCTACAGTTAAAAATAATCAATCAGCCCAAAACTCTTTATTTAGAAAACCCCTCTCACTTTTTTATAGTTCACCTATTACCGAAACGAAACGTTCTAGAATTATGAATCATAAATTACCAACGTATTTTATTTAGGAAATCTTGATAGCAGAAAAAGACCGTTTATTATTATTTTTATCAGATTTAAGCATCTACACTACTGAAATATAAATAAAATTTATGCGAGTCAAGACGTCTAGTAGGTATGTAACAATGTCTTGCTTTATTAACTTTATACTGTTGTTTTATTTTCTAGAACGAATATCCTCTCATTTGGATTCCGGATGCACGATGCTATTGAAATGACGTCACAACACCATGGGCGTTATCACTCTTCTGTCTCGCCTGAAATGCGGCGTATTTGCATTTCTAATCATTATCCACATACCAATTCTACAAGGAGAAGAACAATCTCAATGTCCAAGCTTAGCAGAGAACCCAATTTGTCCATGTTATAACTTTAAAGAAGGTAAGTGTCTTCTAACTCAGACACTGAATGCTCTGTACGATAAATTGGTGTCATTAATGGATACATTTATTTCAGGATTATTTTTGGAGTGCCCCAGCGCGACCCCCGGGGCCGTAAAAAATGTGCTGTCCAAGATAAGGGGAACCATCCAGTCGCTATCAATATATGACTTAGAAATCTCAACGACAGAACTGAACGCAGACATCTTCCCATCAAAAATAAAAATAACCAATCTACAGATCTCACAGTCCGGGATAAACAAGATAAGCTCTAACGCATTTACATCGCTACGTGACTCGTTAGGATCTTTGAGCATAATTTCCAGTAAATTAAGCAAAATTCCGCATGAATCATTCTTGGAACTTTACAATATCGAGGCACTTGATTTACAGCTCAACGACATCAAAGATATCCAAGCAAACACTTTCAGAAATCTTAAGTTGAAGAAAATCAATCTGAAGGGGAATAAAATAGCCAATATATCAGAAAATGCATTTTACAACTTAGAAGAATCTCTTACGGAACTGGATATCAGTGAAAATTTTCTTACTGTATTTCCTTTGAAACCTCTGGGCAAATTGAATAAACTCAGCAATTTAAGGCTTGCATGGAATAAAATAAACTCAATTCCTGATGATATAGATGTTACAGTGCCAAATCTGCTGACTCTGGATTTAAACTCAAACTATTTTACAAAAATTGATAGATACTGGTTTAGATGTATGCCTAAAATAAAAACGCTGACATTTTTTAGTAACCAAATTCAACAAATAGACGAAGAAGCATTATATTCATTAGAAAAACTAGAAACTGTGGATTTGAGTCGTAATAAAATAACAACGCTTGCTAAGAACATATTTCAAAAGAACCCCAAAATACGCACAATAGATTTGAGTCACAATCACCTCCATCATATAAACGGAGTCTTTTCAAACCTTCACGAGCTCTCAGAAATATTTCTTTCGGAAAACAATATTTTGGAGATATCTGATGACGCGTTTGTCAACGCTTTTGGATTAACAGTTCTAAATTTAGAACACAATGCCATTCAAAAATTACATCCAAACTGTTTTTCGTCTCTACAAAATTTAACGCAACTACATATGGGAACAAACTTTTTAAATAAACTTCCTCGTAGTGTATTTAAAAAAAATCGTAAACTTGTAACTTTAAGTCTAGATAATAATGAAATTAATGAATTAGACGAATTAATATTTGAGAAACTTGATGAATTGAAAGAAATACGTTTGCAAAATAATAAGTTAAGTCAAATCAAAAGAAACGTATTTAGTCCTCTGCCCGGGCTATTAGAACTACATTTGCAAAATAATGTTGTACAAACCATAGACTCTCATGCATTCATTACCCTCAAAAGTCTTCAACACATTAATTTGCAGGGTAATCGTTTAACTACTATCGGAGATGTGTTCCCTAATAGGAATTCATCATTGGTTTCTATTCAACTTGGTGCAAATTATTTATCAATGTTAAAAAATAGCTCTCTTAGAGGGCAGATGTACGTGCAAATTATGTGGCTAAGCCAAAATAACATAAAAGTGTTAACATCCAATCTTTTCAATGATTTGTTAAATATTCAAAGGCTGTATCTAAAGAATAATAGTATTGTACATATAGAAAATAGAACATTTATGCACTTGAGAAAAATTAAGTTTTTAGATTTAAGTAATAATAAGCTTATTAAGTTAAGTAATGAGACATTTTATAAGCTTGTAACGTTGGAAGAACTGTACCTCCAAAATAATCATATTAATCAAGTCACCAAAGACACGTTTCACTTTTTAACTAAGTTAAAAATTTTAGACTTATCTCAGAATGACATCGTAATATTTAATTTCGATATTTCCTCGTTGCCGATAAAACAGCTTCGACTGAGTAAGAATTCGATAGCAATCATCGAAGTAGAATCTCTCAAAAGTTTACCAAACTTAAGTGATCTAGAGATGAATAACAATGACTTGACTTGGGAAGATATTATTCAGATACAGATACCTGGACTGAAATCCTTGATAATATCAGAAAATAACTTTACGTTGTTGGAAAATAAAACGTTTGCGCATCTCCCTTCTTTGCAAACTTTGTCGCTGGAGCTATCAAATATATCGCAACTGCCACCAACGACATTCATTAAAAATCAGAATCTGTTGAGAATAAATTTGGCTTATAACAATCTTCGAGACTTACACAAAGACGTATTCGCATACACAACAATATTACAAGAACTCAACTTGAAAGGGAACAATTTCACAGATTTTCCTCACCACGCACTTTTCAATGTAACTTCGCTAGAAATATTAGATTTGTGTAGCAATCAATTACACAGCGTTGACTTTTTCAAATTCATCGGTTTACAAAATTTGCGGTCTCTTAATTTATGTAATAATCGTATTTCTATGTTAAATGGCTTTAATTCTCCCTCCCTTAAAAATCTAGTTACATTAAATTTAAGTAATAATATGTTAACAGTTCTTCCACCGAATTTTTTTCAGCATTCCGTAGGCCTGAAAGAGATTGACTTATCACATAATCTATTTAAAAACATACCTAGCAATGGCTTATCAGAGGCAGTGCTTCCTGCGCTAACTACATTGAACATGTCTTCTAATTCTTTAGTGCAATTATTGCAAACATATCCTTCAAAATTGTTTCCACTATTAGAGGAATTAGTTGTAACAAATACAAACCTAACGATTATCACCAGCAAAGATTTTGAAAATTTTCCATCACTCAAGAGGTTGATATTGTCGCAGAACTCCATAATTCGTTTATCTCCGGGAGCTTTCTCTAAGCTGCATAACTTAGAAAAGCTTGATTTAAGTCAGAATAAATTAGAAAACATTCCAAGAGAGAGGCTTCAAGGATTGTATTCAACGCGCGTCCTGAATATGTCTCAAAACGTCATCAGAGAACTGGAAGATTTCACATCAGACTTACAGAGTCTACAAAAGTTAGACATTTCATTGAATCATATAACTAGAATAAATAGAGACGTATTCCGAGGACTCCAAAGTCTGACTGAATTGTATTTAAGTGGAAACTGGTTATCAGCTATATCTGCAGACGCATTTCGAAACTTGAATAAGATTTCATTTATTGACTTGAGCCGAAATTACTTTGAAGTAATACAGATGAAAATGCTCACAGTACTAGAAACACAAATCAAAACTCTATCCTTTAATGGTAAGATATTAAATCTTTGGTTTTATTTGAATCGTCTGATTTTATTTCCAATAGTCATACATAATATTACTTTCAGAGAATCCACTAACTTGCAATTGTGAAACACAAGAGGTTTGGCGATGGATGAAAGAACACTATAAAATTGTCATCAAAGGCAGTCGTAACTTGCGCTGTGAACATCCGGAAGATCTTCACGGTTATAGCTTCATCGAATTACCATCCCAGAAACTTTGTGATATACCCATCGTCATCCGAATTGCTATACAAGATATACAGACATATTCGATCATTGTATCTTGGCAGAGCCGCAACCAAACTGGTTTGAATGCATATCAAGTAGCTTATTTTAGCGAGGATCATCCGACTACGGTGAGTAACACGATGAAAATCCAAAATATTATCCTTTATGATAGTTTTATGCTAAATATTTTCACCTGCGTAACTAAAAGCATATAATTTTGAGTAAACGTTGAATAAAACGTGCGCGGCAACCGCTACAACAAACATTTGAATACAAAGGCTGTGTATCACCTCAATGGACCATAAAAAATATTTATGTTTCTCGCCTGTGGATGTTCGACGGTGCTGTAAATCCATTGAAATGTTTCTTTTTACAATAGCTCATAGGTGCTCAAAACTTTTTAGTACTCAGTTCAAGTCGATTTCGATTTATTAAAACAGCGTTGGAGGCTGTGTGTCTGATATTTCATTATTTTTATAGATACGAGGGAAAATTCTCAACGCTACAGCCAGATCAACGAGGCTCAACAACTTGACACCAGGATCCCGATATACGGTTTGTGTGATAGCAGTCGGCAACTTCGGTACTTCAACATCTACAGGATTTTCCGTACCCGACGCACGGATAGCTCTCTCACCTGAAAATACAAGTATAAATAATTTGTACTCGGACGAACAAATTTTCAACCATCTCCGTCCTCATATGAACGATACTCTGAGCAGTAAATGTACTAGTGTAAGCACTATCGAAATCTTCGGAGCGGCAATAGACAGTCCATTCTCCAATACGTACATGGATATAGCGGATATATTAACGAGGAGACTAAGCTTGGTTGTGGGCTGTTGTATTGGATTTATAGTGTTCGTTGTGTTAGTGTCCGCGTTAGGGTACATTAAAACTAAGAAGCGTCAGGTTATCGTGAAAGCTGAAGTGCAGCAAGCTCCTCAGTATATATCCTATGACAATTTCAATACTCCCGGTGTAGAGGTTCAGACTACTGACATGGATATCAATACCATAACCGATAAAGCGAAAGTTCAATGTAAACATGATTGAAATCTAATGTAAATACTGCTCATAATGTGTAATATTGTGTTCAAGTTAAGGAACTTAAGAGCGGCGAGGTATTGGATATTTTCCAATTTGATTTCCCTATGAGTAAGATGCCACTCATGCTGGAATACATCCTTTCATACCTTCATCGCCTTTGAGGTCTCTTTAGGAAGTTTGGCAGACAGGAATAAATTATTACAACTACGAGCGATCAATAACGAAATGTGTGATAATCGAAAAAGTTTTACGTCATCAGGGTACTTTTTTTTTCTTGCTGTAATATTTTATGTCTTAATATTGTGTTCGAGAAAGTCGTAACATTTTCTTTATATTAATTATTTACTTACATAAATTTGTTGTAGTTATTGCCAGACTGTTTTGGTTACCTAACTTTATGATAACTACGTAATCTAGTCTAGACCATGTTCTGTTAGTGTCTTTTTTTTTTTTTTTTTTTTCAGGATGGGAAATCATCAAATGACTCCTCCCGCTCTGGGTGGAGCAGAAGGGAGTGTCAGACTCTTACTGACTAAAACCCACCCGTGTTCCTTCCTTAGCCCTTTATGTACCAGGGCAGCGGTAACCCTTTCGGACGATCCCGCTACCCCGGCAGGCTTCGGCCCTGTCGGGCCCCGTCATCTATGCTGACATCTCTTTGAGGCGCACGTGGAACACTTACGCGCCGTCCGGCACGGGCCTGGTCCTGATCGGACGGAGAGCTACCCATTGCTCTCCGCCCGCAGGCCCGCGCCTACGGTGGCCGGGAGTCGTCACGCGGCTCCCGACGCCCGGAGCGTCTCCCTCGGCGGCTGAGGCGTGAGGATCTCTCCCTCGCCCATCCCGCCACCTCCTTCGCTAGCATGACTGCTTCGCAGAAGGAGGTGACCGCCTCCCACTCCCTCTCGCCCCGGACCATGGCTTGCACCAGGGCCGGACGCGAGAGGTCGCCGCCGCTGCCGATCGCCTCTACGAGGACACGGCGGTGCTCTGCCCAAGCGGGGCAGACCTCCACCGTATGCTCCACCGTGTCCTCTGGGCGATCCTCGCAGTGGTGACACCCGGGCGTCTCCTCCCGCCTGATGATGTGCAGGAACCTCCCGAAACATCCGTGTCCGGAGAGGACCTGCGTCAGGCGGTAGGTGAGAGCGCCGTGACGCCTCTCTAGCCACTCCTCAAAGAGGGGTCTTATCGCCGCTATCGTGGCGTGCCCTGCGCTGGGTTGCGATAGTCGCGCCTTCCATTCCACCATGAGACCGCGCCGGAGGTCCGTCCGCTCCGCAGCGATTTGCCGCGGGTGCAGAGTTTCCCCCCGACGTAGTGCCTCCGCGCGCCAGTCATACAGGCGCGCGAGGACTATCGCCTCCAGATCCCATGGTGGCAGTCCGGCAAGGAGGCTTGCTGCCTCGCCCGAGATCGTGCGGTATCCCCGGATAAGCCTTATGGCTACCACCTTTTGGGGCGCGTTCAGGTAGTGTGCGGCTCGAAGCCGCAGTGAACGCGCCCATACCGGGGCCCCATAAAGGGCCATGGACCGCACGACCCCCGCGTAAAGCCTCCGGCAGGAGGCGTTTGGCCCCCTAAGGTTGGGCAGGAGCCGCTTTAAGGCGGCCCCGGCCCGTTCCAGTTTGGGGGCCAAACGTCGGAAATGCTCGACGAAGTTCCACCGGCTGTCGAGGACGAGACCCAGGTATCTCATCGTTGTCTCGACGCCGATGTGAACCCCTCCTACCATCAGTTGGGATCCCGAAGGTGGCCCGTACCGGGGCCCATGAAAGGACATGGCCTCGGACTTGTGCAATGCCACCTCGAGACCCAACTGCCGGATCCTTTCCACGACTATCGCAACCCCGCGTGTCATCGCGTCGGCCGCCGCCTGATGCGACCTCCCCTGCGCCAGGACCAGCGTGTCGTCAGCGTAGCAAACTACGCTGACGCCATCAGGGAGGTCGGCCCGCAGCACCCAGTCGTAACCGATGTCCCACAGGAGCGGCCCCAGAACCGATCCCTGTGGGACACCGCACGACATCTCTCGCCGGTTCCAGTTCCCGTCGCGACCGGGGTAGATGACGGCTCTGTCCGTCAAATACGCCCCGACTATTCGACGGAGGTAAGTCGGCACCCGGTGATACCGGAGTGCCTCCCCTATGCAGCTCCAGGGCAGGGTGTTGAACGCGTTGGCGATGTCGAGTGACACCGCCACGACCACCCCACCCCGGGACACCGCGTCCCCCGTCGTGAGGGCTCTCACGCGCATGATGGCGTCCACCGTCGAGCGCCCCTTGCGGAAGCCAAACTGGCACTCCGCAAGATCCGGCCCCGTCCTCACCAGGTGCCCGACGAGGCGGCCCGCAATCACTCTCTCAAAGAGCTTGCCGACCTCGTCGAGCAGCACTATGGGCCGGTATGCGGACGGAGAGTCCGCAGGGCGCCCTGGCTTCTGAATGAGGACCAGCTTCCCCGTCTTCCAACGGAGTGGAAACTGGCCTCTCTCCATGCATGCGCTTAAGAGCGCCTCCAGTCGAGGCCCGAGAGCCCTCGAGGCCAGGACCCAGGCTTTACCCGGCAAGCCGTCGGGTCCCGGGGCGGTATTTTTGGCCTTCAGCCTGCCTACCGCCGCTCTCAGATCTACCCCGGTCACTTCAGGGGTGTCGTCGTCGTCGTCCGTGTGGTCCGCTTCGGGCACCGCAAGTGGCGGAGCCATAGGCGGGGGAGTATGCTCCCCCCGTGAAGGGAACAGAGCGCTCACCACTTCCTCCACCAGCTGGGGACGGAGACTCTGCGTCAGCGGGGGGGCCCAGGTGCGGAGTTTATTCCGCACCATTCTGTAAGGGCGCCCCCATGGATCTCGGTTCAGAGTCTCCAACATCTCCTCGCGGGCCGTATCCTTGGCCCGCTTGACAGCCTCTTGGAGGGTGGTCTTCGCCGCTCTGTACCCCTCGTACAGCTCCACCTCCGTGGCTTCCGCATCCGGAGGGCGGATGCGGAGCCTGCGGTGCCTGGTGTACCGATGTCGCGCGTCGACGCACGCCTTGCGTAGCGCCCCAACCTCCTGCGACCACCAGTACACCTGACGTCGGGCGCGTCCTGGCCGGACTCGGGGCATTGCCACGTCACAGATCTCGGACATGGCCTCCCGGAACCACTCCACCTCATCGTCAATGTCAGCAGGCCTGTCCGGTGAAAACACCCAGGCCTGCACGATCGAGGCTTCCAGGAGAAGCTCCCGGTCCAGCTGCTTCAGCGCCCACCGCGGACCACTCGGGGCCTGTTGGACCAGCGCGCTAGAGGTCTGGGTGGAGACCTCAAACCGGATATACCGATGATCGGAGTAGGTCTCCACCTCCTCCATGACGCGCCAGTCAATGACACGCTGTGACAGAGCGGGGCTGGCGAACGAGATGTCCACCACCGACTCGCCCCGCATCCGCACACACGTAGGAACAGAACCCCGATTTAGGACGACCAGGCCTGTTTCCAGAGCCCAGTCCTCCACCATCCTGCCCCGCACATCCGTGCAACGGGAACCCCAGGCCAAATTCTTGGCGTTGAAGTCCCCGAGCACTAGCACGGAGAAGGCGTGGTTTCTGGCGACGACGACACTCAACTCTGTTAAAGAGTTCTGGAACTCGGCGAGAGTTCGGCTCGGAGAGAAGTATACTCCCACTACTACAATCTCTCCGAACCGTGCTGCTACGCACCCCTGTCCCCTCGTGACACCTTCGAGGGACGGGGTACCGGCGGCGGCCGACGAAATTATGGCCACTGAGCCGTTTAGGTCCTCCACCCAGTCATCCCTGGGCGGGACAAAGTACGGCTCAGCGACCACGGCGACGTTAATCGACCACTGCGCCATGCTCTGGAGCAACAGGTCCTGAGCGCAGGCGCAGTGGTTGATGTTCGCCTGGAGAAGGCGTAGTGGAGGAGTTATTACTCCTCCATTTCAGCCCCCTCCCGGGCCCTATCGGCAGTGGTGGCGGCGGCGGCGGCGGCGGCGGCGGCGGCGGTGGTGGCGGCGGCGGCGGCGGCGGCGGCGGTGGCGGTGGCGGCGACAGTGGCGGCGACGGTGGTGGTGGCGACGACGGCGGAGGGCCTGCCCTTCCTCCTGGCTTCGGCGGGTGGAGCGCAGGACTTGCTCCCCGCCCGGTGATCGGCCGGCTTGCCAGCAGCCGCACATACGACGCAGTGCGGCGCGGCGTTGCACGAGCCGGCCGTATGTCCGGGCTTGCCGCAGCGGAAGCACAGAGTGCTGCGGTCCTCTAAGGTGCACTGGACGCCCACGTGGTGCCCCACGAGGCATCGATAGCACCTTAGAGGTCTGGGCTCCATCAGCTTGACCTGCGCTGACACCCAGCCCACCAGGAGCCTTCCACCCTCCACAATTTTCCTCGCCGCCGTCACGGGACAGCTTACCGTTATGGTTCGCATACCCGTGAAGTCAGGACGTAGGGTGCCCGCCTTCACCTGGTCGGCCAGACACCCGCCCGTCCTGACGACGGCGGCTACCACCTCTGCCCCCGTCACCGAGTCATCCAGGCCCACAATGCGGATATCCGCGCACTTGACGGGCCTGGAGACTCGAGCCTCGTCCGCATTGAGGGACGCCCTTAGCTTTTCAGCCAGGGCGTCTGCGGTGGGGCCACTCGTCGCACCGGGGACCTCCAGCATGCGGGCACCAGTGGCGGTCACCCTATGCCGGAGGCCTCCGGTGATCCCCAGCTCCTGGAGATCCACTGTCGCTCTCGCTTTGGCGAGCACGTCGCCGTAGGTCACCCCCCTCTTGACCGCGTCCGGCTGTAGTGTGATGACTACAGCCGCGGTCTTGGGGGAGCGAAGCCTAGCCGCAACGGCTCGCTCCTTGCGGCGCCTCCTCTGCGCCTTTTTTCTGGCCGCCTTGGCCGCCTTCTTTTTCTCCCCGACCACCTGCCACTCGGTGTTGGTCGTGGGAGATTTGTTCTGGGGAGGCGTAGGCTCTGGGGCCTTCCCCTCCCCAGCCGTTCTGCCCTTTTTCCGGGCTGGCACCGCGGGTTTGGCGGCAGGCGCCGATTTCGCCGGCGCCGAGGCTCCACCAGCCGACGTCGGTTTCGCCGGCGCCGGGGCTCCTCTTGCCGACGCCGGTTTGGCCGGCGCCTGGGCCCGGCCAGACGGCCCGGGTTTAGGGGCGGCAGCGGCCGCGTACGAGGCCGCCTTAGGCCCTGGGGCCGTCCTACCCGCCAAGGGAGGGCGCAGAACGATACCCTCCAGGACGGCGAACCGCGCCTGGAAGGTCGCCAGCTCCTGCCGAACCAGGTTCAGGACCTGGTTCTCCACCGGCACGGGCTGGCTTGGTGGTGGGATTGTCTGCGCTCTGGCGGCCGCTCGCATCCCGGCCAGGTCCGCTCGGAGCTCCTCATTCTCCTTTCGGAGGAGCTCCATGGCAGCCGTCAAGCGGGCCACCTCCGCCCGCATATCGGACGTTACGTCCGGCGGGGGCCCGGTGTGGATGGCTTCCGCCGCCGCCATGATGGAGGCCTTGGCCGAGACTATGGCCCTGTTTTTAGAAGTCTGTAACTTCTTCAGGGCCACATCCCGGATCGCGGCCTCCACGACCGCCGCAAACCTCTCTTTGCGGTCCGCATCAGGGCCGCCTACTTCAGCCGCCTCGTCGCTTGAGGTCTCTGATGCGGACACGCGACCAGAACCCCCCTCCTTTGCGGGCTCCTCCGCTTTCTCCGCCGCCTCCCGAGCAGTGAGGCCCCTCCCTGCGCCTCGCTCTCGGGCTCCTCCCCGCCTGCTGGTGGGGATTTTTCTGGCCGAAGCCAGCTCCCCGTCAGAGGACGACCCCTGGCCGTCCACTGACCTTGGCCGCTTGCTCTGTGCCTTTCTCTTGGCAGCGGCCGTCTTCTGGTCACGGCGAGGGCTCACTGAGCCTCCCGTGCTCGCTCCTCCAGATGCAGCGTCGGACTCCGACACCGCATCACTCCTCCCTTCGTCTCTTGTGGTTTGGGTTTTTTTTAAAAATTTATCCATTTTGTTCCCACGAGTAAAAACTTTGTGTACCTGCTCAAAAAATGCGTGGTTCGCACTAGTGACTAAATCAAGCTACCCATTAGCCAAGCTTACTACCTCCCTCACGGTGCGCCGCCGCTTGGAGGTTTGGGGAATTTTTTATAGAGGTTAATCTTCCTCGCGGTCCGGGCGGTTAAGCCAAGACCCTCGACCCCCGTCAAAAGTCAGAGACATGACCTTGACAATCTTCGGGGCTACGATATTAACGGTGGCAGGAGAGGGGGTTATCCCCTCCTGCCTGCCCGGCGGCAGGGTAAGTGCACACCAGGCCCGCTCTTACTCCACACAGTAGCCGCTCTGCTCCTCATAGCGGCTTGTGTGGAGCGTTCCTCTTGGCAGAACATTAGCATGCGGGCAGCGATATCTCATTGGGAAAAAATCCCACTGAGAAATAGCTGCCCGCACCCCAGGATGCACCGGCCCGAAAACTGGTCTTCCCCCCGGACGTATCCAGAAGGGAACTCCAGTCCCCAGGCACACGTGGAGGTTTTCTGCCCTGGCACCCCTTCTGTTAGTGTCTTCAATATTATTTTACGAAAATCTATACCAAAGTGAACCCTGGGGTTTATTTTTGTTTTGATTTTGAGTGGCAGTCTTTGAGAGGTCATGCTAGCACTATGAAGTGTGGAAAGTATAATAGTAAAAGCTATCAAACATCTCAGTTCAGTTTAAGACTATTATGATAATTTTGCAGAATATTATGATAACTAACGAACTGAAGTGGCATGTATATAAACAATATGATCAAGAACATGTAAATTTTGGAAGAGTGAGAGATTCACATCTACTATGAAATCTATATTATACTTTAATTTAAGTTTTGACTAAACGTTTAACGTTATCTTCGGTTGAAAACATAATAATTTCTATTGTGATTATTATCATAGATCTAAGTATTAAATATTAAGATTTAGGATAAATTTTAAAATATGTTGTGTATAATAAATTCAAATGAGTTACTACTCTGATAGTTGTAATGACAGTGTTATAGGAAAAAAAACATTAACGGTCTCATATGGTGTAATAAGTAAAAACGAATATTTATACTCACACATTTCTAAGTATCCATAGTTATAATTACTAGATAATGTACCGATAGGTTTAAATAACGACTATGTAATAAATAAACGAAGATATCAGACTCAATTTAGCTTTATCAAAATAACTGTACCAACCCTTTGTTGATATCTGTTTTAAATTCATCACAATTCATTTGAAACTAGTGTAAAGACTGTAGAATTGGTAATAAAACTTTGAAAACATTATTATAAATCTAGTTTTCTATTTTACTGTTACTGTTAACCTGCATCATCCTACTGCTAGGCAAAGGCCTCTCCCCATGACTTCCAGCTCTTTCGATCCAGGGCTAAAGTAGACCACTGGTCGTTGGTTTTGTCTAGATCGTCCCGCCATCTTCTACGGGGTCTGCCGCGACGCCTTCTAGCTGTGTCAGGGCTCCACGTGGAGTTTATTTTGGCCCACAGCTTATTGGGCATACGACAGACGTGGCCAGCCCAGTCCCACTTCAGCTTAGCGGCTTTTTGAGCAACATCAGTACTCTGTGTTTTGGAGCGCAGTGTGGTTTGCGAATATGCTCTGTCAAGTTGCCTAGAATACTGCGCTCTATTGCACGTTGGCAAACCTTGAGTTATTTTACTGAGTCCCAAAGTTCTACGATTGTAGACAAATCGTGTAGATTAATAATCTACACGATTTGTCTACAATCGTAGAACTTTATGAAAGGATGCTCAGAAGTTATGTTCTTCGTAATCGAAGTTTCATAAACTTCTATCGTCCACGATTATAAAACAGAAGAGTTTATTAGCTTTTTATGTATTTGTGAAAATACAGAACAGTAAAACGCTACTTACATGATTACAAAAAAACATCACAATATTGAAGGAAATGTAAGTATGTCGCGTCACGTATAACCCTATAAATTTAAAAGGAGACAGATACAGAAAAAGCGTCGTCAACCCCCGACACATCTCTCTCAAATATTGTTTCATCTCTTTGAATATACAAGCACATACATGAGAAGCCAATCTAATCTTGCGATAGCATTTCAAGGGTAAATAACCCCGTTATTGACAGCTATTGGGACGCAATCGAATCTCTTTTTATTGTGAACATATAGTACAATATAAATCTCGTCGAAGGAGTTAACTGTCTTGCGTCCACCTCGAATGTTCTGTCCCTATTAAATGGATTACATGAATAATTCAGCGGCAAGAGTCGCGAACAAGAGATTCTTTGTGGGAATTTGCTCCCGTTTGCTTTGCGACATTTAAATGATGCAACATACTTTGGCAATAAAGAGGATTCCAACGAAATAGTTGAAATTTCTCATTCATTAACGCCTAATTCGTTAAACTTGTAGTATTGTTTGCAGATTTTATCTGTTTGAGTTACTTTTTAATGCTAAACAGTTTTAATTGCTTGGTTGGAATTACTTAAGATTTTTGTTTTATTTTTGTGTAGGTAGATATTCAGATGATTTCATCCGTTAGTATCTATATAATTCGAGCCCCGTTGGTCACGTGTTCCCAATTGCGACTGCTGAGCGTCGGGTCCTAGGTTCGATTCCCAGGTCGGGCAAAGTGTTATTAGGTTTTACCATAAAGATTTTTCAGTAACAGCCCGGAGTTTGCAATTTGGCGGTGTGAGTGAGGGAAGAGTGATTGTACTTGTACACTATAATACCACCCGCGCCGAAGGCTAGTCTTCGTTGAGATTGGCTTGGCTGAAATTCGGTCTGGAGGACTATTATACAGGGTGATTTTTTAAAGACCAGCCAAATTTAAGGATGTGGTACAGACCATCAAACTGAACAACTTTCTCCATGGGACCAACATCGTAATCGCGAATAAAAATTCAGCCGTCCCATACATTTAGGTCTAGGTAGGTATTGAAGTTTTCTATGGGACAGTTGATAAAATTTTCGCGATTACGCTATTTGTCCCATGGAGAAAGTTGTTCAGTTTGATGGTCTGTACGACATCCTTAAATTTGGCTGGTCTTTAAAAAATAACCCTGTATAATTTGAGAATAAAGGTGAATGTTATAACGAAGAAAAGAAAAAGATATAACTTAAGTTCTGGTAAGTACCTAATCAAAATGTGGTTTCCCAACACAATAAGAAATATTCCGTAACAGAAAAATTGATAGGCGTAATAAACAAGATAAATTACGCTAGCAATTGCGTAACATTTTAAATAACAGTCTTCTGAAATTCAAGAAATGTATAAAGATATTCAAACTGTGAGCGTCTAATGTTTTTATAATGGGTGAGTACATCTGTAAAGTTCCCGTACAGCGCCGGCAGCGCTTACATCCGTTATCCATTAGCTTTACCTAAAAGCGCTAACAGGGCTTCGTGGTATGTAGCCGTTCACCCATGAAAAACAAAACACTACGTTCTAAATAAATGACTTGGAACATGGAATCGAAAGGTTTTGTATACTGTGAGGTGACTGCAACTTTAACCAATATGACCACCTTGGAACATAGTAACCGTAAGTATATGGTAAGTACTTTCCTGGTGGGCTTTTCCAGATCAATAAAAGAAAATTCATAATCATAATCATTTTATTAGCCTATAGTGTTCCCACTGCTGGGACACAGGCCTCCTCTCGGTGAGAGGGAGTGGGTTGTAATCTACCACACAGGCCCAGTGCAGTTCACCGTTTTGAGCGCAGTGGTGATGAAATAATTTACACAAAGTAAAGCGTCCTGCTGTGTCCATCGTCATAACCTTTTTTGTGTGATTTAAGTAACATTATGTACAGTGAGACCATCTCTCCATTTTTCGATGTGGATGGAGCAGCATTTTTATCGAATTGTCCACGGCAGAAAGACTTAAGCTAGCTACAGTATTTTTATCTCACGAAATGACGCTCGCTTTACTTATGGTACAGCGTGTTTGTACACTTGGTAATCACAAGCGAGGCGCGCGTCGCTTCTTTAGATAAAAATACTATGACCAAGTTTACAAACACGCTGTGAATATGTGCTTGGAGACGAGTAGCGTCAGCAGATAACAAACACACATACGCATACACACGACGGTACCGAGAGCTCCTGCGCTTACACACATATTCACAGCGTGTTTGTACACTTGGTATCCACAAGTAAAGCGCGCGTCTATTCGTGACGCAAAAATACTATACAAGTTTAAATTAAATTAGCTCGCGAAACTCCGCAGTCGTTATACCCATAACGACTCGATCGATGTCTAAAAATCTTTAACCCTGTCATTTTTTAATGGGCTGATTTTTCAATTATCTGATAACTTTACTCGAGGAATAATTTTGAAAGTTTGACACTTATTTCGAAGTCAAAGTCAAAGTCAAAACGTTTATTGTAAACTAAGTGTACAATGTTGGTGTTATGTTATGTTAGTAGATACTTATGACTTAGCAGCATTTTCATACAAAGACTGTCAAACGTCAATTTTATTACTCGAATAAAAGTTATTTGCGAAGGAAAAATTAGCCCTAAATCATTTAACCTAACTGAAGCCTTTCGACGTTTGATTCAATATACGAAATCTTTTTCATATATCGAAATATCCTATGAGGGCTGTACGAGTGCATTTAATCAACATAACTTGCAACTGACGAATGCAGATTCGTTTTATTTCGAAATATTTTTTGTGGGCTCCAGCCGGATGAATCGGTGTTTGCAAGCACGTTCAAATGGTGGATACGCGGCTCCCGCTTTGAACTTTATCAATATCCCGTTATTTTATGCAGCATCCGATTTTTTTTAAATGCTGTTATAAAACGAAAATGTACTTAAATTAAAAGGGATATTTGAAAGCTTTGTTGTTTTTATAAATTCATTTGTTATTTTTTTACTTTATCACGGATAAGTTTTTTTGGAACTTGCGTTAGGAGATAACTGGTAGAAATCGTCACGTAACGAAAAACGCGTATTAACTGCTATATACTCTCTATATTACTCTGTCTCTCTCTCTCTCTGTTTCTTTCTATTATATACTCACGAATGTGTGTGCATGCGAGTATCGGATAAGGAACTTTGTTTCTGACATATTTTTATATTCTACGCAGTACCATTTAAATACCTGGTTGGATATAACGTATCACTTGATGTAATCTCTCGCGACTGCATCTGTGATGTTTTACACCCTAAAGCTTCCGGATAACAGGTTTACACCAATCGGATAAGCCGTCTTGTGTGTTACGTTTTGTGTTCACGTGGGTAAATCCTATCGATCACACAAAGAAAATATCGTTATTCACCTCTCCAAAACAACCCTTTATAAACTCTTTACAAATGTACTTTTCAAGTCTTTTTTTTTGTTGTTTCACCTGTAATGACCCACTACTGGGCAAAGTTCTTCCCTATACTACTACTTCTTTGAAGTAATCATTATTATTTATTTACTGTACTCAGAGCTAACAATACAAAAAATTGTAGCAGAGTAAGTTACGATGGGCCATTTACAAGCCAACAAGGGTATTAAAGGAAATTAAACATAGTACCTACCTAAATACAAGCACACACACAACAACCCAAAACACACCCACTTATACATAATGTATGCGGTTTTACTCTTTTTCTTACTTTTATTTAATCTTGTATACCATACAGTAATATGACACAGTCCACTTGAGATTAGTTTTTGTTGATCAGGTAAACCTCGACCGTAAACTACCTCCTAAAATACAGGTATACCCTAGCTTAGGAGGTAGAGTACTATTTACTGTACAGAACTTTCAACTTAAACTGTCAATGTATTTTAAACAGTCTTCTAAACTCTGTATGTTTTTGGCTAAATAAAGATTTATTATTATTATTATTAATTAATAAAGTAAAAAGGCAGAAATGCATACGCAACCTCTTTTATTAAGCACTTGCAAATTGCTTTCATGTGATAATATTATGTACTATTTACATAAACACATTACTATATAGGGCATAGATTTGCTTTACTCACTGCGACCGGAACAATGATACGCATTATTGAAACAAAGGCGCATTCAGCCGCAGACCCGAATCTCGGCCGGAGTGACTTAAGCAATCGCTTCTCAGAGGAACGGTTATATTAGGTTAAGCCCTATCCACAATGTAATGTTAATACAGATATCGATTCATTAAAGAAAGAAAGAAAAATATGTTTATTATAATAACAAGCGCACATCTTATAAGTCGTGCAAATAATTATCAAAACAAATCGTGTTTGTTTGAAGAATTCAATCAATCAACTCAGCCTTTCGCAGTCCACTGCTGGACATAGGCCTCTCCCAGGCTGCGCCACAACACCCTGTCCTCCGCCTTCCCTTCCGCATCCAGTCCATCCCAGCAACCTTCTTAAGGTCGTCCCGTCCGTCCATCTAGCTGGTTTGAAGAATTCTATGATGTGCGTTATCAGCCTGTAATGTCTCCACTGCTGGGACACAAGCCTCCTCTCCCGCCGTAATCCTCCACGTCAGCCCAGTGCGGGTTGGTAGATGTCACATGTCTTCGAATTTTTGGTTCTAGGACATTTTCCGTTCTTCGCGATGTTTCCCTTTACCGTACTGAGAGCAGTGGTGATGAAATAATTCACACGAAGTAAAGCGCCTGTCTGGGTGCGAACCTACGACCTAAAACTCTTAAGTCACAGCCGTTACCACTGGGCCACCACTGATCTCCTTTATTATTTGAATTATGATGTTGTGCAAATAATTTCTGAAACAACCACATATAATAATTTTCGTGCAAATAATTATTAAAACAAACGTACATCATAATAGTTGTGTTGTTAGCGACAGAAATATTACCTATTTATTAGTAAATTTATTTTATTGAGTTGCTGGTCATAGTTTGCTAAAATGTATCCTGTTTGCGAAACCAGGCGCGGTACGAAATAATTTTAACAAGTCAATGAGGACCTTCGTTTTATCGTTCCTAAGTTATACAGAAAGACAGACACGATGGAATATGTAGATTACATTAACAGTTTTACGGTGATTGATGGACTCCCTCGAAATAGATGTAGGAATTATAGAATACTATGTACAGACGCCAGCAGGTCACGCTACCCGAAACTGTCAAATTTTCCTAATCAACCTTGAACCTTAATGCTTTAGCGATAAAGTTAAAAATCTATTAAAGAAATTTGACAGATTGTAATAGCTTGATGTGCTGACGTATGTACCTAAGCATGGACAGAGCTTTACATGTTTAGTGATATGCAATAAATAATACATCCTCCACAAAAAAAAAATGAGAGATATGAGATAAAAAAATTGCGTTTTTTCCTATCCTGGTCATCATTAGATCATTTTCTGAAGAGACCCTATGTGAGACTGAAGGAAAGAAATCTATACAGTTCAGTATAGTATCAAAGTTTTTCCTTCCAAAAATATTTCTGAAAAGAAAACCGAAACAAACTTAAAGGTCGGAGGGGCTTATAGGGATTCTTTCAAAGCCCACACATTATGGTGGAATCGTGTGAATTTAACAATGTAGGGTAACGCCTGAAAAAGCTAGATATTTCAGGAAAGATTTGCAAATGGTAGGTACAGTGGATACACTTTAACCTTCATAGAAAACATCGATTATGTACACACAAAACATACAAAATCATTGTTTTCTATGGACAACAGCTGAATAGAGCTGAATAAGTGTGTTTAGACCCTAAGGACCAGCTAATACTGGTTTAATTTCTACATGCGGCCTACCAAAGGTACCTACTTAGGTTAGGAGATAATGAGTTATATAAAAAGATGATAATATTATGGATGTTGCTCCACGACAACCTAGAAACTTATAAATAAAAGAACTACCCACATGAGTTCCCAGTATTGCTTCATTTAGTCTTATATACCTTACCTAGATTGAAACTCCCACTCTGATTAGTTTTCTAAGTAAATGAAAATGCTAATTATGGTACTGTACTAAAATGTTATGTTTAGTACGTAACTTAAGGTAAATATTGCAGGATTATGTTCTGCACGCTATCCGTTTCTTACTAAACTTCAACTATATCCGACGACCCTGGTAACTTATCTCCTTTGGCGACTGTACTAATATTTTTAGCCGTAAAAGCGAATAAAAAACTGTTGAATTTTTCAATAATCTTTATGGGTATAATTTTAGGAATTAATTATTTTCAATTGTTTTTGTGGGTACTTTTTGCATTATTATCTAGGTTAGGTTTTATTGATTAACGACACTTTTTTATATAAAAAAATCATGAATTGTTTTTGAATGATGAATTGAATGAATTGTGAGAAAACCACCACCTCCACAACCTATGCGTAGTACTAAAAAGGAATACAATCAGCCTTTTGTTATATATTTATCATTCAACCTTGGCCTCCTTTAACCCACATCCTCGAATGGCCAATTGAAAATTCAAACAACTCGTAATTCAGGTCGTCGTCAAAATGAAATACGAGAACTAGGTAAACTTTAAGCGACACTAGTACAATTGCTAAGATATTGTCGGACATCAGAAAGGACGACAAACAGCAAATTGGGCTAATAAGAACTATGTAGTTGACCGATTTTCAACAAACTCTGTATCAAAGTAAATTCTAATTACTAGAGCCAGACAAACCACGACCTTGTTTACCTGAACATAACAAAACATTACGCCTGAGTGCCCCAAAGAGGAAGGCAGATATTATTTATGAATGCCTCTGGCTAAATTTAATCCAGATTGTGCCAGTTATTTGAACTTTCCACTACATATTGTAAACTATTGCTAGTTCCCACGCAGATAACATTAAATGTAACAAATAATATTAGCATGCCAGCCGACGAGCTAAGTGAGAGGAGCTAATGGAACACATCTCGGTTTACTCAGTCCGACACTCGTAATACAATATGGACCCTCATCGTATATGGGTCAAGAGGCCCCTGATGATGTCAGGATGTGGCTATTAAAGCTCCACAGTCCACGGTTACATCGTCCCACTTTATATTTAATTTAAATGCTGCGAATGCCGTATTTTTAATTAATCTGTTTGTAATACAATTGATGAGGAATACCAGTGAATTCCGTAGTTATTTAAATCTCTTCCGTACTTTATGTAAATTATTAAACCGATGTGAGTTTTGTTAACGATGTTGTAACAGCAGATTTTATTTTGATGCAATAAAAAGATTGCTGTTATTTTTACATTATACTAAATCACATCTATTATTGTGTATGTAAATGATACCTTTTGGACTTATCTATGTACATACATGGAGCTCGATAAGCCCAATCTTACAAAGCTTTCGTAGTATATCATGAAAAAACAGCATACATCACTGAAGACAATTCTAACTAATTAGCCTAATCTAGTCTCCACTTAACCCTGTCCATTAGGTTAACCGTTTTATGACAGCTGTCTTAGAACGTACATATTCCAGATTACGTAAAAGTTAACTTTGAAATGCGTAATAAAATAAAGATATAAACTGCCTTATCTTATTGAATTATCTTATTTATGGTTTCTTACATATATTATAATACCGTACGTGTATCAACCAATGTATTGTGTGTTGCTGCAATCACTAGTTCCATCTGTCAAAAAACGGTTTATATAATGGACTATATAAATGACTATAACCTAATGGAATAAGTCAAGATACATAGAATCTTGTCTTGGTTCTCCAAGGATGGATTTAACTTATAAACATAGTATCTAAATCACAATATCCAGCACAGTAGTAAAAAGTATCCAATGTCCAAATCCAGGTAATGGTCTACCCTTGTGCCAAACTTCATCCATAACCGTTAAGCCGTTTTATAATAAAAGCGTAACAAACAAACATAAAAAAAACAAATATTTTCTCCTTCAATATTGGTTAGGTTAAGCTTCTCGAGCCACGCAATCATGTTTCAGACAATGTAAAATTACACGAAAATATTTATTTATTTATTTCCTTTTAATGATTTCTCGTCGAGAGAATTCCAAAGGACACGAATTTCCAGTGTTGAGGGCTATCCTCATTATCATCCTGGCAAAATACTTGACAGGCAGATATTAAAATTTAAATATCTCTCCAGACCTTTTAAATTAATTACTTTTGCCAATTTCAAGTTAGTTGGCCCTTATAAATTACATTTTATGAGTAAAGTATCTTTAAGTATATGAGTGCCTCAGATTTTATGCTGTATAATATTCATTTAATTTCTCGTCGCGTTGTGCACACTGCATTTTTCCAATGCTTACCTTTGCAAGATGAGTCCTGATGAAAATTTAATTTCGCTGCAATCAAGGCTTGGCCGTCTTTACAAAGGACATATTATTTTAAATCATAGAGTCCTGAGCTCTTTTTAGTTTTAAATTCGTGTCATACTATGCAACAGAAAGTGGCGTTGTTAAAATGGTAAATGAAATGGAAAAATATGAAATCATAGAAAGTAATCGAAATAAAGGATTTTCTATTCAATCTTTCGAAAACTTAGTGATGAAAGTCGGATTTGGTCTTTCATCACTACGATAGCTACTAACATGCTGGCTCAATCGGCGCTCATGCAATGTATGTAGGTACTTGTTGCAATTTTTTTATTTTATCGTAAGTCTAATATATACTTAAGAAGCAAATCGCATTTTTTGTCGATATATACAATTTAACGAACGAACTGACCAGTGACCACTGTAAGCTGTTTTAATCAACAGTATTATTGCTGCCCTTTGTCTCCAAGAATGCTCTCCCATCCACATACAAACGGCGGCAAGCACTGCTTAACCTTGCAGACTATTACTGTTTTAGCTAGAAACTCGTTCAAGTCACGTCCATTAATCACTTACGGAGTCAACAGTAGTTCGCTTGTCTCGTTCTCGTACACGCGGAAGAATTCTCAACATCCTGAGGTCTAGAACAGTTGCCCGTGACGTTTGACCTCATTAAATACATTAAGGAATACAATCTCGTACAAGCTTCGTAGTTATTTGGTTGGTTTATTTAATAAATGGTTGGAGATTTTTCTATTTCCATTGGAAGAATACCTACTTACCAAATTATATATAACGCTGTTCTAAGTCTATACTGCCTGACTTTTTACCATCTGAACCAAAACAGGGTATAAAAGGTGAACGAAGTAGAAGCCTATGGCACTTAAATTTGTGTTTTTTTTTTTTTCACAAAAAATAAATGAATAAATCGACATATACGTAATATCAAAATTCAACTTAAACCTTTCTCTACGCGCTAATTAGCAATTAATTCGTCGCGACATTTTATTCACGGATTGAACGTAAGACAAGGAGTTTTTACATTTAATTTTTTTGGAACAAGAAAGATATACATATGCTTTTTTGTTCCAAGGTTCAAGGCTTTTACTCCGGTCACCTTTTATACCCGATTTGGTCCAGACGGTAACCGGTGTATTGATTGGCGCTAGATATACTCGTAATTCGACTGACACCATTTGTTAAATAATGTAACAGTCAGGTCAGACAAAGAGAACTGACTGACTAATTACGTTTAATGTTTAATGATACCGCAGTATTAATGGTCTCAAAAAAGGTTAAGTTACAGACGTGCTATTTTTTAAATAACCCATAAAGGACAAAATCGAAATGTGTGACAAGCCTAATTTTTTTAAATCGACCTTATAGTTTGACTAGTGGGATGGTTACGGCGCTGTCTGTACATATTTCGTTTCTTCCCTATAAAGGGGTAAAGCTAAACCTAAATGTCTTTAAAGAACGTATGTGTTTTTTTGTACCCCTGTTAAGGATGACGAATGAATCGGTGCATAAACTCAAACTCAAGCATTTATTTCAAATAAACCGTCGGAAAGATGAAGCTATTTGCCCATTCCAAAGTGTAGAAGGTACGAGTAAGTACCTATGGAAAAGAACGGGCAAGAAACTCCACGGACACTCTTTTAAATCATTTCATGTTAAAATTATGCACGTGAGAACGATGCGGGACGTTAAAAGCGTCCGTAATAAAAAGATAAAAAAAAAACAATTCAAATATTAAATTAAATTAAAATAAGCCATGGCAGCAAAGAGGTGACCAGTCCCTACTGACGACGGCGCCCGTTCACGAGCACGACGCATGGATTAACACCATTCAGCTCAACCATTTATTTTAGTAAATATAGATATGAGTAGGTGTCTAGGTGTATAATGTGCGCAGGTTTTTTCTATTTCTAACATAATTAATCAAATTACTCTATCCACTGGACCCATCAAGGTACACAGAATAGCTTTTTGGAAGATTCGTTACGTGACAGCAGCCCAAGAAAAAAGATTCGAGATCCATTCATAATGTTATTATGTCCAGGCAAAATAAAAAGTGGGTCTAGAACTTTACATTTCAACGAATAAAGATGATTTGTCTCACAACCTAAAAAGGTAGCAATTATACATAGAGCAGAAATATTTTTAATTGAATGAAATAAAAACTTTTTCACTTTCATAAAAATTATTATGTCCGACTCGGACCTGGTTATGAAATTAAAAACATGAAACGTAGCAGCCCGTAACCTTTGCGTAAAATATAAAAGTTAAACGAGGGAAACACGACAGTTTGACGTTCCTACATAAATAGAAACCTATGCTAGCATAAAAGTGTCAGCTTGACACTATTCATGCTTACCTTGTGGAGCTTTTTTTCTACATGCTACTATTAGGTATGAAAAATCCACCCAAAAAGGATACCCTTTCAAAGAATAAAAATACTGTAGAGTCCGTTTTAGTTTACACATAGTTTTTACCTGCTGTCATACCCCTTTATTCATAAACGTTGCTTAAAGATAAGCAGCGATTAGCAACTATTTAACCATACATTTTTGACGTTTAAACAGGACTTAACTTGAATCATCGTTTATAAATAAACCCCATAGTGTGCATAGGTAATGTATTTAACGTAACACGCATATAACGTTACATAACGACTGCAATTTCCGAAGGGTTAGGCAGAGGTGTGCCTGTAGTACACCCACAATTCGCCAGTTATGTTTAAGTCCCATGTAAAACACTCCTCCAGGCTGCTACGAGAAATTTCTAATGGAAAAACCGAATAACACTTTACCCGACCTGGGAATCGAACCCTCATGCTCATAAGTAGTGCTTGCGACAAATAGACCACCGAGATTTATGTACCACCTACGAAGACTAAACTACCCAAGTAATTTCTCAAGCAAAATCATAACGCAAACATAATAAATAAGATCAATTTGTGAACTAGATACCTAAGTAGCCAGCCATATTATAAATTGGTGGACTACATCGCTGATAACAATGCTTGGTTAAAGGCTGGTCCTACTCCATAAGGACGCATAAATAAATTGATTAACATTTGAAAATACTGTTGTAGCTGCTGAAGATTTTAAAATACTATTTTTGCATTATATAAATTCAATCTCCTAGTATTGTATAATTGTATAGCATATGTGTGAGTACTATTTACATGCTATAAAGCTACCATTTACTGGGTATGTCTTTTATTGACTTGAATGTGCCTTGGCGGCTGAGAGTATGTCATGCTCACTCAAATGTCTCGCTGATGGTGGCGCATGTGTTAGATTCATTCATTTAGCTCCCTTCAAAATGGTTGAGCTGAATGGTGCTAATCCATGCGTCATGTTCGTGAACGGACGCCGTCAGTAGGGACTGGTCATCTCTTTGCTGCCATGGCTTATTTTAATTTAATTTCATATTTGAATTGTTTTTTTTTTTTACTTTTCATTACGGGCGCTTTTAACGTTCTGCATCGTTCTCACGTGCATAATTTCTAACATGAATGATGTAACCAATATTTTGTAACCATATTATTTTGATTTAAAACAGTGTTCATGGAGTTTTTTACCCGTTCTTCTCCATAGGTACCTACTACGCTTTGGAATGGGCAACTAGCTTCATTTTTCTGACTGACCGACCCCTTTTTTTTTCAGGATGGGAAATCATCAAATGACCCCTCCCGCTCTGGGTGGAGCAGAAGGGAGTGTCAGACTCTTACTGACTAAAACCCACCCGTGTTCCTTCCTTAGCCCTTTATGTACCAGGGCAGCGGTAACCCTTTCGGACGATCCCGCTACCCCGGCAGGATTCGGCCCTGTCGGGCCCCGTCAACTACGCTGACATCTCTTTGAGGCGCGCGTGGAACACATACGCGCCGTCCGGCACGGGCCTGGTCCTGATCGGACGGAGAGCTACCCATTGCTCTCCGCCCGCAGGCACGCGCCTACGGTGGCCGGGAGTCGTCACGCGGTTCCCGACGCCCGGAGCGTCTCCCTCGGCGGCTATGGCGTGAGTATCTCTCCCTTGCCCATCCCGCCACCTCCTTCGCTAGCATGACTGCTTCGCAGAAGAAGGTGACCGCCTCCCACTCCCTCTCGCCCCGGACCATGGCTTGAACCAGGGCCGGACGCGAGAGGTCGCCGCCGCTACCGATCGCCTCTACGAGGACACGGCGGTGCTTTGCCCAAGCGGGGCAGACCTCCACCGTATGCTCCACCGTGTCCTCTGGGCGATCCTCGCAGTGATGACACCCGGGCGTCTCCTCCCGCCTGATTATGTGCAGGAACCTCCCGAAACATCCGTGTCCAGAGAGGACCTGCGTCAGGCGGTAGGTGAGAACGCCGTGACGCCTCTCTAGCCACTCCTCAAAGAGGGGTCTTACCGCCGCTATCGTGTCGTGCCCTGCGCTGGGTTGCGATAGTCGCGCCTTCCATTCCACCATGAGACCGCGCCGGAGGTCCGTCCGCTCCGCTGCGATTTGCCGCGGGTGCGGAGTTTCCCCCCGACGTAGTGCCTCCGCGCGCCAATCATAGAGGCGCGCGAGGACTGTCGCCTCCAGATCCCATGGCGGCAGTCCGGCAAGGCGGCTTGCTGCCTCGCCCGAGATCGTGCGGTACCCTCGTATGAGCCTTACGGCTACCACCTTTTGGGGCCCGTTCAAATAGTGTGCGGCTCGCAGCCGCAGTGAACGCACCCACACCGGGGCCCCATAAAGGGCCATGGACCGCACGACCCCCGCGTAAAGCCTCCGGCAGGAGGCATTTCGCCCCCTCAGGTTGGGCAGGAGCCGCTTTAAGGCGGCCCCGGCCCGTTCCAGTTTGGGGGCCAAACGTCGGAAATGCTCGACGAAGTTCCACCGGCTGTCGAGGACGAGACCCAGGTATCTCATCGTTGTCTCGACGGCGATGTGAACCCCTCCTACCATCAGTTGGGATCCCGAAGGTGGCCCGTACCGGGGCCCATGAAAGGACATGGCCTGGGACTTGTGCAATGCCACCTCGAGACCCAACTGCCGGATCCTTTCCACGACCTTCACAACCCCGCGTGTCATCGCGTCGGCCGCCGACCGACCCCTTGACAATTCAAAAGTGCCTGTAATTGGTTTAATTGAAATAAATACTTTCGAGTTTTTTCAGTTTTGAGTATCTATTAGTAAGCCATTGCTATGGTACTCCAGGCACACAAACCAGCACATCGATGAAAACCTCATTCAAAAGGATACAAAAAAACATTTGTATGCGACACAGATACACATAACGTACACATATATGTTGGGATGAGTTACAGTCTGAAAAATGGGCACACATTTCTATAGCATTCACCTACATTCCTCTTACTTGCTATAGAAAATTACCTATATCCTAATACTAACTAATACTGTATATCCTAACTAATATTATAAATGCGAAAGTAAGTTTGTTTGTTACGCTTTCACGCTAAAACGGCTAAACAGATTTGGATGACATTTGGCACGTGAGTAGAGCATGACCTGGAGAAGGACATAGGCTTTTCATCCTGGATCGCAGATGAAGTCGCCGGCAACAGCTAGTACACTAATATTATAAACAGGTAAAGTTTGGATGTAGGAGGTAATCTCTGAAAATACTGATCTGATTACAAAAATTCTTTCACTGACAAAAAGCTGCTCTATTGCCGAGTGTCACAGGGTACGTTTTATAGTATAGCTAACTACAATGCGGGTGAAATTGCGGGCAGAAGCTAGTCCTAAAATTAACGATGTTTTCCTGAATCATACCTATTAAGTTATAAAAATAATATCTCAATCTAAAATTATGCGATAATATATCGCACCCTCGTCCTGCAGTACCTACAGACTGACGATATATAAAACGCTAAAATACATTCCGAAATAGCATTTACATATCGTATAATTTAATCTCTATACACAAAACCATTTACCTTGATGCATTTATAAATCAACCTAAGCTTTGAAATATAGATGTTTTATGTTATTTTTTGCTTGAAATTTTTATAAAATTCCGATAATGTTGAGAAATTAAGACCCTTTTTAATATTTAATCCGCAAGCTATTAAATATTTTAATGAAGCGTTTTTCTCAGAATTTCAAATTTATTTCATAATTAGTTTTAAAAAATATGTTTAAACTGCGATCAAAGCCAGACTTTTCAGGTTAAACACCTGGCGGTCAGACTGAACACCTTAGAACGTTATTCAGTTATGGCTCCGACCCGCCGCATTACCATTTATCAGAAAGTGATCCCGGAATGCTGCTTTATCTATGACGACGTGCAGCCGAGGGAGGTGTCATCAGAATCATATTTAGTTGCATACGAGAGGCGGCAAATACTCATTGCTAATATCCCCGTCGTTTGGCCGATTTCCGGGTAATGTGCGGATCTTATTGCCTCAGCATCTGTGCTTTCCTCATTTATACTATAATTTGCGTCGAGTTGGGAAACACATCACACTAATAGCCCATATTTTATTAAGGCTATTACATAAATTTTATTTAGGTTTGCGTCAAATTAATTTATAGGTCGTTATTTTAACGCTGTGCAGACGATGTTAAAATTCCTTAACGATGCAAACATTCTTAAGTCGATTCATAAAAATACAGGGTGGCAGTGACATCGTCGCGCAAACTCACCATCAGCTGCCTAGCCTTTTCCCAACTATGTTGGAGTCGGCTTCCAGTCTAACTGGATGCAGCTGCATACCAGTATTTTACATGGAGTGACTGCCTATCTGACCTCCACAACCCAGTTACTGGATAATTACGATAACCCTTGGTAAGACTGGTTGTCAGGCTCAACGTGCTTTCCGAGGCACGGAATCGTCGCCAAACTGTAACCATGAATTCAGCACATGACTCGTAGCGTAGAAATTTTTCGTTGTATAAAAAAATATCTGCTGTTTCATTGAACAGTGCATACCTACCTGTCAAAATGTAATGAAAATGTGATAGTAGAGCTTTTTTTTTTTAAATTACCGATTTAAACTTACAGCGCAAGAATCACCAGATACAGAATCATGTACCTACTGAATCCATAGTAACAGGTTGTGCGTCGATGTCCCTGCCACCCTGTACACAACGTAGAAAAGAAAAAAATGTGCCCACTTACTGCTATCTAAAGAGTGGAACACATACAACTTTACTTTTTCACCGTTTGTAACACCGTTGTCTTCGTTGTAAAAAAACAAGACAAGACAAAGAACATGTCAAGAACATACCTAGATGTCTATTGATGTAGGTACAGCTGGGAACATCGTCACTATAAAATTCTAAAAGCAAACATCACCAAGGCTGGATAAAATATTTTCTTTGTTACTTTAGTCTATAGTAAAAAAACAATTGGGGGAAAAAACAAAAGTAGCTCGTTCACAAAACAAAGAATAGACGATAAAAAGCGCCGCGAGAGTGTACACACCTCTTAGGTACTTCCTCATCTAAATAAAAGGTGGTGTGGAAACGGTTATCCTGAATACGAAGCTCTTTTTGACCACGGCCGAAAACAAATAAATCAGTGTGGTTTATTTTGCCAGTCGTGTGTCCAATTTGTTTTTCGTGAACTAATTCGATAACATTTTAAGCGGAATGAGTAACCAATACGACCGCAATGTTTACGAAACCGCAAAATTTTGTTATTCTTTTTTAAATTTTGCGTTTCAAAATTAAATAAAAAACAAATGAGTAATATAAAATTTACACAGGCCCGTTTACGTTAGATACCTATATAATTTCAGGTGACCGTAATTTAAAGTTTTAATGAGTTAGTTTCCCCTAACGCGAAGACAGGACACTGTCGGCAATCATTCGTCGGCATCATCTATTAATCATGTTTATTTGGAAACATGTTAGGGACAATGTAATACTCTGTCCAGTATAAACAGTTCGTTACAATGATAACCTATTAAATCTTACTCATTACAAAAAAAAAAAAAATGCGTTTAGTTTATGCAACCATTAAATATGAAGATATTCTTACAGTATTATTCGTATACTAGCTATTGCCCGTAGCTTCGCTCTCGTGGATGTCGGAAATATCTCACAAGAACGTACAACCAGGATTAAAAGTATCCTATATTCAGGAAACTATCTGTGTGCCAAATTACATCCAAATCCGTTAAGCCGTTTTTACGCCAATCCGGAACAGACAAACGGACCAAAATTCTTCGTTACTATTTTAATATAATTATGAATAAGTAGGTATAATTTTGTAAATACCTCACAAGGCCGTATCGGAAAGTAAAATAAATGAATTAATAACTTCTTTTAGAGAAAAATTATGTTTAATTTAAATTCGACAAGCACAATACATCTCATATATAAATATATTTATACATATACTATAATAAAAAAATAAAGAAAAAGGCAGGAGCTCATAGGCATCAAAAAATTCGTGCGCATCGCTGTCAATGGGATAAGTGCCCAAAAGGCTGGCAGCATTACCACGTTGGATGGCAATGCTGATTCTTTAGACTAAAAATAGGTCAGTCCTCTGGTCACGCGAAGAGTCAACCAAACGCTTGGCGATATCCCAAAATATTCGATGAGCACTCGGACCCCTAAACCCTAGTGTTTCAACCCCAAACGGCTCAAAGATATAGCTCCAATTAAGGTTGATATATTTGCGCCGTTTGAGGTTTTCTGCTCTTGCAGCAGTCGCCCCAGCACAGCCCACATTGCTAGGAAGATGGGATGTCGCGAGGGTGTCGACACAGGTTGCATCCCACACCAAATGCCTACCCAACTTCCAAGGCATTATGGTCATTCCATCTGGCCTCTTTCCATCATCGCGTGCCAAGACATTGGGTTCTAAAACAGCTGACATCCCAGCGGGGACAAGAGCCCGACGGATGATGTAGTGAATGCTGGCGTGCCGTGCCAACCGTCCAGCGCTCTTGCTGCAGGATAGGTCATGGGCTGACCATGACCTTGACCTTTTTGGCGCAGCTGTGGGGCACACACTATTGTTGTCTGAAACATTATTTTTTATTTCATTAATTTTGTATTTTGTGTTTCACGAACTGTGTCCATATAAACTTTTTTCTTTCTTTCTTTCATGGTGTCCGAGGCAATCGACTGCTTCACCGCATTGACACATAAAAGAAGAACACATAAAACAACATAAAAGAAGTATGGACAGCGATGTGGCGCTCCTTGCGGAGCTCCACATCGCTGTCCATACTTCTTTTATCTTACATATTAAAATCTTTTTTTATATAGGTACGTAGCCAAAAGCCTGAAGGTTCAATAAACTAATTAAATTATGTACAAAATATTTCTTAGAACGTTGCCAATCTTGGGCTTCGTAAGTTTATTTCTAAAGTGGTGTAGATAACAAACGCACATTTATAGCTTCTGGACCACACGAGGATAGTATATCCTTCAATGTTCATCCAACGTGACGTTGGATACCCGGCCCCTCGTATTTTAACTATCCCTAAGGACAAGAACATCAAAGTTGAAACTAACGGCAAAAATTCGTTAAAGGAACTTTGGAAAAACTAAAACCGTTAGAAATAGGATCAGTACATTTATATCCCATGGAAATGAATGGGATATACTAACGGTATGATCCTTTAAGCAGTGTCATATAAATATTTAAGCGGCATCGCAGGGGAGCTGCGGTACAAAATCAGGTATGACATCAAAACCAAGGATGACAAGTGTTCTCCATGAAAAGGCATAATATATGATATTTGTGGTGAAGAGATGCGAAAATTTTATTTTCCGAAAGTTTTATTTTGGGTGACAAGTTGACAGGTTGATGCTGCTAAAAAATACAACTGTAGGTAAAGGTATACCGTATGTTTAATTTAATTACTGTTCATAAAACGATGTATACAAATTATTATCCATATAAATAAAACTAAGTCGGGTTAGTTACACCATTTATAACTCAAGCACGGCTGGACCGATTTTTATGATCTTTGATTTGTTGGATTCGTCTCCACCCCGAATAGCAGAATAACTAAGTATTAAAACATGGGAATATTTCACGAAAAAAATTTTGAAGATAATGTACTTCCTAACACATTTTTTATTTATTGATTCTGGGGCGGTACGAAGTTCCGAATCCGGGGTCAGCTAGTTTTTATTTATTTATTATTTTACCATTTATGTACACACATATATAAACAGACAATGAAAAACAGAACAGAAAAAATAGGTACAGGTTAATAATTTTCCATCAAAAAATTATTTTCTAATAGATTTTCGTAATCAATTTGCTTTAATTTTACTTGTAGGTAAGAAATCATCGTTGAGAAATTGCGCAAGTCTCTAATTGATGACAGAAGCTCAAGTTATAATCAATACAAGTAATTTTCTCGAGCATTGTCGAGTGGAATATTGTTGACAGCCGCGAAAAGTAAATGTATTCCATTACTAAGACACATAATTTCATCACGTTCCTCAAAAACATTACAAAGATTTACGCTACGAGAAAATAAAGCTGCTTTATATTATTTACTAGATGTGATAAGGCAGCATACAGTCACGTGTAAAAGTATTAAAGTTTTTTCATAATTTCATTTTCATTTTACATGAGCCTTATATTCAATTTAGCTCAGAAAATGAACTTAATTTGCTATTTTGCGTGAGCGACGACGTCATTAGCGTAAACAATAAATTATTGAAGCCATTACACGAGTCAGGACCCTGAGCCTGTTCTTAGTAAATACAATAACAAACATGGAGGACGTAACTGATGAAGTTTTGTTTCTGGACTCAGGGACCATCCCTTCGCTAACTGAATAACAGCAATAAGAGAGGGCCCGTCCTCCGAAAGAGGAACTAACTACACAACAATCTAATAAGAAATCGGCGATAAGGAAAACGTTTCATTGACAAAGAATAAATAGACTGCTCTGTTCTTTTGCCGCGATAAACATATTACAACGTTAGGTGCCTAATAGACGAAGATAACCTTAATGTGATATTTATTTTGCTGTACATGTCCTGTCATAAAGATATTATGTTACGTTTTCTTAGTTTTATTAACAATGCCGTATTGCTTATTAGTCTTTGCTTGGGACTACTTTATTTATGTTCTAGAATAAACAGACCTTGTTTGTGACACAATTGTATACTTATAATTAAACTAAAACCTGTCTTATTCCCCACCTTGTTGATACAATTTATTGATTTCACTAATACTTACATAGGTAGGTACGTCTAGCTATTCTAATTAAAGTAGAGAACAAGTTGTAAAACAACGAGAACTATAAGTTAAACAATACACCAATAAGTAAGATTAACTTAGGACCAAGAAAGCTCACGGTAAACATTGTCTTAAGTTAACGGTTGTTTACACGGAAATTTGAACATTATTTTTAAGAACAAAATATTTTCCTGCACTTGCGGAATTAATTGAACTTTACTTGGCGGGATAAGTAGAATCTAACCGCAAAATTAAGAGGAGTTACTGTACCTTGCTTTAGTACTAAAGAGACTTTAGCCTGCTTGGCGTTTCCAATTTTCCATGCAACCTCCGCGAGTATTTATAAGATACTGGCATAAGATTATGAGAAAAATAAACACTATTTCGAATTTAGAAGATAGAAAATACTAACAAAGACTCAGCTTAAAGAGCTGACAGTGCGCGTCATCATGTAAAATGTTACAGATTAATTTGATTTCATTTAAATTATTACGCGTTAAATACTGAATACAGGGTGGCAGGGACATCGACGCGCATCCTTTCACCGCGGATTGAGTACATGATTCTGGAATCGCAGGGGCTGAAATTTTTCATCAATTGTTTAAAAAAAAAAACAACTATTTCCTACAAAAGTGCAATACCAACATCGCGTTGTTGGTATTGCACTTTTGTAGGGAAAAGTTGTTTTTTTTTTTTTGCAACCGATAAAAATTTCAACGCAGCGGTTTCCAGAATCATTTTCTGAATATGGATTCAGAAAATGATTCTGGAAACCGCTGCGACGCATAACCTGATACCATGGGGTATCAGGTTATGCGTCTATGTTAATCATCATCATCATGAGCCTATAGCAGTCCACTGCTGGACATAGGCCTCTCCTATTGCATGCCATACAACTCGGTTTTCGGCAACTCTCATCCAGCTGCTACCAGCCATCCTGCGAAAATCGTTGCTCCACCTCGCCGCGATCCACATCGCTCCTGAGGGCGTCCCACCTTACGTTTACCGATTCGCGGTTTCCACTCAAGAACACGTTTACCTCAACGGTCATCGGTTCTACGGCTAATATGGCTGGCCTATTGCCACTTCAGCTTGCTTATTTTGGGAGCTATGTCGACAACATCGATCGCCGATGTTAATGTCACCCTGTGTATATCTTTAACTCAAACGACTATTAGCGCGCTCAGCGTTAACAGTACCTACTTCGAGTAAATATAATAAGTAGGGAAACTAGCGAAGGCGTGTTTTGATCCTTTAAAGCCCGAGGTTAGCTACACAAGACCCTTTAAGTACGGCCAATCGAATTCACCAATAAAATCTGGCCATTACACCACACTTTCCGACCGCCGTTCATTGGTTAATTGCGCATACGAGCTTTGACAAGAATTATTTTGAGTTTTCATTTAACTAACTGTTTTGTTAAGATTTCTTGTTTCTATAATAAAGTGGGACTTTGCATTTTACATGAAGTGATGAGCTAACTGACTACAGAAGTAAGCTACATAGAAAAAAGATGGAAGACCTATAAGTTGGGCTCCTTGAAACAGCACTCTAATTTGTAACACACTCAATCACAATCTGAATCATCTTGAAGGATATTGCAAATCGATTGCTTCATATGTTCGAAAAAATTGTCTGCTCAACTACGTAGATAACGCAATGAATGTTGTTGAACTGTCAAAACTCATTGCTAAAGTTAGTGTGTACGCAAACACCCCGCAGATATAAACAGAAATGAACTACAATAAATGGCTCAGTAAAAATGCTGACTAGAAATTGATTCCTTGGAAATCCAATTAATATTCAACACAAGTAAATACACTTGTGTAGAACTTCACGTGTCCAGAGGGCTGAATAATTGTTCTTTGCCTAAAGAATTAGCATTGCCATTCAACGTGGCAAGGCTGCCAGTCTTCTGGGTACGTTTGCGGATGACAGCGATGCGGACGAGTACTTCGACGCCTAAGTATCCTTTTGTTTTTGTATTTATTTGTTTAGTTAGTTAGTCGTTTAGTTTAGTATCCAGTGTAAATAGTTAGTTGTTTTTAATATTATTAAACAAATAAATGTATTTATTGGAAAAAAAGTAAATACAAATATCATTACATAATATCACGCCTGTATTTCCCAAGGGGTAAGCAGAGTACATCCAAATTTCGCCAGTAATATTCAGGTCCCCCGTTCCGCCATGTAATAGGGGGCGACCCAACAGAAAGCAAAAGGCAAGGGAACTAAATGCTCCTTTTGTTAAATTATATTTTGGTGTGCTTTAAAATGTTATGAAGAACGTATAAAAATGGCTTCAGTTCTGCCCCCCATGTCATAATTACAGTAAGTCAAAAAATGTAAATGGTGGGAAATCGCACGTTTGTTTCGCGATGTTTAAATTGGTGTATCTTGATGATTATAGCAGATAGCTTAAATATTTAAACGGATAATAAAAGATACATTTGTGTAGATTAATCCTGAATATAATTTATTTGTTACATATTGATGGTTTTTATTTTATCTAATGAATTGTATCTATAATTACCACTTCTATCAGCCCAACTAACACTTTCTTAAACAAATTTACAGGAAGTCGGTAAGATACTGTTATTATATTTAACGAAATATTCTGTCGATGTAAGTTACTGTGACTATGTTTACTACAACCTCCTTATCTAGCCCACAAATCCAGCGATTTTTCTCGCAAACTTCCCGTATTTTAAATAAGAGGGCATGTCTGCAATCTAATTCCGTACATCGATACATTCAGTTTTGTAAATAGTGTTAGGCAATTAATTTTAATGTTTTATGAATAAATAACAATTTTATAATAGAAAAAAATATTTATTGAGCCGTGAAAGTTGTACTGAAAGTAAGTATTAATTATTATCAGCTACAGTCTTGTATCTCCTCCATTTATCAATAGTATAATTAACAACAACTAAAACAGGTTTATAATCATTATGAATTCCAACAATCCCTTTTATCTACCATTAAAAGTCTAGTCTCACTAAGTTGTACCTAAATTAAAAGCTCTCACTTATTTGAGATCTTACGAATCAAATCAGTCTCCATAATACCTAATTATAACAAACAATGTTTGTCTTAAAAGCATAATCACATTTCTTAGACTAAGTCTAAAGTGTACAAATAATATGTTATATTAAAAATGAGAAAAAATCGAATAAAAATAAAATTGAAACAATCTTTTTTTTAATCTTCAAGATCAGAAGCATTAGAAGTTGGTATATTCAACCAAAATGCTCGTCTTTTTTCTGGCATCAATGGGGCCAGCTTTTCCAGTATTTCTTTCTACTTTTCCTCTGTTATACCTCGTGGAGCAGCTTTTGGCCTAAGTTCAGGAAATGTTTTATTTTTTAAGACTTTATTTTGTAAAAAGTCCAAAGTTTGAAAGTCTTCGTCATATTGATCTTTTTTAAATTTTAGGTGAAATAGCCTCTTTCTGCTTTAACGTATGGTGATGTCTTTTAGGTAAATACGTGGTGAAAAGTTACGACGAGTGATACGTGGTGAATTTTGTGTTGCGATACACATTCATCATACTTATAAAAATCAGTAAAGTTCATTTCTTTAACGATAGTTTTCATAGAATTGACACTTTTCACACGTGCAACATAATCATCAAAATCATATACTTTGGTGTTACGCAATTTTGTCTCGACTTGGTGATGGAACTGGTCCGCAGACATAAAAGTGTGACCAGGCTCAAAATATTTAATCTCGATTGTGTTAGTGGCAATTAGGTCGCTGTTTATAATATTAAGTAAAAAAAGACAATAAAGCCCAGTTCTTATTTTGTGAGGAGCAGTTATCCGCCCACAACACAATTTTTTCAGTATCTCGATTTTGCAAAAAGAATGTTCTGCATGCCAAAAGAATATCATGCGAGCTTCTATCTGATACAGTTTCATTCCACAAGACTGCAACAGGAAAGTTTTTTGAAGACTTACCAAGTGGAACAAAACTCTCATTAAAAGCAATAATTCTACTGCAAAAAATCGCTGATTTATATTGTTCCATTCTTGGCAGCATTATGACCTTTTGAAGGTCCACGGAGTGGGAATTGGAACCGGCGAGAGATGTCGTGCGGTGTCCCACAGGGATCGGTTCTGGGGCCGCTCCTGTGGGACATCGGTTACGACTGGGTGCTGCGGGCCGACCTCCCTGATGGCGTCAGCGTAGCAAACTACGCTGGTCCTGGCGCTGGGGAGGTCGCATCAGGCGGCGGCTGACGCGATGACACGCGGGGTTGCGATAGTCGTGGAAAGGATCCGGCAGTTGGGTCTCGAGGTGGCATTGCACAAGTCCGAGGCCATGTCCTTTCATGGGCCCCGGTACGGGCCACCTTCGGGATCCCAACTGATGGTAGGAGGGGTTCACATCGGCGTCGAGACAACGATGAGATACCTGGGTCTCGTCCTCGACAGCCGGTGGAACTTCGTCGAGCATTTCCGACGTTTGGCCCCCAAACTGGAACGGGCCGGGGCCGCCTTAAAGCGGCTCCTGCCCAACCTGAGGGGGCCAAACGCCTCCTGCCGGAGGCTTTACGCAGGGGTCGTGCGGTCCATGGCCCTTTATGGGGCCCCGGTGTGGGCGCGTTCAGATAGTGTGCGCCTCGAAGCCGCACACTATTTGAACGGGCCCCAAAAGGTGGTTGCCGTAAGGCTTATAAGGGGGTACCGCACGATCTCGGGCGAGGCAGCAAGCCTCCTTGCCGGACTGCCACCATGGGATCTGGAGGCGATAGTCCTCGCGCGCCTGTATGACTGGCGCGCGAGGACTATCGCCTCCAGATCCCATGGTGGCAGTCCGGTCTCCGCACCCGCGGCAAATCGCGGCGGAGCGGACGGACCTCCGGCGCGATCTCATGGTGGAATGGAAGGCGCGATTATCGCAACCCAGCGCAGGGCACGCCACGATAGCGGCGATAAGACCCCTCTTTGAGGAGTGGCTAGAGAGGCGTCACGGCGCTCTCACCTACCGCCTGACGCAGGTCCTCTCCGGACACGGATGTTTCGGGAGGTTCCTGCACATCATCAGGCGGGAGGAGACGCCCGGCCACTGCGAGGATCGCCCAGAGGACACGGTGGAGCATACGGTGGAGGTCTGCCCCGCTTGGGCAGAGCACCGCCGTGTCCTCGTAGAGGCGATCGGCAGCGGCGGCGACCTTTCGCGCCCGGCCCTAGTGCAAGCCATGGTCCGGGGCGAGAGGGAGTGGGAGGCGGTCACCTCCTTCTGCGAAGCAGTCATGCTAGCGCAGGAGGTGGCGGGATGGACGAGGGAGAGATCCTCACGCCTCAGCCGCCGAGGGAGACGCTCCGGGCGTCGGGAGCCGCGTGACGACTCCCGGCCACCGTAGGCGCGGGCCTGCGGGCGGAGAGCAATGGGTAGCTCTCCGTCCGATCAGGACCAGGCCCGTGACGGACGACGTGTATGTGTTCCACGCGCGCCTCAAAGAGATGTCAGCGTAGTTGACGGGGCCCGACAGGGCCGAAGCCTACCGGGTTGCACTATTTTCTGCATCGAATTTGTGTATCACAGGTCTGGTCTTGACTTTCAATGTGATCCTTGTTGTGTTCTTGGAATAACGCGCATAGTTCACATTCTTCATTGCCTAGGTGGGCAAAGGATATATTCATCTCTTTTTTTATAATATGACGGTATGTTTCTATAGACACTTTAGTATCAGGTTCAGTTTCGCAAAAAAAATTATACATTACTGTCATTTTTATGTCGCTAGGTAAGTAAAGTCTTTTTGGTGCATGTTCACGTCTGTAATGTGATATAGCTGAGTTGTATTTTAATACGTGATTTTTTATAATATCTCTATCTATTTTATTTTCCCGTGTATATTTGCCTCTTTTATCTTTCTGATCATCCACATTTCTCTTTAAGATGTTTAAAACCCTGCAATCATTTTAGCATTGTATCCCAAAGTAGAAAAAAAAAAGTTTTGTACACTTCAATTCTGTCATCATTACTATCTTTCAAATGATATGCATAAGATAAACTCCGTTTAGCATTTTCGTGACGTTTTTCTTAGCATTGTTACAGTAAGTACACACATCAACACTGTCTAGGGATATTTTGGATTTACTCAATTTACTCAAAATTTATTAAAAATAACATACAGCAAGCATATATTTTTATAAGGCCCATTTATCAGACTATACTCCAGAATAAAAGAAAACTATTTTTTTTGCGTAATCAAATTTTTATTCAAATAAAGAAAAAACGTGAAATAATGGTAAAACTAACAATGAATGTGTTTTTCAAGAAAAAGTGAAAAATAAGGAAAAATTAATCTGTTTTTAACAGTTATGTGAAAAATCAGTAGTCAGTAAAACACCCCATGACGTTAATAACGGTCCTGCAACGGTTTTTCATGCTTTGGATTAAGTTATCCAAGTCTTGCTGCGGTATATTGTCCCAGGTCCGGTTAAGATGCAAAAAAAGTTGCTCTTCCGTCGCAATGTTTGCAGGGAAATTCCTCAAAGCCCTTCTTTGGAGCATGTCCCACGCGTGTTCTATGGGGTTTTAGGTCAGGCGATTGAGCGGGCCAGCCTAAGACCAATACGTCGTGCTCCTGCAACCAGCTCGTCACCACTCTCGCTGTGTGCGGACGGGCGTTATCGTGCATGAGCGTGAATTCTTGGCCCATTTGTAGTCCATGGGGGTAGATTATTGGTATTAGCACCTCGTTACGGTATTTTTCAGCCGTCATGGTGTTTCTGATCTAAACGAGGTCTGTTCTTCCACCAACACGAATTCCCGCCCAAACCATAATTGTCCCGCCGTGGTATGAATTGACTTCCTGAGGATGTTGCAGACGGCTCTTACGACCAGGAACTCGCCAAACACGTACTCTACGAGTATCGGGATGGAAACCGAACCGGGACTCATCGGTAAACAGCACTACAGACCACTGGTTATCTTCCCAGAGCAAATGTTCACGAGCCCACTCTAGTCGTCGTCCACGATTTCCTCGGCGTAGTGCTGGAGTACGAAGCGGTCTGCACGCATGAAGGTTAGCTTCATGCAGTCTTCTCCTTACAGTTTGATCACTCACAAGCAACTGGTGCTCTGACTGGAGCCTCTGAACCAACTGCATGGCCGTAACATTTGGTTGTCTTCTCGCGGCAACTTGCAAAAATCGGTCTTGTCGTTGAGTGGTTATGCGCTTCCCGCCTGGGTGTCTTTCAGCCACATCACCAGTAGCACGATAACGTGACCATAACCTTGATATCACAATTTGTCTTGTTCCAATCTCCTCAGCAATACTCCGTTGAGTAGCCCCAGCTTGGAGCATGCCTACTGCCCTTAACATTTCCTCTCTCGTTAAATGGCGCCGCTGCATGATGCACACAACAACATTAATTCGAAATTAACCGATAACTTGTTATAAAACTTAAATTTGACACAAAAAAATAGCCAAAAACTACTGTAGGTAAATGAAGCCTTCGGACTTCGCTACCATTATGCCGCGTAAATCTTTAGTTTTTAATTTATTTTTTCAAATTCAAATTTAGAATCGTTCAAAAAGGTTTACAAAATAAGCTTTCTTCAAAAGAATTTAAAACTGGCCAGTATTTTTTGAGTTAAAGAACTTTATACAAAATATCCCTAGACGGTGTTGATGTGTGTATATCTGCTCACTCACTTACTTGATGCATGCTTACGGATTGGTTTTATTTTTTGTGAACTACACAAGTAATAAATAGAGTAACTATACTTACTGTGAATATGTGTAGCGAAAACACCATAATTATAAATAATGTCAATCTACCGGAACATTAGTTACTGTAAATATGATAGTGAAAATATGAAATAAAACATAAATTTAATAGAGTAAGTCTACTTACTGTCATTATTTTAACGAACGGTTGATTCTTCTCAACATTTACTGTGATTGTGCTTATCGTAACTATGTTAATAATTTAGATATAAAAAAAAAGAAAAATGTTCCTTAAAGGACTTGATTTAAAGATCACAGTACTTACTGTAAAAAAAGTCATAACACCAGTAACACGACTTACTGTAATTATGACATCGGGGGCAGAGTTAAACATGACACTTATGTACTTCGATCCAGTCATTCTGATACCAACCCTGTTGTATGGGAGCCCCCCTTAAATATTTATTTTATTTTAATTTTATTCTTTATTATTAAATTAAAAATACAACTAAGTATTTTGTGAATATTTCAAGTGCCTACCTGTTGCCATTATTGATATCGAGCAAAAAAGGGCAAAAAAATCGCGTTTGTTGTATGGGAGCCCCCCTTAAATATTTATTTTATTTTGTTTTTAGTATTTGTTGTTATAGCGGCGACAGAAATACATAATTTGTGAAAATTTCAACTGTCTACCTATCGTGGTTCTTGAGATACAGCCTGGTGACAGACAGACGGACGGACAGACAGCGAAGTCTCAGTAATAGGGTCCCGTTTTTACCCTTTAGGTACGGAACCCTAAAAACCATTCCGATTATTAATTGTCTCGCTAGTATTTGGTCGCAAGCAAGGGTGAGGTCTTGGGATCGATTTGCAGGTCGGGGAAAGTATTATTGGGTTTCTCCATCTGGAACTCCTTAGTAACACAACAGCATGGAGTCTGGATTTGTGCCCCGCTTGATGGCAATAGGCGCCGCCCTATTAAGGTCTATGCACACAGTGGGCGGGGCGGGGCGGGACGGGACGGCGACGCGGCGGTATTGTTCACACTGCGGGCGCGATCACGTCCCGTCCCGCCGCGCCTTTCTTTCATCAAAAAAGATGTTGAGCGAAATAAATCAAAAACGCGCTCGCGTCGCGGCACGCCCCGCCCCGCCGCTTCTGACTTGTATTGCCCGCTCGGCGCGGCAGCGGCGGGGCGCGACGGTTACCGTCGCGTCGAGCGGGGCGGCTCTGTGTGGCGTCGTCCGTAATATCTAGTACATTACAACTGCTCAGCGTCGCGTCGCCGTCCCGTCCCGCCCCGCCGTCCCGTCCCGCCCCGCCCTGCCCGCTGTGTGCAGAGACCTTTATATGGAATTTAAACACTACTGGCGAAAAGTGTGTACCTACTATAAGTGCACGTCTGCCTAACCCCTGCGGGGAATACAGGCATGATGTTAAGTGACGCTACTAACCATTCCAACATCAGCACAATCACCAACAAAAAGTCGACCGCTCACGTCAAAAGAAAAACAATTTCAACGAACGTCTTAATCGAATCTATACAGAATCTCGTTTACGATGTACAAAATCGTCTTTTTCCGTTCTTTACAGCAAAGCAGTTTAGTGATTTAATAGAATTAAAGGCGTACTGTTCTGTAAGTACGTCAGTACAAAACCCAATCAGGCCGGGCTGTTTCTGAGCGCGCTTGATTTGGTTATTGTCGACAATGGGTTTACAGCCAACGAACGACTGCAGTAACATCGTTAGCGATAAAAGTCGTTTGTCAAATAAAACTGTATCGCTTTTAATTTTGTTCGTGATAGTATTATTTGCGTTCAATGGTGAGTTGGAATAGGAACTGTTTTTTTGGATGTATTACGTGCAGTGCGGTTTTCGTGGCAGTAGAGGTTATGTTATTAATAGATAGGCACTAATTTGGCAAATTGACGCTCTTTTTCTTTAAATCAGACCAATGTTGTACAGAAAGCAGGTTAAGCCGTTGGTCCCGGCTGTCATTCGCGGAATTTTGACAGTCGTTACGGGTCGTCAGAAGCCCGAAAATCTGACAACCAGTCTTAAAGTCAAAGTCAAATAATTTATTTCAAATAGGCACATAAAAGGCACTTTTGAACGTCAAAAATAAAATTAAAATAAAATTGATTCTAGTCGCCCCTTCCAAAAGGTAGTTTTCGTATGGAGAAGAATGGGCAAGAAACTCCACCGTTACTCTTTTAAAATGTTTTACAATATATTGCATACATTATTTATATAATTATATGTGAAGACGATGCACCCAAAAATAAAATTACTATACCACAATAGGTAAAAGAATTAAAATGGATAAATGTAACCATGACATATAGATCAACTATGTGATAGATACATGGTGCTCACATATTCACAAACACTCCAAACGTAGACAATTTTCATAAATAAATAAGGAGTAATAAGTCCGGGTGTGACCCCAAGTAATTACAGAATGTAAAACAATGTCAAAGAAAAAAAAAAGAATAAATTATACAATTACATTAGCAACTAGTTTGATTTTGTTTACCAAGGGGTATCTTATTACCCAGTAACTGGGTTGTGGAAGCCAGATAGGCAGTCGCTCCGTGTAAAGTACTGGTATTCAGCTGCATCCGGTTAGACTGGAATAGATTTGTTCCGGCTAATCTACGAAACGGCTGGACCGATTTTGAGGAAATTTGTTATATGGATACTTTAATCCCTGGAAAAGGACATAGGCTATTATTATATTTATCTTAACTTTTTATCGACATACCACGCGGGCGAATCCGCGCGCGGAATCTACTAATAAGTAAATATAAGATCGTAATGTATACTTGGTATACTAGATAAATACTCTTAAAAAATAAAACAACCTTTACTTAAAAACTGCCTCAACTTTTATACTTCTTAAGTACTTTACTTAATCAAGTTACATGTATGGTGCAACATAACACTTGGGCGAACTTGAAGATATCGTAAGCTCCATGTGTATGGTTTGAACTATATGGTCAAAGTTTGGTCGTTTATTATGGCAGGCTGTGTAAACTGTGTTCAACATGGAAAATCTTTTAGTTGATAGCTGTGATGAAAGTCCACTTCCATTCATAATTATTAGGTATTTGTAAAGGGACATAGACACGATTTATATTTGACAAATGTGATTTTACAACCTCACAGATTCAGTGTCCAGTACCTAATTGTACCATTCATACAAACTGTATGCTGAGTTAACACTATTTCAGTAAAATACATATTTTTGAAAACGTGTGTAAATTTGTGTTTCAAATTATTTCATTCATAGCTTGAACATCGTAGACCACCGTGCCGCACCCTTTTGCATACCCTCTGCAACCACAGTCGCTTGGCAATGAGCGCAAAAATGAAGCAAAGCGAGACATAGTGTCAATACGGGCAGTAATAACAGATGAAATCTAAAATGGGTGTGACCGTGATCACAAAACTTTTGATCTAATATTATAATTGGCATTAGATAACTTTTACGGCAGGTAACACAGACGGGGGTGCGGCAAATGTATATGCCGCAGATTAATTGTAGAATACGCTGTTTTATAAAACCGCTAGTTGTTTTACAAAACAGCTCCGTTAAGTAAAACAACTGAACAACATTAAGCGGTTTTTTATAAATACTGAACTTGAACTCACAGAATTGCATAAACGTTTTGCATTTGAAATGAAACTTCAGATTGTAGATGTCAGCTCTGAATTTTGACGCTCGTGGCTCTGTGTGTCGTAACAACAATAATGGCGTCCGAAACAGAAATAAATAAAACGAATAATACGAGTAAAAATTACCTTAATTCAAGTGAAAACAGTGATTTTAAGGACAATATTAATTAAAAGTTATCAGAGTTTTATGAAAGACGCTCATTGTGACTGCAAATAAGCCATTCTGCAATACGTCTAAATGCCGGTAGCAGTTTTGTAAAACGTATAGCGCAATGACAATCCAGCTGAACGTTGTTCAGTTGTTGAACATAATAGAGCAGTTTTGTAAAACAACTAGCGGTTTTGTAAAACAGCGAATTCTACAATCCATCTGCGACATATACATACTTCCCGGGTCCCCGACTTATGGTAGTAGAATGGAGTGGGAATGGAGAGGAGTAGGGTTTTAGTCGGTAGGAGTCCGACTTAACACTCCGTTCTCCCCTGACGGAAGGAATCCACGAGGATTTCCCCAGGAAAAAAAAAACGGTAATTCCTCAAAGTATTAATAATTTTAAGGTCTTAAAAGGATTAAATGTAAAAAATTATAAGTAAACTAAAAAGTGGCATTGTGAAGCCGAATTTATTATTGTAAAAATTGTGTAATGTATGTCTGTTTTTATATTGGCTTCTAATCAAGTAAGTAATTATTAGGACGTAAACACATTAACAAAGCAACAGCATAACCAAAATTAAAATAGAGGATGAAAGTAATGTACTCTTATGGCTGTCTCAACACAAGACGTGTGAAAAATAACCTGAGATAGATCACGGAAATGAAAAAATCTGATTTATATTGCTATGAAGAAGCTTATCTGATGTAAAATTTTCAGTGCTTTGAGAGTTGTACGAGCTCTCAGTAGGACGAGTAAATGAAACATTTGTCACAGTTTGTCATATTACTTCAATAATTATTCCTAGAAGATGGTCCTACGATTTTACATTTTCATCCTTGTTAGCTAATCGGACGCCTACTATTTTTTCTCATGCCTAATCCTTAAATAAAGGAGACAGTTTTTTTTGTCGTCTATTAATCATATTATTATTACCTAAAAAAAGTAACCAATTTATCATCCAAAAAGGTAGATCGTATTGGTAGATGTTTGTCTCGTATTTATGTCATCTATTTATAACAGACTCGCGGAGGTTGCATGTAAGCACCAAATAGGGTATAATTTCTCCAGTACTTAGTAGTAGTCCCCGAATCTTTTTACCCTATCTCTACACCATGCATTCATGCATTCACCTGTACCTATGTAGTTATTGAAACTGAAGCCAAAGCTTTGCAATAACCTTTTATTTTTACATTAATGAAAATACCGACATTTCGGAATTAAAATAATTCGTTTTCCGTTTCATTTTTATTAACATTTTTCTTTTGCTCCCATTTTAACAGGAAGTTTCTCAACTTCGTTATGAACCTTTTAAGACTTTATTTATATCAATCAGTATAACATTTTATCTTTTTGTTGTTAAATGTTAAAAGAAATTCGTGTTTGTTAATACACCGGATGGACCACAAATTAGATGGTTTTGCTAATGGAATATTGAATAATTTTGTGGAATTTTTCGTAGATATATATATAAATATAGCCTTTTATATACACTTAATTAAGTTAAGTGAACATTTAATCTATATCATAATAGGGGCTAAAGTATGAAATTGCCGTTTTATTGTAATAGGTACTTCGAATTGACATAGAACCTTCATTGTTTGAGATTTTTGAGTGAAACTTTTTTCACATGGTACTTATGCTTCGAGCCGCACACTACCTGAACGCGCCCCAAAAGGTGGTAGCCGTAAGGCTAATCCGGGGGTACCGCACGATCTCGCGCGAGGCAGCAAGCCTCCTTGCCGGACTGCCACCATGGGATCTGGAGGCGATAGTCCTCGCGCGCCTGTATGACTGGCGCGCGGAGGCACTACGTCGGGGGGAAACTCTGCACCCGCGGCAAATCGCTGCGGAGCGGACGGACCTCCGGCGCGGTCTCATGGTGGAATGGAAGGCGCGACTATCGCAACCCAGCGCAGGGCACGCCACGATAGCGGCGGTAAGACCCCTCTTTGAGGAGTGGCTAGAGAGGCGTCACGGCGCTCTCACCTACCGCCTGACGCAGGTCCTCTCCGGACACGGATGTTTCGGGAGGTTCCTGCACATAATCAGGCGGGAGGAGACGCCCGGGTGTCACCACTGCGAGGATCGCCCAGAGGACACGGTGGAGCATACGGTGGAGGTCTGCCCCGCTTGGGCAGAGCACCGCCATGTCCTCGTAGAGGCGATCGGCAGCGGCGGCGACCTCTCGCGCCCGGCCCTGGTGCAAGCCATGGTCCAGGGCGAGAGGGAGTGGGAGGCGGTCACCTCCTTCTGCGAAGCAGTCATGCTAGCGAAGGAGGTGGCGGGATGGGCGAGGGAGAGATCCTCACGCCTCAGCCGCCGAGGGAGACGCTCCGGGCGTCGGGAGCCGCATGACGACTCCCGGCCACCGTAGGCGCGGGCCTGCGGGCGGAGAGCAATGGGTAGCTCTCCGTCCGATCAGGACCAGGCCCGTGCCGGACGGCGCGTAAGTGTTCCACGTGCGCCTCAAAGAGATGTCAGCATAGATGACGGGGCCCGACAGGGCCGAAGCCTGCCGGGGTAGCGGGATCGTCCGAAAGGGTTACCGCTGCCCTGGTACATAAAGGGCTAAGGAAGGAACACGGGTGGGTTTTAGTCAGTAAGAGTCTGACACTCCCTTCTGCTCCACCCAGAGCGGGAGGAGTCATTTGATGATTTCCCATCCACAAAAAAAAAAAAAAAAAAAGTGATAGCTATGTGAACACAACCCAGTAATGCATAAATATGTATGCTGACACGCCCTTTATGCCTGGAGGCTTTTATTTAGGTAGTAAGTTATTATTAACATTTTAATTAATTATTTTTCAACTTGAGTACGTACCTATAGTTTTTTTTATTATATTTGTTGGTATATTCGCGTGGCTAGCTGATATATGGCAAATTATTTAATTTAATGTTCTGTGTCTTGTAATGTTAATTACTTAACATACCTATTATTGTATACAATCAAGTATTTTCTAACTGAACAGACAGCTGTGCTGCTGTGGAGTTTGTTGGCCCACTTCTTCTTCCCAGCGATAGCACTAGGAAGTGGTGAAGGGCGGGCATTTTTGGGGGACTGTCTTTTGTAATTTTAACGTTCGAAAAGTGCTGTTCCTCAGCCTAATTTGAATAAATTACTTTTGATTTTGATTTTGCGATGCCGCGCGGTGGGTCGGGGCCGAAATTTCACGCGAACGAAGTCGTGGGCAGAAGCTAGTATTAAATATGAACAATGAAATACAAAATACACTACAAACTATCCAATACACATGATACAAAATATAACACTTTAAAAGCACTTTCAGGACTGGACGAGTTCTTATTTACTGCAGGCTCTAAGTGGCATCGCTAGTGGAATGGAAGGCGCGACTATCGCAACCCAACGCAACCCAGCGCAGAGCACGCCACGATAGCGGCGGTAAGACCCCTCTTTGAGGAGTGGCTTGAGAGGCGTCACGGCGTCCTCACCTACCGCCTGACGACTCCCGGCCACCGTAGGCGCGGGCCTGCGGGCGGAGAGCAATGGGTAGCTCGCCGTCCGACAGGACCAGGCCCGTGCCGGACGGCGCGTATGTGTTCCACGCGCGCCTCAGAGAGATGTCAGCGTAGTTGACGGGGCCCGACAGGGCCGAAGCCTGCCGGGGTAGCGGGATCGTCCGAAAGGGTTACCGCTGCCCTGGTACATAAAGGGCTAAGGAAGGAACACGGGTGGGGTTTCAGTCAGTAAGAGTCTGACACTCCCTTCTGCTCCACCCAGAGCGGGAGGGGTCATTTGATGATTTCCCATATTCAAAAAAAAAAAAAAAAAAAAAGGTGCATCGCTACCTAGTAATTAAACACAAACCACTTCTCTCTCTCTTTAGTAATTAAACACAAACAGGTGACTCATCAGATCTGTCAAATTATAGACCCATCTCTCTGGCTACTATTATAGCAAAGGTGCTGGACAGTGTGCTTGACAAGCAGTTGGAAAAGCATCTTCAATTGCATGATGCCTAGTTTTGGTTCAGACCGGAACTTTCGACTGCGACTGCTATCCTCTGCCTCAAGCAGACTGTTCAGTACTATACTGGTCGGGGCACACTTCTCTATGCATGTTACCTAGATTTATCAAAAGCCTTCGACTTGGTGTGCTATGACAAGCTGTGCTCCTTCCCAATCTAAAGGGACCAAAAGCCTCCTGCTGGAGGCTCTATGCGGGGGTCGTGCGGTCCATGGCCCTTTACGGGGCACCGGTATGGGCGCGTTCCCTGAGGAGGCGACCAGCCTGCCGGTTGAACGCGTCCCAAAGGGTCATGGCTGTCCGGCTGATCCGAGGATACCGCACGGTCTCCGCTGAGGCGGCGAGCCTCCTTGCCGGATTGCCACCATGGAATCTGGAGGCCAAAGTCCTCGCCCACATATGGGAGTGGCGAGAGGAGGCAAAACACCGGGGCGTTACTCCGCTGCCGCGAGAAATCACGGTACAGCGGACAGAGCTCCGGCGGGATCTCATAGCGGCACGGAGAGTGCGATTGTCGCAACCCAGCGCTGGGCACGCCACAATTGCGGCGATAAGTCCCCTCTTTGAGGAGTGGCTAGAGAGGCGCCACGGCGCCCTCACCTTCCGCCTGACGCAGGTCCTCACTGGACACGGTTGTTTCGGGAGGTTCCTGTTCAGGATAAAGCGGGAGGAAACGCCAGGGTGTCACCACTGTGTGGATCGCCCGGAGGACACGGTGTAGCATACGGTGGAGGTCTGCCCGGCTTGGGCGGGGCCCCGCCATGTCCTCATGCGATCGGCGGCGGCGACCTCTCGCGTCCGGCCCTGGTCCAGGCCATGGCACGGAGCGAGAGTGAATGGGAGGCCGTTACCTCCTTCTGCGAAGCAGTAATGCTCGCGAAGGAGGAGGCGGAGCGCGTGAGGAAGAAGCAATCTCTGCACCCCCGCGCGCCTAGCCGCCGCAGGAGATGCCCTGGACGGGAGTCAACAGCCGACTCCCGGCCACCGTAGGCGCGGGCTTGCGCGCGGACCAGGCCCGGGTCGACGGCGCGTTGTGTTCCACGCGCGCCTCAAAGAGATGTCAGCACGAACTGACGGTGTCCGCCAGGGCCGATGCCGCCGGGGCTGCGGGTTGTTCGAAAGAGATATCGTGGCCCCTGAAGCACAGGCAACTGAAGGAACACGGGTGGGTTTTAGTCAGTAAAAGTCTGACACGCCCTTCCGCTCAGCCCAGAGCGGGAGAGGTCATTTGATGATTTCCCACCCAAAAAAAAGGGTGGATAAACGGAATAACTGCCAAATTTTGTTTTTTATATCTATACAGCTGTATTTAGCCATCATATCAGTAGTCATCCCCTGGCCCCATGGCTAGAAACCATTTCGTCCTTCACAAAATCACTTCATCGTTTCTTTGGTCTTCCTACTCTTATAAGTAATGTAGCATTGTGAATGATGTTAAATATTACAAATAGTCGATTGATGCTAAATGTTTCTCAATTAATAAGTTGGAAGTCACAGCACTAAAATCATGGCGCAACACTAATTTTCTAAGAACACTCTGTCATTTTAACATCCGCTTGCTTAGCTAGCAGGAGTGATTCCCGAGGTGAGTTCCTCATTAATTTGGTAATTATACTAGACCCACAGCACTAGATAGCCGTTGTAAATATCTATGTACCAATATTGTAACTATTTGCGTGGTTGTCAATGACAGGCCACGCGGTTGAACGTTATCTGGTGCATGGGAGACGGAAATATGTATGTATTGCTGCTGCATCGGGGCTGTGCAATGTCTCACTGTGTATTATAAGCTAAATAGCGAGCCATCTACTAAGATTATTGTTTATCTTGTGTTTTATGCTCGCATGTTACATACTTAAACCTCATATGGCATCTGGCATTGTGCCACGCTGTCTTTGCAAACTTTCTGCCTGTAAACCGCTGCGATGTGTTGAGTTTCCATCTATCCATGCTCCTTACACCGTCCTTGGTCGGGGAAGAGGGAATCAGGCTGGACACATCGCACGCGGCTTGCTGCTTTTGCATCATTGTAACATGCGCACCCTATCGCGCCTTCCAGGGTTCTACATCCAGGCTGAGAACAGGGCAGCTCACCTACTGCGCGCTGCACGCGTAGCTGAACTGCGCACTGCATGCGTAGCTATACTGTGCGCTCACCTACTGCGCGCTGCACACGTTACTGAACTGAGCACTGCATGCGTAGCTATACTGTGCACTGCATACGTAGCTGAACCGCGCACTGCATGTCTGCTATACTGTGCGCTGCACCCACACCTATCCGCGCGCTACCGGCGGCCGTCTGACGCGCTGCGGTCTGCGGCAAGACTGTTCCCGGGTCTGCATTCCTGCATCCCGGAGAACCAAGGACGGTACCTTTCTTAACTTACACGTGCTAGTGCTCAGAACGATAGTGTGTCCTTACCCGCGACCTAGTCTACTAATACTTGTTTATTGTAAACCTAAGAAGATTATACCTGTGAACCTTGGCTAAGTGTTTCTTAACCTTACCTAATTTGTTGACGGCCTGCGCAGCCTACCTGCAAAGCCCTAGCCGTTACACCATCTACAGTCATACCCAAAAGTCTGGTCTGAAACCCTGATGAACGTACACTATCGGCCAAATAAAAAGATCTCGGTGTATTCTCATCGTTGCAAAGTTTATTCGTATCAATTCCTGCGGTGTTTGATCTCATACCGTGTACATTCTGCACGGTTGGAAAGTGTGCGGGGCCGACATAGAAGCGCAGAAATCCATTGTTACCTACCGGCCCACAATGGATTCAAGTTTAGTCGATTAAACCCGGCACCAAACACTCGCCACCTACAGAAAAATGTGCCCGCGCACAATAGGAATGCTATGCGAGGATTTGTAAGAGCGAAGAATTGTTGCTAGCACTTTGAGGCGCTGCCATTGTAACCTATTTATTTATTACGCATTCAATACTAGAAGAAAAGGCAATAAAGCAATACTATCCCGACTGGATTAATAGCTATAGGTAAATTAATTCCAACAGTATCTGAGTAAGCGGATTAATTAAACACCAAGAGAAAACGCTTTTGTTCTAATTTATATAAAAACAATGTTACTAAGCATTATAATCTGGTTCTACGAAATTAAGAGGAAAATTGGTCAGGAAATGGTTACAAGATGTTAAGTAATAATTATTTAGGTACCTAAATAATATTTAACTTTCATAAACTTAATACTTTAAGAAGCGGCTAAAGCCCTACGGACAAGGCGTCAATCCAGCGAGAGAGAGGTCGTGAGTTCGGATTCCACTGGTTGCACTTTTCGACCTCAACATCACCTGAATCCCACTCTAATCACAACCATATTGAGCCAAGTATAAATATGTATGTATAATGTAAAATATGGTAATATAAACTGAACCAATTGATTAGTAACAAATGTGATTCGGTATACACTTTTCAGAAACAGTGTTTTGATTTCAAACTCTTTTTTGCAAACATATTTAACGACTGAAAAATACAGTCAAGTTACTGAAAGTTAACAATTTCCACGAAAACATGGATGCTTACATTATCTAACTTTCGTACCTATACATTCAGCGATCGAAAACAAATAACCTGGTTCGGGAATGTTCTATACAATTTTTTGTTAGTCAGCAATTGTCAACGCAATGGCTATTCACATCGTTTCGATTTACCGGAAACTCAAATTCTTTTCGGGGATAGCATTGTTAGCTCCATGCATTTTTGTTCCAGAATTTGATTTATATTTCACGTTTTGTATGAGCATCCAATTAAACGAGTTTCTTTACAAACGATAGGAATCAGAACAACTAGAAATTTAAGCGCAATGCCGCCTTGTGTTCGTTGGATACGAAACGTTTTTCCCCAAAAAAAGTATATTCGTTTTCCTTTCAAAAGTGTTGTTTTGTATGGAGTTAATTTATAAAGCGGCACAGCCGTGGAGGTTTGTTCATAATTAAAGACTTGCCTCTTATTCATTCTCTTACAAAAGACCATAAAATTAAACCTGCATATTCGTATACGTCCCCTATTTTTACACGGTACGTGCCCGACGTCATAAATTAGATCTACAAAAAGGGAACATTATGAGCCGCGACGCCAGAGGCTCACCTTTTCTCATTATTCCACATTTTCAGCCCCAAATACGAATAGAAAATTGGACCTTGTTAAACACAACTTATTAGTATGCATTCAATAATAACAATGAGATAATAGGGCGCGTGAGAGCAGGATAAATGGTGCTTATATAAACAAATAATTTTAAAAAGTTCACGAATTCCACACACAGGCAAATATTGTGAAGCCGAAGTAATAAGAAATCATGACAATAAGCCCTCGGAGGAGGTCTACATGCACCAAAAAGTTGGTATCCGAACAAAATTTAATTTTCTTTTCCTCGTAATAATAACCTCGTATCAAAACTTAATAAAGTCCTTCAATTATAATGGCATTATAAAGAATTTGCCTTCAGCATTTTGGTACATGAGAATGTCTCATTAAAATTTACGAAGAAAATATCTGGTGGTCTTGAATAAAAATATTCGTGCAGATAAATTTATTGGTCGTCGTCCCACTGGGAGTAACTACGAAGCCAATATAATGTCCATTATAATTTTTGTATATTTTTACATCACACTTTCTGAGAATATTTGTCTAAATTTTATTTGATAAATAGTTCGTAAATATAATTAGTAATTATTTAATTAGAGTTACATTTAAGAGCTTCTATTTATAATAAATAATAATAATATATCTTTTATTACTCCCAGAAATGCACCAACATTACATTGAACGAGTAACAAATAAAAAAATGGCTTAAGCTAATTGATTCACAGTAAAAAAGACCCTGACCTCTAAACTAGGTGAAAACCTGTATCTTAGAAGTCAGCGTACCTTCAAGATTATGCATGGATATAAGCCTTATGATTTATACCTAGATAGGACACAATGATATACAAGGTAAAATAGTAAAAAAACAAACATAAATGATATAATGAAAAATTAGGCTGGTTTATAGGGAAATATAATAAAAAGCAGGAACTTAATAAAAGAGAGAAAAATAAAAACTGACTAATCGGTGAAGCGTATGTTTGATATTGAGTGAGTGAGAGTATATGTGAGTAAGTTTATGTGTGTATGTGTGAGTATGTGTTTGTAAAAGTGGTTGTGAGCGAGATGCATGTATAATAAAATTCAAATAATGGATATATTTAATTTTGAGCTATAAAAGATTATCTGTTGAGGTTTGAATAGTTTCCAACCCGAAGATCCTCAGTCATACGGTAGGTAAGTTCTTGCAGATATTTTGTAAAAAAAAAAAAAAATTTAAGCAGCTAAGAGCGACGTTTCATTTGAACGTTGAACTAGGGTCCTAGACTTAGGTAGTGTACCCTCGTGAATACGACGAATGTGTGACCACCGATCTTAAACTAGACGTGCACGACGTCCGTAACATATGCTCATGTATATTATAAATGTCAGTGACAGCCAACAGACTCTGTTCTCACCGTGATTACTCATGTAAAATAATGTGCATAGCATAGACATTTTATATTGCAGTTAAGTGTTAACCTTTATCGCATTTCTAAAACATAACAGAGTGGTAATTGTCATAATTTTAAGAACGTTAACAGTCTGATCTCAGTCTGAATCTGTCATAAATACCTCTAATTTCCCTAAATTTTAGATAAGTTTTTGACATTTGTTTGTCGCCGAGATGAGACTGCGACTAAATTATGACCGTTTTAAATTACGAGAATTGGCCTTCTGTTCAAAGTTATTTCTCAATTTGAAGCGCCTGCCCGAAAACCCTTTAGAAGATAAAAAATAAATAACATAAAACTAATTGCTGATACCGAACCGAGTAACGGTTACCTGTTAAAATCGTTATGGAATAGCAAAGATTTAACCTTATCTTAAAATGGGGTCTGGATTAAAAAGCTCACGAGATAAAAAAGCAACGTTTTAATAAGCTGAAAACAAAGTTTCGGTATTAAAATTTCTTCGCTTAAGCAACGCCAGTTAATTCCTGAGATTATTCCTCGGGTAGAAAAAGTTTGCGGGCGCCCGGTATCTCTACCGGCCGCTGCATCTGCTAACCTAACGTAACATACTATTATGACTTTGGAACTAGTTAGTCATTTTATTAGTTTTTCTGGTTTGTTAGTGTTACGGTTATAGTTTTAAGGAAATATTGGCCTTTTTGCTTGGCTTGTAGGTATCGTATCTACTCGTAGATATGTTCATATTGGAATATGTACTACTAACTGGTTACTGTCTTGGTGTTGTATGTACAACGAATAGTCTAGTACATTAGGCATTTTCTGGGCACGCTCGTTCCATCATAGACCTCATCCATAGCTTTCCATCAGGCGTAATCGAGGTCATGACCGGCCATTCAGCAATAAAAATTAAAAATGTATTTTATAAAATGATATTTATTTTGAAACAGATTTTTTTTAAAAAGCATGCATTGCAAAAAGCATGCATTGCAAAAAGCATTGTTATTTGAATTTCATTTCAATTAATTAATAAGTACATGATACCTCCATTAATACAATAGAAAATTTAGTGCAGTTCTTGTCCAAACGATAAAGAATATGAAAGCGGAACTAAATACTTAAACTGCAAAACGCAGCGAACTGAGGGCCTTGTGAGCTCTTGAAAATTTAGCGTGCAGGACTGCTATCTCTTGCTTGAAATAAAGGCTTCAATAAATATGCGGGTATTCTCAAAGGCGGTTCGTTTCTTGTACAGTGTTCTTTATGTCTATGAAAAAAAGGCTTTTATAAAAATAATATATCTTGTGTGTGTGGATACGTGCAAATATTCATTCGCGCAACAGTTCATTCGCGGAAATGTCATTTCGCGCAAAAGTCCATTCGCGGAAATATCATTTCCCGCAAAAGTCCATTCGCTGAAATGTATTTTCGCGCAACAGTCCTTTCGCGCAAGAGTCTTTCGCGCAAGTATTCATTCGCGGAAATGTTTTTTGCGCAAAATTTCATTCGCGAAAATACCTTTTCGTGGAAGTGGGTTCGCGCAGTTGTACGAGATTCTTTACTGAATGAGCAAATTGATGCATCTTCAAAAGCGATGACTATGTTTAGTTGCAATTTGCAATAGGTTTCGAAATCTTATTTAACTCATGGTACTAGCCTGTCACACACACCAACATTGTCAAGAAAAACGGGCAGAGATAATATTCATTTAAAACAAACACTGTTGTGTGGCGCAACCACAAAGCTGCCATAAAAAGCGACCAGATTGAGCTATTTTCGTTGATTGTTATCGTTACTTTGAAAGCTAAGACGCGATATTTTTTCAATAAGCTCCGCGGGTCTCCATACGAGTGCTCATACTCTTTTCTCGAAGCTTACCTATATCCTTAGGGCGTTTGCTCTGCCTTTTAAGATTGTGTTTTTATACCGTCCTCCACATAAATACGACCCCTGACAATCTAGTTTATTTTATACTGAATTCAGTGAAATTGAATTCTACTCTATATGGATAAAGCCAATGCATAAACTCTACTTGGAAATTCTAATAAAAATGTTTACGAAAACGGGTTTAAGCCGTTTCCTTTTCCATACATAAGTAGCTCAATACTTAATAATAACTATACGATGTGGATATACTCGTGCAACTCATTACTTACTAACTTAAACTAACTAAGGGCAAATGTTTCATAATTTTTATTCGTAGAATATAATTGACGTCTGACAGATTTTGGAAGGAAGAACTGTCAAAAGTTCAAAATTATTCCTCGAATAAAATTATCTGGCGTTGGAAAAATCAGCCCTTAAAAAATGAACTTGTTAATTAAATATATTGTTTCATATGCTGACTTTAATTTGGTATCTACTTTAAATGCGACTGATTCCAGTTTTATTTATGTCAAATGCCCTAAGTAACACTATCAATCTCAATCTGAATCATGTTAAATGACATTGCTAATCCATTGCTTCATATGTTCGAAAACTTTGTCTGCTCAGCAACGTAAATAACGCAATGAATGTGATTGAACTGTCAAAAGGAAAGCCATTGCTACTATTAGTGTGTTACGCATGTACCTCGCTGGTGACCAAATATTATTCATCTTTTATAAATTGTACTTCGATAGAGATCATCACAAATGAAAGGGCTCATTATTCTTTAAGAATCGATTATAGCGCTGAAAGGGATTGCCCGATCTACGCAGACAAAGGCTATCTACAGCAGAAGTTCATAATAAAGGCTGAGGACAACCGATAGTAAACTGGTGAATGGAATTATATTTGATTTGATAGTTCTATTTAGGTGTTGTGTTACTATTGACTATACTAGCACCCGACCGCGGCTTCGCCCACGTGGTATGTCGATGAAAAGCCTATCTCCTTCCCCAGGGTTCAAAGTATCCCCATACATAAACAGACAGACAAACATTTTTTTTTTGTTTGTTATAAATATCGTATGCGTTTTCGTAAGCCATTTGTAAACAGTTGTTTTTGACATTACAAACAGACACTTCAATTTTACTTACTTGTATTGTATATAATATGTATAGATTGTCTCAGTTATGTGGTTACAAACCTGCAACAGGTGTGTGGAGTGATATTCAAGCTTCTAGGAACCCAAAACGTCGCTTTCGCCAAACGATCACCTGTCTGGCAGCTAGCATTGATTTTGACTGCCTTTTGGGGTTGATGGATCATGATTTGAGGATAACCTGCAACAGAACGATAGCACGACACAACTGAAATTCTTGTAATCGTTTAGGTATCCTTTTCAATATTTTCGCCCCCTATTATTTAGAACTTAAACATAACTGGCAAGATGTGGGTGAGTGTAGGTACAACTCTGCCTAACCCTTTGTGGAATACAGGTGTGATGTTTAGTTATATAAAAAGCATTCATCATCATTCTCCTGCTCTTCTCCCATACATCCCAGCATGCATCCCTGTAATCTTGTATAATATTAATCAGGGGCCTTATTCTCTATGACACAATGAACGACACCGCGCGAAATGAACGCGAGATCGGCGGGATTAGCTAAGGAATTGACGTAGTTTCGAGAAAGGAATCGTTAAGTGGTCATAGTGAATTAGGATCCTTATCTCATTATTCCACATCTTTTAGAAAAATTTCAAGTGTCTACCTGAACATATTATAATTACAAGGTGGCAAGGACGGGGGCATATAAATTGTTCGACGGTTAACAACAAAAAATTCTAGAGACATTTCCTGAATTCATGCTTACAGTTTGTGCGTCGATGTCATGCCATCCTGTATTCTGTAGACAAAATATAAATTCAATTTTTATATCCAAAATATTAAATTTTGCAGAATATTTTAATATTTTTTTAAAAATATTTAAATTTTGCAGAATATTTTAATATTTTTTTAAAAATATTTAAATTTTGCAGAATATTTTAATATTTTTTAAAAAATATTTAAATTTTGCTCCATATTCCGGCGCGTGCTAAGATAATTTTACGTGGGACTTAGTATTACTTAATGCTAATTTATTTGGGCAGGTGTAGAATTAAGGAGCTAGGTTTAATGTAGGTACTCTATCTTGTATTTTTCTGTAGTTTGACATTTGCCTGTATTTTCTGATAGCATAGCCATGAGCTATAAAAACATATTACCGAAATGGTTTTCAAATTCAATCTATAAAATTTTTATAGGAAGTTGGAATAACCTTTTCTTAAATTCAATATTTCCTCAGTCAGACTATTTTATGTTTTTTTCAGCTTTTATCTAGATGCCTTCTATCTAGTTTCTTTTTAAAGTAATATAGAGGCGTTTCTCCGGCTTGAAACTTTTGCTTTCATGTTCCGATGGCAGAAAATCAAGGAAAATTGCTTTCCTATGCATCTGTTTTCCATTAATACAGATAATGGGGTTAGTTGTTTTGCGGTAATTTTCCACACTTTATGGTCAAGATATAAAGGTCAGGGCCAGTTTTGTTTTCTTTTGTAAATGGACCTCAATCTTTCCTTTTATTTTATTGCAAAACTGAAGTGGCAGCGGGTGTGGCACTACTCTCGTAGAAGGGATTGAAGAGATGGGGCTGAAGAGATCTAGAGTTTTGGCCGTGTACCGGAAGGGTGCAGTGTGGGTCGGCCCTCCACATAATAGACCATCGACCTAATGAAGGATACGAGAATTTGATGCATGCGGGCAGCGCAGAACTGCTCATTGTGAAGATTCTATGTTCAGCAGGGTAATTGCATAACAAACTAAAAGTAGCAATGACTTTGATTTTGACAGTTCAACATTCATTGCGTTATTTACGTTGTTGAGCAGACACATTTCTCGACGATATGAAGCAATGGATTAGCAATATACTTCAAAATGATTCAGATGGTGATTGAAAGTGTGTTACGCAGGAGTGGACGTCGTTTGACTTGAATAATAATAAGTTCAATCTGACTTTTACTTGGTTTTCCTGTTGGGGCCTATCGAACTGTCAAACAAACTGCGATAACACCACCAGCCACTCTTTCAAAACGACCTTCTTTAACCAGATCAATAAACACTTCCTTTATTATAATAAAGCCGTTAAAGTCAGTAGAGTACAACAAACAATCAGAGGAACGGTAGTCGCTTCATCGTCCTGCCACTACCCTCATCTTCGCGTCTCGACGACAGATCGCTCGAATCAATTTGCACTTCGCTTTTCACATCCATTTCAATATTACTTTAAACTTTGTTTGATTCATTCCTGTGAGAAATCTTAGCAATTTTTTTTTTGGGATTGTAGTTTTCAGTTTAGTGTTTTAATTTGTTTTGTTGGGAAAATAATTTGAGACCAACAATTTCCACTTATTAAATTGGACGATATTATGTTGCCATTAACTTACGTTTAGAAAAATATATTGTATATTTTTCTAAACGTGCTTTGACCTCCTTTGAATTTAGAGGATTTTTTATTCAGTAGGTACGTAGATCTACTATTTAACTTACACAAAACGTGGTAGCTATAGAGCTACTCCGCTTTATTTTGGACTTTTCATGTAATTGCATTCGCGTTTAATTAAAATAGTTTTATTTGTCTGTGTGTGGATTTCTAGTGAAGCTATCTACACTAGAAATATTCTGCCAGAACAAAATATTTTACCAGAAAATCTGTGATTTAATCGCGAACCCCACATGAAATACGTTGCTTTTATTCTGACGTTACGTTAGATTGTATTATAACTTTGTTTAGCTCTGGCTGTTGAGTTTGAAATTGAAAATTCCTGACCGCTCGAAAGTCTTACAAAACTTAAAATGGACATGAAATGTTTTGCGATATCGCTGGGTGTCACAAAAATGAGTTGGAACCACTAAACCGTGTATTCTGCAAACAGTTTATTGATTTATCAAATACCTCCTAACCTGAAAGAAACATTATTTTGATTAGGTACACCAATTAAGAATACCTATTTATCTAAACCCGTATTTTTCAAAAACGAATAACACTGTCTCAGTCACTCTATGAAAAAAAAAATTGTTTCGATGACATCAATACAATACGCCTGCTACCCGGATGCTACTGAGGAGCTATTAAACAAGCTTGAGCGCTTGCAAAACCTGTGCATTCGCTTTGTTTTCGATCTTCGAAAGTATGACCATTTTTCACACCTTCGCAAGGAACCCAAGATTTTATGTCTACTCTTCAACATCTTACACAACTCGTCTTATCCTTCCTACCTGCGTGAGCGTTTTTCTTACGCTTGCTCTAGCGCCGCACCGTGTAGATCACACCTAAGTTCCATCCTCATTAAACGAGCTACTATTCTTATTCCTTCTCTGTCCAAGCCGTAAGATTGTGGAACTCACTTCCGCCTAGCATTCGTGATTTAAAAACTATTTCTCTATTTAAACGTCGATTAAAAGAGCATTACATTTCCTCTATACCGTTAGTATTTGTATATATTAGGGGTTAAAGTATGAAATTGCCGATTTGTACTGAAAAATTAAAATCCATTTTTTTATTAATTTAACATATTTATTTAATCAAAATAATTACCATTATTTTATATACATTGCTGCCATCTAATAGGAAGGTCATTTATGCCTTTGCGATAGAACTCTCGTGATCTAGATTCGACAAACTGTGTGAAAGCATTTTGTACTGCCTCCTGAGAAGAAAACTTTTTATCACGTAGAAAATTGTCCAAATCACGAAAAAAATGGTAGTCCGTTGGAGCAAGGTCTGGCGAATACGGAGGGTGACGAATGGTTTCTAATTGCAGTTCCTGTAGAGTTAAAACGATTTCTCGTGCTGTATGAGGTCTCACGTTATCATGGAGCAATAATGGTGAAGATCGATTCATGAGTCGGGGCTGTTTCACTGCTAGTTTTGCTATCATTGTTCGGAGTTCGGCACAGTAGACATCTGCCGTTATTGCTTGACCAGATCGGAGAAAGCTATAGCGAATAACACCATGCTGAGACCACCAAACAGTTACCATTACCTCTTTATTGGTAAGCTTTGCTTTTCCATCACGAAAGCGTTTAAACCAAAATCGCACGGTGCGTTCATTGGCAGTCCCCTCTTCAAACGCAATATTGATATTGCAAGCTGTTTCTGCCGCGTCAGTTCCGCGTCGGAACTCGTATTCAAAAATAACTCGAATTTTCGAAGTATCCATCTTTCTTGTCTAAGCTGAATAAAAAAACAACTGAAAGTCGATAATCAAATGTTGCACATTTTTTAAAAGAAGAACTTCATAGGTTCCATGTGAAAAAAGTTTCACCCAAAAATCTCAAACCATGAAGGTTCTATGTCAATTCGAAGTACCTATTACAATGAAACGGCAATTTCATACTTTAACCCCTATTATATATATGTATATGTTTGTATTAAGTATTTATTTAAGTAAACCTATTTTTTTTTGCATTATATGACTGTGTAGGTATATTTAATATTTTAGTTTTAGACTTAACACATTCATATTTTTCTCTTCTTGTTCTCACACACTATTGTCACCATTTCTTTTTTACTTCTCCTTTCGCAGGTCTGCTGGAATAAATTTCTTAAGAAATAAGCAGTACCTTTGTACTAATATTATAACTATGTCATATCCCTTTGTATTTTACTGTGTGTACATAAATAATAAAATAAATAAATACAAAAACACATTTTTTTATATCAAATAAAATATAATTGTAGGTTTGAATGAGACAGGGTCCGGACCGCTCCTAAATAAAATACTGCCTATTCAGTAAAAGTTAAAATAAATAACGGTTTCACAACAAAAATCTACGATACCGATCTTTAATTGGGTTAGATCTGGGAACAAAGAACGACGTAATTACATTCGCTTGAAATATAACAAAACAAATAACTACTTCAACGTCAAATTTAGATTGATCCTTCTCTCCCCAGCGACACAAAAGCCTTGGGCTTTATTCTTTATCAAAACGGAATAATTTTCCTTTAAAAAATAAACTACGACTTTTATTAAACTAAATAGATATCGGAGTTTCGACGGAAGACACGGGGCAGGTTGGTGTTCCGAAAGCAATTTAATTTGCATGGACATTTAAAAAAACATTTGTCCGTTGGTTTCGGGGAAATTGGGATTTCCCTTGTCTGATTTAATTAGTTCAATTTCGGTTTTGTGAGTATAATTAATTCGTGTATTTTGTAACTTCATCACGCGTAGGGCGAAACTTATGAGATTTTTGTTTTCACGTGAATAACGAACAATGTCTTATTGAGCTATTATCTTCTTTCGATAAAAATAAAAAAGGACCAGACGTTATTCGGAGAAAAACAAATTTAAAATGAAATTCTCATCTAAATCAATCAGACAGAGCTTGGCAGATTGATTGATTAACATAAGGATTTATGCTATATATATGATTAACATAAGGATATATTTATTATTTTTTTCATTTACAAGGAAATTATCAAGAAACTTAAGTCCGTTTAATTTCGATACAAGATGTGGGGCGTAACTAGGTTTCAAGTAAAACCACTTGAAAATCACTGTTGGTTCAATAAAACCTCAGAATACTAGCGGTGTTTTCATTTCATTTCAATTATATAACCTATTTCTTCATTTCGATCGCCAACAGAAAGAATTAAAAAGCTATTACTGAGCTTTCAGGAATAAATCATTCGGTTTCCGTTGCAACACTCGCTCAGATGGTTTAATTTACATGGAGGGTGAGTTCCGCTTAATTCTCCCGATCTGAGCCAAATTTAACGAGTTGTTGACTGCAGGCCTGAGCTTTAGGAATTATGCTCAGAGAGATTATACCATCAATATTTAACTTATGAACTGTTTTATTCTGAAAATTAATTGTTGTCAATTGTTTGTGTTAACTTTACGGCTGCTTTTCACTTCAATTCTTCGTAGGGAAGAGTTAACTTAACGATTACTTAACTTACTTATGAAAATGTTTTAAATCATGAAATAAACACAATTCCCCCATATTCAATACAGACCATGCTTACGAATCATATACGGGGTGGCATCGAAGTGCAAACTGAAACCATGAATTCAGCACATACCCTCTAGCACAGAAATTGTTCGACGGTTATCAAAACAAAAATCAGCAGTGTCATAAAAAAGTGCAATACGTATGCGGTCAAAATGTATGAAATAGCTTTTTTTTTAATAACCGACGAAAAAATTTCAGCGCTGGGTAGATTAGAATCATTTACTGAATCCATGTACACGGGTTACGCGTCGATGTCCCTGCCACACTGCACATATACAATTACATAAACAATAATTAAATTCCACAAAATGTGAAGCCGTTCAATCTATCAATGCCATGTCAAATCCTAGTATTTTACGTGCAGAAGAAAGACTACCGCAATGAACGTCTAAAGCTAAGTTAAAACAAATTGAGTTAATTAAGTAATTTGTTGGCAGCCATACTAACTTACGTACGTTTCTAGGTATTGATACCGTAATCACGCTGTAACAGTTATTTGACTTGTTTTGATATAGAAACAGAAATTGGTATTTTTCTATGTAAAAATATGAAACTGAACATAACATTTACTTAAGGCGAATACGTCAGGGTAGCCCGCGAAATTCAATTTTTTTACGCGAGTCATATTTTAATCAATGTACAACCTCACTGGCCTGCAAATTGCAAAAAACAGAAGTAAAATTGAATTTCGCACGCATGCCCCTTAATATAAAAATCTTAAATTAACTGACAGACAACACACAGCCTGAACCTGGTCCGGTTTAGAATCATGGTATTCTGCAGAAGAATTCCGCTTATAACGAAAGTGAGATAGGATTTTTTAAAAATTCATCACCTGAAGGGAGATGAAAGAGAGAGATAAAAGTTTGTAGAAGGAGGTTCGTATTTTGTGCCGATTGGAAATTCCATCGTGCACACAGCTTGTAATAAATAAATAAAAAAATGCAATACCTAAGCATAATTATGTGGCAACACAAATATGTGGTTTACGTCGCGGCAGTTTACTAGAAAGGCCATACCTACTCAATATGGAATAATCAAATCAATCATCTCAGTCCACTGCTGGCCTCTCCCATGCTGCGCCACAACACCTTGTCCTCCGCCTTCCGCATCCGGTCTGTCCTGGAGTGAAGACCGCGTATCGGCAAGCGTAGTGTAGGACACCCGTCAGCTAAATGGACAGACAACCTCAAAAAGGTGGCTGGCACAGACTGGATGCTGAAGGCGGAGGACAGGGTATGGAATAATAGATACTAACACAGAAAATAACTTTTGTCAAATAAATGAAAATAAATAAAAATTGTGTTACCGGAGTAACATTTGCATATCAATGCTTTTACATATACCTAATATATCACACAAGTAAAAATGCACGCAAAAAATACCTTTACATACAATAAAACCAGACCAGAGCCATATATTATTATTCAATACAAAAAAGTTTTACCGTAATATAGAATCGACATGAATGCCGAAACAGCAAATTTTTCGTTGGAAAAATAATGGTCACGTTGGAAAACTCGAAACAAAACAAATCCTCGGGAACGGAACCGATCCCAATACTTACCTTGTATACAACATACTAACGAATGGGTTTTTTACTTTTTATTGTATTTATGAAGTAAGGTATCCTATCTTTTAGTACATTGCCGAAACAAGTCTTTGTTCGTCCAACTTAAAGCAAAAACCACACAGGTCCTCTGAAAAAATATTTCGACCATAAACGCCATATTATCTTAAATCCCCAATAGAATATATTTCCTTTACATCTCATTTTTCATAGGACCGCTAGGGGAATACTTACAAACAAAATGTTCAATCTCTTACCCGTATAAATCAAAGTAAACGGGAAACGCTAAACGCAAATTGACAACTCAACTGTCGCCTGCGATGAGGGTCAGGGGTGCCGCACTTGTGAGAGAATCCTATGGACTTAGTTACTTATCACGCAAGATTATCCTTTTAACATAATGCGGTGAATAATCTCCGTGATATGGTGGTGACTGTTAAATATTAAGTGGTTTATGATGATACTTTTCTCGATCTACATACAAACATTACCGTGACTGGCAGACAACCCACGCAGTAAAATATATTCCTTATCTAGACGTATGTACTCGTAGGTACAGGTTCAGGGGTGAACGTTATAGAAATACTTATTCCAATCTCCATCACTGAAAAGGTCTTATAGAGGCTGTACGATCCGGGTAGAAGTTAGTATAACAGTAAGAAAATCATTGGAGAATCTCTGGTTTGGGTGGACATAAGTTTTTAATTTGTTGTATGTTTTCAGCGCTGTAATGTACTAAATACGGGATCCTGCCGTTTTGCCGAAAAGATTTTGCCAAAATTTCACCACTCAAACAAATTTTAGCAATCTTTTTTTATACCAATGCAACTACGCACATTTTCATTTGGTCTTTTTACTTGGCAGAATATTATCAAGGATAATTTCATTTAGGCATTTGGTCTTTAATCAAATGATTTACAGCAAACAATCTTTAGACAATAAACGTTTCGTCAAATGATTTGTTATGGCAAAAAATATAAAGGCAAAAAAAGATTTTTTTGGGAAATAATTAATTAAAAAATGCAATTTTATTTTAATATAATCATTTATTTAATACAAATAAGGAAAAAAGAGGCTATCAAGAACCAAACTAGCTCTACGAAGTTAATTTAAAAAAAAATGGTTAGGTTAGGTTAAAACTGTTACCTCCTACGCACGAGCCGAACGAGTGCCAGAAACGACTATATTGTATAGAAAGAAAAAAAATATGGAAAAAAAGAAATTATTTTTAGCAGGCTGTCGAGAACCGAACTAGATAGACGAGGTTAATTATTTAAAAAAAATGCTTAGGTTAGGTTAAAACTTTGACATCTTACGCACGAGCCGAGCGAGCGAAGCGCGCCGTGGCGCGGCAGCGGCCGGCGAGTAGCAGAAACGACTAGATTATATAGAAACAAAATATGGAAAAAAACAGGCTACCCGAGACTGAACTAGTTAGACTATAACAATTGACTGAATAGAAATGGTAAATTGGAAAATGACGATACTAAATATTTGGCAAATTTTATTTTGCGTAAAATGAGTTATCCCAACTGAAATATTGAATTGACTACATAAAAATTGGTAAAAGTACTAGTTGGTAAACAAGTCATTGTTTAAACGTTGACTTGCCAATCATTAGGTTTGCGTTACGATTATTTGTCAATAGATTTTTTACTAAGTAATAATTTGGCAAAATTATGGGGATTTTTTTTTGGGAAGTGATAATTTGGCAATTTCTTTTCGATGAAACAATGGAGTCCCACTAAGTACTGGTAAAATACTCAAATACTTGTATCCTAATAAATCCCTAACCTCGTATACAAAAACTTTCCACATTTTCCTTATAAAAACAATATTTAAGCCACTAACAAGATGTCACAGAAGAAAATTGAGCTATTTGCCTTCGAAAATATCTGATACGCTAATATTGCGTCGGTTCGCAAAAGTATCGGATTATGAAATCTTTGCCAAATGTGGGTAGGTAAATTATCGTTATGTAATGATAGTTTAGGATGGCGTATTGTTTGTGCTCAACTTAGGTAACCTTTTATTAAGGGGTATCTTCTGCTTCTTAGCGTATAAATGGCAAAAAGTTCAAACATCTTTGGCCCAAAATTCAGCAGCGCGAACTCCACTCACTAACGCAAACATAAGATCATTGATGCACATGCGACGGGGCATGGGCCCACGATGGTGAGCCATTGTGCCGCAAAACGCACTTCAGATCTAAGCCGTCCGTGAACCCCCATCTATGGAGATTGTCTTTGCTCCGGCCGACTCGGATGCGAACTCTATTTACAGATTGCCAAATCGGCCACGATAACGCGTGATTAAAGGGTATGTAAGTAGGTAAATCATGCTTTAATCAGAAAATTGCGAGTGTAAACATAGATACTCGTACTGGTAGAATAAATTAAAAAAACGAAATACAATTCGTTTCATTTAGAAATAGCGAAATTATATGTTTAGTAAGTTTACGGGAACTTAGTAGTTATTTTTTTCTTTCTGCCCTTGACCTCGATCACGCTTGATGGATGCGGTTTATTATGGAACGAGTGTTGAAGGCAGACGGGTTAAATGTGGAAGGGAACACAGACGCTGGCAGAGAGTTCTACACTTTGGCTGTGCACATAATAAATGTGGAGGAGAAGCCCTGAGTACAACTAGCCGGGATATCAACCAAGTGCGGATGGTACCCTGCACTACGTTTGATAGTCCGGGAGTAAAAGGGCGATGATGGGATCAGATAGATAGATACTATACTCTTTATTATGTACCTACACCATAAAAACTACAAATATACATGTAGAAATTTTACAATGGGCGGCCATTTTAGGTGGTGAAACTAGAGTGGGTAAGACCGACTCAGTGGCAACACCAAGAAAGTTGATAGATGTACCTACCAGCTATATAGAAAGAGGTTCAAATATATAAATAAGCCTATAATAAATAGGTAGGTAAGGTATTCTGTTTTGGCTCTTCGTAATGACCAAGATAGATGCTCATGCTAAATGTCTAGATGCTCATTAAAATACCGCAACAGTTAACGTTGACGGGTTGCTGACTCATCGTCTAAAATCGAATAAGCTCCAGAGTTTATCTTTTTCGTCCACTTGTTTGAAAGTTTTTCATCGGTTCTGAAATATTTTTTTATTTTTTTTGGTATATATTCATAACATTGTTTATTACACTTGAGACAACTAAAGCTTGGTATTAAGATGTTAGAATGACCTTGTGGTTTAAGCACCCTTATCCTGAAAATATGAAAACTTCATGAAAGTATAAGCTAGCATGTCAAGCTGAAAATATTACTATGGATTCAGTACATGATTCTGAAATTTATCGTAGGTTATTAAAAAAATATGGCTGTTCCATACATTTTGACCGCGTAAGTATTGCACTTTTCTATAAAACAGCAGTTTTTTTTTTTTAAATATCAAACGAAAAATTTCTACGCTAAGAGGTCTAGAATCATTTTTATGGTTTTTATGGTCAGTATTATAATATAAAGTACAGACCGCTGTAATCGCCATCATAGATTACTAAAAAGACATAGATATAATAGTGAAACGTTTCACAAAGGACAATGGATTGCGGTAACAAATACCACATAATTGTAATGAGTGGCTATTCAGCTCTTCAGCTCTTCCTAGAACATTATAATTATTCGCTTGTTGTATCTGCCTGTCAGATGTAACTTTAACCCGACATGAGCATTGTACCTATGAGATGGTATTATGTACCGCTCTTGACATTCAGTATTAAGTATATATTACAGATAATAACATGAATTTCTGGAGGCCAGTGGTGGCCCAGTGGTAACAGCCTCAACTTATGAGTTGTAGGTCGTAGGTTCGAACCCAGACAGGCGCTTACTTTGTGTAAATGACTTCATCGTCACTGCTTTCAAAACGGTAAAGGAAAACATCGTGAGGAGACCGGCATGTCCTAGAACCAAAATTTCGAAGACATGTGACATCTATCAACCCGCAATGGGCCCGCGTTTGGATTCCGGTGCACACCCTCTCACCGAGAGGAGGTTTGTGTCCCAGCAGTGGGAACGTTATGGGCGAACGTCATATTCAGACGTGAATTTCTTCTTGGATAAGCATTTAATGTATGTCTAGAAAAGGACTAGGACAAAGCTGATGATAAATTTACTCATTAAAAAAAATTAAGAGTAACAAAAGTGCTATCGTTCAGATCTATAGAAGGTACATTTAAACCCAATAACGTTCTAAGACTTTTTGAAAGAAGTGTCACATTCGTCGATATATCAGCGATCCAGCGATCGTTAGAGCCATTATCGCAACTTCGGCTGATTCGAATTGTGTGAACGCGAGAATGTATGGCCGGGTGACAGACACCAGTTCGTTTGCAACGAATCATTAGCTTCGGCGATAGCTTATCGCGAGCTCACACACCCACCGTCACCGTCTACCCATAATACATCATCTGTGATAACAATGACGTCATGTCGCCTAACAGTCTCTTGGATGCCTCGCCGTCGCGTCTAGTCGTTAAAACAATCGTAATTAAGTCTGTAATTTACGACTCGTTACGATTTGACGTTAATTTCATCTTATACAATGACAAGTGATTCGGTGTGTAATTATGCTTTATGTTTCCATTTTATGTATCCGTTTCGCTCTATACTCTTACATTCAGCAACAATGCAATAAAAGCGGCAATGAGTTCAACTGAGAGTGAGAACGCCACTTTTATCTTATCAAGTCTTTTGTCGAAGAAAATCTCATGAATCCGCACTTTTCATGCCAGTAATAACATTTACTTCGAAAGAAAACAGTTATCCTACTATAAAAAGAAAACACAATTGCTTTAGGCAAATACATTTTTATTTACCTAGTAAGATTGTTATAAGAAGCTTGCTCAGTTCCGGAATAATGACGTCGTCAGCAGGAAGATAACTGGATGACACCATAAGAATCGTGTAGTCACGTTCTTAGCGGAATCTTACGACACGTGATGACGTAATGCAGGCTCGACAGGGATCGTCACGACATCTGCGACGTCATTCCGCCAAATGTCACGCCCGTGACGACGCTTGTTCGACTACGACAGCCGGCAATTATCTAGAGAGTTTTGGATTTTAGGGCTGCTGTACTTTATAGGGCAATGTTTAATGGATGGCTTTACTGAACTTGATAAAATATGATAAGTATACCATCGTCAGGAGTTATCTGGCAATTGTTTTAATTCGTTCACTTGTTTTAAGCCATTTGGTTAAAATTAGGAAACCACTTGTTTGATTTGGATAGGATAAAAAATAGCTTACGCCAGTCTTTATGTCACAGAATACCCATGTATAGTATTTTTATCTCACAAAGCGACAGGTACTTTACTTGTGGTAACCATGTGTATAAACACTCTGTGCCTAAAGTCGAGTAGCTGCACATAACACACACACGCACACACTTCCGACTTCATCATTGTCTCGGACGGTACAAAGAGCTCCTGCGGTTACTTACACACACATTCCCAGCGTGTTGGTACACTTGATAACCAAAAGTAAAGCGCGCGTCGCTTCGTGAGATATAAATACTGTACCTAATGACGAGGATCGAGGCATTAGTTTGGGTGTGAAATCCAACTCTCATTCACACAGTTAGGATTTAGTAGTCACTATGGGTAATGAACTAAAAGTTTCCAGACGGTCTTAGAAGAGATAACTTATTGTGAAGTGAAACATATTAGTTGCTAAGGGCTAAGTTTTGTAAACATTTTTGAACAAAACGCACTGCATTATATCTTCTATACATATAGATACATACTACATACAAATAAATAAAATAGAAGTGTTTGTTTGTAATTTGAAAATAACAGCTTTTTACTATATACCGTATATAAAAATGTTAAAACTTGTTTTTTTCTTTCCAAGTAGGTACCGTATATACTTTCACATGATGCATGTGAAAGTATATACGGTATGTACGGTGTCCGTTGGCTCCGGCTGGTCTCCGAACCGCTGGACCGTTTTGACGGGACTTTCATTGGAAGATAGCTGATGTTATAAGGACAAATTTAGGCTACTTTTATTTCAGAAAAAGAATTTGGGTTCCACGAAAAAAGAACCCATGAAATCCAATTTGTTTTCCGACATGCACGCGAACAAAGTAGCGAGCACATCTAGTTGTACCTAATATTAATTACTAGCTATTCCACTAAATTCATTCGCTGTAGTGCACGTTGGGGAAACTCATTAAAACTCGAATTGTACTAATAACAACACGACGGGGATCATTTAAACAACATCACATATAGCTGCAGGAAACCCCATCGAAATTGGGAATAAAGATAAATAAAGACAATATTGGTACAAGTTTATGTTAATCCCTTAAAGGGTCGAGTTACATAAAGTCCTTGGGTATCATAGTCCACGGCTTATATCGGACAGTCTTGACACTATCGGCCGCGTAACTCCGCGGATAACAACTGGATTAATATCAAGCACTGCATATGAGAAGTACTAATTAATACTCTGCCGCGGAAACTTTCGCTAAATTGAATTGCGCTCTTAGAGGTTGAGTAATGCGAGTGGATTGTGAGATTAGATCGATTGAACTCGATTAATTCACCAAGTTGTACCTAATGTTGGTTAGTCTGAGTTATTGCTGAACCTAAAATGGTAGCGCTTGAATGTATTTGGCGGTCTTATTAAATTAAAGATGGAGTCGCTTTAAAGTTCTTCTGTGTATTGACTTCTTTTAAGCTTAGTATGTGGTTCTGGAGTGGCGACCGCGTACCGGAAGGCATAGCGTTGGAAGGCCTCTCACAAGTTGGACCGACGACCTTGTGAAGGCCGCAGGAATGCGCTGGGAAGCACAGAACCGATCGAAGTGGCGGTGCTTGAGGGAGACCTATGTCCAGAAGTGGACGGCTTTCGACTGAAATGATGGTGATGATGACAAAGCGGTTGCTTTTGCTACTGTGGAAGGTATACTTAATTAATTTTCTCAGCTTGGTAGGTATCTTCATTTGAACAACTATGCCTATCATATTCTAGGTACCTATTACTGAAGAATAACTAAGCTGCTATAGTAGTCGATTTTCCACCAGAATGAAGTTTTCCTGTGAGCTTTTTCAGTCCTTCGGATTATCTTCTAAAAACGCGGTTTGTGGCACTTTCAGTCTAATCAATTTAGAAGAATATTAAACTGTTTAATCAAAGTGCCAAATATGTACGAAATCCCGTTCTTATACCACCTAAACCGTATTTATTTATTTTCGTGAAACAAAAAAACAAAATATGTGCATTTTAACGATACTTTGACAGAAAGCTGAGCGTGGTGAGCCAAGCAGGCGCTCGCGACTTTTGTCACTGAATTATTCATTTAATCCTTTCAATATCGCCGTCTCAACGTATCTAAGTATGAACGAGTTTTAGCTGTTTTTTGTCATTCGTGTCGTATTGGTTATGCGGCATGCAACTTTACCGGGATCAAAGAATCTTTTTAAACTTTCTTTGCAGCTTATCATAATACACACTGGGTTATTTAACTTATCATGTACATAAATCATATTATAAAACCTCTGTGTTTTGTGGGTTTATTTTCCCTTGAATGTTTTAAGACTCAGTTAAACCATTTAATTTCTTATCAAAAATACTTTCGTATCATTCTAAAAGTAAGTATAGTACATGTGTTGACACCCTTGCGTCATTTCATGTTCCAAGCAGGGCTGGCTGTGCTGACGCCGCCGCGCCGCTGCTATAACTACTGTTTTTAACCGTTTAGGGTCGAAACGCTCGGATCATAGGGCCTGAGTGCGCGTCTCCTTTATAAGGAAATTTCTCGCCGACTGGTCGACACTTCACGTGACCTGAGGTCTGGCTCGTTCTTTAGCCAAAGAATTAGCATTGCCATTCAACATGGCAACGCTGCCAGTCTTCTGAGCACGTTTCCGGATGACAGCGAAGCGGGCGAGTACTTTCACACCTAAAAAAACAAAGGATTTTTTGTATTTCCTTGTATATTTAGTTAGTTATAGACATTTAATTTAGTACCTAGTGTTAATAGTTAGTTACGTTATGTATTGTATATCATCATTATCACCATCAGCCTATAGCAGTCCACTGCTGGACATAGGCCTATCCTATTGCACGCCATTCAACTCAATTTTCGGCAACTCTCATCCAGCTGCTACCAGCCATCTTGTGAACATCGTCACTCCACCTAGCCTGAGGGCGTATTGTATACCTATACTTATACATTTATGAAATACAGTAAAGTATAGTAATAAATAAAACAAAACCCTTATTTAAATTCCACATCAGAATAAACTACACGCAAATAAAGCAAATACAATAAAACAGTTATGTGTTAGTTTTTCACTTATTCCCAAAACACATTTTCCAGAACGTTTCTATTTACGATTCAAAGCACATATTTTATTAGGTGTGTAAACTTTTGTCTGCCCGTTGTCTTTTAGCCTTTATTTATAGTATGTTGTACCTATAACTTTGTATGTGCTTACTGTGATGGGAAGCAAGAGGGTGACTTCAATATGTAGGTTACGGAATAATATATATTTTGTACTGAAATAGCGAGTCGTTCGATAGAATATTCTGTTTTGTTTTCTGCAAAATCTAGTGTAAGTCTGTGTCTGTAGGTACAGAAGCTTATATGGAGATGTGTCTGTTTGTATGTTTTTATCAGAAATGACTTTCTTTAGATTGGTATTTCGAAAGTTATAGGTATGGGGTACTTTTTATTACGTAAAAAAGCGCTTGGGCGTAACAGCGTGACGCCGCTTTTGCTGCATATATGACATATTGTATGCAGCAAAAGCTGTTTTACCATGGACAGATTATAAACTATCAAAAAATAATGTGTTAAATTGTAAATGGTTTGTTGCAGTTCACAATTTTTGATAATTTATATTAATCTCGTGAGATAGATTATAAACTAACGATGTTCATAAATTATACGGTGATATATATAATTCTTATAACCAAATCATTCCATCTACATAACTAAAATATGCTATGGTCACATCAATTTTATTGTGATCATTTTATATTTTCCACTAAGGGCTGATTTTTCAATAATCCGATAACTTTTATTTGTTAATAAATATGACAGTGGTATATGGTCCATACAAAAGCTGTCAAAACTTAATATTAATTTGTCACATAAAAATTTGCTGACCATTGAAAAATCAGCCTTAAATCGTGCAACAGCTTACAGGTCATTAAAACAAATTACAATCATTACAGTGACTGGCATTTCAATAAACTCAAACAATTGCAGAAGATGGAACAAACAGGAAAAGACTCATCTAAAAACAGACTGACTCGCGAGCTGACGTGGCACTAAACAAAAATAAAAAAATAAGGGTGTCTTAAGGCCTTATCGTATTATTATGATAACGAGAAACCTTTTCCAAGTAAGTATGTGCTCGCCATAAAAAGTTGTCAACGACATCTTTTCGGCAACATTACAATTATCATATTTTTGCACAAAAAATATAGCCGAGGGTTACGGTCATCCCTAATACTCATTGTCCCTATATTAATTGCCCCAAAGTGATTTCTTACAGCCTTTGATCATTTTATTCAAATAAAAAGAGGGTAAACTTCAAACGAAAGTGTTGGGAAACAATAATTTTGATTTCATCAAACTTCATTGTTGTTAATTATACAACAGTTGTTGACCTAATTGTATTTATTTAGATTTATTTGATCAACATTCCGTTAACAAACATTGATTAACTTTTCAATTGCAAATAAACTGAAATGTGATTTATCTGTTATTATTAAATTATTTTGTGCGATTGTGTGTCATTGCATGGTACACACGACGACATATCAAGCTATATATTGGCGCCAATTCCCTTATTCACAAACTAAATTTAAGTTCAGTGCATCTTTTTCTTTCTATTTCATTAAGAAAAGGACAGAAGATAAATATTAGTTTTGTCCAAATTAAGATACTCCATAGACAGTTTAGACGTGATTAAAAACATGGTTACTAAAAATACGTCAATGTACGTCAGGCGCTGACTAATTTGACAGGACTAAAATAATATTTATCTCCTGTCCTTTTCTTAATGTAATAGAAAGAAAAAGATGCACTAAACTTAAATTTGGTTTAGTTTGTGAACAAGGCAATCGGCGATATTTCCAGTTTTAGTTAACCTCGCATTATTGGGCGTTTCGTACAGTGAGATGTCAGCTTATTCTGGAAAAGTATATCTTGATATGTCGCCGTACGTACAGATAACAAAAGAAATAACTAAATTTCATTCGAAAACATCCATCGGTTTCTTACTAAACTTCAACTATATCCGACGACCCTGCATACACACATTGCAACAATACATACTGTACAATTGTACATTGCAACAATAATCATTTTAAAACATTATTTAATATTGTAGCTAGGTACATTTCATAAAGAATTGTAAAAAAAACTAGTTTATAGCCAGAATTGAATTTTCTCTTGACCTTCATTTTCATGGGACCTTTCTTCCTCTTTTCTCTTTCCTTTTTTTAACGTTACGTACACCTTTTATAACCCAGAAGAACAGTTGATAATTTGGGGATTACTGTACCCTTTATCGGAAGATACAATAAAATGAATTAAATAAATAGGCGACATAGTAATGAAAGCGTATTTGGGTTGTTTATGACATATATGTAGAGATCCGGAAAAAGTAACAAGTAAGAAAGAAAGAAAATCAAGAAAAATACGTTTATTGGGATTACAGCAAAAGAAAAACACCTTAAAACTATATATTATTATATTAATGAGTCCTCGATATGACTTTAAGCTGTCGCGCATTTAGTATTGAACTAAATGTAGAACGCCACCCGTAGGCTATGGGATAAATACACCCAAATAGGCTCGGGTGGAACAGTCGACATTACTGCTGGATGTCAACTCAGGGCAGCGGCTGATGAACGTCTAGCACGTCAAAGGCGATGCCCACGGACCCAGTCAGTCGGTCCACTATACACCCACCAACTCGCACTAGACAAGCGCGGAGGGTTAATTTGTCTAAACCCCTACTCTCTCATAAATCTATAAATGACAGAAAAAAATGCTTTCAATGCCAAAAGGGCCTCAGCTCAACATAATGTCAGATGACAACACAAGGTCGCCACCTGACGCTGATTTTCAGCTGCTGCCCACGAGGGCCATACGCTGGCATAATAAACATAGGAAAGTGTGTTTGTCCGTTTTAATCAATTAACAGAATAAAATTTTAATTGCTATTTTAAAATAGCTCATACAAAAACAAATAAAATGTTGTGACATACGTGTGTGTTTAACTATAGTCTACGTCGTAATTACTTTACCACCCTTAGGTTTAATGTCAATTGCACGTCATAAAATTCCAAGGTCTATAAACTATGTGACAGTTAAATAGTTTCAACCTTAGTGTAGTTCTTTTTTTTTTTTTGGAAAAGTATTAAAGAGTAGAAGGTCGATAATACCTGAGTATCGACTTTATCTATATGTTTATCTATCTTTGTATCTCGTACTAATAACTATTTTTACCTATTGTGGTATAGTAATGAATGTATACAAAATAAAAGTATTTTTTTTAAGCGTTACGGTGGTGTTAGTTAACACCCATCCATTTTCTCCCTACCGTTTGGAAGGGCAACTGGAATCAATTCTATTTTCTTGTAAGTCTTGATGTTCAAAAGTGCGTTTAATATGCTTAGAAACAAATTATTTGACAATGACTTTATACTTTTTGCTACGATTCCCCAATCACTGTTACAGCTCGAACCACAACTGAGAAATACATTTTCGATACTCTTAATTCAATTGCATTTCCCAACGAGTACGCAGGCTTTAATGTATCAAGTGGGCATAAAACCAAAGCCCGCGGTTTGTTTGTAAGTTCTGGCGTGTAATGCGGTGCGGTTATGCAGTAGCCCTCGTAACCGTAATTATGTCAACAAAAGCAAACGTAAATTGACGCAAATTATACTGTTTTTATTATACGTCTCATAATTGGCTCGTTACATTGGTAAAAAAAAAACCAATTGATTGGAGTTAATCTCACTGTGGAAATTGTTGTCTTACTAGTACCCTGGAATAGGTATCCATTAATAAGTTCGGTCGAGTAGACTAGTCTTGGATTGGAATCAGAATCAGAATCAGAATTTTATTTGTCAAACATAGGTACATTGGGTTCTTGCAATACATATTTATATAGGTTGCCATGTTTTGCCATTACAGCATACAAATATTTTAACATAACGATTGTATAAAATAATAATCATACTCAATTTAATGGAGGCCGTAGTGTGTAACGTAGTATGAGACGACCCCAGCGACGATGGACCGACGACCTCAAAAAGGTGGCTGGGACAGACTGGATGCAGAAGGCGGAGGACAAGGTGTTGTAGCGCAGCATGGGAGTGGCCTATGTCCAGCAGTGAACTGCGAGTTCATTGAATAGGTTCAAAGTTCTCAAAAATGAAGCTCTGGCCAAACTGAAGGGAATCTGGCGCAGGATTCGTGACGAAATTAAATGAGTTCAAACTGGAATAGTCGCGTGTGCTACTAATTATTTAACACGTTGACTGCCAGACAACAGACAAAAATCAGAATAGAAAATCTATTGTTGGGGGTCACCTGTGACCGCGGTGACAGTCAATGCCTTAAACAATCGAAGCGAGCAGTCGAGGCCCACGTCCCAAGCGGGATTCGCGTCAGTGTGGCCAGAGCTTAATAGGTAATCATAATGATTGCAAAGCAGATAACTAAATAACGACATCAAATCTCTACCCAAACTTCACTTCAATCGTATTTACAACGGGTAAATAATAGATGATATAACAACAAAATCTCTAATATTAACAACACATAACAACGGAACCTATAATTTTATTTAATATAGCGATTAGTTGATATAATGAACGATTGATATAATTTTAAAATAACTAATTTTTATAAGCAAAACATACATTAAATATAACATCGTTTGACATAGCATACATTAAATATAAAATCGTTTGACATACCACTCAAAATATATAAAACTTATTTGGTCTAATATTATGAAAAATTTCTTTGTTTTATTCTTTGTAAGTTCTATCGTAGTTATAGGTAATAGTAACCTAAGTAGATATTAAACATAACTAGTAACTGATTACCACCTGTGCTAAGATAGGTCGACGGAGCACCACTTCGCGGGGCTCCTATTTCTGGGTGGTTTAAAAAAAAATCCGAGTCGGGGTACTCTGAGTCGGGGTGTTAACCATAATGACGTTTTTTATATAATATTAAACGTTAGACCTAATGATTTTCGATTAAATAAACAATATACATATTAAACGTTAGACCAAATGATTTTCGATTACATAAACGTTATATCTAACAACGTTATACTAATTAAGTTTTAGAATAAATAAATGTTATATGTAAAGAAATTATATCAACAGTTGGTATATCTCACGTTGATTATATCTTATGAACGATAATAAAATGAAATTAGACCAAATGAGTTTATACGTTATGAGACGCACCCATTTACAACAGCATCCTTTTCCCTGAACAATGAAAACTTGTAGACGAAACAAAAAATCTAAAGGCACACAAACTAAACTTATATATATATATATATTTTTGTGTAGCAGATTACAGAAAGTTTTCAGTTTCCTGTAACAAGTTCCAGAGTCCCAGACTAAATACTCAAGAGACATTTAAATCTAAGTCCAGTTTTTCTCTGACTACGAACAATTTAATGTCCGGGCTGTCCCGGAACGAAAAACTTTATGTAATTGATGTTATTAATGTTATTTACCCTATTTCCACTTATTTACTCCTAGTTTAGTTTAAAGCAACTGCCACGGTTTGGTTCAAAGGAAATTAGTAACTTTTTAACTAGAAATTAAATAAAACTCTAATTATGATACGACTAAGATTCTTACTTAGAAATTATAGTTGCAGATTTAATAAAGCGTTTTTAGTTATCGTGGGTGTCTTTAAGACTTCTGGAAATAAGTAGTACCTGCCGAGCTATTCTGTAAAATTTTCAACGTGAAAACTAAGGTGAAGTTAACTGTTATTCCACCTGATGCTGAGGTTGGTACGGAATAAACTTATTAATACATCCACCAATACTGCTGAGCGTGCCCGCCTGCTAGCTGTGGGTGAATGGGAGTCGGGCCTCTGGCTTCAGGCGCTACCGTCACCCAATACAGGCACTATGCTGGGTGACACCACATTCCGGCTCGCTACATGTTTGCGTCCGGGCGCTCCTTGCGGAGCTCCACATCGTTGTCAATGCGGTGAAGCAGTCGACTGCCTCAGACACCATAGCCTATCCTGCAGCAAGAGCGCTGGATGGATGGCAAGGCACGCCAGCATTAACGACATCATCCGTCGGGCTCTTGTCTCCGCCGGGGTGCCAGCTAATTTAGAACCTAATGGCTTGGCACGCGACGATGGAAAGAGGCCCGATGGAATGACCATAATGCCTTGGAAGTTGGGTAGGCCTTTAGTGTGGGATGCAACCTGTGTTGACACCCTCGCGCCATCCCATCTTTCTAGCACACTGGGCTGTGCTGGGACGGCTGCTACAGGAACAGAAAACCTCAAACGGCGCAAATATAACAACTTTATTAGGAGCTATATGTTTGAGCCGTTTGGCTGACGAACGTCAAACGACAAACGGCTCTAGGCCCTAGGGCCTTGGAGTCCGAGTGCTCATCGAATTTTTCGGGACATCGCCAAGCGGTTGATAGACCGACAGAAGACTGGCCTATTTTTAGCCCAAAGAATAAGCATTGCCATCCAACGTGGTAATGCTGCCAGCCTTTTGGGCACTTATCCCATTGACAGTGATGCGGACGAATTTTTTTGATGCCCAATCCTGTCTTTTTCTATAATTTTTCGTATTATATACTTGTATATAATTGGATATAGTATATATGACATTATACTTTACTTACCTTTGTGGATTATTCGACTCTCAATATCGAAATATCAGTCTTGCATTAAATCATTACCACCATTTTAATACATATTAATGACAGTGGTAAAGTAATTATAAATGTGCATGTACCTATGGTACGTATTACAAGTAACATTAATATTTGATACGATAAAAGAGATACAATGTCGCACCACAATATTTCGGCAAAAAACTCCAAGCAGAACTGTTCCGTAACAGGAAGAAGCGATAACAATATAAAATACTGAATTTTTGAGTGAAACCATTTGAGTAGCTGCACGATACCGTTCTCAGCTCAGCCCCTAAGGGATAACATTAAAGGTTATAGCTCCAAAGCTTCCTTAAAGAATAAGCTTTCGAACTGGGGAAACTCCATCAAAGTCAGTTCACGGGATTAGTTTACACAAGCACATGTAAGCAGTCTTGCTTGCATTATATCGTGAGGAAAAACTGAGATGAATATGTGGTTTTATTCGTGTGTTAACCACCCCTTCCACACGTCATCGTAATATATTAATATGTATTGGAAGTGTCGGAGCCGTACGGGAAATTCCGATCACGCAGCTTGTAAACGTACGTAATACACCTCGCGATTGGACCAGAGTTATATTATGAAATTGATACACCTTCATAAAATGAAACCGTTGGCACACGTGCGTCATATGTTCGGTAAAGTTGGACCGAAACGAAGTTTAGGGGAAATGCAAAGTTGTGAAGTCCGCAAAATAAAAAAGCTTGCCCCGTCAAAGCTTGCCAACAACAGCGCGAACTACAAAATCCGATACAAAACAACAAGTCCAAGTTACGTGGCGTAAAGTATGTCCCTCAGGACATATGCGCGAACAAAACTCTAAAATCGCGTCGATATCTTTGAGCAAAAACAAACCCGGCGGCCAGGGGCGGGAGTTGTCATGGAGCCGCGTAGTCAGCGAGAAATGGAGTAACCCATTTTAAACTAGAATGAATTGCACGTCGTGGACTGCAGGTTCGCTGGAATGCTGCCCACTGACAATACTTTACGTATCGACACACAGATTTGCCAACGTGTTGGCGCTATTGTAGAGCAATTTCTTACAATATAACTCTCTTTTCTAAACTTCAAAAGAAAAGTACTCCCCAACGTTTTAGACTTGTTATAAGTGTCAGTTACAAACCTTTTTCCAAAATGCCAAGTAAACTAATGCCTTTACAGAGTATGTTATTTATTTATTTATCAACCTTACAACTATCATTACAGGCCTTATTATTTTTTTTTTGGGTGGGAAATCATCATGTGACTTCTCCCGCTCTGGGCGGAGCGGGACAGACTTTTGTCAGACTTTTACTGGCGGGCTCTTTGAGGCGCGCGTGGAACACAACGCGCCGTCGACCCGGTCCTGATCCTTGCCGGGCAGCGAGCTGCCCATTGCACGCCGCGCGCAAGCCCGCGCCTACGGTGGCCGGGAGTCGGCTGGTGACTCCCGACGTCCTGGGCGTCTCCTGCTGCGACTAGGGGTGTGAGGGTGTAGAGATTGCCTCTCCCTCATGCGCTCCGCCTCCTCCTTCGCGAGCTTTACTGCTTCGCAGAAGGAGGTGACGGCCTCCCATTCACTCTCGCTCCGTACCATGGCCTGGACCAGGGCCGGACGCGAGAGATCGCCGCCGCCGATCGCCGCCACGAGGACTCGGCGGGGTCCCGCCCAAGCCGGGCAGACCTCCACCGTATGCTCCACCGTGTCCACCGGGCGATCCACACAGTGGTGACACCCTGGCGTTTCCTCCCGCCTTATCCTGAACAGGAACCTCCCGAAACAACCGTGTCCGGTGAGGACCTGCGTCAGGCGGAAGGTGAGGACACCATGGCGCCTCTGCAGCCACTCCTCAAAGAGGGGACTTATCGCCGCAATTGTGGCGCGCCCAGCACTGGGTTGCGATAATCGCACTCTCCATTTCGCCATGAGATCCCGCCGGAGCTCTGTCCGCTGTACCGTGATTTCTCGCGGCAGCGGAGTTACGCCCCGGCGTTTTGCCTCCTCTCGCCACTCCCATATGTGGGCGAGGACTTTTGCCTCCAGATCCCAAGGCGGCAATCCGGCAAGGAGGCTCGCCGCCTCAACGGAGACCGTGCGGTATCCTCGAATTATCCAGACGGCCATGACCCTTTGGGACGCGTTCCACCGGTTGCCGCCCCAAGGAACGCGCCCACACCGGTGCCCCGTAAAGGGCCATAGACCGCATGTTCACCGCATAAAGCTTCCAGCAGGAGGCGTTTGCACGCCCTAGATTGGGCAGGAGCCGCCTCAAGGCAGCCCTGGCCCGCTCCAGTCTGAGAGCCAAACGTCGGAAATGCTCCACGAAGTTCCACCGGCTGTCGAGGATAAGTCCCAGGTACTGCATCATCGACTCGGCGCCGATGTGAACCCTCCTACCTACACGGATTGTTCGGGTGAGGGGTGCTTTCTCGAGGAGGCCGCTATTGTCCAGGCCTGGAGCCGGGAGTCGGCAATGAACGGACCCGTCGACGTCGAGCAGGAGGCGCTGTGGTTCCGCGGGGCGATGACGCAAATCTGCGATGCGTCCATGCCCCGGGTCCACGCACAGTCAGCAAGGCGCCAGGTGTACTGGTGGATCACCGAGATCGCGCAGCTGCGCGTCGCGTGCGTAGCGGTTAGGCGCCAGTACACCCGATACCGGAGGAGACGTCGTCGGGTCCCTGACGAAGAAGCCGCGCTGTATGAGGTGTACCGCGCGGCAAAGGGGACTCTGTGGCTGGCCATCAGCGAGGCGAAGACGCGAGCCAGGGAGGAGATGTTGGAGACTCTAGACGGGGATCCGTGGGGGCGCCCTTATCGCGCGGTCCGAGAGAAATTTCGGGCCGCGGCGCCCCCACTTACGGAGAGTCTCCAACCTGAGCTGCTGGAGGAAGTGGTCGCAACCCTCTTCCCGGCAAGAGCGGAGCATATGCCGCCGCCGATGGCTTTGTGCACAGCCACAGAGTCCACAGAGGAGAACGCCATCAGCGTCCCAGACGTGACACAGGTAGAGATGGGGCAGCCGTGATGCGGCTCGTGAACGTAGCTCCGGGGCCCGACGGGATCCACGGCTGTGCGTTAGCCCTCGCTCTGAAGGAGATTGAGCCCCAACTGAGAGGACTCTACACAGCGTGCTTTGAGCAGGGCCAGTTTCCCTCTTTGTGGAAATCTGGTTGTCTGGTCCCGCTCAAGAAGGCGGGGCGCCCTGCGGACTCGTCGTCCGCGTACCGGCCCATAGTGCTGCTAGACGAGGTGGGTAAGCTGTTTGAGCGAGTAATCGCAGCCCGCCTCGTCGGCCACTTGTGCAGAGAGGGGCCGGACCTGGACGACAGTCAGTTCGGGTTTCGGCTTGGGCGCTCCACCATACATGCAGTGTCGCAAGTGAGATTCCTGGCGGAGGAAGCGGTGTCCCGGGGCGGGGTGATGTTGGCGGTGTCCTTGGACATCTCCAACGCCTTTAACACCCTGCCCTGGAGTTGTATTCGGGAGGCACTGCGGTATCACCGAGTGCCTCCCTACCTCCGCCACATCGTTGGGGCTTATCTGTCGGAGAGGTCTGTCACCTACATGGGACGTGATGGCAGAAACCAGCGCCACATGTCGTGCGGCGTTCCACAGGGCTCGGTCCTAGGCCCGCTCCTGTGGAACGTCGGGTACGACTGGGTGCTGAGGGGCGAGCTCAGACCGGGGGTACACCTGACGTGTTATGCGGATGACTGCCCGGGGGAGCTCGCACAGGGAGGCAGCGTTGCTGGCGACGGCTGCGGTCTCACAGGTGGTGGGCCGCATACGTCGCCTAGGCCTAGAGGTGGCCCTCAGCAAGTCGGAGGCCATGGTGTTTCATGGCCCCCGGCAGGCGCCGCCGCCCGGCTCACACATCGGGGTCGGGGGGCCTCGGATCGCTGTCGAGTCTACCATGAAGTACCTGGGATTGGTGCTCGACAGCCAGTGGGACTTCGGCCCCCACTTCCGGCGGCTGGCGCCCAAGTTGTTGGGCGCGGCTGGGGAGCTATCAACGCTGCTTCCCAATCTGGGGGGCCCGAGCGCCGCCTGTAGGCTGCTCATTGTGGGGATCGTGCGATCGATGGCCCTGTATGGGGCCCCGGTGTGGGCCTCTGACCTGACGGCCGGCAGTATCGCAATATTGCGGAAACTGCAGAGAGCGATGGCCGTCAGAGTCATCAGGGGATATCGCACGATCTCCTACGGGGTGGCCTGTGTACTGGCTGGATCCCCGCCCTGGGACCTCGAAGCGAAAGTTCTCGCGTCATTGTACCGGTGGTGCGAGAAAGCGAGGGCGCGGGGTGAGCGACCAATGCAGTGACACATGGAGCTGCGTCGGTCTCAGCTTCGCGAGGTCCTGCTGGCGGAATGGCGGGACAGGCTTACACGCCCTACCGCTAGCCTCGTAACCATCGAGGCGGTCCGGCCGGTGCTCGAGCACTGGCTCGGGAGGAGGCACGGCTCCCTGTCGTTTCAGGTGACGCAGGTGCTCTCGGGGCATGGTTGCTTCGGGAAGTACCTGTGTCGCATAAACAGGGAGCCGGACGCCCGGTGTCACCACTGCGTCGAGTGCCAGGAGGACACGGCGTGGCATACGCTGGCAGAGTGTGCCGCCTGGGAGGAGCCGCGCCGTGCCCTCATCTCAGAAGTAGGCATTGACAGGTCGCTGCCGGCCGTGATCGAGTCGATGGTCGGCAGCGAAGAGTCCTGGGACGCGGTGGTTTCCTTCTGCGAAACAGTCGTCTCGCAGAAGGAGGCTGCGGGATGGGAGAGGGAGATCTCGTCCACTCACCCGGCCCGCAGCAGGCGCACCGGGCGTCGGCGGAGGGCGGACAACGCCTTCCTCCAGCCCCCCCTAAATGGGTCCAGGGGCGACGGACTCGGGGACGTCCGTTGCCCCCCACACATCAGGACCCGAGGTGGCGGCGCGTAGTGTTCCACGCGCGCCCCTCTTAGACATCGCGGGGGGAGTCTAACACCTCACTCCCCCCCCTGACCCGAGGAGGCCCGCGGTGGCGGGCCAGCACTAGTCGGGGGTTGCGGAAGGATCGTACGTTCCCGCGACCCCCGGCGTAGGTGTGAGATGGAACACCGGGGTGGTTTTTAGTCAGTAAGAGTCTGACAGACCCCGTCGCCCGCCCCAGGGCGGCGGACATCCATGAGAATTTTTCCCCCCCGGAAACAAAAAAAAAAGGGGTGCTTTCGCCAGTAAGTAGATTGTTAGCGAATCAATGAGCGGCTATTGTTTGTCTTTAGTTACTTGGGTTCTTGACGCAACAGGTACTTATAAATTGCTCCAAAGTCAACATAATATCAGCCGTAAACGATCGAATCGAGCTACTTAACAAACCGCTGTAAAAGCAGTCATCCAATTAGAACCAATGAACTACGATGAGGAATTTCCAAAATATCCTAAATTAGTTCGATGAACGTGAAGCCCGTGTGTACACCGTGGAGCGGCGGCAGACACGCCCCGGTAACTGGGCACAAACTACCGCACCAATATTGACTTTTGCTCCTTGAAACTTCCTCATTGTGTCCCTAATTACAATTTTTATTCAAACTTCTCCCTCCGGATTATCCTCGCATCATCAGCTACACTCGTAGAAGTATAGATAGAAGTTCCTATAGGCCAGAATTTGGTTCAAGATATTTATAAGAGAGGGGCTCGTGGCTAAATGATAGCAGCCACACCGGTCAATCGAAGGTTAGGCTACGTATGCGGTTAGTTTGTGGATGGGTGACCATCCAATACATACCGAGACCCCTCCGTGGTTTGCAAAGCACATTAAACCGTTGGTCAAGGTTGTCATTAATAGATCTTGGGATAGTCGTTACGGGTAGTCAAAGCCCAAAAAGTCTGACCACCAGTCTTATCAGGGGGTATCGTGTTACCTAGTAACTGGATTGTGGAGGTCAGATAGGCAGTCGTTCCATGTAAAATACTGGTATTCGGCTGCATCCATTTTTTTTTTGTGTGGGAAATCATCAAATGACCTCTCAGGGCGTGTCAGACTTTTACTGACTAAAACCCACCCATATTCCTTCAGTTGCCTGTGCCAGGGGCCACGGTATCTCTTTCGAACAACCCGCAGCCCCGGCAGCATCGGCCCTAGCGGACCCCGTCAGTTCGTGCTGACATCTCTTTGAGGCGCGCGTGGAACACAACGCGCCGTCGACCCGGGCCTGGTCCTTACCGGACGGCGAGCTGCCCATTGCTCGCCGCCCGCAAGCCCGCGCCTACGGTGGCCGGGAGTCGGCTCTTGACTCCCGTCCAGGGCGTCTCCTGCGGCGACTAGGGGCGTGAGGGCGCAGAGATTGCCTCTCCCTCACGCGCTCCGCCTTCTCCTTCGCGAGCATTACTGCTTCGCAGAAGGAGGTAACGGCCTCCCATTCACTCTCGCTCCGTATCATGGCCTGGACCAGGGCCGGACGCGAGAGATCGCCGCCGCCGATCGCCGCCACGAGGACACGGCGGGGCCCCGCCCAAGCCGGGCAGACCTCCACCGTATGCTCCACCGTGTCCTCCGGGCGATCCATACAGTGGTGACACCCTGGCGTTTCCTCCCGCCTTATCCTGAACAGGAACCTCCCGAAACAACCATGTCCGGTGAGGACCTGGCTGAGGTCAGGCGGAAGGTGAGGGCGCCGAAGCGCCTCTATAGCCACTCCTCAGAGAGGGGACTTATCGCCGCTATTGTGGCGTGCCCAAGACTGGAAGCCGACCCCTACCTACATAGTTGGGAAAAGGCTAGGCAGACGGTTGAAGATATTTGCAGACAATAAATTAGAACTAATTTTCTAATAAGGTTTGTTTGGCGTTCGATGCAAATTTGTAGTAATACAATTTGAATCCAATGCAAACTTACTCTGCTCCAGAGTAATAGACGCTTCCAAAGCAATTAGAATATTATTACGCTAAACTATAAGGCTAAACCTTTGTTTAATCAAATTGTAGTATTGGTTTAGGTGGAATTTGACCGTGTTTAGTTCGGATTTTGCATTCGAAATTCTCGCATAGTTTAGGCAATGTTCGCGTAAACACACAAGTTCTAAGAATATTATAGTCGAAAGATGCACATTATATAAATATATGTACATACATATAAACGATATCTCTCATCATTCATCAATGAGCATCCATTGCCATAAACCAAAATAGATACATCAAATATTTAACAGATACTGTCGTGAACAAAAACAAAACACTGTGGTGTTAACTGCATCGTTTAAACTACATCCTCCAACAATTTGCGTAAACGATGCCCACGCGCAGACAACATTGCGTCGTTTTACAGCTAGTTAACGCATCCCGCAGCCATTTTATAACAACTAATACGAACTAATTCCGTCTGTACTTAAGCCTGATGTACACGAACTCACTAGATGATGCTTACTTCTTAAGTAAGCATCAAGTGAGTACCAACTACATATATATCGTCATTGGTTATTGTGTATATTGCCGTTGTGTATTATATTGTTACTGTCCGGTCATGTTGGATTGCCGTCCCATGAGTATGAGGGAATAGACAATGTACATGTGTTTGCGCTCAGACTTGTCTTGTGCACATATCTCCCGCGCCGATGGCTGGTCTCTGCTGAAATTCGGTCTGTAGGACTATTGTTATAATGTCATTGGTAGTTTGATGTAACCCTCAAGAAGTGAGTATCCCGTGTACACCCGCCTTAACCTATCTTCCATCACTGTGTGTCTGTGACATTATGTCTGGAAACTTCGAACACAATGGACTCCCAATGCTTTCTTGTGCGGTTTGAAGCTAACGATTAATGAATGGACCCGGAACTTAATCTATCTGATCTCCTAGTGTGCTGTCACCGCTTCCAACTAAAGCAAATTTTACATTGGTTTAGGATTTTTGATTAAATAATATATTATACCTAGTAATACTGGTTGCATTTGGTAATATGCTTTTATTTCGAATACATAAATTACATTTCACCCAGAAAACATGATATCAACAAATAGAAAGCTACGCTGCGTGAGTTTACTCATATTTCCGAGAATTCCTAAATGAAATCCCCATCCTGAATTTCCTTTTGTATAGGCACATAAAATATACACCAAAAAAGGTAGATTCTAAAAATGAACAGCAAACGCGAATCCAATGTAACAACACTGACATCAAATAAACCCAATATTCGATATATTCCCCAATAATAATTCCGCACGCCTCGTCGTTAATCACCTCGCTAATCACCTAATATTAAGTTGTGCCAAAATAATATTCGTGTACAGCAATGTATCAAATCATGTAATCGCATCTATCTTCAATAGTAAGTAACAATCACTCCAGAAGTCCATTTGATTGATCCTCACCGAATTGGTATCCGGCTTGAGCCAATAAAGATCTTTTTGCCAATTGGATGGGATCAAGGAGCGACCGGGATGTCGGCGACCGGGGCAACACTCGACGCCGCAACTGGATTTTGATTATTAGCTTTACATTTGTTCTTCTAACAATTCCCCCTATCATATTAAACGGTGGTTAATTGGTAAGCAACCATCTTATAAAATGTAGAAACTTTTATTTGGCCACGAAACCAAAATATGCAGTGTATTTACGATAAAACACGAACACTTCTAAATGGAAATTCCGGAGTAGGTTCGTTAACAAGCCAACTTTATTCATTAGCGTGTATTGTCTACCGAATTTATTCGTCAGGTCGAACACGGCCTAACTCTGACAACATTTTCTGCTCCTTAAGACTTTGCTAAGGCAAATATTTTCATCGAATTTTGTTTATCTTTCAGACATAGAATAGTAACTTTACTCGTAATGTAACAAGAGTTTAATAACTTCCTCAGACACGGTCTGTTAGACAAATTGTATTTATTGATACATACACAGATACACTCACACCTTCCTCCCATAGGGGTAGGCAGAAACTACAGAACGCCACCTGCTACGATACTTCTTAAGGAGTAGGTATGTAAGGATCGTAGCAGGTGTCGTTACTACGTTTACTTTCATACATCTGGTCAAACACGCGCGTCGGTTAGAAGTACTACGCACCTGAACTTTCTAAAGCACATCACTAATAAGGTCACTATAATATGTCCTTCTAGTTCGTCCACTCCCGGTGTTTCCACTCACATGTGCCTTGTAAATACCATTATTTATTGATGTTACAATTGAATGTAGTTGACTTTCAATGGCTTGCAAAATTGAACCCTAGAGTAATACAAGACATAATCATAATGTTCATAATATAAGTATCATAAAGCTCTTTGCGAAGGTCCAAAGGTCCACCCAATCGTAGATATTAATACCGGTTTAATAAACGCCGGCTTTTTGCGGACACGAAATTTGACAACCCTATGGGTTTTTTTTAGATCACAAAGTCCCATTTTATAACATCGTATTTTATATTTTGAATTTATATAACATTTATTACCTTTTAAGGCTTTTCCGTTAACAAAAGAGAGGTTGGAACAGGGAGTTTGAGTTACAAAACCAATGAATGCCTTTGTGAATTATCTTCTCGTGTTTCTGTGTTATCAAATCTTTCCAGTTATTAGTGTCATCTAGAATACACTTTATTACAAACTTCGGTTACAAGCAATATCGTATTTCTCACGATAAGTAGTGAGAAAGAAACTGTTTCAGACTCGTAACTGATAAGTTACCAGTCTGAAATGTACTGAAACGGTATTTTACCAGCTTATGTTTTAATCATTTTATGAAGGAGCTAAGTATGTAGAAGAAAAACTGCATTGTTAGAATACTGCTACCCGCGGCGGCGCATTTTTTAAATACGTTCCTAACTCGTTTGAAAAGCGAGCGGACAACACCTTTAATCCTGAAATCTTGATAAACCGGGAATGCTCTGAAGACGATGTAACAACCTACAATCAGAAGGCCAATTCTCGTAATTTAAAACATTGAAAATCTGGTCGCAACCTCATCTCAGCGACAAACAAAAGTCAAAAACTTGTCAAAATGTAGGGAAATTAGAGGTATTTTTGACAGATTGAGACTGCGATCAGGAGGGCAATTCTCGTAATTTTAAGAACGTTCACAGTCTGATCTCAGTCTCAATCTATCAAAAACTACTTCTTGTTTCCCTACATTTTGACAATGTTTTACATTTGCTTGTCGCCGAGATGAGACTGCAACTAGATTTTGAACGTTTTAAATTACGAGAATTGGCCTTCTGACTGTGAACGTTCTTAAAATTACGAGAATTGCCCCTCTGGTTTCTACAAATAAAGAATCTGTATCTAAACAAACGTGCTCGTGTATTTGAATACGGTGCTCAAATACATGAGCGGCACGTTGTCGGCGGCTGTGCCGGTCGTGTGTATAAACTCTAAATAATTATTGGTTATATTATGACCTTGTGGGGCTTGTGGTTAAGTAATAACAGCCGCACGGGTCGATCGATCAGGTTAAGCTACACTTGCCGCGGTTGGGTGACCATCTTTATATGTAAATCCGTTGGTCCCGGTTGTAATACGAGAATCTTTGACAGATGTTACGGGTCGTCAGAAGCCCGAAAGTCTTACAACCAGTCTTACCAAGGTGTATCGTATTACCCAGTAACTGGGTTGTTGATGTCAGATAGGCAGTCGCTTCATGTAAAACACTAGGTACTAGGTGCTCAGTTGCATCCGTTTAGACTGCAAGTCGACTCAACATAGTTAGGAAAAGACTAGTCATGAGCGATTTATTAGCTATTTATTATCTGCTCAAACCAGGGGCGTAGGTAGCTACCGCTGTATCAGCCGTATTAACGATATGGGGCAAAAATTAAATTAAAAGAAAAACAACCTTTTTAGAAACAAGCTTTTATTAAGTACTTATTAATAAAAAGGACTAAAAACCTAAAAATAATTTAAACCTGATAAGAAAGCGTGTTACATTGTGTTCTAAATGTTCTTTAATGTTCCATCAAAATGTAACACGCTTTTATTTATTTCTTATCAGGTTTAAATTATTTTTAACTTTTTAGTCCTTTTTATTAATAAGTAATAAAAGATTGTTTTTAAAAAGTTTTTTTTTTCTTTTAATTTTATTTTTAACTTTTTAGTATTTTTGATGCGAGATTGACTACGGCGTAGTTCATAGCGCGTAACAGTGTTTTTCTGTTATATACATTTACTGCACTTAAGCTACCTGTTCATCTTTAGCCCCTGGTTACCATCTAGCACCAAAGTACTCGTCAAGACGAATCAAACGAGCCCAAACTCGATGGGGTGGTGTCGTTTAATTACCGAGTTCCTATTGCCACCTTCCAGGTCCATCATCAGACCCTGGTTACCATCTAGCACCAAAGTTCTCGTCAAGACGGATCAAATGAGTTCAAACTCGATGGGGTTGTGTCATTTAACTACCGAGTTCCTATGGCCACCTTCCGGTTCCACCATCAGATCAGCTTCTTGTCATAATAATTTCGCATTGTCATCCGATTTACACATGCATGCAAAATTTCAGCTCAATCGGTTGAAGATATCTGCTTCAAAATTGAGTTGCAAGAGTCCACCAGAACATACATACATACCTACATAATATTATTTACATAATTTTTAAAATAATATCCAGAACCTAAAATTCTTGTTGACAAATGATATTTATTTCTGTAAATTGGTTCAAAAATATGTTTGAAAAGGGAGTGAGTACCGAGATGACGACAAATAGAGAAGTATGGAAGAAAACTGTGTCTGCGTCATTGGTCTAGTGGTCGCAAGCGCTACTGCTGAGCATGAGGTCCTAGGTTCGATTCCCGGGTCGGGCAAAGTGTTATTGGGTCTCGGCTTCCAATCTAACCGGATGCAGCTAGCTAGCAGCTAGCCAGTATTTTACCTCCGGAGCGACTGGCTATCTGACCGCCACAACCCAGTTACTGGGTAATACGATGTCCCTTGGTAATACTGGGTGTCAGACTTTCGGGCTTCTGACGACTCGTAACGACTGTCAAAGATCCACGAATGACAGCCGGGACCAACGGCTTAACGTGCTTTCGTAGGCACGGAGGGGTCTTGGTATGTTAAGATGCTCACCCATCCACGGACCTACCGCGGCAAGCGTAGCTTAACCTTCAATCGACCCGTGCGGCTGTTATTACTTAACCACGAGCCCCTCACCTTCTAAGTCAGTATGCTATATTCTTTATTTTGTGAAAACAATACCCTCTGTAGCTTCACAGTTGAATAAAAAGGGCCCCCAAAAAAAATTTATACAGGGCCCCATTAGGATGAGCTACGCCACTGGCTCAAACTCAAACATTTGTTGCACTTATGTACTATAAAAATGAGTATTGAAGCTGTATCATTGTTTGCATTGTTGTGATGTAACTACATGGGTAAGTAGGTACCTCATTATTGAAGTTCTTTCACCAGTCCGCCCGCCCTAATTTATATGCTTTTCTGAATTAAATGCATCGCAGTTATATTTTAATTTGTTTTAACAATGACGAAGCGACTAATTAACTTCTCACATTCGACCTGAACACAGTTAATTGCGCTTGGTATTTCAAAATATGGTAACAAAAAATACCATGACTTTACAATTACATAAATAATGTAACCGCAAGTGTCGTCTAATACGACATGAACGATTTAACACGTCATGTCGTATCCGATAACATATCGAAAAAGTTGTTGAGACCCACGTATAAGTTCCATTCACAGCGGTTTCCACGTTCAGAAATTCGTCAATGCGTATTTAAAACTTAAAGAATGACAACTTGGTAAACTTTTTGACGAATTGATGAATTATTTATTTTATTTAGAAGAAATGTATACTGAAAAGCTTGTCAGATCTTTGATTATTGTCTTTGCCTTTAGTTCATAGATTTATTCTCATATATCTTGGTTTGCAAGTTGCAGGTTGAATTTTAAGAAAGGAGAATGATTAAACTCTTTTGAACTGAGGTGACATGGCTGACTGACATGTAGTATATGGCCCCATCTGCCATCTGTTCTGCGAGCAATGTGCCGCGCCCACTGCCACTTAAGTTCAGCATTTCTTCGGGTTACTCCGGGCTTTGTCGGTTACCTCGGATTTACGGATCTCTTCATTTCATAAACGATCACGTAGGGATACTGCAAGCATAGCCCTGTCCAACGCCCTTTGGGTGACTTTCAGCCTACTAATGAGGCCCATTCTGAGCGACCACGTTTGAGTCCGATAGGTCATTACTGCCATCACGCATCGGTCAAAAACTTTCGTCTTGAGACACTGTGATATGTGAGTCCAGAAGATATTCCATAACTATAGATTCCTCTAAACCCATATATTTTCACAAATTCCAAAAACATATTTTTAACTTTCCAAAATGGCCTACTTAAATATTTTAGTTATAGAAAGTTTAGTACTTGTTGACTTATTTCAGAAAGATGTCTGACTAAGTTTCCAACCCAAATACGGGTAACATAATTTTAAAGACCTAAATGTGCTAACAGAACTTAACTTTATTTTTCTTTCTTCACTTTTCTTTTTCTTAAGTAGTCAATTTGCGTAACAGCAAAAGAAACCTCGTATTTTTCTGTTCAAAATGACTTAAAGATAACCAGTAAGGAGCCTAATAATAACTTTTAGTAATAAAACTGAATGAAAAGACGTTCGAAATTGAAGCAAGTTCCTTTGATGCGCGCCGGATCTATCCCGCCTCATTGCGCAATATTCCGACAATTGAACCGTGAAAAGCGTCGAACATTTTAAAATTTTACTATGCGCTTTTCCTTAAAACTTGCTTGCTAATTACTTGATTAATTACTGCAGATTTTATTAAAATAACGCAAGCATATTAAATTCACGGGTAATATTCTCCGGGAAACTCCTGCCAAAGGTATTGTTTGCTTCCCGGCTGTTCTTGTTCATAAAATGTATAATAGGTATCCTAAAACAACATCACTTAGCTTTTAGAATACAAGTTTCTAGTTTGTGTTACTAGTTTCCGAAATAATTAATTACAAGTAGTGCCTGTCTGACAAGCCAAGACTTATTAGGTAAGTATGTACCAGATATTTGATAAGAAATTGATTATATAACTTTCAACACACTTCAGTCACATCTGACTAGACTGAAAGCTGACTGTAACAAAATTAGGTTGCTACCCTAGACTATAGCGGTTTTGAAGAAAAAACAATAAACTTCTACAACACCACTCTATTTATATAAAAGGACAATAAAAGTAGGTCACTTCAACGCACGAAGAGCAGTCGCTGATATTAGATTTCTTAAAAAAGCACTTAAGAAAGACTTGACGGATCGACCAATAATATTGTAGGACCCATCTCACTTCTTTATAACATTGTAAGTCAACATTACCTAGCCGATATTAAAACGTGGAGTTCGACATAAAGACAGTTTTATTTGATATTATTACATGAGATATGCAAGAATCTATTATTCATAAGTCCAAAAAGTATTAGAGAATAGTTTGTATGCCCACACTGCGAAAATATACGACTACCTAAGTCACCTCTTGTTTGCTGTCCACAGCAGGTGGGTCCGCCTAGGTATATTAAGTATTCTGTCTATTCGCTAGACAAGACTCACGCACATACTAACATAAATTGATGGCCGGGTACCTACAGATTGGTGAAAAGTATAATAAAATGTAACACACGCTGAAACAAATTTACCTGGTTCTTGTGTTACAATTCATTTTACATTGTATCGATTAAAACGGCTAATTTGTATTACATTACAGTTCATATTAGACTTCAACAATCTGTACCCGACATTAGACACAAAAAAAATCCACTGACATTACTATAATGTAGAGCCTTCGACTAGGTGGAACACACAAATTTTGCCATTAACGTCACACAAACGAAAGTTAATTTTAATACCCACTTTTACAATTTTAGTGTCCACGTCGAGGGTGAGTATAAGTCCAAACTACGCAACAAATTACGCAGCTAGGCTTTAACATCGTAACACTGCATAATTATTACTAGCTAGTTAGTAAACTAGAATTTATATATACAATTTACAAGGTTTTTAACCAAAATGTAATTCAGGTTTACTTTGATTTCAGCCAAACATTGACCCACTACAGGAAAGTGGCTCTTACGTATACAAAGAAGGAATGGGCATTGATAAGCACGTTTGCTCATTGCGTGTTGGAAAGGACGATAGTGAAGTAAGCAAGGAGAAAGGAAGGGAAGTCCTTGTCGTAATGTGTTTCCTGATACCTTGAATTAAAAACATGGAAATTTGCAAGCCACTGTTACAATTTAAAATTTGTGTCCTCTTACGGCAAGCTAACATAAGCCCAAAGGACAGGTGGTCCGGCATCGATATATAATGAAACAACCAAACCATCTAAAACACCGTATATTTATAAAAATAAATCTAAAGCAATAAAAGGTGAACCTTAAAAAACTAATTTACCTTATCATTAACAAATTAGGTAGGTGAATATAGCAGCAGAAAGAGCTAGGGTCTTGGGCTTAGCTTGCAGTTATTTGTGAGTTATTAATTAGTAAATGGGCGCCAGGGACTTTGAGAGTCCCGGATCCCGGAGCCAACGAAGGTGTGCCTGGCGGCGGGACGAATCTCTTGAAGTGCCTCTCCTGGAATTGACAATACGGAGACCTAATAATATAAGGGGAAACTAATTTACTTTCCTTGAGGTGACCGAGCTTCTCAATCTAAAAGGCTAAAACATTAGCCGGTTAACATGGCCTTCAAATAGGAATAAGGATTACCCACGTGGCGTTCATCAACTCCACAACAAGAGCTCGTTGCCTTGAACAATAAATACCGAGGTTAACACTGAGGAATCTATGGTAAATAGTCAGCGGGCGAAACACTCACGGTTGATTTAGTTTGACTGGCTGGAAAGTTGTCTGCGTATGCGCAATTTGGAATCCTGTAATAAATATCCATGGATTACGACAATATCCTTTTAACAACCAGGGAAAGGCTCACAGACCATTTCCTAACACCATTACAACAAAATCCTTACCTTTTAAAACATGGAATAATGTACAACAAGTATCACTCAAGCGTGTTCTAGGGCAAATAGACGCCACCACGGTTCAATAACCCTGTCATGGATCACAAACCGGACCTAGACGGAGCATCCCGAAAATCTCCCCTATTTCAGGTAAAATGATTATAAGATCAAACACTACAACAAGACCCTTAATTCTTGAAAATCACTAACAACTGTCCAACGTGACGTTTAAATGCTGAGACAATAAGAATCTTCATGATCCAGACCAACAAACAAACTATTTGTGATTTCCAACATCAAAATCTGTCCTGACTGGGGTAATTATCCCAGAATATTCATTCGGCAAATTTATAATGTACAACCTAGCCAGACTATATCAAAGACAATGCACAGATTAAAACTGGATTTATTTGACAACGAAGTTTCTAGAAAGAAGTCTATATAGAAAAAATTACTTTTTCTTTACACTTTCGTATTCGGTTATTCAGTTTATTATAATTTTTTACTGAAAGCTGAAAATTATTAGGGATAGCTCCATACGATATTATTTCGATGATTAGCAATCAAAATGTAAAAAATATCGATTAAACTACAACAACAATCGGTGACCATCAGATGTCGCCTTTAACTGTCAGAAACTGACGTTCGACTGAATGACATTTGAAATGTAAACAAACCACTTGATTACACTATTTGATCTATTTTATTGTGCAAACCTGTTTAATAGGTTTAGAAAAGTGATTTATTGTGAGAAAGCGTTAACTAAATATTCCAGTGACGAAATACAGTTGAAGGAATGAGTCCTTCAATCAAATGCAGGCCAAAGTCAATTGTACAAACTAAATTGAATTATATTACTAGGAAACCTCATAATGTAACTTATGTTTTCAGGTAAATGCTACTTTACTTATTATAGTAACGCAGCTGTGTTATAGCAACCCGTGGTAGGTACAAAAAAACAACGTAACACCACAAATAAATAATTATTGGACAAATGCTAGTTTATCCTATTAAAAAACAATGATGTGACATTCAATAAACTTTTTAAATAACATAACATCACGCCTGTAATCTCCGAAGAGTTAGGCAGAGGCGTAGGTATAGTACTGACGCATACATTCCGCCAGTTATGTTAAAGTCCACATAATGGAGGCGAGCCGATTTATTAAAATGAAAACCTGGATTTGCGCTCGGTTGATTTGAATAAACCTCAATTTCTGAGAAATTCCTGATGGAAAAACCGATTAACACTTTGCACGGCCCGGGAATTCGACCCAAGACCTCGTACTCCAACGAGGCAACGACGGACTTTTAAAACATGTCTCACAAAATATAAAAATAACATAGACGTTAGGTATGATATCGATATGCCCTTAGGTAGCCCTTATATTCAGGTAATATCAATATTTCACGCAGATCCAGCACCGTTTAACCTTCAAAACTGTCAGACCTCTGGATCAGGGATATTTGCATGAAGGGTTAAGTTAGGGTCGATGAGATGCCTTACATATGTGCTCTCTCTCTCTCTAGTATAGACGTTGTAGATTTGGAACTGAAGGCCAATTCTCGTAATTTAAAACGTTCAAAATCTAGTCGCAATCTCATCTCAGCGACAAACAAATGTCAAAAACTTGTCAAAATGTAGGGAAATTAGAAGTATTTTTGACAGATTGGGACTGAGATCAGACTGTAAATGTTCTTAAAATTACGAGAATTGCGCCTCTGGGGTCATTCACCCAATACCACCATCAATATGTTTAATTTTTCAAATAATCTAAATTAGTTCATTAGGTTATTTTGGGTTGCTTAATTGTTTCAAGCGGATCACACGTTCAGGTCCTGGAAGAAAAATGACAAAATTACAAATTACAGGTCTCCCTGTATTTTCATGCCTATAAGTTCTAAAATTCTCCAATTTATCAAGAATAAGGACAGTGAGTGAGAAAGACTTTGTAACTCGTAGTAACCAAAGATCCTCAATTTACCTTAAACTTAACCTGGAATAACATCTCCAATATATTTACAGAAACCTGTGACAAATATTTACATCGCAATTAAGCTTGTTGAACACAAACAGTGTAACCAAACAATTTGACACAAAAACACACATCTCATCTAGTTATTGGAGCCACAAGAAAGATCGTATCATTAATATGAAGACGGAAACTGTCAACAGCAGGGATCACAAACAAACAACGCTGAATAAAATTTGGCGAAGTACTTACAAAGTGAAGGATAAGAACTATACAATATTTTAGGTTAAACTACTTGTGCTGTCCATTATATCTAACTAAATACAGACCCATTGAACAAACAACAAGCAATCTCAGACTTAGGTAAGACTTAGGGCTGGCACCCACTGGAAATATAACATAGTAGTATGACAATAAAATTGAAATTTCAACGGCAACGATGCCGCGGTATCCTTAGGCATCATCATTTCAATTTCAATTTTGTTGTCATACAGATAAGTTATATTTCTATTTGTCGCACTAAACTCTCTTGCCATGACGTACCGTCAGTGGGGCGGGCCCTTAGGTTACAAACTGGCATTTAATGCCCGTTTGCACTAATCCTAAAACATCTCTCAAATTGACACTTCAAAGTCGTTATGACCTCATCTCCCGTGTTGCAACAACTTAGGTATTCCCTATGTATCGCCATACTTGGCATATGAGTTGCCGAAGCTGCCGTTAGTGTAAACGGACATTATTCTGAAGCCAAAAGTTTAGCTTTGATGTCATCATCATCAATCTCTTACCCTTATTCCAATTTATTCCTGGCCGGCGCAACATGTCTTATTCTTCCATAATCTCTATAAGGTGTCAACTTGGTAGTCACTCCGTTTCTGAAAACCTTTTTGTTTTTTCCGTGGGAATCATCAAATGACCTCTCCCGCTCTGGGCTGAGCGGAAGGGCGTGTCAGACTTTTACTGACTAAAACCCACCCGTGTTCCTTCAGTTGCCTGTGCCAGGGGCCACGGTATCTCTTTCGAACAACCCGCAGGCCTGGCAGGCATCGGCCCTAGCAGACCCCGTCAGTTCGTGCTGACATCTCTTTGAGGCACGCGTGGAACACAACGCGCCGTCGACCCGGGCCTGGTCCTTACCGGGCGGCGAACTGCCCATTGCTCGCCGCCCGGAAGCCCGTGCCTACGGAGGCCGGGAGTCGGCTGTTGGCTCCCGTCCAGGGCGTCTCCTGCGGCGGCTAGGGGCGTGAGGGCGCAGAGATTGCCTCTCCCTAAAAACATACATAATAACGACAACCTCAAACATAATAACGAGTATGTTTATTGTTGTTAACGGGGAACTCTACTTCGATAACCGAAGCGATAACCTTTAACCATTTCTATTCGGAAACAAACCTATCTTAGTTCCCGTGTGATGTAAATAAAATGTTTATATCGGTGGTACGGTGGTGTCATGGGTTTATGACGTCATAAAGCCGGTTCAACGGAAGTGAGTTCACCTGTCTTTGCTAAGCTTTGGGCGCAACAATGTCTTGTGAATATTTAGCTCAATAATAAATTATTGTAATCCGAGTTAAATGATAAATGATTTTACTTCTGTAAGTAGATTTGTACAAACACTTTTACACGTCAATCATATTTTTTAAACTGGAGTAGGTCGGCGTTTCCTGTCTGACTACTCTGAGTAGAAAGGCTGATGCTCAGAGGTTACGGTCTCTTTTAAAGTCCAGTCCATAATCTTGGTCAGATCATGTGAAGACCATGTAGATTGGTGTCTGAAATGGTCTTTTGAGGCAGAAACCACACAGATTGAGTGGACCTGTCCAGTCAGTGCATGCATTTGTCCGTAAGGTGACTTCCGTTTTTTATAATGACTGTTTCTGGATGTCGCCTTAAAATTACCTAACGAAAGTAATGCCTCAACAGCCGCGTATAGTCGGTCGCCGATTGTGAAAATGTGTGAAAAACAAAGGACAGTCAATCGGCGGCTGAAGTTGTTTTTCATACATATACTACTGGAACGCGGCCTACGTGAACAATTAATTTTTGAGCCGCAAGATATTTGGAAGGAAGGCTAAAGATAAGGGTAAGATTGTAGGTATTTTTATTTTAGGAATAAAAGATTGGTGAAATTCACCCTAAGTATACTTACAGGCTGGTAAGGACATCGACGCACAAGTTGTTACCATAGATTCAGTACTTACATGATTCTAGACCCTCTGCGCAGAAAACTTTCCAAGCTTATTAAAAAAAATTGCTGTTTCCTACAAAAATACTGTCAAAATGTATGGAACAGATTTTTTAGGGTTCCGTAGTCAACAAGGAACCCTTATAGGCGTCATAACGTTTTCGGCATCATAACGTTATGATGCCGAAAAAATGGTAAAATAAAATTTTGAAAAAAACAATTATTTAGGGTACTTCCCCTACATCTAAAGTGGGGATGATATTTTTTTTTTCGTCCTTCCCATATTGTGGGATATCATTGGATAGGTATTTCAAAAAAATGAGGGGTTTAGCAAGACCGTTTTTTGATTAAGTAAACCGTTCGTGACTTTAAAGCTTTAGCTTTTTTAAGCCGTTGTAAGCTTTAAAGTACCAATTTTCGTTAGAGTCAAAGTGTCCCCCTCCTCTAACAACTCAACGGTTGTAGTTAGAAATTCAAATGGCACGGCAGTAGTACCTATATATAACAAAGTTTAAAGGAAAACTATCACAATCAAGTGGGCTTTACAAGTTTACGAGTAATAGTCGACCAATTGTATTAGACTCAAAAATTTCGAACAACTCCTTAGAAATGTCGATAGATGGCGCTAAGCGTCAGTTTTATCGCGCTAGTTTCATTTTTATATAAGTTTTATAAAAAAAAACAGTTGCTACACCGGCTATGACAAGTCTTATCCAAATCTCAAAAAAAAAAAAATTAAGACTTTCCGTGCAAAATTACCGGATCAGGTGAGGATTTGTATAGGAAGTCAAATTAGGTAGGTAGTCATGTTTGGCTTTTAATTAGAGCATGGTACGAAACTATCAGTCAGCGAATACGACCCGCACTTGGCTGTTATAAAAACTACGGTACCCTACACTGCGCGTGGCCCGACACGCACTTGACCGGTTTTTTTTTTTAAATAAGCGAAGAAAAATTTCTACGCAGGTATGCAGTTTGCGCGTCGATGTCCCTACCACCCTGTATAATTATTTCAACTCTTCACACAAAACTGACAGTCGTCGCTGATCATATAGCGACTACCATGACCGTATAAACGTAAATCAATAAGATGACAGCTGATCGTAAAAGCAAACATTAATATCCCCAGCCCTTAGCGCACGCACTACCATATAATTTTATTACTCATGATTTATATAGTTTATTGCATGAAAACACCATTGTATACCATGAATTAAATATATTTGTTAAGTTCGAATGTCTCATTCGAATGTTGAGTAGAACTGTAACCCAAAATGAAAAAAAATAAAAAAGAAAGAAAATACATTTATTTAGCACAGACTACAATACACACAATACACCAGATACATACATCAGATAAAAGTGTAAAGTCCGATGTAAGTAATTAGCAGGAAAGAGTGCCTCACGGCTGCGCTAAAAAGGCCCAGTTCAGCAAAACTCAACTGCTGGAAGAAATACTAGAAATGCTAGAAGTAATTAATAGTCGAAGGTAAGCCGTACAGTCAATGTAGTAACTGATTGTTTAATAAAAGACAATCGAAAACTTAGAGACAATAGACCTACCCAATGAGTATAAAGAAAAGAAATTAAAAAAATATATATATCACAGACACACGTGCATTTACAAAAGATAAGCAGTCTAACGCTGGATTTGCTTAGGCATGTGGTGAAATCAAGTATTTTCAAGTATGTTTTGAAACATACTGGCAAATATTAAGTGCAACTCGGTCTATCTAAGTTAAGCTAAATTCTTAGGCCCTAAGGTCCTCTTCCGGGTGCAATAGATTCTGCTACTTCTTTTTGCAACCCTGAATGGCTTTACGTAGCCAAGATTTCTTACTAGGTCCTTCCGTTGGTTCACAAGTTGCTTGCACCGGATACTGAGATGATTTCTATGTCTGAAATAAAATTACCGATTATGCGACCACACGAGAGTTCCGAAACGTAAACTGTGTCATACAAAATTTAAATCTCCATGGTCGTATCTGCAAATTTTATTATCCCAATCAGCCATGCGGCTTATCTGAGTGGTTAGGAAAATGAACGAATTCAGACAATAATACACAAACTTGTGGTTACTTGCAAACTTAGCAACGCTTCCCAGAAAAACACATAACGTGTCTACCCAATTGTAGTGGTGAAAATTTGTCGGTGACTTCCGAGGTTAGCCCGAAAACAGACGCCGACGGAAACTTCGCTTTGTAATATGTAGTGATAAGCGACTGATGTATTTGGGTTATATTTTCCTTTGCTTCCGGCTTACAGAAAGTCGCTAACGTAGTAGGTACCTTGTCTGGTAACTACGTCAAAGGGTTCTGTTTTGTGAAACAAGAAATCTTGTATGACGATCTTGTTTTGTTCCTGTTAATTAATTTGAAACATTTCATGTATTCATTCAATTTTCTCATCACTTCCTCAGTCAACAAAGAAACAATCTTTTAGTCCGTACGATTGCTCCCAAATCTACCAGATGGAACTGAATTTTTCTTTGTATAAACGACGAGCGCCGTGTTGTTTGTCGTGAAAATATAGTAACAATCTACTTTTATAAGAAAACTTCTGCGACTGTCTTAATTGAACGATGTACTTTTATATACAAATACCTACTTCTTAAGTACTTGTTCACCTATTGTGTCGCTTCCATTTTCTTTCATTAATGTCGCAAATCAAGGTTTTACTGAGATTACGGCACTTTTGTTATAACTTCCGCAAAACACAATTAGTACGTCTACGGAAATTGACGTTTTGACTTGCGTGTTTACTTAGATGGCCCGGCTATAATATAATTGTGTTTGATTTATTCAGGCGTAACCTAGATTAGAACATAAACGCTCGAGTCATGGGTGACTCGAGCGTTTATGTTCTAATCTCAGATCTGGGAAAGATCTGGGCATCTTTTGTTTGTTGCCTCCAGAAGTAGATGGGTAGGTGGGCTGGTTGGAATAACAACCGAGTGTCGCCATGGACCACGTACAATGGTCCACCTGGAGGAATAAGCGGAAACCAAATCGTCTAACGTAGATCATAGAACAGTGATAATAACTTACCTACGTTGGCGATGAGTGAAAATAAAAAAAGATAAAAGATATCAAGATTACTGACGCTGCTCAAAAAACCACCAAACTGAAATGGGACTGGGCTGGTCACGTCTTCCATATGCCCAATGAGCTGTGGCCCAAAATAAAAACAACGTAGAGCCCCGACACATCTAGAAGGCATCGCGGTTGACCCCGTAGAAGATGGTGAGACGAGCTGGGGAAAACCAACAACCAGTGGCCCACTTTAGCCCTGGGTCGAAAGAGCAGGAAGTCATGGGGAGAGGCCCTATCCCAGCAGTGGTATGATCCAGACTAACAGTAACAGTAAGTGATATCAGGCTTCTAATTTTCACAAAAAAACATATATTTGTGTATGTCGATTAGATATCCATGTTGATGTCGAGAAGACTCTAGAACGCGTAGCATGACCATCATAAAAACGGGTTTTGTCGACGGAAGAATAGACAAAATGACAGATTGAAGAAACATTACCACCGTCTTAAGCATGGCGATGAAGAATAGAAATGTTTCTATTCTAAGGTCGACAAAAGTCTACAAAGTCAAGAGTGATGACCAATTTTTTCTACTTTTGATACTTGAGGGGGTAGAAACATGCCGGGGCTGCGGGTTGTTCGAAAGAGATACCGTGGCCCCTGGCACAGGCAACTGAAGGAACACGGGTGGGTTTTAGTCAGTAAAAGTCTGACACTCCCTTCTGCTCCGCCCAGAGCGGGAGGGGCGGTCATTTGATAATTTCCCACCCAAAAAAAAAAAAAAAGGGGGTAGAAACATTCCTTTTCAGCAAGCGTCAAATAGTCTACATCACATTGGACTTGGACAAGACTCTATATTGATTTTTAAATTTGCTCCCCTTTGGAAAGAATAAATATGTCATAGATACGCGTGTGTTCGTAGAAACGCGAGTCTACGGGTCGCCCTATGCTCGGGCAGAAGAGATGTCGAGTTGGATCGAAAGTACGTTGTCTATTCTTGGTAGAATAGAAATAGAATTGGTCTTGCTACGCGAGCTGTTGAAGAAATACATGTTTTTTATAACAAAAACATAGAGTATTCACATGATTTCGGCCTTTATTGGAATGATTGTAATAAAAGTAATAACATTATATTCTAACTAGCAATTTCTTTTGAATATTGCTGTAGCCAATCTACTTTATGTAACACAATCTGATCCAGACATAATAATATTAACATAATATTGATTTATTAATATAATATGAACGATTTGTTGATGTTATTGAAATTAGATTTATCGTATATTTATTGGAGAGCAAACAGTTTTCTATTGAGAAAAGAAAACTTCCAACTGTATCTATTGTGATTCGTATTTCACCGCTGAACAAATGTGCTTTTCACAGCTCAAATAGTTCGTTTTTATTCTCTCATGTACTTAGATAATTTGTATCTTCTTTTGTTTTAATATGGAGAAACTTCTGCGCCACCACTGCAAAAACTCTAAGACTAGTAGAGATTGGGTATAGTATATTTATATCACGAAGCGACGCGCGCTTTACTTGTGGTAACCAAGTGTGAACACACGCTGTGAATGTGTGCGTGAATACGAGTAGCGTCAGCACATAACATGCACATACACACTTCCGCATTACCATTGATTCAGACGGTACCGACCGAGAGCTCCTGCGCAAAAACTCAGTAAGTACCTATTTAAAAGTCAAGCCAAACCAATAGCTTTAGTCAACAGCTTGCTGCAGCTGGGCTTCACCTCAAAATATATATCAACACCAGCACCGTTCAAATCGATCGGCATCGTGCCACCATTTGTCTGCATAAGCTTTCACAAACACTATGACGTTGAGAAACGTGCCGTCAATTTGCGCCCAAAGTCGTCCCCTGACAGCTAGCTAAGCACTTAACGTGAGCTACAGATTAACTCGGCAATACAACACGTGTAAGCCCCCGTAAACAAAACTTTTCACCGCCGTGTGAGTTGTGACAAACAAACAAAACCGTCCGTTAAACGTTAACCTTTAAGGGGGATGCGCAAGGTAGCCCGCAAAATTCGATTTTACTTACACTTTTTGCCATTTGCAGGTCAGTGTCAGGTTGTATCTTGACCAAAATATGATTCGCGAGCGTAACAAGTAGAATTTACAAAATTATAATCATTAAAATCATCAATACTACCCTCTTAGTTCACATGATTATGTACATGAACTTAGAGGGTCGTATTGATAATTTTTATTGATTGATAGTTCATGAAATAGTCATTCAACAGGATTATATGAGGTTAGGGTTAATTTTTCAATAGTCAGACAACTTTTATCTGAGGAATAAATTTGCAGTTTGACAGTTTTTCTATAGAAAATATGTCAATCTGTCATAATTATGGGTTGTATTGAAGATTTAAATATTTATAATTATGTAACTCACTGGACGCCTGAGGGTGAGGGAGGACATCGCCGTCGAGGTAGACCACGGCGTAGGTAGTGTGATGATTTGGTAACGTTTGCAGGTCCAACATGGCCAGAGATCGCATACGACAGGGAGCTTTGCCCAGCAATGGGACACAAATTAGGCTAATAAAAAAATATGTATGTAAAGTCATATTTGCTACGCTCGCGAATCATAATTATTTTGTTCAACATACAATCTGACACTGACCTGCAAATTGGAAAAAGTAAGAAAATTTTATTTTTGCGAGCTACCAGCGCATCCCCCTTAATCATAACTACGTGATCTGTCGGGATCACCCGCCCACGAATGTTCTCTCTTCGACCCTTTGCTCTGCCGACAATAGGTACTTAATCGATTAAGGTCAATGTACAGCCACAACGAAATTCAGTTTTCTCGCAAAAATGAAAATAATATTCTCAGACATTTCTTATATTTTTTGAATAATCTCCTTTTATCAGATACAATGACAGAGCAACGCTATTCGTTAAGTGTCCTCTTTTATATTTTGCTATGAACATAGTAAACATACTATAGTTTACTAGTAGAAATTGTGTAGAGTATTTTTATCTCACGAAGCGACGCGCTTTACTTGTGGTAACCAAGTCTATAAACACGCTTTGAATGTGTGCGTGTGAAGACGAGTAGCGTCAGCACATAACACACGCAAATACACTTCTGAGTTCGTCATTGTTTCAGACAGTACTGAGAGCTCGTGGGCTTACACACATATTCACAGCGCGTTTAGACACTTACTCATCACAATTAAAGCACGCGTCGCTTCGTGAGATAAAAATACTTTACTATTCGACGAATAAAACAATTATCCGCTTCATTAGTCTTGATAAAGGTTGTAAATGTGGCTCTGTGAAATCCTAGGTCCCAACAAAACGTTATTAGGTTTTAGCGTCAAAGAGTTCTAGATACTAGATAGGACTACGATAGTATAACTGTAATCGGGTTTCCCTATTACATAGAAATATGGTTCATTTCTAGGTAATAGGGCGTCACGTAAAATTACCCAATACTTCGTAGAATTCCTAAACTATTACCAAGAACCTAAAAAAGGTGTGTATAAATGACAGATCTATTTGATTAATATCGTTTTTATTTCAGGTTTGGATCACAAATCACATATATGTATTACGTATTTATTTATACACACGACAACATGATAAATGAATTTTGTATATTCCTACAATAAAATTATACAACATTGTTAACTTAGTTACCGTTTGCTTTTTATTACCATACATAAATTCATGAATATTTGCCGTACATAAATTTCAACGAATTCATTTGTACCGATGACTGTCCTCTACGCATAAACTGTGTGACTAAAAAAACAGCATCGTTTGCATTTTTGTCGATGTTTACCGATAAAGGTGTTGATACACGTCCGATTAAAACCGAACTGTGGGCAATTACGGTCAAAAGCAGCCAGATGGATCGACTATTGTTCACAAGGCCCAGTAATATTATTGTCATTTTATCACGTATAGTTCAATTTTTCATCATAATCTGCCCACTATGTTCCCACTGCTGGGGGACAGGCCTCCGTGAAAGAGAATGGGCCGCAATCCAGTAGTAGGTAGATGTCACATATCTTCAAATGTTTTGGTTCTAGGACATGCCGGTTTCCTCACGATGTTTTCCTTCACCGTTTTGAGAGCAGTGGTGATGAAATAATTAACATAAAGTAAAGCGCCTATCTAGGTTCGAACCTACGACCTACAACTTGTAAGTCGCAGCCGTTACCACTGGGCCACCACTGCTCTCACCCATAAGGCAAATAACCTTTTTCTATTATTTTACTGGTCAATAAAATTCATAAAACTCAAACAAAAACTAATTTCTTTACTGAAAATAGTGGCTCCGTTTCCGGTGTAAGACAACCTTTTCGCATATTTTGTTGTATTTTGTTTGTAAATTCGACGTGATGAAATATTCATGTCACATTTGCACGCAGATCTGGGCGATCAGTCAACTGTGAAATAATGCAATCACGATAAAGTTATGGTTGCTTCGGCGTTCCGAATGTGGTGCCAGTTATCACTTCTTTAGTTCGTCTCGGTTCACTCGGGCGGCCATTTTGTAAAACTATCAGCGGCTGCTCTAAATCAACTAATTTAATTCCGAATATATTAAGGGCGAATTCCACCTAACTTTTATACCTAGAATAAGTCTTATCCAAAGAATATTTTTTGAATTTTTGACCGTTTTTCCATACCTACTAGAGCTGTCAGACGTAAATTTTTTCCACTGATAAAATATCTGACTTTAGAGAAATCAGCCCTCAACCTCAAAATAGAGGGTTCTGAATGTTGTGCCTGCTATCACTTAATTAGTTCGTCTCGGTTCACTCGGGCGGCCATTTTGGTAAACTTTCAGCGACTCTAAAACAACTAATTTAATTCCGAATATATTTAACCTCAAAATAGAAACTAATCCCCAAATGGATCTTAAAGTCGTTACCCCAATATCACAAACTATAAACTTTCTGTTATAACTATTTACGATATTTCAGGGGAAAGGAAAATAATATAAAACATCAAGATATTTCACACATCACATCTCCTATTTTCCACATAATCCTAACTCTAATCCTGTCCTATCCTACTAATATTATAAACGCGAAAGTTTGTATGGATGGATGGATATTTGTTACTCTTTCACGCCAAAACTGCTGATCGGATGAAGATTGGATGAAATTTGTCACTCAGATAGTTTTTATTCAGATAGTCTTTTTATCCCAATATTCTCACAGGATCGAAACTTTTGCGGGTGAAACCGCAGGGCGCAGCTTTATTACATATAAATGCGAATGTGAGTTTGTTTGCTTGTTAAGCTTTCGCGGCTGAACGGCTGAACCGATTTTGATGAAATTTGGTATGAGGATACTTTAAATCCTGGGGAAGAACATAGGCTACTTTTTATAGACATACCACGCGGGCAAAGCCACGTGCATGATCATTGTAGCCCATTGTATTGCACTTAAGTAGATAGCTGGCATTTGCACCGAACGCACTCGGGTAATTAATACAACCATCAGTTTTAGATTCTACTAGCTAACCCAACAAACGTTTTCCTGCCTTAGATAAATTCCATAGAAAACAGGACGTTCAGTTTTCCCGAATTCGAAAATTTTCCATGAAACTTTTCCAATATTTCTTTCCATAAAAACCTAATTCGGACTATTACGAAGATTGTATAGCAAAAAATTGCCAAATCAGTCCAATCGTTCTCAAGTGATGCGCTTACCAACGAAAATCCTTTCGTTTTTATTTACATAGAAATATAGGTTGATGACTAATTTAGTACCTACACATAGCTAAAATAATTTAGTTTGGGAATATTTTTAGTTAAGCTAGGATATTAAATAGCTTATATCCTCCTACAAGAATTGAGCTATCAACTGCAAAAAGATTTTTTTAAATCCAACTGGGACTTCCAGAGATTAGCGTGTTCAAACAAACAAACAAATTTTTCAGCTTTATTATTAGTAAGTATTAGAGTATAGAAGATAGTTATAGAAGATATAGATAAATTATTATTTAATTATATCAATTTCTTTTTAATTCGGAATAAACTTGTTATTATTGAGTACATAGTAGGAAAACGTTGACATTAGAAGGTTCTAGGTCGTAATTAAAATGTCAGCAGTTTTATTGAAACCTATAAAAATTATACCGTCTGTCAGTTGGTAGTCGCCCTTACTCGTAACCTTTCCTTGTGTGTTGGTTTACTGTAGCCAAACTCCATCAACCATTGATTGAGTAGATATATTCTAAGGTACTAGATGAAACTCTTTTCTTAGAAAGAAATTATAGGTTTATCGAGTCCACGTGTTCGCACTACGACATATCAAGCTATACATTTCCAGTATCTACGTAGTACTACTTATTGTAAGAAAAGCCTATACAATGCATCACTGGCAAAATCACATTGATCTTTGTTCTCCTTGCGATAAACTTCCTGTTGGGTTGCTGCTGTCAGAGGTAAAATAACTGTGAACGGACTGTAAACATTTGTGCAATTGTTTTTGGAAATGTATTTATAAATTAGAATGGCGGCGTTAGTTCCGATTTTGGCCACGCCTCAAAATATTCATAGAACGTATACTTAAAGGTCAAAACTAACCTGATATTGTTTAAATACACGAGGCCTATTAACTGCACCGTCCAGAATATGTGGCGAAACACTAATAATATATATATATACATATGTTCATCGTTCAAATTCAATAGCCTGCCAACCACACTCTTGGTAACACAATCTACCAACGTAGAATCCCGCATAATGACTGGAGCTCGTTTTTGCACTGCCAATAACCCCAATAGGTATGTAAACGACAGCCAATATGAACACGATATACGTTGGTACATATAACTACGTCAAAGACCTTCTCAAGACCAATATGGCCAAACGTTTCCATGGTATTCACACAATGGCCCAAGCTGGACCCTGAAATAGACACAGTTCTATTTAAATTATGCATATTTTGGAAAGAAATTCGCTTCAGTTTAAGAGTCATGAAGGGTAAAAAAAAGAAATTTAATCCAAATTATAACTCACGTCATCTTCCATCGATTGCCATTATTTGATTAATGCATGAATTCACAATTTTAGAAATGCATCAACCATGCAATTTCCGTAATTTTATGAATGTTCACAGTCAAATCTCAGTCTCAATCTGTCAAAAATACCTCTAATTTCTCTACATTTTTGACAAGTTTTTGACATTGATTGTCGCTGAGATGAGATGGCGACTTGCATTTGAACGTTTTTTAAGAACGAGAATTGGCCTTTAGATGACTGAATTCTCCAGTATATACAGATACTGACTGCACGGTTGGCGCAGTGGTTAAGCGATTGACTGCTGCGCTGCGTGTTGCGGGTTCGATTCCCGCACGGAACAAATATTTGTATGGCCTATAAGTAGTTGTTCCAGGTCTGGATGTTTGTGTATGAGAGTTTAAATGTTTGTAAACGCACCCACGATACAGGAGATATTCCTAGTGTGGGGCAACATTAAAAAAAAAAAAATGCAAATCAGTGCCAATGTCAATGGCGTACATACCAACGTGTTGCCGAAAAGCGTATGTGAAAAATGACAGTGAAAATAAATAAATAAAACAATGCAGTTGATTGACAAATTGAACAATGCATATTTATGTTGTTGACAGTGTGGACGATAATTTGGAATCGGCAAAATAAATAAAAAACAAAACAATGAAATTGGGGCACGTGAACTTGGGGCGAGGGTTATGTATTCTAGCACATTGTATAGGCGGTTCTTTTCCTAGATCAGAGATTATCACTCTGCCCCTTTTTTTTTTTTTTTTTTTTTTTTTTTTTCAGGATGGGAAATCATCAAATGACTCCTCCCGCTCTGGGTGGAGCAGAAGGGAGTGTCAGACTCTTACTGACTAAAACCCACCCGTGTTCCTTCCTTAGCCCTTTACGTACCAGGGCAGCGGTAACCCTTTCGGACGATCCCGCTACATCACTCTGCCCCTGACTTTACACTAATAGGTAAGTACTAAGAGACAAGGAAAAAGACGGTCATTGTCTTGTTCTAAGCAAACCCATCTATGTATTAAATAAGCTTAACGGTGCAGCAAGTGGTGCTGTCTAGTTTTGTCACGAAGTTATTGAAATCACCGAAAAGGTTGGATAAGAGTGACACTGGCTGGTAACAATCACTCTAGCAGAGCGTCGCATCGATAGTTGCGTGGCGGCTGTCTTCTGATGACAGATGATGTCAGGGGAGCCGACGTTTGGCTCCCAGACTGGAGCGGGCTGGGGCTGCCTTGAGGCGGCTCCTGCCCAATCTAGGGGGCGAAAACGCCTCCGGCCGGAGGCTCTTTGCGGGGGACATGCGGTCTATGGCCCTTTACGGGACACCGGTATGGGCGCGTTCCCTGAGGCGACGACCAGCCCGCCGGTTGAACGCGTCCCAAAGGGTCATGGCTGTCCGGCTGATCCGAGGATACCGCACGGTCTCCGCTGAGGCGGCGGGCCTCCTTGCCGGATTGCCGCCATGGGATCTGGAGGCCAAAATCCTTGCCCACATATGGGAGTGGCCAGAGGAGGCAAAACGCCGGGGCGTAACTCCGCTACCGCGAGAAATCACGGTACAGCGGACAGAGCTCCGGCGGGATCACATAGCGGCATGGAGAGTGCGATTGTCGCAGCCCAGAGCTGGACACGCCACAATAGCGTCGATAAGTCCCCTCTTTGAGGAGTGGCTAGAGAGGCGCCACGGCGCCCCCACCTTCCGCCTGACGCAGATCCTCACCGGATACTGCGGGAGGAAACGCCAGGGTGTGGATCGCCCTGAGGACACGGTGGAGCATACGATGGAGGTCTGCCCGGCTTGAGCGGAGCACCGCCGTGTCTTCGTGGCGGCGATTGGCGGCGGCGATCTCTCGCGTCCGGCACTGGTCCAGGCCATGGTACGGACCAAAAGTGAATGGGTGGTCGTTACCTCCTTCTGCGAAGCAGTAATGCTCGCAAATGAAGAGGCGGAGCGTGTTAGATTATTCAGTATATACTAGAATTATATGTACCTATATATGTATTACCCAAATAACAAACTTTGAATATCAGAATGGTTACTAGTTACTTATTTACTGTGTTTGAAGGTTATTATTGAATATAGTTTGTAGGGGAAGGGTTTTATGAAGTAAAGCACAGATAGACAAGGCTAAGCATTTATTTTAATTTAGGCTTGTCAGTAATTAATCAGAAAACTAGTCGTCCATTCGTAAAACTAGGTCATCATGGAGAAGAAGGACAAGAAACTCCATGGAAACAGTATTAAAGTATTCTATCAATACATTTCTTTCGTTGTCATAAATTATCGTTATTTTTACAAACAATTAATTCTATCTCTTGGACAACGGTCCAAGAGAATTCAAAATAATAGCAACATCATAACAATAGCTAGGAATATTGACCATAATATGACTTACAGAACAACATAATTATAATAAGCAATAATTAAGGTATAATATCAAATTACTTTTAACTTACGTAACATCTGGTCGATCTATTCCACATAATAACAGCACTAGAACTAACCAACTGAACATCTACCAAGCAACTGTCTTGATAACGTCGTTACAATCCTTTTTATACACTACCAACGTCTTTTACGTAAAACATCTACCGCCATTTTGAACCAATCACAGATCATCATATATTTTGGCTTAATATCTTCTAACACAGGTAATAATAAACAATGAAATCATTTTAAAACATTATAAGGTAATTAATCAATTTAATAAGAGTCTTAATTCTTAGACATCATCAAAAAGTATATCAACATCAACCGACAGTATTGTATCAATCATTTGAAACAACCTATTATATTAAAATAGCAATATAAAATCTAAGATATACTACAAGGATAATCAAATATTACTTAATAATTTATAGTAATAACATTTAAGTGTTTTTTTTACAAGTTAAGACTTGTTTTTTGTAAACACAATATCTAGTCAAATTAGGTACTTCTACGTTAGTCCCAAGCTTCGTAAATGTGACAGATGCCATTATCCAACAACAATATTCTAATATTATAATTATATCAAAATGAAATATCTAACAAGCGCGTGAGGGAGAGGCAATGTCTGCGCCCTCACGCCCCTAGTCGCCGCAGGAGACGCCCTGGACGGGAGTCAACAGCCGACTCCTGGCCACCGTAGGCGCGGGCATGCGGGCGGCGAGCTATGGGCAGCTCGCCGCCCGGTAAGGACCAGGCCCGGGTCGACGGCGCGTTGTGTTCCACGCGCGCCGCAAAGAGATGTCAGCACGAACTGACGGGGTCTGCTAGGGCCGATGACTGCCAGGGCTGCGGGTTGTTCGAAAGAGATACCGTGGCCCCTGGCACAGGCAACTGAAGGAACACGGGTGGGTTTTAGTCAGTAAAAGTCTGACACGCCCTTCCGCTCAGCCCAGAGCGGGAAAAAAAAATTAGTTAGCCTTAACATAAATTCATCCAATCTATAAAAGAAATATTCAAAGAAGTGCATCTGAAGTCTGTAAAGTGTAAACCTTTTTTCCGCTCACATCCATCATACTGTTTACTTCAGGTAGCTATAGAGAAAATGCGGCGTCGTAAAGAAATGTCTTCCCATTTCTGAAGTTAGTTTCCTTTTTACGGAAATACAAGACGTGATCTGTTTGGCCTTAATCCAGTTCTTGCCTTGGGTGAAACTGTTGTTTTTCCTTATACAATTATACCCATAGAGGATATACGGAGCCTGGGTAAGTTATTATGTTCTTATTGAACTATTTTGTCGTAACTTTCGTAACATATTGGCATTTATGTAAAAGTCTTTTTTCAGGTAAATTAACAGATAAGTATAACAATTTTGTTTTCTTTCGTATATTATTGTCGTTATGTTTTCAGTATTATTTTAATAACACAATAAATGCCAGCGCGTTGCGTACCACGCGGGCTGGTTTGATGGAGCGTGGGATAAGATTTCCTGGAAGGAAGAGTTGGGGAAGACCTTTGCCCAGTAGCCTTTGAACAGTATAAGCTAAACAAAAAAAAAACTGCCTGGGCGAGAACAAAACTATAAGAAAATCTTATTATGCATCGTATAAGTCGCTACACTTTCATAAAATAAGTATTATTGCATAATACCTACTTGATTAATATAAATGATCAAAATTCTAATAAATAAAGCTTCCCATCAACACAATAATGTATCAACAAGCACTTGTGACTTAATAACCCCTGTCTACGATCCGTAAGTGGAAGTAAGGTACTCGTAACAATGATTTCCGCGTCCTTATCAAAGGCAACATCGTAACGTACCAATCTAAATTAACGCTTAGTTTCGGAGCTAACTAATCAGCTTTACTGCCAGTAACTTGGTCCCTTCGTCGGTTGGTAACGACTGCTGTAATTTAATTTTTGCCATGATAGCTTCAGCGCAGATCGCCTGTCTCTTGTTGCCGATAAAAAAGTTTCGACTCTCATTTAGGGCGAGTCAATACTCGTGTCGATGTTCATTGAAATATATTTTGTTTGTTTCAACTTTATTCCTCCAATGGGACTTGAAATTTTATAAAATATGAGTTCAAGTTCTTCAGAACCCATTTACCTAAATTTTAACTAGGTATCGCTGGTTTTTAGATTTTCCTACAAGAGATAAAGTACCCTCGAATTGCTTGATAAACAATTCAGAATATCATTATCAATTCATGCTTATCTACTTATTTTTAGGTAACATCCACTCTCGGTTACTGAGAGCCTGTTCAATTTTCTCATCAGTAAATCCATTGTAAAATCTAATTTCGAGTAGTAGAATTAGTTACCCAAAATATCATCAGCCGATAGTATAATTTGACATGAGATATTGCGATAGATTAAAGGGCGTTCAGTTGCCAGTGTTCACGAGATAACTAAAATATCATTTGATAACAATCCACGTGGACACAGATAGGATTAATCTTACTGATTAAATAAATAAACAGAAACCTGACAACACAACAAAACAAAAAGATCTCAGCTTATTACTAAACATACGCGAATACAACATCCCATATCCCTAATAAGAAAAATCCCTTAAGGTTCACTATGAACAGAAGGTATTTACTCAAAGAGAAGCGACGGAGTGACGCTCCTCATTCATTGGCATGCGTGACAATAAGGGATAAGACAAATTAGTGCTGGGAGAGGAGCGGACCGTAATGGATGGTAAAGGCGCCATTCTCATGCAGGTTGCGACGCCAAAGCTCCTTGTTAATTTTCCACGTTCCCCTTAATGGTAAAGTAACACACAAAGTTTCCCGCTTGAATCAAAGACGGCAACACTGATTGGGGCGAGGCAGCCGAGCGCATTACATTCTAAACATTGGTATGTCTTTGTCTTGTTGATTAAATGAAAATAATTAAAGGAGTTCTTTGCCTTTATTTAGTCCCGGAGCGCTTAATGTAATCCTTACTACGCGGACTCCAATATATTATTTATTGTTCTGTAGGTACATGACGTAGGTAGTAGGCACTGAAACGGTTTCAATGGTAAGTTATGCAATATATTTCATGTCAACAAAGTCTCTGTCATTACTAGCTGTGTATACCGTAGTAATTGCCGTCTTAACAACTGCTATAAATGCCGTTCGTGGAATCCAGACTTAAGACGTGCCAATACTGGCACAATTGTTTTAGCAAAATTTAACAACCTTAATAAACTCTACTATGGCGGTCTCTGTAACAAGGACTTGATTGTACCTATGAATATTAGGTACATAATATACCTATGGATATTGCATAATAAATGTGTTCACTCGAATTATAAGCAATTTAAGAATGAATAAGTTGTGTCTGGATTGTCGTAAATCACGTAAAGCCTTCTTATATCCTTCAAAGGATTTTCCAAAGGTACAAAGTTATTTGTCTCAATGAATTTCTCAGGTGCCTTTTATTTATAAATGGCTTCCGCTGTCATAATATGTAACTGAAAATTAGGTACTATATTCCCTGAATATATGCTTTTTTCTTGGTATAAGAATGTTTTAAGTGAATGTGACTTGGTCTTGCATTCATTCTCGGGAAAACTTCACCGTGAAAGCTTAGGCGGGCCTAAGCTTTCACGGTGAATTTTTTACAGAATCGACCGGCTGCGGCTGGACTTTTATTCGAAAGACTGACAAACAAAATGCCTACTGCCAACCTTGAAAGAAGTCTTGGTATTTTATTTAGTCAGCTACCGTACTATCCGCCTCCTTCGCACACGTTTCAAATCAAGCGAAGTTAGCTGGACTTGTAATTAGCTCTAGAGTCCGACTGCTAACAATTAGCCACTAACTACTACGCTTTCAATCTTTTTTTTTGAGATTAAATTACCCAACGCCCAATAAATCAACGGAAGTTTTTAGATAAAATTTTTACGGTTTATTTTAGTAACTCAACTACAAATTGTTGACGATCAACGATTGTTAATCCATAAAAATCGGTTGTTGGCTTTTTTTTTTAAGTTTTGTGCATGTCCACATGACATAAATATCATTTTCACATTGAAAGGTTGTTTAAGATACAAACGTGTTTCCTGAATTCAAGATATCCGAGGAAATTTGATTTGAAATGCCCGGTTATCCGCCTACAGAGCGTAAAGATTTATGAATAATAAACTAGACTGCAGCCCTTCGGCGCTACTCGTACAATTTATTTCACTGCTTAAGTCCGGTCGTAGCTCGACTATCAAACAAAACGACTGCCAGATTGCCTTTATAAACAAATTCACTGGGTTGTATTAATTTCGAAAGAGTCGCAAACTGTCCCGGTTAGTAGTTAAGGAACAATATCCGGAAACTGTCTTTGTAAAACAAGCCCAATCCACCATATTTACATTGAAAGTTTTGAATTAGAATATTCCGCTCGAACTTTGTTTAAAATATATAAGCTGGAGGAGGAATAATGCAAAACCGATCGCGATAAAGGGGAAACTTTTGAAATGATACGTACACGTGGCTGATTAGGTATTTACAAACAATCTCAAATGTTACGAGTCGTTTGCGGAATAATAATTGTGTTGTTATTTGAGTTAACTGATTTGAAAAGTAGGTTTTTGAGTTTGCTTTTGTGAATACGTAAACATGACACGTTGAATGATATGAGGCTACGGGTGTGCTTCGCATACATATTAATGTTTTCAGAGCAAATTAATGGGATTTGAATTCGAGCATTATTACCTACAAATAAACAAAATATTGCCTACATCATTTTCGTCTGGTGAAAAAATACCAAATAAGAAACATGATGTGTCTAAAGTATGTTCATGAAATTAATTTCATTTTATACTCTAGCTGAAAGGTCCCTTGCAACCGTTATAACACTGTTTCTTATACCGGACGAAGTATTTGGCAATAATACGGATTTCAATTTCAGATAACGCTAGGAAATACTTGTAATTGTGTATTCAATGTATGGCCGGAGCCATGTTTGGCACAAGCACTGTGAATTGTAAAATTTCAATTCTGGGATTTTTTTCATTTTCTATAAAGTTTGTCCGTGACCTTTTATGTTCCTTGGTATTTGGTACAAAGTTTCCAAAATACCGTTTTGGATTATTCTGGTGTTCTATTGATACAGCGTTCAAAGTCCAATCATTTATTACCAGTGGGCCATTAAAAGGCACTTTTGAACGTCAAAATTTACATTTCCCCTTACATTGCCCTTTCCAAAAGGCGTAAAGCTCACACCATCGACATGCATACTTTGTAAGTTGACGTATTTCAGGCCGTCCAATAACCCGTTGCAATAAAGGAGCCTGCATAATTTTAACGACTTTATAACCACGACATAAAGCTCCTCAAACGCTTCTGGTGAAGACCCCGGCCATGTCCTGATAATACTTTAAATAAATTGGGAAATTTAAAACTTTTCTCGGTAATTTCATTTATGTGCTGCCCTTAATTTAAATAACGATCCATCTACATTCTACGGGTTATGTACAGACGCCAGCAGGTCAAACTACCCGAAACCGTCAAATTATCCCAATCAACCTAGAACCTTAATGTTTTGGCGATAAAGTTGAAAATCTATTAAAGAAATTTGGCAGATTGTAGTAGCTTGATGTGCTGACGTCTGTACTTGACATTGTGAAATAATGTCGGAGACGTTAATATTTTTAACATCATTCTCCTTCCCTTGTCCAACATGTCTTTTTCTTCCACACTTCTCTATTAGTCGTAATCCCGGTAATCACCCCCTTTCTAACTATACAGTATTGTACTGGTCTATAGTATTGCTGCATATTTAATAATGATAGAACTTGGAACTTCCATTATTACTAATCCAAACAGTTGATGTTCTTCTTACGATTAGGTCTTACGGTTGTATGGCTCCACATATACGAAAACCTTGAAGGCGAAGACCATTGAGGTCTAAATACAAAAACTAACACAAAAAAACTACCGAGAGACGGCAACAAACTGACTTCTTACACTGGACTACGACGTGGCAAAAAGTTTCTTAGTTTAAGTGGTTTAAGTATAAACTCAAAGTGCACACATTGACAATTCACAAATACATGTGCACTCACTATCATACAGACACTCTCTTACAACGCCAACACAACTGACGCTAATGCCACCACAATGCATATACTTTTTTTATAACTAAGTTTTAAAAATGTACGTTTTTATATCAAATTGTTTATGGCACGAAGGAGCCTGGATCTCACAACACAGGGAATCCTAGTGTGAGGTGTATAAATTCAATCCACTTGTACGTAAACTTAGCAAAATAAAATTCTAATTCTTCGTCGCGTCGATGATTCCATTTATCTGTTTTAAATAAGCTTCGACCAGAATTCAGCTACTTCGACAGCGTTATTATTGACCGCGCAAAGGTGTATTTTTGCACAAAAAGCATGACAAGAGGTGTGGCGTCGTTTGCGATGTGGCTCCACACAATTGATGTTATAGGAGTACGCTAGAAACCCGACTACCTACCTCGAATTAATTGGTACTCATTACCATGGTCGTTTCGGTAAAAGCTTCCAGAGGAGCCTACTTCCTATACATTTACAAGATACTACGGCGCCGGCGGCGCAAGATGTGGGCGATGTGGGCCACAGCCCGCGGCATCGCGCCCCTAGGGGATTTGCACCGCGTGGGCGCGTAACATATGAAGTTTTCGGTAAATTTTCCAGATCTTGGCCTTTCCATCCACACTACAATAACAGCTTGGAGCTAGGCATACATAAACATTACGTAGGAAATCAATAAAGACGTTCTTGAGAAAGTATTAAGAAACCATTAAAAGCAAACGGAGAAAGAGCTTTAGGAGAAATTCCGTCTGTAAATATTACGACATTTCTCTCGAGTATTGTAAAATACTTGAAAATATAACTTACAATGTTATGTCGACTCACTGAGGGACACTGTCATTATAAGGTTTGTAATGAGCAGTATTTAAATATTGAAAGGAAAGTTTTCGTTCCGGAGTTCAGGTTTCTTTAAATATTAAAGTGTAAACGAGAAAGCAAAATAAAGGAGTCCAGCGTAAATTGCAGAATCTCATGCAAGTTAATTAGAACCTGTTGTTTTCAGCGTACAATCGCCCTTATGTGAGTCGCAAAACTCGCAAACAATTTAAATGGAGCTGGGCGCTCCTCTCTAAGTAAGACTGGGTATATTTAAAAAAAACATATCTATAGCGAATCCACTTTAGACATTTTCTCCGAACACTCTCAATACAGTTCACTGCGTAAGACAATGTTATTGAACAGTATTCCAATACATTTCCAAGCAGAATGGTAAAATAAAACGAGTCTTCGACCATTTTATGATCTTTAGAACGAAAGAGTTTCTATGGACTATACTATGATAATCCTGATGATACATTAAGCTAAGGACATGTTACTGCCCGTGACTAAATAATAACAGCCGCACAGGTCAACAGATCAGGTTAAGCTAGGCTTGCCACGGTTGGTCTGTGGATGGGTGACCATCTTTACATTCCGAGACGCACGTTTGGTCCCGGGTGTCATTTGTGGATCTTTCACAGTCGTTACGGGTCGTCAGAAGCCCGAAAGTCTGACAACCAGTCTTACCAAGGGGTTATCGTATTACCAGTAACTGAGTTGTGGAGGTCAGATAGGCTGTAGCTCCATGTAAAATACTGGTATTCAGCTGCATCTGGTTATACTGTAAGCCGACCGCAACATAGTTGGGAAAAGGTTAAGGCATATGATGATAACATGAGATAAGGACATTGTTATCGGCTTATATTAGATGCATCTAGTTTGGATTGGGATATAGGTTGAGTGGACAAAGGTCAATAAATTCTATGAACCGAAAAATCCGTATGGTAGGTCACTGTCAGGCCCACTCCCTCTTGAAGAGGGGAAACCTGTGTCCCAGCACTGACATCATAGCCTGATATTCATGTGTTTTTTTTCATATCGTCGCCGTTCAGTGAAAACATGGTAATAATAATAATATAATAAGTTTATTTATTTTCTCTCACAATGGTTTGTAGTAGTTAACAGTTTGAACAACATAAATTCACATTGTGAGAGCTGGTGCCTGAAGTAGGTTTTAGAAAAAAACCTATATTACAGGTCACCAGGCCCCACTTAGTGGCATCATACAAATAGACAGGTAGGTAACATGTATTTCTACTAAACACTTAAAACAAAAAATAAATAAATGATAAGAAATAAAAAGAATTAAATAAAAAATAAGACAACATAAGTAGTCAAAGAGTGTATGGTGAGTGTGTAGGTGAGTGGTGGTGAAGGTGTAGGTTGAATGGAAATAAATGTGTAGGATAATGGTCGTTACTGTGAGGGTGAATGGTGGCGGGGGTGTATGTGAATGGTGGTGGATGTGTAGGTAATTATTTGAATACAAGTGTTATTTGATTGAGTGGAGCAATTTCTTTGTGTCCTCATAGGAGAGAGTTTTCAAGAATTCAGTTACTTTTTGCTTACAACTGAGCTTGTGCAGTCAATAAATATTTTGACCCTTGTTGATAACATTATACAGATAATGATTCTGTCGTGATTGCAATATACGCATATTTTTACAATGGAAGATAAAAACGGTGTCAAAACATCGTAATAGAGATTCATTATAAAAAAGCATCTTAGAGTTGTGCATGTTTGTTTCTAATAAGCAGTAAGAGATTTCCTACACAGCAAATAAATAGAAATAATATTTTTTCTTCACTAGGTTTTCAATGTACACCGACGATATGTACAGACGCCACTGCCACATCAAGCTACTACAATCTGTCAAATTTCTTTAATAGATTTTCAAGTTTATCGCTAAAGCATTAGGCTCAAAGTTAATTGGGAAAATTTGACAGTTTCGGGTAGCTTGGTGTGCTGGCGTCTGTACACATGATAATTAGGTAATTTAGTTCTCAAATTTGACAAACATGTGTTATGTACTATGTACACATATATGAAGAGTATCTAGACGGGTCGTCAGCCTCTGTACGATGTTGTTTCACAGTTACCATATTAATTATACTTTGCGTCTGAGTTTCAGTAGCTATTATTTCCACGTCACATGTAATGTTTTCATCCACCAACTTCACAGTTTATTATTTATATCTCAATTACGAAAGCTGTTCCAACTTTCGTTGTTTATAAAGTTATTACTATTGGCCGGTGGTTCGTGCATTTATATGCATATGTTACCCTAAGGAAGTAATGGCCTGTTCAAAAAGTATGTGACGAAAATGTAAACAAATATATCAGAAAACGTACCTACCTGTGGACAGTAATTTGTAGTGCCACTTACAACTTGAATGCTTTGATTTGATTATTTGAATAAGTACATAAACAAAATTCTATCAAGTGACAATTGAGGTTAATTTTATAACTTAGATTTTGTTCGGTGATTTTTCAATGTTTAATAATGTTGTTCAAACAATAATTGTTGGAAAAAGTGGCAAGGTGTAAAGTTGAAGCCTTCTAAATACTGATGAATGTGTTACGAATCCCTTTAGTGAGTGATTGCGTAAGAATTCAACCTGAACAGGGTTTATTTACACTTTCATCAGAAACTTTTGGAACAAACAGTAGGTACTTTACATTTATACAAACGGATTCAAACACAAAACATTCACCATTTATGAACGTAATGCATGTACCTTCATTAGAAGAGTATTACAAACACATTTACATTGGATGCATTTCTCCCAAAAACATATGAATGCCTCTTAGCAAGTCTAAAGTTCCCTCAATCTGAAATGAAACGATAAAGCTCTCCAGGTAGATAGGTGATTAGATTACGTGTGAAGCGAACGAACACATAAGAAGTAATGACATCAGCCTGAGCCCCTCCCCACTTAGCACTTATCCGGTTTCGATTCTTGAATGAATTTCATCTAGCTACATTTTCCCACTTCCTCGTTGCACACTCTTGCTGCTGAATTTAAATAGGCAATGAAACGATACGATTAAATAAAAAAAAATTAATTAAATTTATTGTTGGGTCTTGGTCTCACACTAGGATTCCTGTGTCGAGAGTACCAAGATAAAATATTGTAACTGACTCGTCATTTTAACAATGGAAAGTAAGGTTTTTCAATCTCCACATTTCACAAAGCGTTTTTTGGTTATATCATTAGCATCCCGGACTCGTAAATGCAAGCATGTCTCCAAATTATCTCAATGTCATCGACAAAATATACCTTTACTTACCTAAGTTCACTCTCCACACAATCCTTCGGAGTATGTGCGCTGGCATTTGCAATATTAAACAAATACGACTGCATCCACCCTGATCTAGCCATATAAGACAAGTACCAACAAGCAAAAGCTGTTAGTCATCCGGAGCAAGCCGTAAAAGTCGACTTAAGGAAAGGGTTACGGCAGTAATAATAATAACAGTTCTCCTAGTCGTGTTCCGCTGAAGCGTCGCGGCGTAGACGGTGTCGGCGACACAAATAATCATTTCCCTTGATGAGACTCACTTCACTCGCGAAACCAAACTTTATTTTGACATCCACAATGGAGTCAATCGAGGGCCTTTTTAATGAAACTTTAATAGATGTTTTAGGACACTCTTTTTCATGGCGGGACATCAGACAACACTTCAGATAGGAGAAAGGAGGGTGAGGCGTTTTCCTGCAGTAGGTCAATACAAATTAGATATTTAAATTGTCCATAAACATGTAAAAGTGACCTTTACAAGTACAACGCTACAAGGTACTTTTGGCGCGTCACCAAAATAGGAACTAACGCCGCCATCTTGATTCGTTCCCACTGCTGGGACACAGGCCACAATCCACCACGCAGGCCCAGTATGGGTGGCGGATGGCACGTCTTCGAATTTTTGGTTTTAGGACATGCAGGTTTCCTCACGATGTTTTCATTCACCGTTTCTGAGAGCAATGGTAATGAAATAATTTACACAAAGTAATTGCTTGCTTGGGATCGAACCCACGATCCACAATTCGTAAGTCACAGCCGTTACCACTGGGCCACCACTGCTCTCCTTCTTTCGAGGAATAAAAAGATAAGAAAAGCAAGTCTTATTTTCAACTACTTACTGCATTCTGAAGCTGGTGTATCGAAAATCCTTTTTAAACATATTCCTGGCTAACACAACAATATTTTTAAAAAATACTGCTATCTACCTAACTACTGTCCGCGTCCTGTGATTAACACGTCAATTACCTTTGATTTAAATCGCCGGAGCATAATTGATATTTTTACGCTTTGTGCGTGATGGTGGCGTGAATTGTTTTATTTTCCGTAAAGTGGTTTAATTGGTCGGATCGTCCAAGCACTACTACACATTTTTCAGCCTTTGTTTTTTTAATATTCTATGTATGATTGGTTTTGGGCGTAAGCCACACGTCACTAGCGACCTGCCCCTGCTTCGAACGGTTTATACAGTCACTACTTGACAAAACATCGAGATGTCTTTATTATATGTAAGAATAATACAAATTATACCCATAAACCTTCTGTTATAATTGATCTAAATGATGGTGAAAACCGTATCAAAATCCGTTGCGTAGTTTAAAAGAGCAACGCGGTCACACGAAAAGCAACTTTGTTTATAATAATATGTATGGATATACCGAAATAACGTGATCAATACTAAATCTCCAGATTTAGAAACAAAATCAGTTTAAAATGCGTTCAACTTGTAGACAAGCGAGACACCATTGAATCAACACTGAGATCCGATTTGTTTGTGCAGAATAAACAATTTTTCTTTCTTTCTTTCTTTCAAAAACTGAATCGTTCAGAAATCTGACACACCACTTATATCATCAGCTACACTGAACTTCGATCGGTAACGCACAAGTACGTGCAAGATTACTTGTACCATCTCTCAAAGCTGTTTGCACGTCATAGGTAAGTGCAGTGCATTACTTAGTATAAAATAATGCTGGTTGCATAAACCTGGATATTATTAATGTGCATAATATCGCCGCGCACACTCAGCTTTGTCTCTTATTATGGCCGGATATTGTTGCCAAAATTTTGCATTTTATTCATATACAGTACCTAATGTATTAGTACATTACTGTGAAGCGAATGTCGTGCCTGTGTTTTGTTGTGAAATATTGTTTTTTGGATTGAAATTTTGGTGTTATTTGTCTTAATAAACAAGTACTTAAGGTAATGAACATGCTACAACTTTGTATGTTATATAATAGGGGTTAAAGTATGAAATTGCCGTTTCATTGTAATAGGTACTTCGAATGGACATAGAACCTTCATGGTTTCATATTTTTGAGTGAAACTCACATGGTACCTTTAAAGTTCTTCTTTTAAAAAATGTGCAACATTCGATTATCGACTTTCAGTTGTTTTTTTTATTGAGCTTAGACAAGAAAGATGGATACTTCGAAAATTCGAGTTAATTTTGAATACGAGTTCCGACGCGGAACTAACGCGGCAGAAACAGCTCGCAATATCAATGTTGCGTTTGGAAAGGGGACTGCTAATGAACGCACCGTGCGATTTTGGTTTAATCGCTTTCGTGATGGAAAAGCAAAGCTTACCAATAAAAAGGTTATGGTAACTGTTTGGTGGTCTCAGCATGGTGTTATTCACTATAGCTTTCTCCGATCTGGTCAAGCAATAACGGCAGATGCCTACTGTGCCGAACTCCGAACAATGATAGCAAAACTAGCAGTGAAACAGCCCCGACTCATGAATCGATCTTCGCCATTAATATGTATTGCTCCATGATAACGCGAGACCTCATACAGCACGAGAAACCGTTTTAACTCTACAGGAACTGCAATTAGAAACCATTCTTCACCCTCCGTATTCGCCAGACCTTGCTCCAACGGACTACCATTTTTTTCGTGATTTGGACAATTTTCTACGTGATAAAAAGTTTTCTTCTCAGGAGGCAGTACAAAATGCTTTCACACAGTTTGTCGAATCTAGATCACGAGAGTTCTATCGCAAAGGCATAAATGACCTTCCTATTAGATGGCAGCAATGTATAGATAATATTGGTAATTATTTTGATAAAATAAATATGTTAAATTAAAAAAAAAACGAATTTCAATTTTTCAGTACAAATCGGCAATTTCATACTTTAACCCCTAATATTAACTCAAAAGTCCCTCAAATTATTAGATGTAGTTTTTAATGCCGAATGATGCTATTTATGGAAGACACCTCTGTCTCAGTCTTTTGTTCAAATGACTGTGCCAAAACGATCGAAAAACAACACTCAAAATATGCATGGAAGACGTCGAGTCAGCAGCACATGTGCTTCTAAACTGCCCGGTGATACGTATAGGGCAAAGTATTTCGGTAACCCAGGTACCCTCCGTGAGACGGACGGACGGGCGGACGGACGGACGGCTGAACGGTCAATAACATCAAGGCGTTGCTGACCTTCCTTGAGGAGCTGGAGTGGAACAAATAATCGTTCTCACCCGTACGCAAAATATGCGCATTAACATGGAGTTGCGAAGACCGACCCGTATTACCTACCTATCAAAATATTTATTTTGCATGCAAAGCTCATATTAGCTTAGGTCAACTCAACTACAACTTCACCAACATCTAAAGCAAAGTTTATTCATTGAAAAACCACGAAAAGCTAATTAGCTCGAAACTTGAGCCTACAAAAATTCCCAGTGATCCTGCGGCGTGCACATGCACAAAGTTATTGCACAGTATCGGAACAAACTATGTGCAGAATTTTGTTCATGCGGAACCAGTGGACGTAGAATGGACGCGATACGGCGCCGGTTCTACAGGAAATGCTGCCACTGCTGCGCTTCAACGTAAACTGCGAACGCGACGTGAGCATTGATAACGACCACTCCTGCGCGCTGTATTAAGAACTCCTTTAACTATAGTTACTTTCAGTAGCTTTAGTTTAAAGTTTGCTGTTGATTCGTCGCTTTTGAGCTTCTGTGGTTTGAGCGAAAATGGTATGTTTTTCTTGGACGGTTAATTTTTTTTTGGCTTGGATTTTGGTTGTTCTGTTTTGTGCTGGAAACTTGTATAAAAACTGATCAAAATTTAATTGTAATTTTCTTTCTATAATGTGCTTTCATCTACTTCATAGAAGTCTTAAATTCTTTCATTAATTCACTGGCATACAACGCACAGCCCAAACCGCTGGGACTAGAAGCATGCGTTTTGCATGAGTTCCTTATATAACGAAGGAATATATTTTGATTATTTACTTTTCTTATTATGTCCCGCTTTCGACAAAAATCTGGCTAAGCTGGTACTTATCCTCGTGCAGTCCTTTCGGTAAAGGCAATTCTAAAATATTTAATTTGAAAAGCTAAAAGCGCATTCTCTGTAACGCAATGCGTTAATTTATTTAGTAGCAACAAACCTATTTAGTGAAAAAAGAGACCCTAATTCTGTGAATAAGAACATGTCTTGTTATTAGGCAAAATATTTAGGACGATCAAGGTATTTGTCTTAGTTTATATTTCGTAATCTTCTACTCTATGAATCTTTCTCTCCGTTATTATTGAATTACTAGCCTGTATTCTTACCCCTGCAAGACTTTCCATTCGGTACAAATCCATTCCGCCATCTTTGTTTTGATCTGGTCAGTTGACTGTTCAATATTTATGTTCTGGTCGAAATTCAACATGGTCGACGGACTCAACTGTCTATTTGTCCACAAACCATATTTGTGCCATTGACAACCAGAAACAGTTAACTGGTGCACTAGCTTTTATTTTGTGCATTTGGATTGAGTGATCTTTTTTTTATTTCGTGACTAAATGTGATTGTACATTTAGTCAAAAAAAGTCAAAACTCATAGCCCAAAGTAAAAAAATTGTCACTCTCAAGGGTCTTCAGTTATTGCGCAAATGTGGATCACTCAATTCAGTCATTTTGTAAAAACGGCTATGAGCCAAATCTCAACAAAAACTTACTCTACTGACTAAATTTATATCTCAAAAATTTGTTAAAAGTTCTTAACAAATTTTTGAGATTGAATGAGATTGAAAATGAATTTATTACAACGATCTCTCAGACAAAATGGTGCCTGTACTGAGTGATCCAATGATACTGTCATAGATATCTGGAATTAGCTTTAAATGCCTTGATGATTTAAAAAAATATTGTGACAAATTTTTAACAAATTTTTGAGATATAAATTTAGTTAGTAGAGTAAGTTTTTGTTGAGATTTAGCTCATAGCCGTTTTGCAAAATGTCTGAATTGAGTAATCCACATTTTTGGCAATAACTGAACCTTGAGAGTGACAATTTTTTTACTTTGGGCTATGAGATTTAATTATTTTTTACTAAATGTACAATCACATTTTGTCACGAAATAAAAAAAGATCACTCAATCCAAATACACATGCTTTGATTGAATATTGATTTTACAGTCAAAGCTTTCAGACGTTTTCAAGTGAGTCATCTGTAGCTAGAGTACTGAAACCCCGTCTCATACACCTGTATAGCCTTCACGATCGCGCGTCAATTATTGTAAATTAAACCTTATGTCATTGACATAAAAGTCACATGAAGCGCGTTCGCGATTTGTAACGACTATACGTACTCTCTCGTAATGGCAATCTTCACACGTCTAAAAAGCATTTTATCGAAACGCATGCAGTCACGTATTTCTTTAAAAGTATTGAATAGACTGGATGTGCGTCTTGGAAGAATTTCTCGAAGGTACAAGACTAACCTTTCTCGCTGCTTACAGTCCTCTGTTTTTTTATGTAAGGATGGACGTGATTTTCTCCTTAATAGATATTTTTTGTACTAAATTTTATAACATTATTGTGATAATCTGTCACCAAATAAATACCAATTTATTTTTTTATTATATTATTTGTCGAATACAAATAATAGATACCGAATACACAAATAAATTTGCGATTTCCGGAAACTAAGGAATTATGGTTTGCCCGCTCTGACTACAACTTGAACAGCTAAAATCGAAGCACAATATTACACAATCCAGTATTTCATAATTATTCATAATCATAAAATATTGAAGCAATCCTTTTTTTTGCTTTACTAATAAGAACTCAAGTTCTTAGTAATTGATTACAATTTAGCTTATTAGACTAATAAGCAATTAAGTTTATTTAACTTAATATTTTACGAGATAGATTATGTTATAACTAAGAATAGTGTCAATTTGTACTTTTACACAATTTTGTAGCACTTTCTTAGTGTCTGACACGTACAGTAGTGTTACTATTATTCATTCATTATTTATACACTACACTAACTGAAATGGTAAAATTCTCTTTATCCTACGCACTATGTCCGTGTTGTCTAGAAGCTGGATTGCCTCTACATTCACTTTGATGCAAATGCATATTTTTATTGCTCGAAACCACTGTCCGCAGACCACATTGCCAAACGTCAACCATAAAGAAACACACCCTACCCAATCTTTATTATTCTGTCCGTCACATGAATTTCACCTTCGACAGTAAGCATCCCGAAATCGAAAACGTATGCGACACTAAAATGAAATCCTATGATCTACGTGATGTATTTGTTGCAAGGAGATCCGTGTACGGGGCTTCAGTTAGGAGATAGGTACCTACTGACGGTATCGGTATCTATGTCGAGGTGTAGAACGACCACCGATAACCTTATTGCCACGTAAAATGACATAAATTTTCCTTTACTTATATAGAATCTATAAATTGTATGATATATGTTTTTTCTTTCATTCATTTTTCCAAAACCGCCTAATGTGTCTTTCTCAAAACTCAATGATTACCGCAAAGCCACCTCATGATTACACACAAATATGTTCAAATAAAAATTATGCAGACATTTACATCAAACATTTTTGACAGCGGACGTGTGAGTGATCTTTATACGATTTCTTTTCCTTTTGAAGCTCGGCGCTCTAAAAATGTTTACATTTCAATCGATTCACATTTGTACAAAAGAATTCAATGTTGAATAGGTGAAGCGATTTTAAACACGATTCACAATAAGCTATAAAGGGGAATGATGTGAATTCTGATACAGTAAACAAACCCCTGTATTCATAAACGTTGCTTAAAGTTAAGTAGTGACAGCGACGGGTAGCGAATGTTGAACCATACATTTTTGACGTTTGAACGTCACTTAACTTTAATCATCGTTTATAAATAAACCCCAATGTCTGTAATCCATGTAAGAAAAACTAACAGCATATTGTGATATAAGGCCTTATCTGTGATCTAGTTGTGTGCTATTCAAGGCCGTTTTGGGGCAAAAGGATTTTACGATCCAACGGCCTACGTGGGGCGCCTACTAAAGAATAAAGACGTACAGGATTTTGTACTATCCACATTACACTAAATGAGAAGGGATGATACGACTACTTTCTGTAACTGACAAGATGAGGATCATCACATGATTTATTACTGCAAATGCTACATAATGTTGTGGGTTCGGTCGGTTTTTCCTCTATTTCTTGATTTGGATTCACCGGATATTTTTAAAGATGGGCAATAGAAATCCCTGTTGCATGATTTTGAATTCACGTAAACGTTGGCTTTACGTGTAAGAGCTTCGTAAGTTATAACATAGTAAACAGAGTCGTTCATATTATTGTGTTATTGCCTACGACTATAGGTACTGAAGAGAGAATTTCATAAAGTATAGTGTAAAAGATACGTCAATAATTAAATCCATAACCTTCAACTCAACAGACAGAGTTGATAGATCATCGTCATCTATCTATGGACTGTGAAACTATCTAGACTTGTCAAGTACGATTGTAAGATCTAGCGATCAAATGATCAATATTACCCTACAACAGCAACTAGCCCCACTCCATATCATTAAATTAATTGTTTAACTGAATCCTGCAAAGGCTTTTACGTTCAAGTTTACATTATAATACCCACATCAAGATGGACTATAAATACGCGTACGCGCGCGCACACGCGTACGCGCACGCGTTCGAACGCATTTTTCTTTCTTTTCTTTCGTTAACTCTACTGTGGCCCACATAAACACGTGTATAAGACAAAAAGTTTATAAATCAAAGCAAAACCTAATGAATAAGCCGAGAATAGTACCTACAATAACGTAAAGAAAAACAAAAGTTACATAAATAAAGCCTCATCCTTCCCAGGTTATTACAAACCTTAGAACTTACAAACCTAAGATAGCAAGAGGGGCACTTGGAAACTCGAGACACGTAGCTGTGTGTTCTAGACTCTTAGAGCATACGCTATACATAGCCTAGATTCCTAGAATCTCCTACTAGATTCCGTGTGTCCACAGCTTTCCACACTGTTGCGGAGTTGCGTGTCGCTAATCGTTTAAAGCATGTGTCACCAAGCACTTGGACGCAACACAACGTGCCAGCAAAGAAAATTTGCGGAAAATCCACTCAAAGCGGGCATGTAGGTGCTTAAGTGTAATTAAATTGTTACGTACCGAGGGACCGCTCCATTCGAGTATCATAATTTAGTTGACTATGCTGTTTGATGCGTCTAAATCGAATGCTCTGCAAATTAAGGTAGTGAATGTTACTGCTAAAAGCTGCTGTTGTGAGTACATTTGGTAAAGCTGGGATAGAATGCGAATTGCGATATTCCAACGAAGTTGGGTTCCTAGAAACCCTGTGGACAATGAATATTATTATGATCCGATGGTTCACTGTAACAAATATTCCATCCTCTCTCTTCTCGTCGGTGTTGTATTGGCCCATCAAAACAGTGTCAGCCAATGCAGCAGCAATTCTTTCTCTCTTAAGTTTACTTACTGGTACACAGGGCACAGTTAATTAGTTTACATCGCGCATACCGGTAACTGTCATTATTATTGTGTGGGTATACGTAATATACACACGCGGTTAAAGATAAAATGAACGAGTTCACAATGAAGGAATATGAACCCATATTTTAGTCTAACAAGGTATAACAAGGTTCGCATAGCTAATTGGTGTAAGCGCCTGCGATAGCTACTGATGTAAGCTTGACGACGTGAGTTCGATGGCAACTGAGGAATTTTGTTTTGCTGCTTTTTGCTTTTTGTTTTCTGATAAGTTAATTTTGTGTTCAAAAACTCACTCAAGCAAAAAAGTAGAAAGTTAATTAAATAAAACCAATAAATACATTTTATTTTTTTATTAGATAAACATTGGTATTGGTTGGAATGAACGAGCTTATCGCTTGGGTCATTAGCAAATGAACTGTCTCGTTTCTTCCAATATGTTCCTTCCTTACAGTGGTTGTTTTAATATTCAATTTAGTGTGGGCTGTATGTTAGCAAAAAAAACTTGTGTGGCCGATATAATGATTTAATGCAAATTGGTTTTAAACATAAATATTCTTTAACTAGTCATACTAGACGTTCGAATGAGTAAAACACTGTTGTTTATCAGTTATTTTGACAAAAACAAAGTTATTTATTAGTTAAAGATGGACGTAAATAGTTTTTCAAAGTAGGTAGGTATACAAATTGAAACAAAGTAAAATTAGAGGTGCAGTGAATCAACATGTTAGATAGTAAGAAATCATGACAACTTCTAACCACATAACAAATACATCACTTCACCAGACTTTCAATAATACGAGTTGTTGTCTAAAAATTTAAAGAGGATTACGGCGGTATACCTAAATAATGCTACGGTTTTCAGATTGGTCATGTTTTTAGCTGCAGTAGGAAAGTTATGAATATCGATCTATAGTAACCGGTATCGATCCAGACTGTTTTATTGTTTGAAAATAGTAGACAAGGGAAACAGAACAACCTATTGCTGTGTATGCAACCTGTGAGCCAATAATACGAATCATATTGTTTTGTATTGAATTTACGATTGACTTTACCTTAGTTTGTACTAATTGCAAATCCGGTGTACAATGACCTTTTACAATCACTTGTTTTTTATCACCGAATGATAGTTTTGAAAACGCATCATTTTTTATTTTCTCTATACACACACCACCTGAACAACTTTCACAGTGAATATATTATACATTTTTCACACTATTATCGACGTTAAACTCTTAAATACCAAATAATATGGCTCACAAAACAAATCAAAACGAATCAAACAAACAATATGCCGATTAAGTCACAAACTCGGAGACAGTGCAAAAAATAATACGACAAAAAAGAAATAGTGTAAGTTATGATGCAATATAAATGAAACAGTGCTACTTTTAAAAATAGTTGTATAGCTTATTTCGGTTCGGAAAACATCGGTTAATTTCGTAATTTGTCGTGTTGTAAAAAAGACACTGTCTATTCTGTACGGTTGTGTGCGTTATTGTGACATTGTGTGCCACGTATTTATAGGAACGCACACCCATTCAATTCGCATGACCACGAGAGCACACATATTTTATAAACATTTTGAACCGAATAGTTTGCGTCTTTCCCGAGGCACTCAGCGTAAGCGGCGCTAGTGCCGCGCAATGCCACAATACTGAACGAGCTTGCTTGGAGCGACTGTTTATGATTTTTTTTTGTTTATTGTTAGTAAGTAGGTACTCGTCGTACCCGTAGATAAAATAATAATAGATATCAGAACAAGATTATACTGAGTTAGGTAGGGTAGGCAGTGTCTTTCTGTCTTTATGAAACGCACGTCACTGCCATACGCACACTACTAAAGTGTTTCACACGTTTTATTTAGTGTTTGTGTGCATAACCATGACTTCACCCACACATATAAAATGTAAACTAATTAGTTCAACGTATACCCACACAATAATAATGACAGTTACCGATGTATGCGCGATGTAAACTAATTAACTGTGCCCTGTGTACAACTAATAAACTAATCGCACTTCTTGATTTAAACGTAAACGAAGCAAAATAAGAATGTAAGGATCGTAGCAGGTGGTGTTCTGTAGTTTCTGCCTACTCCCACGGGAAGAAGGCGTGGGCTTATGTATAATGTGCCTATTGAATAAGTTTAAATTTACTTTCGACTATGAAGTCCAGGGCCCCTCAAAAACCTAGACTTTGCCGATGGGATAAGTGAAATTGAATTTATTTTAGAGTGACTCAATTTTCTTGGAAAAACATCTGAAAGCTAAGCCGTATTACCAAAAATGGCAATTACTTTTGAGAGATCACTTTTCGTTTTTCCCCTATAATTTGCGGAGGGTATTAAGCCCTGAAGCATTTATTGAATTTTGCATAAATATGTCTAGTTAAGAAGTATCTCAAATTCTTACGTCTTGGAACTCGAAGTTTGCAAGGAAGTGAATCGTTGAGCAAATGTTTGCGTAATATATCATGTTATTTGGTTCAAAATTAATTCGAACTGAGTATTCATCTTGTTATGAAATCGGATAATTCAAAATGAGTTATGTTCAATTTCCTACCGCCCGAGTTAACTGAGCCTCGCATCGCATGCGAGTACATGTACTCGTGGAATTTATCTTCTAATTAAAAGTGTTTGCTTATATTTTCATAACTACAGAGATATCGCTTCACGATGTGATTTATCACTTATCGCGTCCATATAAATTTGTCTTGTATATTGTTCCGTCATTATCTAGATACCGTAACAGACAATTGTTCAATTAATAGCTCATGTGTGTTCACGTTCGGAAAGCACGTTAAGCCGTTAGTGCCGGCTGTCATTCGTAACTCTTTGGCAGTCAGAAGCCCGAAAGTCCGATAACCAGTCTTACCAAAGGGTACCCAGTACCAGTACCCAGTGCCCGGTATTATCTGAATACCAGTATTTTACATGAAGCGACTGCCTATCTGACCGACTGACTGACTGACTGTCATATAGGCAGCCGCTTCGTGTAAAATACTGGTATTCAGGTGCATCCGGTTGCACTGGAAGCCGACCACAACATAGTTAGGAAAGGCTAGGCAGTTGGTGATGTGTGTTTACGTTCATGACAAAATAACTCAAAAGCAATATTGTAATAACGATATGAAGCTAAAACTACAAACTAGCGTTTCGCGGAAAACTTTCGAAAATGAAAGGATTTCGCAAAGATTTTTGGATTAAAGTAAGGGTTAATTTCAGCAGGAAAAGTTTCACATCCCGAAACACGACGAAGTTTCTGACTCGGAGGAGTATACAGATAATAGTTGAGAAGCAAGTTTAATTACTTATAGTTTTCAAGAGCGACCGCTGCCGCGGTACAGTCGTGGCGGGGCCACGCGCCGGCGGCGGGCGGTGAGCAGTGAGACGGACACCGAACATTGGCTTTACACGGAACTCCTTCCTACGACATGCATGTGGCCGTGTACAGTACCAATCTACGGAATGTAGGTAGGTACACATAAATGATTTAGTTATACATCAGCCGGTCTATTCTGTAAAAATCTCACCGTGAAAACTTAGGTGAAGTGAGCTGTCATTCCATCTGATGCTATGGATTGACACTATTGATAGCTCACTTCACCTAAGTTTTCACGGTGAGATTTTTACAGAATAGCACTACTGTACATAAACGGAATATAGGTACGGCTTAAACACAGCTTATGATGAATAATTATTAGATATTACTTTCGCCTAAGTCTAGTGGTAGGCCGCACAGCATGGGAGGTCCTGGATCCTGAACCAGCGTCAGCCACTAGTTCTCTGGCATTTTTGCTGAACTGGGCCTTTTTAGCACAGCCGTGAGGCACACTTTCCTGATAATTTTCTTACATCGGACTTCACATTTTTTATTTAATCTTTTTTTTTTTTTTTTGTCTTATTGTTTGTTTTGTCTGATGTATATATCTGGTGAATTGTGTGTCTTTTAGTTTGTGTCAAATAAATGTATTTTCTTTCTTTCTGACCATCCCACCAGGCTTAACAAATTGTTAAAAGGTTTTTTTATTAGGTAATTCTTTGTAGCACGGCGTTGGTCCCGTGCTACAAAGAATTACGTGCTTTCCGAGACACGAAGGGGTCTTGGAATGTAAAGGTGATCATCCATCCACGTACCAACCACGGCAGCCGTAGCTTAACCGATCAATCGAACCGTGCGGCTGTTATTACTTAGCCACAAGCCCCTCTAGAATAGCAGATAATTGGCGAAATGTAGGTTTAATATATTATACACCTCTGCTTTATCCTTTGGAGAATACAAGCATGATAATGTAATGTAACTAATATATAAACGTATTTCTAAACAGAACTACCTACGTTTGAGAGATAATTTGGTTGTTACCCTGTTTCTACAAAATTCAGAGAAAACAGTGTTGTATCTAAACTACTGTGTCACCTTAATTGTCAAAGTGAATTCAAAAGTAAAGACACGTGTCCGATGGTTTACTGAATCCTTTAAACATACAAAACTTTCTGTTTTAAGTACATAATTCATTCGAAGCGGAAAGTTGTTTGTTAGTTGTTCACACAAAGGATTATTTATTGTTTACCGTCTGAAAGTAACTCACAACTATAATTATTAGGTACAAACAAAAACACGAACGTGTCACTAGTTCTTATAAGGAAAATTAGACGTTAATGGATAACTAGACCTGTAGAAAGTGCTATTTTGGCACTAGTTCTTGTCTAAACTAGTCTTTTAAACCTTCGTCCTTGCTATATATTTAAAACTAGTTTTTGCCTGTGGCTTCGCCCGCATGGAGGTCGGAAATTATACCACAGGAACGTACTACCGGGGTAAAAATATCCTATCCTATGTGTTAAACCAGGTCATAAACTATCTGTGTACTAAATTTCATCCAAATCCGTTTAATCGTTTTTGCGTGATTGAGTAATAAATAATAGGGGTTAAAATATGAAATTACCGTTTCATTGTAATAGGTACTTGGAATGGACTCGGAATGGACATAGAACCTTTATGGCTTGATATTTTTGAGTGAAACTTTTTTCACATGGTACCTATGAAGTTCTTCTTTTAAAAAATGTGCAACTTTCGATTATCGACTTTCAGTTGTTTTTGTTTTATTCAGCTTAGACAAGAAAGATGGATACTTCGAAAATTCGAGTTAATTTTGAATACGAGTTCCGACGCGGAACTAACGCGGCAGAAACAGCTCGCAATATCAATGTTGCGCTTGGAGAGGTGACTGCTAATGAACGCACCGCGCTATTTTGGTTTAAACGATTTCGTGATGGAAAGCAAAGCTTACCAATAAAAAGGTAATGGTAACCGTTTGGTGGTCCCAGCATGGTGTTATTCACTATAGCTTTCTCCGATCTGGTCAAGCAATAACGGTAGATGTCTACTGTGCCGAACTCCGAACAATGATAGCAAAACTAGCAGTAAAACAGCCCCGACTCATGAATCGATGTTCACCATTATTGCTCTATGATAACGCGAGACCTCATACAGCAAGAGAAACCGTTTTAATTCTACAGGAACTGCAATTAGAAACCATTCTTCACCCTCCGTATTCGCCAGACCTTGCTCCAACGGACTAGCATTTTTTTCGTGATTTGACAATTTTCTACGCGATAAAAAGTTTTCTTCTCAGGAGGCAGTACAAAATGCTTTCACACAGTTTGTCGAATCTAGATCACGAGAGTTCTATCGCAAAGGCCAAAATGACCTTCCTATTAGATGGCAGCAATGTATAGATAATTTTGGTAATTATTTTGATTAAATAAATATGTTAAATTAAAAAAAAACGAATTTCAATTTTTCAGTACAAATCGGCAATTTCATACATTAACCCCTAATATTTAAACAGATACAAACTTTCATATTTATTAGGATTTCAACAAGACTGAAGCCTAACTTTGAATGTCAAGCAAGCGGACATCGCCACTCTTTTTCAATAAATTAATGAATTTTGGCCTCAAAGTTCAATTCTCAGGTCGAAATACAAATTGAAATCATGCTTTTTGTTGTGTGTTGAGCTACTTTGTTACAGGAACTTCACTTTGTGCTGCCGAAAACAGGTTTCACGTACAAATGTAATCAACATACCTATGTATGTAGGTATGTTGATTAGTCTGTAACTAGTGATGTCGTACTTTTGTAAATTTTAATTATGATTAATGTTGTTCTCAAGTAAGTGACATGTTATGTTTTTATTGAGAATAAAGTTTCTTTAAACCTATTATGTTATATATATATTAAATGCATCATGAAATGTTTCGTGTAAAACAAACATGTTGCTGAAACAATGTTGTGCAACATTTGTTTGCCATGAATAGGTACGTGGTTTTAAAGTTTCATTGTACTAATACTATTAGGAAACAATTGGGAATATCACGTCACACCTATGGGAATATAGGTGTTACGTCATACTTCTAATGAATTGCGCTTCAAATGAATACTTGATGAAATACCTACACGGTTTCATATGCGTGGAATCAGTGATCCGACGTCGAGTACCACTGGCACTGGCTTTGAAATACGGTAGGTCGGAATTGTATTTAGCTTCCACAGTCGATCAATCAAAATATGATACGTCATGCGACTCCCGAGTGTCGGCAGTCCACTACATCAAAGCACCTAGGTACTTATCTATCGATTACACTTACACCTAATTATTCATTACCAGTATAGTTCAATTGCTGTATTATAAGCTTTACATATATGTACAGCAATAGAGTTTGGAGTATTCATTAAAACCAGCTTTTTATTAGACACGTTTTATTTTTTATTTTAGAACAATGTTTTACGAATTGCGGTCAGCGACCTCGGCCAGACAACCTTCTTGTTCTAACTGGCCTATGTTATCTATTTTTACCAGTGTATAAATATTTATAAAAAGAGTCTCGGGACGGGAAGGTTTCTACATTCTCTTTCACGAGAAACAAACAATGTCATGGTGGGAAATGAAACACTTGAATCGACAGAACTTCCGTATCTACTTTTTAAGTTTTTTCTTTAAGTATTTACTTATTTTAAGTTTTACATATTTCAGTACAAAGGTAAAGTATGTACCTGATACGTTTAAAGTACATATAAAGTTCTTCTTTATCAATATAAGAGGAAAAGTCTTTTGAAAAAATGTCGAGAGGCGTCCCCCTCCCCCGTCTTTTTTACTCTGAGGAGTAATTACCGTATTTTTAAGATAAGTCTTTATTTGCCTTAAACATATTATAAATTTGTTACTAGTTTTGATATTTGCACATGTTTGGCTATACAAATTTGTATCAATTGCATGCAAAACAATTAATACAAGTGTTAAAGGTGAACTATACAATATCGCAGATTCATTGGTAATACGATAATAGTCATTCAAATCACACACATTTTCATTAATACCTGTATAGATATTAATGGAAATGTGTGTGATAAATATTTAATATATTCAAGTCAAAGAAATCTTGAATGTCATAAAAGTTGTGTCGTTTCAGCCATTTATATAGTTACTTTTTAAATGAGTTAGTATTATTTAATCATTTTAGTTCTTTTGGTATTTTATTGTAGGTATACGTATAAACATCACAAGATAGCTTTTAGCATACTTGGCCGATTTAGGATTATCCTTTAATACAAGTCTGTGTGGAACCCTTGTTGGTCGAGAGATTACTTCACACGCTTTTTTGAGTGAAGAAAGTGGTAATAACGTTTACGTAAGGACGTTTACGTAAGAAATTTTACGTAAGAACTTTTACGTAAGAACGTTTACGTAAGAACATTTACATTCTAATCTCAGTCTCAATCTGTCAAAAATACAGTCTGCTCAAGTTATTTTACCTTTGACAGCAGCAATCCAACATTAACCTTATTTGTTACAAGAACAAAGATTACTTTGATTTTGACAGTGACGCAAAATCAGAGGTAAAATAACTGTGAACAGACTGTACCTCTTTACCTAAATTTTTGACATTGATTGTCGCTGAGATGAAATTGCGACTATGGTCCGACTTTTAATTAGCTGCAGTAAATAATAATGACACTTAATAAAAAGTAATAACACTTCTTACTGTCATTTCGTTAAAAAATGTTGCCACACTATTTCTACTTCTTTTTTTTTTTTTTTCTGGGTGGGAAATCATCAAATGACTCCTCCCGCTCTGGGCGGAGCAGAAGGGAGTGTCAGACTTTTACTGACTAAAACCCACCCGTGTTCCTTCAGTTGCCTGTGCCAGGGGCCACGGTATCTCTTTCGAACAACCCGCAGCCCCGGCGGCATCGGCCCTAGCGGACCCCGTCAGTTCGTGCTGACAGCTCTTTGAGGCGCGCGTGGAACACAACGCGCCGTCGACCCGGGCCTGGTCCTTACCGGGCGGCGAGCTGCCCATAGCTCGCCGCCCGCAAGCCCGCGCCTACGGTGGCCGGGAGTCGGCTGTTGACTCCCGTCCAGGGCGTCTCCTGCGGCGGCTAGGCGCGCGAGGGTGCAGCGATTGCCTCTCCCTCACGCGCTCCGCCTCCTCCTTCGCGAGCATTACTGCTTCGCAGAAGGACACTATTTCTACTTGTGATGTGATTAAAACGCAATGAAACATCGTTTTAATTTAGATATTCGAAATTTATCAATGTTGATTTAGCCGTTAACAATCAAATATTATTTGTATTGATCGGATAAAAATATATGATGTAGTTTTAAATCAGCGTAAATACATCTATTATAGATAGTTTTGTTTCAATTTTTACACTAAAACTCCTACTATTATCGATATAAGAAATATATTTTTTAAATAAATTAAAGTTTTCATTAGGAATAACGTGTACTATACAGGGTTATTTGCAAAACACCACAAACCTCAAAATTAGAATATTTAAAATAAATGTTTGTGATTAGAATTAATGCTTTTTATAAATCCAATCTGATCACTATCAGTGATGTGATGACAAAACAATAATTAGGAATTGCTCAATGTTTTTGTTGTAAACTTGTATTATCCAGAATTGCATCATAAATATAATTCTCTCATAATATTATCTTTTTTATAAAATCAATATAACATGGATCAATTTTGAACTTGAGTGTTACTTGAATGAATCGATTCTTTAGTCACATCACTATTAAAAGGGGAATGCCCGTCGACCAATAGACACTTCGGCCCTGGGTGCAGACATATTAAAGCATAAGGAAATGATAATATGCAATTTAAGGAATTAAATGGTAAAGGAATTGGTTTAACAAAAAGACCGGATTGTTAAGATACACAATGGTTTTTATTTTCACAAATACAGTTTTTTAACAATCATTTTGCTGTAATACATTATTAAGTTTTGATTCGATCTGTAAGGTATTTTATCATCTTATACATCATTTGTATCATATATAATCAGTATATCATCCAGGAATTGTTCAGGAGGGAAAATATTAGTCTGATGCCGTTCCCAACCCAAATACCGACCAAATGTAAATAAAATATTTATTTATTTATTTCATACTATAAGCACAAGTAAAAAAATACTACACAAAGACAGACTTAATGCCCTAAATTAATAATTATATGAATTAATAATTAAGAACTGAGGAACTATGTAGTAGTCCAAAAACAATGAAAAACGACTGTCTCATTTCTCGTAGTTGATGAATTAAAAAATGGGCAGTCAACCTCGCAACTACCTGGTGTTGGCTAGCTAATCTTATCACCATGGTATAAATAAGCTATTATGTTTGTCATAACTTGTGCAGATGTGAAAAAATAAAATAAGTTTTCGGGTTATTAAGCAAACAGACTAAAAAGAATGTATCACTATCAGAAATCGGCACCCCACTTACATAAATTAAAAACTATTGAACGCTCTGATGGGCAATCGCATTCCTTATGAGTTCCTCACGTGGAGAATCGGACTTGATCGTGTGTGATCTGAAAAGTGACCTGCCACAGCTGAGACACACATGTCCATGACCAGAAATCGGTGCATTTTGCTGTTCACTAGTTGGATGTCGTATTTGATTTCAGGCTGCAGTCCAACACAAGTGGCACACTATACTGTCACTCGAAACTTGTACCTAATAGAGAAGTCATATTAATTACATATTGATATTAATTCAAGTCAACTCAATTAAAAAGCATTTCTTAGTGGGAGACATGTCAGTGATACATAGTTAAGAACATGGAATCACTATTTACCTGCTGTGGTCGAACCCATTGTTGTATAAGATTTCGCACTTCTGCAATTTTCAACAAATGTCTTAATAGTCTAATGTCTTAATAGCAACAAATGTCTTAATAGTAATTGTCTTAGTATTCTTCGTAATTTCGTGACATTTAAACCATAAATTGACACGGCGTAAAAGTCCTCTCGAATGAGTTACTGAGGGCTGGGAAGAAGCCCTGGACGGGAGTCAACAGCCGACTCCCGGCCACCGTAGGCGCGGGCTTGCGGGCGGCGAGCTATGGGCAGCTCGCCGCCCGGTAAGGACCAGGCCCGGGTCGACGGCGCGTTGTGTTCCACGCGCGCCTCAAAGAGCTGTCAGCACGAACTGACGGGGTCCGCTAGGACCGATGCCGCCGGGGCTGCGGGTTGTTCGAAAGAGATACCGTGGCCTCTGGCACAGGCAACTGAAGGAACACGGGTTGGTTTTAGTCAGTAAAAGTCTGACACTCCCTTCTGCTCCGCCCAGAGCGGGAGGAGTCATTTGATGATTTCCCACCCAGAAAAAAAAAAAAAAAAAGGGCTGGGAAGAACTCTGGACGGTGTGAAAGCTGGGGTCATCAATATCAGTGGATATCGAGTCCAGGTTTGTGCAGGGTTTAGCGTGAGAAGCGGGAGCGGGCTCCATGTTCAGGCCGTGGTCAGTAGGGTAAGAAGAATTGTCGGAGTCTATTTATAAAGCTTAACCGTTGCTTAGATAACAAATCCGCAAGATAACAAACAAAATAATACAAATGCAAACGAATTGGACTTGTGATTATTTAGCTATGACAGACAGCCGTGCCGCCTAGCTGTCATAAGAAATGTCAGATTCGATGTTGCCGCTTAACACACATAAAATTGACAAATCGATATTGATTTTTTACTCGATTTATAATTCAACATGAATTTATTAACATACGAATTAATTAAAGCGCCTCAAAGATTATTTTTTGTTTCTTTTAGTTTTGTAATTTGTATTTTTAAGAACAGATAAGAATGACAGTTAAATTGTGCAGTACGTTTTTCTTATGATCTAAAGAATTCATGGTAAATCAACTAGCAATTCGCTTGTTTTGTCTTCTCTTCTTAATACTTCTCGAAAAATGAATTGCTATTTTAATAATTACATCATGAAAATCGAAAGAAAAAAAGAGAATCGATTATATTTTGAACGGAATTCGTAATTGGCAACGCTTTTTATTTTATCCACAAACCAATGATTTACGGACATGCCTACAATTTCATTTTTATCTTTTTAGTACTTTTTTTTGCATAAATGTTGCAATCTTGTTTGAATAAATGAATACTGCGATTAATAAACATAAAACAAGATGCCTTTTATTTTAACAAAAGCAAATTGTTGGGCGTTTCATGGCCAAAATCGGGCATTTCCCTTTCGTCAAAAAGTGGTAACACATAAGCTGCCATTTTACTGCAGCTAATTAAAAGTCCGACCATAGATTTTAAGCGTTTTTAATTACGGGAATTGGCCTTCTATTCATTCAAAAATTACTTAAAGGGAAAGCACCAGGGTAGCACGCGAAATTCAAATTTTATTACGTTTTATTTGCAAGTCAGTGTCAGGTTGTATGATGAACAAAATATGATTCGCGATAAGTAGTAACAAGTATGTATTTACAAAATTATAATCATTAAATTCATCAATGCAACTCTCTAAGTTCGTGTAATTCTATTTGATTGATATTTGCAATTTGCAGGTCATTGATATTGTACGGAAATAGTCATTCAATAGGATTATATAAACTTAAAGAGTTGTCTTCATGAATTTAAACATTATAATTCGATAAATACATACTTGTTACAGTCGCGAATCATATTTTGTTCAACATACAACCTGACACTGACATGCAAATTGCAATAAAACGTAATAAAATTTGAATTTCACGGTGCTTCTAGCTCTCAATTTAGCAATAAAAACTCATATTACTTAATTCTAATTCGGGTATCGGTAAATAGGTGATTTCTATTCAGATGTTGTTGCAGGTCGCGGTCAATTTGCGTAACGAATTCACTAGTTAGGCAGTGCGCGTAGTTAATTCAATATAAGCGATCGTTAATTGTTCGTGCTTTCCAATGTAGTGAACTGTCAATGAAAATTGAAAATTGCTGAAGAAAATTGCAATATTATATTTAACATTTGACAAATGATAAATGAATAAAAATATTATTTATTGTTGTTGTAGACGGCTAACAAATAAAGACGGTCAAAATTTTGTAGTAGGTAGTAGTAGCCGTGCCTCGGAAAGCACGTTAAACCGTTGATCCCGGCTGTCATTCACGGATCTTTGCCAGTCGTTACTGGTAGTCAAAAGCCCGAAAGCCTGACAACCAGTCTTACCAAGGGGTATCGTATTACCCAGTAACTGGGTTGTGGAGGTCAGGTAGGCAGTGTAAAATACTGGTACCTATTCAGCTGCATCCGGTTAGACTGGAAGCCGACTCCAACATATTTGGGAAAAGACTAGGCAGATGATGTAGTAGTAGTCCTCCATACCGAATTTCAGCCAAAAGCATTTTTTTTTTTTTTATATTTTCCTTCGGCCCGACTGATATTATAGTACACAAGTGTGCACGCGGACACAGGTTAACTAACTCTTCCTCCGTACTGTCATAGTCGGATGGGATGGCGATCCGACACGACCAGAGATAGATCAGGCGCAGGACCAACGGCTTAACGTGCTTTCCAAGGCACGTAGGTATCACTCCGACAACTTTCAAACTTCGGGCTGGTACTAGGCAATTCACAATAGAAAATTTAATAAAGTATCTCTACTATATTACAGTTATGTTGGTAATTTAAAAATAATTTAAATTCTGTCCTATTTAAAATTATTATTCAGTTTTATAAATGTCATTAATTGTATCTTTTAAACTTATTCGTAAATGTTACTCGAAAAGCCTAGCTTTCGAATTTCACAAACTAAAATAAAATTCCAACAAAATTCTTTATTTCATTTCAGTTTAAGAGCTTCAAAACCAAAATATTTACGTTGCAATGGAGCATAACACAGTCCAAAATGAACGGGCATTCCGTTCGTCCGAGGTATATTCATGCTAATGAATTTACCTGCCATATCGTGCGACAATCCGCCACCGAATGGTTCGCCGATGCATGTCTGATACAAATATGAAACTGAGAAATGTTTGAACTGTCAATACAACATCGGCTCATGATATGTTCAGATGCATGCCTGAAGGTGTACAGCAAACAAAAGAGTCAGATATACAGGTATAAATATTCATCTATCCACTACATTGTCAATTTTACTTTGTTTACGTGTGCGTGGTCACTTTTTTTGGAAACAGTAACAAAAACATTCAGACTAAGTTCTTCTGGTTAGTATATACACGACTTAGAAACTAGGGTTAATAACGTACTTTGTAACTTATAGTACATAAAAGATATAAAAGAATTGACTACAGCACTCATTGACACTGGCGCAGTACCCAGCAACAGTATACTTAGTTGTTGGTTACTGCGTCAGTACTAATTTATTCTGTGGCTTTTGTAACAAGCAGTAATTGCAAGTTAACTGCCTGTACACTCAGCTTTGTTTGACGGTACCTACATTCCGCACACGCAACATCGACAAATATTACATCATCGTCGGTTGGTTCCGTTACTCCAAGTCCTTTATTGTTTCCTGATCATTTGTTTGGAAGAGCTGCCGGGTTCAGCAGCTAATAATTACTCAGTTCAATTCAATCTCGGTCCCGAACAATGGTCCCTGATTTTAGTTTGTGGGACCCAAGTTATCAGTTCGCTCTACAGTAAGTAAAAAGAACATAGGTATATTGTTTTATTAGACGCGTTTTTTTTTAACACGTGATTTGTAATTGATGTCTGTTATTGGCTGATTTTACGTACAGATAAAGAAATTCAGATGCCATCAAAATCGTTAAATCAAATTGCTTCTGAAGCAGGGGCGTAGCTACCGCTGTATCAGCCGTATCAACGATACGGGGCCCCTGAGTTACAGGGACCCCCGACGTGACGTGTATAAGCAAAATTTTTTAAAATAATATCCAGAACCTAAAATTCTTGTTGATAAATGATATTTATTTCTGTAAATTGGTTCAAAAATATGTTTAAAAAGGGGGTGAGTACCGAGATGACGACAAATAGAGAAGTATGGAAGAAAACTGTGTCTGCGTCATTGTGTGTGCTCGCAAGCGCTACTGCTGAGCATGAGGTCCTAGGTTCGATTCCCGGGTCGGATAAAGTGTTATTGGGTCTCGGCTTCCAATCTAACCGGATGCAGCTGAATGCCAGTATTTTACCTCCGGAGCGACTGGCTATCTGACCGCCACAACCCAGTTACTGGGTAATACGATGTCCTTTGGTAATACTGGGTGTCAGACTTTCGGGCTTCTGACGACCCGTAACGACTGTCAAAGATCCACGAATGACAGCCGGGACCAACGGCTTAACGTGCTTTCCGAGGCACGGAGGGGCCTTGGTATGTTAAGATGGTCACCCATCCACGGACCTACCGCTTCAAGCGTAGCTTAACCTTCAATCGACTCGTGCGGCTGCTATTACTTAGCCACGAGTGTTCTTGTAAATACATTAGATGAAGTAAGTACCTAGATGCTCGACATTCAATATTATTCCGTGCAAATTACACCATTAAATTTTGGGGTGCTGGCAGAAAAGAGGACAAGTCGAAATGAAGTCAGTGCGTCCAATTGGTTAGCATATTTTAATAGCGTCTGGCATCGAGCCACTGTCGACGACACGCCTTAATGTTTTCCTGTTTCCCCCTAATGTGCCTACTTAACGAACTAAACTTTCTTATCGAACAAACCGACAACTCTCTGCCGAGTTTCAAAGTTTATAAAATATCTATGACCTTTTGTTACGTCGCCGACGTTCACGAGAAAATGCAGCGAAAGAACTAAGTCAAATGATTAAACTTAAACTCTAGCGATACAGTAAGATTACCTATGTCAGACTGTTTCTAATATAAAGTAAGGAACCTACTTTATATTAGAAGTTAAAGCAAGTTTTATAGAGCTATATGTACCATTTTTTTTCTGAAAGTATATGCCCGTAGACTCCGGGTCTAAAAAACGAAATTGGACAAAGGACTACAACTTACTTTTTAGGCACGTCACCCGAAGCGATTAACAAAATATATTTGAATAGTTTTTATATCTAGCTCTGCTTTAATCACCGACAGTTTTCTTCTACATTTTTTCACCGCCGATATAAAACCCAAAATTCGTTCATTCATTATGAACGTGGAGATTTAAAGGCATTTCGCATAATAAAACCCTCTACTTATACCATCGACCGACCTCCATCTATACAATAAGACAGCTTGATGGATGTGATCACGATGTTTTCTTAAATTCCACCGAACCTAACGACCAAGGACGCAATTTTATTTATTAAAATGCTGTACGAATAAAAAAATTCACCAAAGGACCCACTTGGGACTAGACATATAGAAATTTTGATTGCTTATCTTAAATGATTGATGTGTTCACAAACAATGGTTTTTAATTGATGCAATACACACAGTAAACCACTTAGAATTAGAATTCATATTGAAAATCAATATTATTCTCTAACATTAGCATATTAATACGATGCAGTATGAAAACGAGACCGTTAATACTTTAATTGATAACGCAAATTATTTTCATAGAATGAGGTTCAACTATCACAGTACGATAAAATTATTATCATATTCGTGCAGGTAGGTACAGATGCTGGAGCGAATTTAGTATTTTTTTTTTTAATAATATTCGTAAGTCTAAGAAAATGTTTAGGCATACACGGCTCTTTTAGAAATGGTTAGTTTTTTAGGGTTCCGTAGTTCACGTCTCGGAACCCTTACAGTTTCGTCATGTCCGTCAGCCGTCCTCGGCTTACCTTCCAAACGGTTAGTGCTAGAAAGATGAAACTTTGCATGGATATGTGTATTTACCACGTCGACAAAGTGCTAAAATAAAATCACGAAAGATATTTTTTTTTGGGATACTTTCCCTAGACGTAAAGTGGAGATGTTTTTTTTTTCTCGCATCTAACCCATAGTGTGGGGTATCATTAGATAGCTATTTTAAAAACATTGAGAGGTTGCTGAGACGATTTTTTAATTTAGGTATCCGTTTGCGAGATATTCAACTATAAAGCGCATTTTTTTGTTAAAGCTAAACGGCTGGCTCGAAAAATCTAAAAAAGTTCGTGATGGTAGTCCATGTGCGAGCTTTGAGGGAAAACTGTAACGGCTTAGAAAACTTTGTTATTTCAGGAGTTATAGACGCCTAACTTGTAAAATCATAACAATTATGTATTGGACACGATTTTGTTTCAATTTCAATCCTCTAAAGAGGATAAATAAAATAAAAAAGTTTACAACGATAGTCGATAGATGCCGTTGTGCATTTATTCCAAATTTATGAATCGCGGTATGGTTTGGTTACAATACAGGCTATATAAGTAAAGTAGAATTTATTTAAAACATACAAGTTTCTGTAAGCGAGCGCCATCAATTTAGAGTTTACGTTTGAGAATACATTGAGATAAGCCATTTCTTGCACAGATTTCATTTTCAGTAACTTTTCATTTCATTCATATTCTTATAAAATATAATTTACTTTGCTTCTGTTCTTCATTCATATTCTTACATATTTTTAATTTTACTTTTATTCTTCATTCGTTTTCTTACATTATTTAATTTTATTCTTCATTCCATTCTTACTTATATTCTGATTAAATTGTATTTTATTTGTAAGATCGCCTCATGCTCACATGATGTTGTGGTTAGATGGAGCGGACAATAATTTCTTTAAAAAACCGTTTAATTCAATTAATTTATTCATAGTAATAAATACTAACCAAACACTTCAGACACTCTTCTAAATCCACGTGCCATTAGGGGTGACTACGGAACCCTATTCTATGCGTGGCCTGACACGCACTTGGCCGGCTTTTTGTATGAAAAATTTGTGGATTTTTTAAAATATTATTCGTAGGTCAAATAATATATATTCAAAGTGGCGGACTGCATACATTTCTCTATCAGATGTGTTTAGATTCTTTTGTTCAGTTTATATATCTAAAGCTGAGAAACACTAAACAGGTTTCTTTCTGTAAACAGTTCATTAGAAAATCCTTTGTTATCCTGTACGTGCATTCTACTGTCGCAGCGTTTTAAAGTAATTGAGTGCAAACAGCAACGTTTACGCAAAATGAATTAGCAAAAGTTTTATGCAGTTTTACGTGCATAAAACAAACAAATTACGAGTGTGTCCGATGCTTATTATGGCTACATTGTGCCAGGCAATTTTCTGAGCGACTTATATCACCGAGTTACGAGTGTGTTATTCGGTAATATATGGATTTCATTTGGTTAAAAGCTTTATACATTTGCCGTTCCAAACGCATTTTCAGCGGTGATGGCGCCATCATTAAAATTATTCTGTCACGACCAATAAAATTATCAATAAAATCCAGCTTCAATAAAGGCGATTAAAGCGACGAACGCTTTTAAAATATTAAAGTGAAATTAAATTTGTCTCTCTCATGTCGTCAGCACGAAGCGATTGGTATTGATACCCCCTAATATAACGACCCATCATTGATATTACTTTTTACTGAAACTTTGTTCATGTAAGATCTCGCTATTTTTATCTAGCAAGAAAACGTACCTGCCGTTCTAGCTGAAGATTCTGAGTGGATCTTATTTCTAGCTCTGCTGCGGGACTTCGTTACTATTTTATTATTTGTACATAGATAGGTAAAGTAAAAATCGTTTATTCCAACATTCAAACTTACCATATGGATCAATACAATATCGTTGGTCCCAAACTTGACTCAACCTGTATCTTAGGCACCATTACATCTAATAGGTAAAATTATCAAAATGTTGATTTTGATAATTTTACAAATTAAAGAAAAATTAAAGTTGAAATTGGCTACAGTTAAGCTAGTTAGACATAGTTATATTTCCTTCGTTCACCTACTTTACTTTGAACCAGCAATTCCTGGGTTTTGAGGAACGAAACTTTACCATTGTTAAATTGGCAACATGGCCAAACAACCAATGGGTTTTTTTTTTATTCCTACGTCGATGAGTAGGCGTTTATTTATACCTATTACTGTTACAATCAATAATTACAATTAGTTAATGATGCTATTCGTATTCGAGCTAATTTGATACCTGTGAATAAAATGACTTCGTCGTAAACACTTGAAATGTTCATACATTTCAAGTGTTTACCGAGGAAGTAATTATGATTACAGAAATTAAATATGATGAATCGAATTGAATCTTGGTATTAGGTACCTAGTAAGAATTAAAAAAATAGGCAAGCAATATAAAAATAGCGTCTAATGGCCGATTCCTATAATTTACGAACCGTTATTGGTTAACATTTACGAACCGTTTTGGTTAAAATTAAGTGTTTTGTATTTTTACTAATAATGAAGCAAATACCTCATAGCTTTGCATAGTACTTTGCAAACTAGATCAACCGCGCTTCAGATTGTCTAAAGTATAAACTTCTTTTATAAAACTCTCTCTTTTATACTGTGTAAAAAAATACCACTCGATATTCTTCAACTAAATGAGAATAAATTTAAAACATGCATTAAACGCACACTATGTAGACAAGCATATTATAAGTTGGACGAGTATATCGTAGATAAAAATGCTTGGCTTAATGCTCGTCCTGCTCCACGAGCACTTGGGCTCACTAGTTGATCACAATTTCAATATTTGGAAGAGATGCTTCCCCTTTTTTTATTTTTTTAGTGTTTCTGACATTACGAACTTAATGTTTATTTTATTCAATCAAGATTTAACTCTTAATACTTCAATATTAAATACCTCTTCGTGATTGGTAGTAATTTTTTTTTTTCATCTCTTAAATAAATTGCAAACTATAGTTTTGTATATAATTTAGAAGCATTTTTTTAATTTTGTAAATGTAAGAACAATGGATCCGTTTTTTAAGATATTTTGATATTGACTTGAAAGAGCATGGCAGTTGAGACTATGTCATGTCTCACTGGATGTGGAGCGTGTGTTCGATCATTCGGTTCCCTACAAAATGGTTGATCTGGGAGATGCTGATCCACGCGTCATGTTCGTGAACGGGCGCCGTTGGTTGAGACTGGTCATCTCTTAACTGCCAGGGCTTATTTTTAATTTTATATTTTAAATTGTTTCTTTTTTACATTGTTCTCACATATAGAAGCAATAAGATTAATGTACCCAGGATTTTGTAATAATATCTTGATTTAAAAGAGTGTGTCCTTGGAGTTTCTTGCCCGTTATTCTCCATAGAGATCTGCGTTTTGGAATGGACAACTAGCTTCAACTTTCTGACTAACTAACCGACTATTTAATTTTGACAATTCAAACGTGCCTGTAAATGGTTTAATTGAAATAAATGATTTGAGTTTGAGTTTGAGTAGACCCTTCCATGTGTAAGTAGCTATCAGTACCAGTATGGAAATAAAAAATGCTACTATTGCTAAGCAAAACGATTAGTTTTTGTTTAAGTATAAGAACCGAGAATAAGTGTAATTTTCGGAAGAACTAATTAATTTACGGTATCGACATTCAGTTTCATAGAGATTGGCCTGGTTAGGCCAGGCTAATTTGACAATTCATGGAACCACATCAGCTATGAAGCTAGCTGAGATTCAATACAGGCAGCTATTTACCCGCATAATTCGAAGCTAAAACTAATTTGAGAGGAAAGCCTTCCTGAAATGGAAGGAAATGTTTATTGGCATAATGAACTTGTTCTAAAATGTTTCTTTTCCTATTAGAATTTCATTTTGAACTCGACTCTTTGTTCGGAAACAAATAGGACGAAGAAAATGTTCTCTGTTTGCAATTGTACAAAATATTCGCCCCATATCACAGCCCTAATGTCGTTTTTGGTGAACTATGACTGTACGTGGTACGAATACACAGTGGACACTCTCCGAACGATTTGGGGACTGAATGGAAGCTTAGTGTTTTTGAGCTCGCCGTGACAGTGTTTTATTTTTAATTTATTAACACAGAACAAAACTATATTGACAATTACATTACCATTATAATGGACGCTGAATAATGATTTGTTACAAGTTTTGTGACATGAGTGTACTACTTTTTATATCTGACAATGTGTTATGGCAGTGACTAAGGCACCATAGATCAAATTGTATGGAAAAGAATTCACAAAATATAAATCATGAAGTTGTCGAGATACTAGAAGTTGTTTCAAAGCGATGCTTTCAATCTGTCAGATTTGTAGCAGTATTTCAATCGCTGAACTTTTTCAACAATACATCGAATGTATAACAATTTATTATCTGTTTTATAAAATGATTATGTTATTCTAATACGGTCTCTTTCAGAGTGTATCTTCATTAATAATTTTACTATAAATATTCAATAGGTGATCCAGAACTTCATCCAATATTCATGCACTTTTTGGCCACAGGGGATTTGAAGGCGAAAATAAACGTTATCCCCTTCTAGCTTTAAAGAGTGAGCTTTGCTTTTATTTGTTAAAAAGATTCAAGAACCTTTATTTTGTTTTTTTACATACATTTTGGTTGTTCGTGCAGGTAGGTACGTCAGTGGTATTAACTGCTTAAAGTTCAATATGTTGAGAAAGGCCAGTAATTAATAAAAGTAAATTATAGGTCTCCTTTGAAAGCAAGAACATTATGTTTAATAATATTCTTGCTAGATTAAAAGCGGTTTGGCTTCATGTCCGCCGACCTCCATGAGCGAATTCTTAATAATAATCGTTAACATTTATTCTGAATGAATAACAAAAATAATACACTAATTACTATTATCGAGCTTGAGATTTGAGCGTTTAAGCTAGGTTTAAAGATTTTACTTATATTGCGTTTAATTTCATTGTTCAAATTGAACAGACCATGAACAAATCGTTCAGGAATCTAAACAACGTGAAACATATTCAAAATTACTTCTACATACCCCCTGCGATGTCCCATAAAACTAATCAATGGAACCTTTGAGCATTTACACTTTACTTTTCCGTCGCCAGTCGGCGAAGTAGGTAATTTCGGCTCTTTGATAAACAACATCCGATTGCCTATTTAGTGGAACGCCGCAAAATTTCCATTTCCCACGTATAGGCTCATACATTATTAACATTTGTGATGGCACAGAGTAAGGAAAAAACAGGGCAGATATTAAATATGCCATTTAATATTTCTCTCTGATCTCTGAGCAACAATTTTGAGTGTGTCGCCCGCATGTGTGGCATGATTGACGCGTGCCACGCTGCGAAAACAAAAATGTCGAATATCGATGATAATTTTTGAACACAATACGATTGAATGTGGAAAAACGCTTATAAAGTAAATATGAAATAAATGCTCGGCGATATCTCACAAACACGATGTACCTCTACCTACTCGTATATAATCATACGAGTAGGTAGAGGTACATCGTGTTTTGTATCGACTTAGAAAGTTTTTATGTAAATAAGTACTCGAATCTCCGTTATAATGGATACAAACATTTCGACAAATATGTAGGTACTTTGACTTTCGGAAATGAGGATGAATAAATAATAATATATTTATAACATTATATTCGACGAGCTGATCGGTTTATATGAAAGGTGAAATTGCTTTTTCTGCAAAAGACATAAGTAACTTACTTAGTGGAAATTCGTTGAATTCTATATTTTTGTGATTGACTCAAGTCAAAAAGGAGAATACCGTCCAATATTGAGGGATATACAGCGCGGGCACCCTGCCTAACGAAAGGCCCGCTGTCACAACAAAACCTAGTGTATTTGGAGGAGAATTCAACGCTTTTCCTATATTGCGAACAATTCTTTTACGTTGATTCCCGAGAATTAGTATTTATTTGTCATAATATTTTGAAGTTAGGTTCGAGAAGAATGCCACGACACTCCGCGACTTGTAGCTCGATTTTGTCCTGTGCTGGTATTTAAACAATGAAAATCATTGATATTATTAACAAGAAATTACTTTTAATCATATTTAATGACATGTGTACCTACAATATTCTATAGGTAGTTTAATATAGACAGGTCCTGTCCTTCCCGCAACTTCAGGTCATCGGTCCACCTATGTGCAGCACTTCTTTGACTGAACGGTGATGATGACTATTATTTTAAAAAAGGTTGATCTATTTTATATTTATTTCTACTATTAAAATTATGTATATCATTTATTAAAAAGATGTGGTGATGTGTTCTGATAAATGAATTGGCGAGGTACCGTCATTATTTTTTTTTAACGCTCTGACTGCTCTCACTTAAAAAAAAGCAAAATAAAAATGGATTCAATGTCAGCAGCCCGAACCCACAGTAAAATGAAGAAAGAAAGAAGAAAGAAAATGCATTTATTTGCGGCAAACATGACGCATGAAAAAAGGACATACGCCAGAAACCACGCCTTCTCCGTGCTAGTGCTTGGGGACTTCAACGCCAAGAATTTGGCCTGGGGTTCCCGTTGCACGGATGTGCGGGGCAGGATGGTGGAGGACTGGGCTCTGGAAACAGGCCTGGTCGTCCTAAATCGGGGTTCTGTTCCTACGTGTGTGCGGATGCGGGGCGAGTCGGTGGTGGACATCTCGTTCGCCAGCCCCGCTCTGTCACAGCGTGTCATTGACTGGCGCGTCATGGAGGAGGTGGAGACCTACTCCGATCATCGGTATATCCGGTTTGAGGTCTCCACCCGGACCTCTAGCGCGCTGGTCCAACAGGCCCCGAGTGGTCCGCGGTGGGCGCTGAAGCAGCTGGACCGGGAGCTTCTCCTGGAAGCCTCGATCGTGCAGGCCTGGGTGTTTTCACCGGACAGGCCTGCTGATATTGACGATGAGGTGGAGTGGTTCCGGGAGGCCATGTCCGAGATCTGTGACGTGGTAATGCCCCGAGTCCGGCCAGGATGCGCCCGACGTCAGGTGTACTGGTGGTCGCAGGAGGTTGGGGCGCTACGCAAGGCGTGCGTCGACGCGACACCGGTACACCAGGCACCGCAGGCTTCGCATCCGCCCTCCGGATGCGGAAGCCACGGAGGTGGAGCTATACGAGGAGTACAGAGCGGTGAAGACCGCCCTCCAACAGGCTGTTCAGCGGGCCAAGGATATGGCCCGCGAGGAGATGCTGGAGACTCTGAACTACAGAATGGTGCGGAATAAACTCCGCACATGGGCCCCCCCGCTGACGCAGAGTCTCCGCCCACAGCTGGTGGAGGAGGTGGTGAGCGCTCTGTTCCCTTCACGGGGGGAGCATACTCCCCCGCCTATGGCTCCGCCACTTGCGGTGCCCGAAGCGGACCACGCGGACGACGACGACGACACCCCTGAAGTGACCGGGGTAGATCTGAGAGCGGCGGTAGGCAGGCTGAAGGCCAAAAATACAGCCCCGGGACCCGACGGCTTGCCGGGTAAAGCCTGGGTCCTGGCCTCGAGGGCTCTCGGGCCTCGACTGGAGGCGCTCTTAAGCGCATGCATGGAGAGAGGCCAGTTTCCACTCCGTTGGAAGACGGGGAAGCTGGTCCTCATTCAGAAGCCAGGGCGCCCTGCGGACTCTCCGTCCGCATACCGGCCCATAGTGCTGCTCGACGAGGTCGGCAAGCTCTTTGAGAGAGTGATTGCGGGCCGCCTCGTCGGGCACCTGGTGAGGACGGGGCCGGATCTTGCGGAGTGCCAGTTTGGCTTCCGCAAGGGGCGCTCGACGGTGGACGCCATCATGCGCATGAGAGCCCTCACGACGGGGGACGCGGTGTCCCGGGGTGGGGTGGTCGTGGCGGTGTCACTCGACATCGCCAACGCGTTCAACACCCTGCCCTGGAGCTGCATAGGGGAGGCACTCCGGTATCACCGGGTGCCGACTTACCTCCGTCGAATAGTCGGGGCGTATTTGACGGACAGAGCCGTCATCTACCCCGGTCGCGACGGGAACTGGAACCGGCGAGAGATGTCGTGCGGTGTCCCACAGGGATCGGTTCTGGGGCCGCTCCTGTGGGACATCGGTTACGACTGGGTGCTGCGGGCCGACCTCCCTGATGGCGTCAGCGTAGTTTGCTACGCTGACGACACGCTGGTCCTGGCGCAGGGGAGGTCGCATCAGGCGGCGGCCGACGCGATGACACGCGGGGTTGCGATAGTCGTGGAAAGGATCCGGCAGTTGGGTCTCGAGGTGGCTTTGCACAAGTCCGAGGCCATGTCCTTTCATGGGCCCCGGTACGGGCCACCTTCGGGATCCCAACTGATGGTAGGAGGGGTTCACATCGGCGTCGAGAAGACGATGAAATACCTGGGTCTCGTCCTCGACAGCCGGTGGAACTTCGTCGAGCATTTCCGACGTTTGGCCCCCAAACTGGAACGGGCCGGGGCTGCCTTAAAGCGGCTCCTGCCCAACCTTAGGGGGCCAAACGCCTCCTGCCGGAGGCTTTACGCGGGGGTCGTGCGGTCCATGGCCCTTTATGGGGCCCCGGTATGGGCGCGTTCACTGCGGCTTCGAGCCGCACACTACCTGAACGCGCCCCAAAAGGTGGTAGCCGTAAGGCTAACCCGGGGGTACCGCACGATCTCGCGCGAGGCAGCAAGCCTCCTTGCCGGACTGCCACCATGGGATCTGGAGGCGATAGTCCTCGCGTGCCTGTATGACTGGCGCGCGGAGGCACTACGTCGGGGGGAAACTCTGCACCCGCGGCAAATCGCTGCGGAGCGGACGGACCTCCGGCGCGGTCTCATGGTGGAATGGAAGGCGCGACTATCGCAACCCAGCGCAGGGCACGCCACGATAGCGGCGGTAAGACCCCTCTTTGAGGAGTGGCTAGAGAGGCGTCACGGCGCTCTCACCTACCGCCTGACGCAGGTCCTCTCCGGACACGGATGTTTCGGGAGGTTCCTGCACATAATCAGGCGGGAGGAGACGCCCGGGTGTCACCACTGCGAGGATCGCCCAGAGGACACGGTGGAGCATACGGTGGAGGTCTGCCCCGCTTGGGCAGAGCACCGCCGTGTCCTCGTAGAGGCGATCGGCAGCGGCGGCGACCTCTCGCGTCCGGCCCTGGTGCAAGCCATGGTCTGGGGCGAGAGGGAGTGGGAGGCGGTCACCTCCTTCTGCGAAGCAGTCATGCTAGCGAAGGAGGTGGCGGGATGGGCGAGGGAGAGATCCTCACGCCTCAGCCGCCGAGGGAGACGCTCCGGGCGTCGGGAGCCGCGTGACGACTCCCGGCCACCGTAGGCGCGGGCCTGCGGGCGGAGAGCAATGGGTAGCTCTCCGTCCGATCAGGACCAGGCCCGTGCCGGACGGCGCGTATATGTTCCACGTGCGCCTCAGAGAGATGTCAGCGTAGTTGACGGGGCCCGACAGGGCCGAAGCCTGCCGGGGTAGCGGGATCGTCCGAAAGGGTTACCGCTGCCCTGGTACATAAAGGGCTAAGGAAGGAACACGGGTGGGTTTTAGTCAGTAAGAGTCTGACACTCCCTTCTGCTCCACCCAGAGCGGGAGGAGTCATTTGATGATTTCCCATCCACAAAAAAAAAAAAAAAAAACACATAAAAAAAACAAGTTGGGGTAAACATGGGTCACATTCACGCAAAACGGCCATCGCTCAGCATAATAAACCCTATACGAGACAGAGCCCAAGCGCTGGTTTTCAGCGGCATCCGGCGTTGACGTGATGACGTTAACCAGTGCAGCATGCAATTATACATAAATAAATAAAAACAACAATCAAAACAAGAAAATAAAATAAACCATTCAACATATGATAAAAAAAAGTCCCCAAAAAAATGCCTTATGGAAATAGCTAAAATAGTCCAAACGCGCGGTTTCTACATCTGTTAACTGTCTTATCTTTCTAACAGCATAAGCGGCCGAGCTTAGCCGCCCCTCAAGACATGTTATATGAGGTCCTATTGTAATTTCTCGCCTAGTGTGATTCTTCGAAAAACCGTCTAATTAATAAATTCTAGTTTTTCTCTATTCACATTCGCTACTTTTAACATTAGATCTTTTTTCTCATTTAGTGCCAAATCGTTTATCGTAAACCAATCTTAGACCTGAAGAATAGAGTTAGTCACTGAGATGTTTACACAATAAATTATAAATAAAAAACCTTTTTAAAAAACAAGCTTTTATTTGAAAGCGCTAAAAAGAAAAAAAATAACTTTTAGCATATATAGTATAGTATACGAGTATAAAGGTAAAAGCTTGTTTTTTAAATGATAAATGATTTTATTTTGTAAGTAGGTTTGTACAAACACTTTTACACGTCAATCATATTTTAAAACTAGATGAGTTCGGCGTTTCCTATCTGACTAGTCTGAGAAGAAAGGCCGAAAAAAAACTCAGAGGTCACAGTCTCTTTTAAAGTCCAGACATAATCTTGGTCTGATCATATGAAGACCATGTAGAATAATGTCTGAGATGGTTTTTTGAAGAAAAAAATAAACAGTTTGAGAGGACCTGTCCAGTCAGTGCACGCATTTGGCAGAAATCGTGCAGCTCAACACAACACTTAAAGGGTTCGACTATTCGACGAACAATACCAAAGAAAGGACATTTGGGTAGGCCACATTAATTACTCAAACTGCCAGACCATGACAAAACTAACAGAACAGAGAGAAAAATAAAAAATAAAATGACCCACATAGTCTTCACATTCACAATAATTAAAATAATAGAATACTTTACAAAGTAAGCAAATGTCATAGTATATATCATCATAAAAAAAAACAACAACAAAACAAAAAAATAAAAATATTCAATTTTATTTTTTTGTTTTGTTTTTGTTTTTTTACCTATGTAAAAATTGGAAGCAGCTTAATCCCAAGCCTTTTTGTCCTCGATATAAGCCTTAACGGTATAAAAGACTTTCTGGCACAACTTACGTTTAATGAATGATTTGAATTTATTAAGGCTTAGATCTTGAACGGGGCTTGGAACTTTATTGTAGAAGCGTATACATTGGCATTTGAACGAGCCACCTATTTTCTGGAGCCTTGTTGTAGGTACAACAAATTTGTGTTTGTTCCTAGTATTTATATCATGGATATTTTAAATAATTTTATATTTTTATGGGCATATAAAAGATTTTCATAAATATACTGAGAAGGCACAGTCACAACATTAATTTCTTAAAATTTGTCTCTGAGCGAGTGTCTCGGACTTAATTTATAAATTGATCGAACAGTTCGCTTCTGCAAAACAAAGATAGTCTGAATATCAGCGGCATTTCCCCACAATAGAATACCGTACGACATTACACTATGAAAATAGCTAAAGTACACTAAACGGGCTGTCTCTATATCAGTTAAATTACGAATTTTTCTAACAGCGTATGCTGCGGAACTTAGCTTTTTTGATAATTTGTCTATATATGGACCCCACTGAAGCTTAGCATCCAAAGTTATGCCGAAGAATACTGTGCTGTCTTCAGGATTCAATTCTTCGCCCTTTATCAACACATTAGTTTTCACCTGTCTAACGTGAGGTAACGTAAACTTAATGCATTTGGCTTTTTCTCGTTTAGAAGTAAATTATTAACATTGAACCAGTGGACTACTTTAGAGATCGCGCTATTTACATCGTCAGTAACCTGCTGCTGACGTTTAAGTTTAAACAAAAGTGAAGTGTCATCTGCAAACAACACTATATTATGATTATCCTTTATGAGGTACAGCAAGTCATTAATATAAATAAGAAACAAGCAAGGACCAAGAATTGAGCCCTGTGGGACTCCCATTGTTACTATAGATCCGGGAAACCTTTTTCCATTAACATCAACGCTCTGAATCCTCTTACTCAAGTATGAAGTAAGAAGATCCGAGCAGCGTTCCGGATCCCGTAGTGGCGGAGTTTCCTGATTAAAGTTTCGTGAAGAACGCAATCAAATGCCTTGGACAAATCACAAAAGATGCCCAAAGCATCGCATTTGTCTTCCCATGCATTATAAATAGTCCCATAAGTTCAACACCGGCCTCAGTAGTTGAACGATCCCTTGTAAAACCGAACTGTTTGCTATGTAATAATTTGTGTTTATTAAAAAATCTTTACATTTGTTCTAAAATTAATTTCTCAAAAATTTTACTAAAGGTAGGTAGTACAGAAATAGTTCTATAATTTGTAGGGTCTGATGTACTACCCGATTTAAACAAAGGTATTATTTTACTATTTTTCATGAGGTCAGAAAACTTCCCACCTTCAATACAACTATTAAAGATAAGCGCTAGGGAAGTTGCTAAGTCTGTTATTGACACGGTAGCACCTACTACAGTGTCAATAACAGACTTAGCAACTTCTACAGAATTACCCCACAGATCTGCAGTCTTTTTTACATTTAAAGTGTGAAAGGTTTTAATTATATCTCTACAGGTAACATGTTCAAAATTAAATTTCGAATCGCAACCATTACCAGTTTCCATAAGCAAAGACCCAGCAACAGAAGGTGATGAGTTAGGGATTTAAAACGAGAGTAGTTAAAACGAGAATGTCTGAAAATAAATTTTCAAATGCCTCGGCGACTTGTGAGTCTGGTTTTATTATGTTGTCATTAATCGACAGGCTGTAGTCAGTATTTCGATTACTAGACTTTCCCATTTCACTATTAATAATATTCCAAGTCGTTTTAATTACATTACTGCTGTTTTTAATCTTTGAACCCAAATAACGTGACTTGGCCATATAACAAACTTTTTTAAATAATTTTGAATAATACCTAACATACAAATTAAATTCATCAGTGTTTACATAAGTCCTTTCATTGTACAGTTCATAAAACCGCGTTCTACTTTTATGAATACCGATGGTAGCCCAATCACTGAAACATGTGTTACTATTAACCGAGATAGTCTTGGGAACAAAGGTTGAATTAAATTGTTTACAGTATATATTAAAAAAATTATCATATAGATGATTAGGATCCGCATGAATTGACAAAACTGGTAATTTATCAGTGAGTTTACTTTTGAAAGCCTCCAAGCGACTTGCAGTTTTGGGGTTAACAGTGATATCTTTTTTAACCACTATTTTGTTTTGATTTTGAATAGTAATCCTTTGCCCGCGATGATCAGAATCTAGTAAATTTATAATTTCTTTCTGACTTGGTATAATATCTGTATAAATATTATCTAGGCATGTGGCACTAGTAGGGGTTATTCTTGTGGGCTCCAAAAATAGGTTTACAAGATTGTAGGACTGAAACAGACTTATAATTTTACTACAAGAACTTGAGTTTTCTAATAAATTGACATTAAAATCACCGTAAATGATAACGGACTTGTTTGAGTTACAAATCCTGTCTAACACTTCATCCATTACCTTTTCAAAGCAGTAAAGTAAGTTTAAAAAGGTTTTTTACTTTTAATTTATTTTTACTTTTTAGTTATCGTTGGACACGTTTCTCAGTATGTTCATTTCATACTCATATTGTAGGCAAGCATTAAAAACTTAGTCTGCCATATTGGATTTAGAGTGAAGTCACTTTATTTTTCGACTTATTCTCAGCAAGCCCTTTCATTTGATACCCATATTGTAGGAATGCATTAAAAATAATTAGTCCGCCATCTTGGGTGTTCCACCATGTTGGATTTAGAAGAACTTCACACAGCTAACCATGTGTGTCATCCAAAGTAAATGTATATGCAAAATTTCAGCTCAATCGGTAGAAGATATCTGCCTCAAAATTGAGTTTCAAGCTTTAGAAGTCCGCCATATTGGATTTAGAGTCACGTCACTTTATTTTTCGAGTTATTTTTTCTTACCATGTTTAGATATCTATAACCAGCGTGTCGTAAATATTTTACGACATATTATATCATTACGTTATCAAACAGCAAATAGGTACGTACTGATTTACTTTTTCATGTTTGATGTCTAGAATCACTAAGTATGCTTAATGTGTTTTTTTTTTTACGTAGGTACCAACTTTCGTAAATGTATTGAAATCTATGGAAATGGGGCTGGTACGACATGTCACTGGAAAATATCCATACAAAAGTACGTACATGTTTTCATGATGACAGAAACCCGGGAGTTTTTTCAACCAAAACAGATATCAGAGGGGCAATTCTCGTAATTTTAAGAACGTTCACAGTCTGAGGGGCAATTCTCGTAATTTTAAGAACGTTCACAGTGTGATCTCAGTCTCAATCTATCAAAAATACCTCTAATTTCCCTACATTTTGACAAGTTTTTGACATTTGTTTGTCGCAGAGATGAGATTGTGACTAGATTTTGAACATTTTAAATTACGAGAATTGGCCTTCTGATCTCAGTCTCAATCTGTCAAAAAATACATCTAATTTCCCTACATTTTGACATTTGTTGGTCGCTGAGATGAGACTGCGACTAAATTATGATCGTTTTAAATTACGAGAATTGACCTGCAGATTTAAAAAAATAAGAGTAATTTTATGAACATTTGGTTGTGACCCAATCCTCGCAAACTGGTACGGCCCAAGAACATTCTCCTTTTCAGGACACATTATTCAAAACAGTCTCATAGTAACAAACTTTATGTTAGTAAGTTAATTTCTATGGAAACTACTTTCATAATTGTATCACATGAAGCTTAGTTCTAGCCGCGGGCGCCCACGCCTGTGCCAAAGTTTCCAACAGAATTTTTTTAATTAGTCACGCACGAATGGCCAGTGCTAATTCCAGTCGCGTAACAGAGGAAAATGGACAGTAACGTCTTTGTCAAAACCCGGAAGAAGAATGAACAAAACCCACAGGGACGTAGTACCTATCTACAATTCGTCGGTAGGTACAGGTATATACTAGAAAACATTTAAAGCCACACCTTACAATTCGATTGAGAATTTGCCTATGTACTCAAATTGCCAATCCAATTGTTTTATGTGCAGAGCAATCTGTTGACAATAAATCCGAAGTAAAAGGTCATTGGATCAACTCGATTGCCGATCAAATTGTATGGTGTGGAATAGACTTATTACAACCTTTATGTAAAACTATTCACAGAACAAATAGGTAGGTTCGATCTCAAGTTCACATAATACAAATAATACATATTCCTACAAAGATAGATACGTACTTTTGTTTTGTATGCCAGTGTAGTATAAGAATATGAACTCTCTTACTCAAGCATGCGCAGGTCCCTAGGTGATTTACATTGTTTATTTGGGGAACCCTTGTATTTTGTACTATTTTGTTAAGACGTACTACATACGTAAATAAGAAAAAACGCTGGTGAACTTGAATTTTAATAGTCCCAGAGAGCCTCAGAAGCTTGTTGTTTCTCATCAAATAAGAATATAACTATTTGAGAGAAAAGAGACAAATTTAAATAAACTAACTTGTCTAAATACGATGATCTCTTTGTCTTACGACGGGTAAAAACAAAAAGGATCGCGGTTTTATAAAAGTAGTTGGGGAATTCACATCTCTCTTCAGAAAAATCAGTAAATTTTGGTATTACTTTTTCAATACAAATGTATTATTTATTTTATTACTCCATCCGTTTTTATGTACTCCTTATAACTATATAAAAAATATAACCTGTAGGTAGGAAAAAGCAGGAGAAGACAAAAAGAACGATGGATGGATTGTGTGAAAGACGATATGGCTAGAAAGGGAGGGACTACCGAGATAACGACTAATAGAGAAGTATGGAAGAAAAAGACATGTTGCGGCGACCACAAATAATTTGGGATAAGGTCAGGAAGGGATGATGATAAAGGTAAAACTAATATCAATAAATAACTTGAAAGAAATTTCAACAATATCAATGATTACTTATTAAAAATAAACGTTGATAACCAGTTATCAAACAAGCCAATAAAACACTTTATGTGCGATCACGAACGATCTCAGAAATAAAAACACATACCTATTTCTGTAAATTCTCTTTCAAGTTAGCGCAGATAATTTGAAAAGTATCTACAGGAGTACATAATGCATAGCTCTGCAGACCTGCAAATCCAATTTCCATTCAGGGTGCCGCGGAATCGAATCTAGACGCCGATTGCGGCCAGGTAAAAGCGAGTTAAATCGGATTTTCACTTTGGCTACATTCTTCCTTGCTAGATAAACTATAAATCCGACCAATTTAGACTTGACCTAATAACGACGCTAATGCCGCTTTTTTTGTTCGTTTCTACTAAACGGACTCTTCTTCTCTTCTCTAAAAAAAATTTTACTCGTTCGTAATCCGTTTTTAGCAGGCAAGTATAAATATTCATATATTATGCGACCTTAGGTACAGTAAGGGTCAAAACTGGAGTGACAGTGTCACGAAGCAATAGATTGACACTTCTGTTTAACTTACGACCTTCTCCTAATGAGTAATTTCTATACTATAGACACACACTCTCACATTCGTTTGCCACTGATTGTAGTATATAAATTCAATCATTAGGTTATATGGCATGATAGTTTAGCGGTTATCATACGTCGGTAAGCACGTTCATGCGTAGCGAGCCGTGGATTCGAATCTCACGCACGTTTATAATTTTTTAAAATATTTTTATAATTACCTACTCGAATAATCACGCTATTGAATATAGTTTCGTACCATGTTCACCTTGTTCACATAATTCGTTAAACTTTATGATTATACCCACAGAAATCTAAATAAATAATAAGGTAGACAGATGCAGTTAACTTACGACTCATTCACCGCGACTAAATAGAACGTTATTTGTTTTTGGTTGGTTGTTATTGTAGATTAGTGACGTGTGTTTAATCTATTAGCGGTGTTATAGTTCATTTTGAAATGCAAGGAAAATTGAATATTGAGTTGAAAGCAGATATTATCGCGCTGCGTAAAAGTGGACTTAATATTATATCACAAATATCTGATGAAACCGGAGTGAGTGTGAGTATTATGATTTAATTATTTTATAATTTTTTTTTTCTAATTAAAGTATAGCTGCTGATCCTTTTAGTCATTTTTTTAAACGTTTTATATTTATCATAAAGCCTACATAGAAGAAAAAAAATTTAATGATGAATATAAAATATAACATCATGATGAGCCGCTCTGCAGGTTGGTACGGAATAAACTTATTAATACGTCCACCAATGCTGCTGAGCGTGCCCGCCTGCTGGCTCTGGGTGAATGGGAGTCGGGCCTCTGGCTTCAGGCGCTACCGTCACCCAATATAGGCACTATGCTGGGTGACACCACATTCCGGATCGCTACATGTTTGCGTCTGGGCGCTCCTTGCGGAGCTCCACATCGCTGTCAGTGCGGTGAAGCAGTCGATTGCCTCGGACACCATGGCCTATCCTGCAGCAAGAGCGCTGGACGGATGGCAAGGCACGCCAGCATTAACGACATCATCCGTCGGGCTCTTGTCTCCGCCGAGGTGCCAGCTGTTTTAGAACCCAATGCCTTGGCACGCGACGATGGAAAGAGGCCCGATGGAATGACCACAATGCCTTGAAAGTTGGGTAGGCCTTTGGTGTGGAATGCAACCTGTGTTGACACCCTCGCGCCATCCCATCTTCCTAGCACGGTGGGCTGTGCTGGGGCGGCTACTACAGGAGCAGAAAACCTCAAACGGCGCAAATATAACAACCTTATTGGGAGCTATAAGTTTGATCTTCAACTAGCTTCAACTTTCTGACTAACTGACCGACTATTTAATTTTGACAATTCAAAAGTGCCTGTAAATGGTTTAATTGAAATAAATGATTTGAGTTTGAGTTTGAGCCGTTTGGGGTTGAAACACTAGGGCCTTGGGGTCCGATCGAGTGCTCATCGAATTTTTCGGGACATCGCCAAGCGGTTGGTTGACACTTCACGTGACCAGAAGGCTGGCCTATTTTTAGCCCAAAGAATCAGCACTGCCATCCAACGTGGTAATGCTGTCAGCCTTTTTGGGGTACTTATCCCATTGACAGTGATGCGGACGAGTTTTTTGATGCCCAATGAGCTCCTGCCTTTTTCTATATTTTTTCGTATTAAATACTTGTATATAATTGTATATATTATATATTAGTGTTAGCTTGTAAAAATAATAAATAATGTGTATGTTAAAAATGAATAAAGTTACTGAATTTACAAAAAAAAAAACATAATTAAAATAATAATAAAATATGTAACATTTCTATTTTCAGAATAATTTTGTTTCAAATTGGTAATATTCGTATTTTGCTAGTAGCCTAACAGTGCTCTTTTTTTGTTTCTGAGAAATACCTACTGTGAGTCGGAGGGTCAAAAGATGGCCCCAGCTAGTCAGTGAATAATAAAACAAGTGGTTTCATACCAACGAGATATTTGGCCGAATTATTCGACACATCTTTACGAACCGTTCGCCGTGCAAACGAAAACCAGCTTTTTAAGCTGGTTTTCGTTTCGCCCATATTTGACTGAAAAACATAAACAAGAACGTTTACATTTTGCGATACAGCGATGGGAAGTACGGAATGAGAGATCTGATGAGCAGTTGAAGTTTCATTGCATGGAAATATGGGAACATTCAAGAGCAACAGTTAAGTAACAAAGTTATATGTTTCAATATTGTTGGATTCATGCACCAGCGTTTACTTGATAGCGTTGATAATAATGAGGGTTATACAAATAAAGTATTAAGTTATAAATTACAAATTGATTTTAGTAATATTAAAATAATATTGTGTCATATCCGTAATAAGGATTATTTTGAGGTTTAGTTTCAATCTTCATTTTGTAATAAAAATGAATACTTATGTAAGCTATAACCGCAATAAGTCCTAATAAATACGATTTGTTAACTTTGACGTTTGAGATAGGCAACTAAAGTTAAAACGAACGCACTGGCAGCAAAAAGTAGTACTACTGAGTAATTTAATTGTATTGTGACAAGGAGTTCACACTTTTTTTATTTACGTGGGTAGATTTGCTAGTTGTGATTTCTTAGAGTACCCACACACATTAGTAGTTAAAGCACAATATTATTATATTACTAAGATACAATATTTTAAGTCTAAGGGTCGTAGTTCACTGATTATTGCTTTACTTCCATAAATTGTTCTTTATGATAAAATAAACTGTTTTGACTAGAAGTTTATTTATTTCTGTTTTTTGTTTTTAGTTTATAAAATTACAACGAATAAACATTTTGAAATCACTTATAAAACATTATTATTTTAACCCCGTATTACAATAGCAATATAATAATGAAAATAAAATAATTATTACATTATGATTCTTGTTTATTAATCTATTAAAAACGAATAAAAAAATAACCGATAAAGATTATTGTTGGAAAAGAAAAATAAAAGTCCCAACTCGAGATTGGAACCCAGACCTATGCGTTCAATAATCCAATACGTAAGACTACCAGCTATCGGTACTTGATATAATAATTTCAATTTTAGCAATGGTATGGACCAACCAAGGTCGTACGTAATTACGTAGCCTGTGTGCAAAAGCGACGGTATATTGTTTTTTGTTTCGTTCGACGCCAGCCAGTGTGCGAATTATGAGGTGAGCGTGCTGTGTTGATACATCACTTTATGCACACAGACGTAGGTACGGCCTTTACCGCGTGTTCACAGCAATACAGTCCTTAAGGTGATACTGCATGAATGAACGCGACCGTAAGCCTCAAGGGTTCTAATCCTCCGAAACGATTATTTAATAAGCTTCAAAGAAGTTTCTCTCTTAAAAGGCCGTTCGTTAAATGAATCTGACTTTCTTTGTGGCAAGAAAAGGGAATCCCGAAAAAACTCTCGGCCATTCAGAACGGTTGGTTTACTCTGGGGAGCCAAAAAGTTACGCACGCCCCAAAATCTTCGAGTAGTCATGAAAAAAGCAGCTAAATTCGATTTATATGATTTCATGAAAATGGCTTATTCAATTTCAATGCACGTGAGGAGTTTTTGTCGTGAAAGTGTTCATCAATATACACATTTCAGGGTTTAGACAGATTGCATGGCGCTGAGGGTCGCATAAAGTTAGTTTGTATTATGCTTAATTAACAACGACAACGTAATAAAGGGATAATACCAAAATTGACTTTAGCGTACAAGCTAACTTTGTGCAGAATAAACGTGTTAACCTCGTCCTCTTATAATATTGAGCGACAACGTATTATAATATTCAGCGTGGTAATTTCTGTAGTTAGAATATATTTTCTGAAATGTGAACTTTGTCTAGTGAAACTAAGTAAAATTCAGATTTTCCATTGTCTTCACTCATGGATCAAGATACGCTTTACTTACGATTACTAAAACTTAAGCTACACGGACTTCTACAAGATCTCCGGAATGAAAACCGGGAAAGGTATTGGCAGCTAGATAAAAGCAGTGTTCTTTGGGTTATTATTTTTAGAAACTCCGACAATGTAGCTACCCAATTCTGGCACAAAACTTTAATTAAAATACCTAAAGTTTTAAAAAAATAAATTAATACGCCCTTTATTCTCTGTGTCCCTACCAGCTATTGAAATTGGGGAGCATCTTTTTTTAAGACCACTTCACATTCATTCTCATGCCAAAACAGAATTACAGGCATATCTGTTTACAAACAGGCTACTGGTACAGTCAAGCGTCTAACGACTCAATAATGTGTTCATTACAGTTCATTCTATATTTGGAGCACACAATTATTCGTACAAATGGCTCACTCAACCAGTACTGATTCTCATTTGATACAGCCGTTAGAGAATCAATAACCCATGAAATAAACGTTTGTGTTGCCGTATTGAACATTTTGAGGAGTCCCTAATGGAATCAGTGTGCTAGCAGTAACTTCATTAGTACTACATTTGCATCGACCACAATAACCAACATGTGTTTGGCGTAAATTACTAAATTATGGCCGACAAACTAACGATTCATATAAACCCTGTAAGTCAAAAACGGTAGAGCTTTCATTGCGTGCGCGCAGGCTCCCAGTTTTTAGAAATGGGTAAGTATAGATAATAAGATCAAAGTCTAACTGAAAACTCTACTTATTCAGATATACATTTATAATTCAGCACTAAAATTAGTGCCTTTCTTTTTCATACAAAAAACAAACCATAAAATCGAAACGCCCACTCTTTACCACTTGAACACTTAAAATCGCTCAATTCACAAAACAATAATTTCTCGGGAAAAAAATTGAAACGTAACCAAATCGCAAATTACAATCCCGTAACCAAATCTAAAATTACATTTCTCGAAACAATGTAAAATTACTTCATAACACTCTTTACTCCATCAATTTGAGTAAACACCGTCGCGTCAAGAATGACACGTGCCGACTTTGTGTCAAAACAAGTATTTGACTTCAACAGTGAGTAATTTATTTTGGAACGATTGAAAAAAAGGAAAGCTATAATCTAATAAAAGGGAAAAAGTCTTCGCGAAAATGGGCCGCGAGGTGTTTGAGCGACCGAATGAAATCAGGTGACTGTCATAAATAAAGGGAAGGCGATTTTATCGATGTATCCAATAAATATTGAGTTAACTTGTATTTGTAAGTATATTATCTCTGAGTGTTTTATGTTTATAGCTTTATTTTTTTATTATAAGAAAATAAAAAGAGAGAGCCTCAATAAATTTAATTGGGTCGCAATTTTCCTTTGAATAAATAATCTTTGCTTTGAAAAATGTATGTAGCAGGTTTGTTAATCCCGGAGTTAAAAGGTGTGTGATCACGGCGCCCGTAGGCTATGGTCGTGCTTCGTGTCATTAGTTGAGCTCGATATTGATCTTTTAATCTAGCTCGTTACGGGAGCAAGCAGGTTCGGGGGCTGTTAACTCGCTTAGAGGCATTACTGCTGCAGGCTGTAGAAACCTATTCATACGCAAGAGAATAAAAATGCGCCCAAAGGACAGTACTCACCGCGAGCATTCACTTCGCTTGTTTTGCGAACATTCGTCGCGTGAGCTTTTGTTACGCAGCGAACATTCGTTTGCTAGCAAAGAATTTTTTTTGTGTTTGTATTCACGCACCTACTCACCAAAAATTTCGTATCTATCGTAAACGAATGTTCGTTGCGTAACACAAGCTCGCGCAACTAATGTTTTCAAAATAAATTCACGAAGTGGATGCGGATCGTGGTGTGTAGGTACCATCCATAACATGACATTGGAAGTCAGACATATACCTAAAACTGCAAAAGTTTAAAAGCAATTGATACTTATGTATTCAAAATAAACAGTACATAGGTACCGACGGTAAAGTATGAAGGATAAAAATATAGGTAAGTACTCAAGATCCTACTAAAATCAATTCTGCTAACGTAAGTACTTTATAGAAATAAGATAAAATAACATGAAAGTTATTCTTGCAGAGACCCTACTTATTTTAAAGTTAATTATTCCCTTTATAGTCTTACAAACGAAGTTTGACATTTAAAAGCATATCACCGTAAACATGTTTACAAACTAAAGTCGTTTTGTGAACCGACAAAATATTTTGTAAGGTCCTTTTATGAGTGGAGAAGTAAAGTAGATAAAAGTGGAAAGGGCGAGTGATGCGGAGGCGTCGAAAGGGTTTAATCAAAGCGAGACTTCCCCTACGACCGGGGATATAGTAAATAGTCCATTCTGAAATCCACACTCTCGAACGAATACCTATAGCTTACATTTGGCACGATCTTTTTTTCTGTTTTTCATTTAATATAGTGAGGTGTCTTTGTTGGCAATAAGAGATGAACGTTTCCTAGTGCGTGTGAAATTCGTTGGCCCGCAGAATTTACTGAATCTATACTAATAATAAAGTTAAAGAGTTTATTTGAACGCGCTAATCTCTAGAACTACCGGTCGGATTTCAAACATCATTTTTGCATTTGATAGCCCAATTATTGAGGAAGGCTATATGCTGTTTAACATCACGCTATGACCCTCAGGAGACGAGCAGAAAGAAATAGGACGAACGGAGAGAAAGACGGAATTAAATAAATGGGACCCGATAAAAATATGTAAATGACTTAAAGATATAATATCCTTCTGTAAACATTACAAAAAAATCATATCCGATTTTCTGAAAATGTTCTGAAGCTTATAAATATTTACGAGAGTCGGCGAGTGATCCGCTAATCCTTTGCGAGTAGGTAGTATTAATCCGTTATCAATATATTCTCCATGCAACATTTCATTTGTATCCGATAAGTGGCTTACCGTCATCGGATATCAGACGGATCTGACATCACGCGAACGTGAGTGACGAGTTTCAGTAGAGAGGGTTGGTATCTTCACGTGTGTTACGCGGTTATTACCGTTCGGGATCAATAGGATCGTTCGATCGTTCTACAAGACGGTTTCCCTAAGAACAGTAAAATTACTCAGTTTTGAGGTAGGAATATAAGAACCTGCCAACGCCTACTTATTTCTTTCATCTCTAAAGCCTCGGCTAGGACTCAATCGGATTTGTTCGTGAGCCACAATCCTCTTCTTATAAAATGCCAGCTACATTGCACTGAATTACATAATTCATAAAGGTAAAACCAAAAGGTCACATTTCAAACCGAGCTATTTTTGTTATATACTTAAGCTGTGTCACAATTTGTGGTGTAAAATGAATCATATTCCACCATCCATCCCACCATCACCACATACCAAGACGCCGCCATGCCTCGGAAAGCACAGATAGTCGTTACGGGTCATCAGAAGCCCGAAAGTCTGACCACCAGTCTTACCAAGGGGTATCGTATTACCCAGTAACTGGGTTGTGGAGGTCAGATAGGCATTCGCTCCAAGTAAAATACTGGTATTCAGCTGCATCTGGTTAGACTAAAAAAGAAAAAAAAAGATAGAAGAAAGACTGAAAGCCGACCCCAACATAGTTGGCAAAATGCTAGGCAGATGAGGATTCTATCTACATGTTTATAGAAAACAACCTCATCGACACAAAGTACGCTGCAGATTTACATTTTATTGGTACTACGACGGTATTGTGCCGTGTCCAAATACCGTTAACATTAGCGACGGCACAGTGCCCAGCCGCTTTGTGAGTTGCACAAGCACCTGCATTCACGATGTCCACTCCACACCGGTTACTTTGTATACTAGCAAAAGCTTGAAGGTGTCAACTAAACGAAACAAGCGAGATTTATGCCTACATTCTCACCTTCCTAGCTGTATAGATCGAGAAAGCAATGTCATATTCTCATAATAATTACCATCCTCAAACAAAGCCGTTCCTTGTCTGACAAATTTATGGGATTTGAAAAAGAATCGCACTGAATTTAATGAGTCCGTTTCTCACAATGAGAAAAGAAAAAAAAATAGGTTCATGTGTCACAGAAACACGTGCATACAAAAAGATAATTAGCTCTAATATTAATGAAAATAATGATGATGAAAATAAAAATAAAATCGATCTATAATCACGAGCAAAAAACAGAAATAGTCCACGGCTGCACGTCATGACTGCGACAAGAAGGCTTCCACTCAGCATGATGCTGTGCTATACCCACAGTACAGCGCTGATTTTCAGTGGTTACCCGGTAAGGACGTATGGAAACCAAGTCAGATTCAATTGGCAATTCGCCTTGAATTAATTAAGTTACAGTACCTACTGACAACCAAGAATGTTTAAAACTTTTATGTTAGATGTAAGAAACTCTATCATTCAATTGCTGCTGTCATGGTACACGCGTAATTAAAAAAAAAAACGAGTTTCGAAAAGACTTCAATAATGTTAAACCATTCGATTAATAGTAGAACCCTTTAGGATCTGTAATGAAAACCTCATTAACCCCTGTGTATTATATATGGTATATTGGTAGTCTTTGAAAACGGGCGCACAAATAAACCAAAATAATTGCTTTGGCTTTCACTCATTGCTCTTTTTTCGTTGTATTTTATCGACGTTAAAGTTAGAGTGTGAACACACATAATTCTTTTAGCACCATGATCGCCGACTGAGTTTCTTTTCAGGAGCATAACTTGACTAAACGACACTTCGGATTTGAACCTTTTACATCGGAGGTTCATATCTCCGATGTTTAATTGTGAACTGGCCACAAAAACGGAAGAAAGGTCAAATCAAGAAGAAACATCACACACATAATACCGCAAAACTATTATACATATAAGAACAAACAGATACGAGTATGTATAATAAATAATGTCGCCACAATTGCGGCGGTAAGGTAAAGAGATACCGTGGCCCCTGGCATAGGCAACTGAAGGAACACGAGTGGGTTTTAGTCAGTAGGTACCTACAGCAAAATATGAAGGATACAAAACGTTTTATCAATATCATACTCTAGGTCCTGTAATACATTTTTATTTGCATTTGGGTTAGTTTAAGTGTTTATTCAGAATTAAAATAATATAGTGTGTAATTAACAAATTAGACCTAATTAATTAATAAAAATAACAAAATCGAATCCTAACTTAACTAAAACAATATACAAACTAAAATACAGCGTCGAAAAATTTGTTTTATTGTAAAACTAGTTGGATGTCAGCACTTTACTACTACTTCAAACAAATTTTAGAGTCGCTACTTCAAGCTCTAACAGTCCTTCACCCTAAATGATGCATCACACACACTCAATCAAAATCTGAATCATTATGGAGGATATTACTAATCCATTGCTTTATATGTTCGAAAAATTTGTCTGCTCAACAACATAAATAACGCAATGAACGTTGTTGAACTGTCTAAATGAAAGTCATTGCTACTGTTAGTGTGCTACGCAATTACCCCGCAGTTCTGTCACAAGGTTGCTTATTGCCTAAAGAAAGTGTATCTCGTATGTGGGCCACATCCTTACGACTGTCTTGCGTCTCAAGCGTCCTGTTTTTAAATTACATTCTTTTCTATTCTATTTAATCGAAGCGTAAAGCCAAGATTAATACGATTTTCTATGTACCATAATATTAATAGGGCACCGACTAAGTTCGTACTCTCAACCTCGCAGTCACTAGATGCCGATGAAGTCACAGCACATCCAGGTAAGTATTGGTGCTCCATTTATTCAAGTTCCAATAACTTGGCAACATTAATATAAATAGTTACAAGTTGTGCCCGCAGCAAACTTAATTTAGTTCGTCACTGCTTTTATTACGTAAAGAAAAAGGTACTAACTAGGTATTAACTTACGAGACAGAGAGAGAGTATTGACTTACGTAGAATGAACTTTGTGTAAATTATTTCATCACCACTGCTCTCAAAACGATGAAGGAAAACATCGTAAGGAAACCGGCATGTCCTAGAACTAAAAAATCGAAGACATGTGATATGTACCAACCCGCACTGGACCCGCGTGGCCCACGGCCTCCCTCTCACCGAGAGGAGGCCTGTGTCCCAGCTGTGGGAACATTTAACAGCTAACGTTAAGCAGTTAACAGCTAACTATTAACTTTACACCTTTTCCACCAAATGATGATGATTTTGTGGCAGAATGATCACAATGATGTTCATAACCATGATTGATGCTGATTAGGCAGAAATGGCGCCTTTCTCCTTATAAATATTACTACACCCGTCCGAACCAGGAAACAAAATATTACCTGTTAATAAAAAAACACGTACCAAATTAATTTTAAGTTTCGTGGTTTTTATTTAGATGATTCTCAAACATATTTTTTATTAGGTAGGTAAGTATCTTTACAAAGAAGCTGATAACGATGGGTATGAACTTGTATCAACAAACTTTTTAAGGAAACGTAACATTTCCTTTTAACTGCGACTACGTGGTAATGTTTGAAATGTTATCACAAAACTCGTTATATTGTTATGCTTGTTTGCTTCATAACTTTTGCTTAAGGCGGATGCACTAAGGTAGCCCGCGAAATTCATTTTTATTACAATCTGCAGGTCCGCGTCAGGTAATCAGGTTGTATGTTGATTAAAATATGATTCGCGACCGTAACAAATATGGCTTTAAAGAATTATAATCATAAGAATCAGCAATACAATTCCTTAAATTAGAATTGACCTCAAATGTCATGATTTCATGAAACAGTAATTCAAGAGGGTAATATAAACTTAGAGAGATGTGTTGAAGATTTTTATGATTATAATTCTATAAGTAAATATTAGTTATGGCCGCGAATCATATTAAGATCAACATACAACCTGATACTGACCTGCAAATTGCAAATAACGTAAGAAAATTTGAATTTCGCGGGCTCCCCTGACGCTTTCGTCTTAAGGCAACTCTGGCTCCGGGTAGGTAGTTAGGATAAATCGTGTCTAAGAAATATTAACTTCGGTAGGTACATAAGGGATCGTGAATTTCATTGTAGGTAATCCTACAATTCACCAAGGACGATGTTTCATTTTAGAACAAGCTAATCTTCATTTATTAATGTCTGCAACGTTTGGGCTGCTTCACAGAATTTTCCAACAGAAAACCTTATTACAATGAAACCTGGCAAAAGAAGTCTACTAGTGACCAAAAGATCTAAATTATTAATTCTTTTCTTTCTTTCTTAAAAATATTATTATTTCTTTTAACTAACAAAATATGGACATGAAAATAGTCTGAATTATACGAATTTAATTTATTTTATAGATAATCTCTCTAGATTATCTATAAAATAAATTTAATTCGTTTAATTCAGACTATTTTAATGTCCATATTTTGTTAGTATTACCATCTTTAAACTGTGTTAGTCATAAGGATATCAATTAATGTGTTTAAGTAACACAAAAATGGAAATAAATGATTAAAAATAAATTCTATTAATAAAATCTATGAATTGAAACAAAAATCACACAAATCAGATTATTGGTTCTCGAATTATAAGCACACTGACGAACGAAGCGAGACGCATTTTCTGTCATGTAAAATTATGCACTTAGAATAACATGAATTTTGTACTATTTCGAAGATTCGAATGTTTTATATTCATACAATTTAAAGGCTTTTACTAAAACCTTTGTTTGCAGTCTCAGCAAACAAAGGTTTTACTGCCATCAATGTTATTATCACGCAATTATTCAAATTAATTTAAATAGACATTCCATTACTGTAACATTCTTTGTTGATATAATAAAATGGAATTTTCCTAATCACTTGTAATGGATGTTTGCATAAATAGTATAATTGCAGAATTATATTCATTACAAAGAAGATTTAGAGCTGAAACAATGGAATAAGTGAGTAAACAAATTATTAAAAACCTCAAAGAATCCATTAGTAAGACATAAAAAAGACAATTATTGAATCACAGCATCAAAATATACTTCAATAACATTCATAATTATTGTAAGGCCTGTTTTTTCAATAGTCAGATGACTTTTAGCTGAGGACTAAAAATTGCAGTTTGACAGCTTTTGTATAGAAATTATGTCAAACTCATATTTATCCTTCAGATATAAGTTACTTATCTGACTACTGTAAAATTAGCCCGAAGGGCTGATTTTAATATTTTTGTAATAGACAAAAATACGTACAGAATACAAAAAAAAACTGACATTACTTCGTCACTCATAATATGTATAACCAATCTGTGATATTTTTTTACCTTTTCTTGGTCTTGGTGTTACCAGAACCAAAAACTACTAAAAGCTTGTACAAAAAAAAACCTAAATCCAAATATCTAATCCAGAATGACGTCATTAAGGATTCTAGGCAGCTGAACCTCAGGCGAACGAAACATACATAATCCCGTTACAAACATCGCGTGCCGGTGGCCATGCCATGTACGTACACACTGGTGTCGGTACACTTAGAAAGTGTCACTCCGATCGTAAGCCACACCAGTAGCCGTGCTGCCAGTGGCCACTATAATACAATATCGGATAAGTGCACCGACATCAACGGGTTTAATTTGCCGAGTGCGTAATCATGGAGTATACAAATGGAGAGCATGTTTTCTCAAATATCACAATGAGACTGATAAACGAAAATAATAAAAATCTTTTATTGGCAGGCATCGTAGGCCCTTAGCATGTTAGTATTACAAGTAACTTAAAAACTACGTTAGTAGTAACAAATTAGAAACACAAATTATACAGTATTGAAACATTATAAAAACAAAACATCCAATTACAGAAAGGTGTGTCAAGCCCCTTATCTGACATGTAGCTTGATAAACCTATCCATTGTAAGCCCTTTTAACCTTGTAGAAAATACCTTCAGAATACTATTATTGCTCTCTCTCAGTCTGCGTATTATTGACGCCACTTTCTTGCGCGTGATCGAGAAATAATCATCAACGAATATCTGCGACGCACTACGACGAAATAAAGTGAGAACCTCGATAGCATGGTTTAGATTTTGTACAACGGATTTCCCCGTCAACAAAAGTGAAAAGAATAAAAAAGTCATCAATCGAGACAAAATTGAGAACATAAATGTCGCGGTCAGTCCCGGATTGTATACCGACCGCCCCACACATTAGTTCTCCAGTTCTTCACACTCCATGTACGTAGTGCATTGCATTATTGCCTCGCCTCCCCAGAATTCGTTACACACATCTCCCAAAGGACCCCCACTTGTACAAATCTTGCCACATTCCGTCGACGTGAGAATTCCTTTACCGACTCGAATCTTTTTGGCACAGAGACGTTTTTATGTTCAATCGGTGAGAACGTATTCGAAGGGAAGCGTAAAGATGTTGTATAAACAGTTGTAAAACTGTATACCTACGAACGATCGCGCACTCGACAGTCATCTACATTATAATAATAATATGTGCTTACACATTTGTGGTAACACTGAGCTTTTATTAGCAAATGTTCATTTATGTGAACAATAAAAATATTGATATGTGACCACAAAACCAACCTAGTAGTAAACGACAAGTCATAACAAATCTTCAGTGTTGACTTTCCCGGAAAAACCTTTTAAAATCTGATGATTTATAAATAGCTCATTCTCACAAATCTTAATGTTTTCCAATAATACCGTACATTAAAGAGCCGGAAGATGTCAAAATATACTTTATATAATCCTTTGCCACTTAACGTCTGTTTGAACCAATAAATCATCTGCCGAAAATAATTCGGACTCGATCGGATGGAAGTGGCCGCCGTTTTGTTTACACATGAAATTGAGTTTTTCGCTAGATAAAATTTGCCCGTGTATTAATTAACTTAGGTACTTGAGCAAACACCGAGCTCGTCAACTACTCAAGCGAGTTATTGTTAACAAAAATGGCTAAATTTCTTAATCGCCGTCTGTGAGGGGCACGTAAATAAATTTTGGAATAAGGGAGTCAAGAACGTGAAAGGAATACTATTTCAGGATTGTATGGCATTATTTGCCCCTAACATAATACGTTAAGCTAAATAAAGTTAACAATTTACCTTATAGTATAAATATAACTTTCTTAATTTAGATCCAACCTTCGCATAAACAGCCTTAGTTATATCGGTAACAAGTAAACAGCAATAGGAATGGTCGATAAATCGCAGTGCTGATAACCTCAGGCAGGATATCATTGGCCACAACGTGACGTAACTCGCCGTCGATTGAACTCCAAGCAAGTGAATCTCTGCTGTACCCAATGTCCCGCGACGCGCCCTCGAACAAAAGTGATATTTTGTAAGAGGGCAATCATTCAACCGTTTTATTCTCAGTTTGACTGTCTCTTTTACGATTTCTCTTTCACGTTTCTGTCAATAATGATACGTTTTGGAATCACATGCATATTTTTATTGGATGGTTACAAAGATGGAATCAACTCTGAATTTATTCAATTGTTTTTGGTGAAAGCTTATTTTTGAGTTATTGTAGGTTTGATATGTCGTATTAGGTACTTACAAAATATCCAATAATAGGCATACAATTTTAAATAATATGCTTTCAAGCCAACTAGTTAAGGACCTACAGGGCAAGCCTTGTATACCTGTCGGCTACCAAGGGATTACTTATTTCTAGAGGGGTGACTGCGATCACCAATCCGTCTGGAAAACGTGGTAATTATAACAAAATCCCTACTTAAGGTTACTTACGATCCTGCCGGGGTAGCGGGATCGTCCGAAAGGGTTACCGCTGCCCTGGTACATAAAGGGCTAAGGAAGGAACACGGGTGGGTTTTAGTCAGTAAGAGTCTGACACTCCCTTCTGCTCCACCCAGAGCGGGAGGAGTCATTTGATGATTTCCCATCCTGAAAAAAAAAAAAAAAAAAAAAAAAAAAAAAAAAAAAAAAAAAAAAGGTTACTTACGATAGAATAAGAGAGATATATTGACCAGTTGACGTTCTGACGACAGACTACTGGATTATAGACTCTAAAATCCGAGCAAAGTAATGACATACTTATCGCTAATTCATACCATAGTGCAACGCTTTACTTTACGACGCGAAGAGCACTCTCTGAACTTCGAAGGTCAATTTAGACCAAACGAGCGAATGCACGTTCTATTCTACCAAATAATTTTTGTGTAAACACGGATAGAACGTACCTTCGTTGGTCTCTTACAACTAAAATGTCAGGAATATAACAAAAGAATGCTCTTGTTCTATGTTCGTTTGGTCTACACCCACCTTTACACGACCATAAAAAAAAACCAAAACTAATATGAGAGAACAATATTTTATCAGCCAGTACGTCTGGATACATCTGGAACATTGGACTAAACTAAAGTAAAATAGTAATGACTGCCTAAAAGCCGAATAATTCTGAATAAACCATAATCCGTCTAAGGCACTGAAGTGACAATACATGGGTAAATTAACATGGACCTATATCTGCGGTGAGCATTGGAGCGGTTAGCCTGCCCACCGTTGGTTTAGCAATGATTCTGTAACTCTGCAACATAACATTGTTTCGATGGACCACTCGGTAGGTAAATCTATTTTGAGATAACACACTTGCCACATCTCATCCAGCTTCCCTTTACCAATAGGTATACAAACGATACGGTAAATAGATATTACGTACGGATATTACATTATAAACGGTGAAGGAGAACATCGTGAGGAAACCGGTATATCCTGCAACTAAAATTTCGAAGACATGTAAGATGTCACATGTTGACATGTGACATCCACCAACCCGCCCTGGGCACGCGTGGTGGATTACGGCTCATTCCCTTTCGCAGAGAGGAGGCCTTTGTCCCAGCAGTGGGAACATTATAGTATGATTATGCTTGTAAGATATTGAGGAAGTCCAAATTATTTAAGGAAATCACATAACATCTAGTTTTCACGTCTGCTTAGCCAAATGATTGCAAAGCCGCAGACGGAATCTCAATTGGCCTGCTGGCTGTACTAAATCCGAAATGAGGAGCAGACAAACTTCTTCAAACATAATAGGGGACTTAAGAGCAACAAAGTTATTTCAACTGTTAAAATATTTGAGAGCAGAATGTTTCATAGCAAAAGGTTGTGAACCCAGTACCTAATAAAGTTTCTACAGCAGAATTTGTACTAACCAGACGACCTACAGTCGGTGAATAAATTTAATTTGACAATGTCGGTCTAGTGGTCATTGTAAGACATGCTATTTAAGCACAAGAAGGAAATTAAATAAAAAATGTTACCTTATCTTTTTTATATTTTAATATAAATTTGTGTAATAATAAAAAATCAATAAAGATAATAAATGTATAGTCTGGTTGAAATGCACAGTATGGTGAGATCATAGGGTGCGAACACTTTCTTCCGTAATAATAGGGAGACGATTTCCAATAACGTATTGCTTCTGAATGTGTCAAATCATTGCAGAAAAACATTTCTGCACACGTAATATCATACATAGCTATTCCGTAGCCACAGTGAAATTTGAGGCAGTTGAAGAATGTACCTACCTATAGGTAACTATTTTTTTTTAAATAATTGATATTTAATGGATTCACTTTTACTTTTATTTAGTCAGGTATAATACACATAGGTTTACACGTACGTGAAAATATTTACATGTGAAATAGAATAACAGAGCTGCAGTTCTAAGAACGTCATTTTAAGAACGTTCACAGTCTGATCTCAGTCTCATTCTGTCAAAAATACGTCTAATTTCCCTACATTTTGACAAGTTTTTGACATTTGTTTGTCGCCGAGATGAGGCTGCGACTAGATTTTGAACGTTTTAAATTACGGGAATTGACCTTCAGTAATAAAATCCAGTTCAATCTATGATCTGAAATTTCTATTTCACAATAAAAATTTATACAATATCAAATGATATCAATATCTGGTGGAACAAGGAATTTCACAACATTATATATTTCTGTAATCCAGGGAAGAAATACCTCTCGATTTTTGGAAACGCAGTTCATGCGAAACTAAAAATATGTTTTTATGAAAAAAACAATGAAAGAAGCGAAAAGAAAACCATGTTCGAAAACTGCTCAAGAGCGAAACAAAACACGTTACGCCTAGCAGCCTACCAAATCACTTATCAAATTGATTCGCGCAAACTTTGACGGTAAGTACACACTTACTTAATATAGTTATTTTTAATTAATAAAGTGGGCAGTTGGGGATTCAAGAATCTCTCTACTTGTTGTTTAGATGCCCAATTCTTGGAGTAAACATTGGCTCTTGAATCACTCTTATTAAAATTGGTTATTGCTCCTAAATTGTCCATTTGGAGATATTTATAGAAATGTTCAAAGTAATTTATAATAAAAAAAAATAGAAAATGAGAGGATATTCTTTTACTACGGAGAGCTACGCGGCGTAGGCATTACGTAGCAAGTTGGCTACGCCGCCCGTAGCTACACAAGAATCGCGTAGAGGCCTTACGCCGGGGAATTTAATTATTGCAATCGTAGTGATGTGTTTCAATAGGGACTGGAATTATTTATTTATTATCCAACTAGCATTTAAACCAGATAAGAGCACTTTGGTACTTTGTAAAACACCAAATGTCAAAACCTACGCATTTTGGCTTCAAATCAGAAGGAACTATTAAAACGAAAAGTTTATACCAAAAACTTAATGATTTCAATTATTACTCAGAAATAAAACCCCAAACAATATGGGACGATCTCCAAATGGTAATTTAATAGCTTAATATCTTGGTTCAATTTTCTGTTAGCGTACATTAGACTTACATAAGATTTTACGGCGTCCTACTAAAAACTGTCATAAAAACTTCTACTGTCAATGTGCTATAAAATAACAGTAAAGTTCGACTACTTTCTTTTATCCTTAATAGTCTTTCACAACAATGAAAACATGAAGCTTGCCGCGACCGGACATTATGTTTAATCTTTAATATCACGTTTTCTGTTGAACTGCCTTTTTTCCACATTTTTCATTCTGTTATAGAGTTGATTAAGTTATTTTCTTAGACATCGCCAAGCGGTTGGCCGACTCTTCACGTGGCCAGAGGGCTGGCCTATTTTTTGGCCAAAGAATCAGCATTGCCATACAACGTGGCAATGCTGCCAGCCTTTTGGGCACGTTTCCTATTGACAGCGATGCGGACGATTTTTTTGATGCTCTTTGTTAATTTCCCCTCCTTTTTATATACTTGTACATATTATTATTTTAAGACTGTTAGCTTTTTAATTTATATAAATATTTTGTTGATAAATTTGAAAATTGAACAAATAATAGTTATTTTTTTAATTTATATCGTCGTATTAAAAAAAATATATTGTCGTACAAAACTGAAAACAGATGACTTCTATGATATATAATCATCATCTGCCTAGCCTTTTCCCAACTATGTTGGGGTCAGCTGCCAGTCTAACCGTGTGCGGCTTCTATGATATGTATCAATACATATTATAAATTAAAGTGGCTTTTCGTGTCTGTTTGTGTGATCGTGTTGTTCTTCTAGAATACGCAACGGATTTTGACTCGGTTTTCACCATCATTTACTGAATTTATTCCTGTTTATGTCTTTAATACATTACTATTTAGCTTACCTAATATAAGCTAACACTTAAAATATTAATATGTACATGTATATGAAAAAATAAGCAAAACAATCATAGGGCATCAAAAAATTCGTCCGTATCGCGGTCAACAGGAACAGTGCTCAAAAGGCTGGCAGCATTGCCACGTTGTATGGTGATGCTAATTCTTTGGCCAAGAAATAGGTGAGCCCTGTAGGCACGTGAAGAGTCGACTAACCGCTTGGCGATATCTCGAAAAACCAAGTGGGCAGTCGGACGCCACGGCACTAGCGTACCTTACTTTAGCTTACCTATATAAACATTCAAATAAAATGTCGATGTTTTGTCAAGTTAAAAAAAATTGTCCGAAGCAAGGGCGGGTCGCTAGTAAATCCATATTGTAATTGCTTATATCTTCATTAATGTTTATTTCTATTTATGTGCCATTATTAAGGAAGTACCCAAGAATTATTGTTTTATGAGGGCCTTAAAATTCTCATTAACCATAAAGAAATTTGATGAAGTCATAACTCATAGGCAACGGCTGACGATGACGAAATGGTTTCGAGCTTGTAAGCAAATTTTATTAAAATTCCGTAGTAAGTAATCATACTAGCTGAATGGATAAGGATAGGGAGAAAAGAACGCACGTGGATAATTGATCACGTCTTAATGGCTGACGGTGAGGAGGACCCGACACGCACCCTGCCCGCGCCGCCGCCGCCTCGCAACCGCCCCGTAGTCGCCCCGCAACCGCCCCGCAGCCGCGCCGCTACACGTTCCGTGCGGCCCACCAGATTAAACTAATCCGTTATTATTTTCCCGACATGTTTCACTTAGTCTGTAGTAATAAGTACCTACACTCAAACAATTTTTTTTGTGTTTTAAATACACAAATGAAATTGTTAATTTAATTTGTTGGTACAGTAGGAAATATAATGAACACCACATTATATTTTCAAATTAAAATATTCGATAAACTAATTGATATTGTTATAGTTATGCGCTTTCACAATGCATTACACTAAATTAAATCCTAATAGGATTGGAACAAAAAGTCAATAATAGGGCCTAGCTAAAGGTTCGGACAATCAGCCTATTGCACGTGATTCGGCGGAAACTGTACAGTAATTAATTACTGGGACGACTGCTAAGGGGTCGGCCACACCTACCCAGCAACTAAACTCGGAAACTAAACTAGTCTGAACATGCCCATATTCCTTTTGACACAGAAACGCACATTACGTAAGCTGAATTTACTAAACATTAGTAATTTATCAGAGCTGTCAAGTTAGGATATATTTTAGGCAAACATGAAGTCCGTAAACAAAATGACTACACAGGGATTAATTTTTTACCGAATTTACGGGAGTTCGTGAACTATGTGTTTAGCCAGAAATGTGTTAGTAAAATTTATAAATTGATTTCATTTCGAAATTGGTTAAGTACTTTACAAGATAATTAAGTTATTATTTATCCAGGCGATTGCTACGATCATAAATAATAGTAATCCACAGCAAGCTGAAATGGGATTGGGCGGGTCACGTCAGCCGCATGCCTAGTTTTCGCTGGGCAACATTCTGTACACGGTGGGTGCCTGTGGATGGACGGCGCCGCCAAGGCCGGCCCAGGAAGAGGTGGCGAGACGATCTAGATGCGTACTGGAAGGGTTGTATCGAGGTAGCGTTAGAAAAGGATGCATGGAAGGATTTGGTGGAGGCCTTTGCTCAACAGTGGGAAAGTGTAGGCTAAATAAAATTTAAAAAAGGAAGTTCAGTCCCCGGTCCCGGTCGTTGAACGGCACATCACATTTTGAAAACATTCGATTTGTAGAGCGACTGACTTCATCGTAACACACTATCAATCATAATCTGAATCATTTTGAAGGATATGGCTAATCCATTGCTTCATATGTTCGAAAAAATTGTCTGCTCAACTACGTAAATAACGCAATGGATGTTGTTGAACTGTCAAAATTAAAGCCATTGCTACTGATAATGTATTGCGCAATTAGCCTGTAGCAGAACTGCAGGGTAACAGTTTCTTATGAAAGCTCGATGTGCGATTGCAGCCCACGTAATAAAACACCTACATAATAATGTAGCTCTTATAGCAAAATCCGCTAGCACAGTGTGTAGGCAGTCTTACGTCCCAGTGACCACAGCTCGACAGCCCACGATAATGCCTCGACAAACTTACTGATTAAATTTCCGCACTAACAGATTTTAACTATAACTACCCAAACACATCAACCCTTACACCTAATTTCATAAATAAACACTACTAAATACAGATAGTACAACAAATCCGTGTTACGTATACTATGTTAGTATGTGTATTGCTGTCGATCCGAAACTATTACGAGCTGTCAAAACCACTGTGTTCGTGTGTCTTTGATCAAACCTGTTGATGTAATTCTAAGCAATTTCGGTAATCGAGCATAGCATCATTCTTCGAATTGCTTTACAGGTTAACGTGCGACCCTCCTGCCCCTTCTTCGCACGAGTGCGAATGTACTGATAAGCGACATGTCAAAACATCGAGATTACTAAATTAAATATAAATTTATTATCCACATAAACCTTCCAGAATAAATTCATAACAGCTAAATCCATTGCTTATTGAACTAAGCGGTCACACGCCCCCCAGGTAGATGGACGGACAACCTAAAAAAGGTGGTTGGGACAGACTGGATGCGGAAGGCGGAGAGCAGGGTATTGTGGCGCAGCCTGGGAGAGGCCTATGTCCAGCAGTGGACTGCAATAGGCTGAGTTGATTAAAGCGGTCACAGAGACAGACACGATAAACGACTTAATTTTAAAAATTAATATATGTGTAGATACATGAGTGATTGTGAATCTACGAATTAACCTAAAAAAAACTAGTGCAACGGTAAGCAATATTAATGAACAAATAGTAATTACATACTCCTTTAATTACGCCATACGCGTGTTAAATTAAAACAACATTTTAATTAAAGTTCAGTATTATAGGCACTCTCCGTCCTTCATTACCGGGTCGTTCAATGAAAGATGTACAGGGTGGCAGGGACATCGATGTGCCCAAAAACCAGTTATCAAAAAAACTGCTGTTTCATACGTTTTGACTACGTAGTTATTGCACTTTTCTATGGATTAAAATTTCAACGTAGGGGTTTCAGAATCGCCGAATTCATGGTTATAGTTTGCCGTTCGATGTCCCTGCCACCCTGCGTTTTGTATTTAACCCTTTGCGGGACACCCCCGCAAAGGGTTAAATACCAGACTTGATAACAATAACACTTCTATTCCGTTTCTTTCAGTGTCCTTCAATGGCTTAAAGATGGTATATTCCTAGAATCGGTTTTACGTTTTTTAACATAGTGACATAAGGTGTCAGCTGATCAAATTGACTCCAAATTATTTTCTAATATTCTAAATACGTTAAATAGTATTTGTCTCATAATTTTATGTCATTATCTTATAACAAACTTTCAGAGGTTGCATGGAAGCACCAAGTAAGCTATTATCTCTACAGTACTTACATTATGTAACAATAATACCTATTAACTACAAGTCACAAGCTACAGGATATAGAATTCGCTACAGGCCCCAAGAGACGGTTCCAACGAATCAAGATTCATTTCGCGTTGCGAAGCCATTGAAGTTTGCTTTCAGCAACCGTTCGCAAACGTTGACAAATATTTTACATCTGTCAAACGACAAAAATATACAGCCAACAATACAGGTTTGCTGTAGACAGAAACTGTAACAGCGAGTTGAACCGCAATTCCAATAAATATAAGGTTCGAACTCAAATGATTTGTTTGCCTTAATAGAAGTTTTAAGATGCTATAGAGGTATGAGGAACAGGGTGTAAAGTTCACTCATACTCTATAGAAAAAGGAGGATCCTCCGACCAGACGGGTGTTGTGTCTGGCGGGCAATTGCCCAACGATTGATGTTGGGAAATTGTATCCATGCTAATTGCGCGGTAAACTCTGCTTGCGAGATGCAGGATTTGCGTGACGTCAATATGACGCGTTGTTCGCATGTGGCGTTGTAGATACCGCTACAATGCTTTCATGAACCCCTAACCCATGTTGACTGCTACAGTTCTTATAACTTTAAATGATCTAGTTTTTTTAACGCAACAAACACTAAACATTTAATGCGGTTTTCAGTCTCTATCAAGTTCAACCAGCCACTAACCTTAGGTACTGAAGCTATCTGAGACAAGAAAAAAAAAGAAACCAAACACATTCAAATATTAAAGCCAAACAATCCATTCCAAACTTACTTCATCATTATTATTGTCATGGTTCAGCCGAAAGACGTCCAATGTTGGACAAAGGCCTCCCCCGAGCACCGCCTTAAACTAACTTAAGTACTTTAAATAAAATCTATTCAATCGATGTCACAATAACCATCTCCCATTAGAATAGGCTTCAGCGAACACAACTTCCTTTACAAACTCATCGGTATCATCTTGATTACTGGCATAATTTTGTGATAAAGGTGTCATGGAAACAGGAAATTCTTAACTTCGTCTCTCTTACCACTACCTATGTGAGAATAGCTTGCCTTGGTAACAATATTAGCTAGTCAGCAAGGTGATACCCGGGCTGTCTGCTAAGATTGCGTCGTATATAAGTACGGTCACCGAAGGAGATAAGTAACCAGGGCCGTCGGATATAGTTGAAGTTTTGTAAGAAACCGATGGATGTTTTCAAATAAAATTTAATTAAATTAATAGAAAACAAACAGTTCATTTATCAAATTAAATTTCATTCGAAAAAATCCATCGGTTTCTTACTAAACTTCAACTATATCTGACGACCCTGGTCAGTTACCTGCTTTGGTGAATGTACATTTAAGTATCCCCATTCGTGTCCGCTATTTGAATACATCCTAATTCTTAGGTAAAGTCCTGCACGCTAAATGGGTAACACATTTTCAATCACAATGCAAAGGATTTAAAGGAAATAGCCAATTTATAGCTTCATATCTTTGAAAAAAATCGTCTGTTCAGCAATGTTAATAACGCAATGAATGTTGTTGAACTGACAAAATGAAAGACATTGTCATTGACATTGTCAGTGATAGGTTTGCCTCCATTTACCTATACCTACCATCGTGTACGTTTATGTTGATTAGTATATGATTCATGTATGTATTTATTGTATTTTGTAAATGGTACACCACAGACTACCTACAGTATTGTCTCTCCTTTCCCCTTTTTAATCCATCCAAAGGTTGTCTTTAAAAGATCGCATTTAGCGGTAAGACCGCCTATTGGGTCACCCTTTGTAAAATTTCTACATTTATATCTGTAATTTAAATGGTGTACATAATAAAGTGTATTCTATTATATTCTATAAGAGTAACGGTAATCTATGAATGAATGGTTACGATGCAAAGTACAATTTGTCACATTATCATTAATTAGTTTGTCATTTTGCCACTCCGTCACTTTGAGATTGATTGAACACTAATTAAATTGCTTGGAAGTCAATCTGCAAAGCCTGCAATGCATTCTAATTCAAGCAGAAAAGATTAAAATATGAATTAGTATCCTGCGGTCGCCCTTAATCCTCGGATTACAAAGCGCTAGGTATATGCATGCTGTGTCTAGATAATCTTCCCCCCAACCTCTTTTGCTCTCCCTGTTCTAATTTGATTACGCCAGAAAAGCAGGTATAATTTTAATAAATATTGGTGATCAATGCTCGTGCCTTTTCTAGATGAGAAGAGGGCTTTGCCCTGCAGAGGTACAATAAAAGGCTGGTATTAATATAATTATTATAGTGAGGCTTTTTCCAGCAGTGAGATGTTACAGAATAGGAAATAATAGATTTAGGAATGCCCATGGATTTTTAGGTTTGGAACCAAGCACCATACATCATTATACTGCATTTCCTAACGAGACGTCTATTAACGCAAGTAGAAACGAATCAATGAACCTTTATATCTTTTTCTTCGTAGCACTCTTGTCGGAACGGTCGTGGTCCTCATGTAGTTTCTTGTCGTCTAGGGACTGAGGTGATTCGCCTCATGCATTCTCGCCACCTACTCCGATTTCTGGTATTTTTTTATGCTCTCATACAATAGATCGCCCACTGCGGATTTAACTTGGTCAGTCTATCTCATGGGTGAGCGTCCGCGTGGTCTAGTGCCCTCGACTCTGCCCTGCACGACAAGGCGCTCTATACAGGGTGACAGGGAAACCCGACGTGTTCTTTCCAGGGCGTGATAGTGTGAGCCATTTTCAATAATTAAGCACCCCATAAAGCCTAGACGAAAATTCATGGAATCCGAGAAAAACCGATTTTCATGTTTTTTTGAAAATTTCCCAGAATTCGTCACTAAATATCACTTATCTCTAAATTCTCTAATCGAGTGGCTTTCATAGCTATTCCATTGGCTACCTAATACTTTAGCACACCTATTGATGTAACCAAATTTTCTAAAAAATCAAACAGTTAAAAGTTAAAGTAAGAAGTTTATTAATTATTTTCAAAAATCATCTACGTACCCATGACGGGGGGTACCTATTAAGTACCTATTAATTTATTGGTCACATCCTCACTATCTTTTGAATTTCACAAATAAATAACTATCATGCCTGTGGTTAACTCAAGTTAACCACTGGCATGAAGGGTCGGATGTCCTTGTAGAAAACGCAATAATATAAATTAAAGCCATTGTTTGTACATTAACGTTGTAACTTTGAATGAGATTGTCTGTTATTTATTGTCAAAGATTGGTTGAAATTCAAGTTATAAATAGGTTACAGTCGTTATTATACTAGATAGTACTAACATTTTTGACTTAAATATAGGTAAGCTATATATTATTCTGAAACTTTTTCGAATTGATTGACAGTATTAATTGATTACCAGTTAATAATTTCTGCCTGTGTCATATAAAACTTACACCGAACCAATAATAATTTTATGTATAATTTGAAATTGCAGTCATATAATTATTGTTATGGCTTAACACCGCATCTCACACTGAACAATAAATTTGAACTGAACTGAACATTTTCACAAAATATAATACCTACTTAATACAGATATATTACATGTTAAAATATCCGGGATTAGTACAATGAGAGGGGCAATTGTTTAGATAACAAAGGTAACTCTTTGCAGCATTTAACTGTTAGGGAAACTTGACTAATGAAACAGCACCTGAAGTAGTGCTCACACCAAGCAATTTATTGCGAGCACTTAGCAACCCCCGAGAACACGCGTTAAGTCAGATAGTAAAGTGCCCTCTTGCTTGAACCAACACTTAAAATATTTCTTCTTTATGTCCACGTCGAGCTAAATGGTTAAGCGCAATAAAATTTGGTCTAGTATTTTCTAGGTGTGTCGTTGCATACCTACAAATATCAATGCAACAATACGGTTTTATGATGCTGACATTATACGCAGTGATACGAATCTCATTACAAAAGCCTACCAACATAGGTATACCGTTTTCAGTACAGTTAACATAGTTGGTATAGAATTATGCTGAAACAATCGACAGTCTAGTGCCATTTTACAGTAATAATAAATCCAGTTTTCACAGCAGCCTATTGAATTTCTATTTTCGTTTACCCAAAAATAAAATTCACGAATACTTTCTTTACATATTGAATAAATTACGTTTAATATTAATATTACCCACGCCAAAATCCTTAGGGTGTTAAATCAAAATACAATGAACATTCTCGCATCAATTTACATAATACACGTAGCGTGTACTTGAATTTAAAAATCAGCGACGCAAGAAGAGATTGTGAGATAAAGTTATCCCGGGTTTCATCCCGGTTTTATCCCGTATTCGCCGCTCATATGCAAAGTGACGGCCAAGCAGAGCCTGAGTCTGACATAAAATGCACGCTAAAGGGCGCACACTAGCAAATATTGTACTTACCTATTCGCAAAGACAACGTAAAATGTTTACATTTCAAATGTCTCCCGTCTTAAATATTCTTTTTAAGTACGTTTATCGTGTTTTAGAGTAAAATGTTTTGATGTAAGATTTCATTTAATTTGAGTGATGTTGAAGGAGATGCTTTCTATGTCGGCCGATGTTTCTCAAAGTTTATTGTAATCAAGTAAACATAAAGTTCTGCCTGTGTCATTTAGGTATACGACTTTAGTAGCCCTCACTCCTGCTATTATTTCTCTGATTAAGTGTTCTAAGAAGCTACTTGTTTCTCAGTTTGGTTGGGTCGGCTTCCAGTCCGAGAGTGAGTTGAGTGTTCCATTTAGCACTTAACACTGAGCGGCAGGATTTTCTAATAACTGGTAACTTCTACAGTTACAACAATATCATACAATAATCTAACAAAAACAAGGTCAAATTAAATTCTCTAGTGAAACTCCGCAGACATTATGAGTATCGATGCCTAAACACGATAAGCAAAAAAAAATTTTTGCTGTATTTTTTTTGGGTCGACGACCGCTGGACTCCGCTCATACTTCTAGTAACTAGACTGTTACTTGAAGTTATCATCATCATCATCATGAGCCTATTGCAGTCCACTGCTGGACATAGGCCTCTCCTATTGCACGTCATTCAACTCGATTTTCAGCAACTGTCATCCAGCTGCTACCAGCTATCCTGTGAAGATCGTCGCTCCACCTAGCTTGAGGGCGTCCCATCTTACGTTTACTGATTCGCGGTTTCCACTCCAAATAACTGATTTTAAATTAACTAAGTCAACCTGCGTTGACGACCCTAATAAAAAGCATCAAATCATTTTTTTTTCCATGTTAAGATAATAGCGATACCCATCAATCACACTGCGGAGTTTCACTAACTAATTTAATTTACCCCTGTATATGTTTATGTATGTAAGTGTTAATGTAAATACTTCACAAAAAAAAAAATACCGTTGAAAGGCAGAAATGTTTAAAAACTGTAACATCAAAATTTCAAGTGGGCCCGTACACGGCTCGCTACACGCGCGGTAGAGGCGTACAGGCGTACCGGTATAAAGTATTTATTTTTCTCTCATAAATGTGGTTAGATTTTAGTATTACAGCCTGATTGCTCTCTAGAAGCTCTTGGGGAAAACGTAAAGTTGTTACCATGATGCCGAGCGCAGTGTGCAAGCACCCTAATGTTATTTTTTACAGGTCTATTCAATAGTGATTCATGTTTGCAATATTGAATGTTGGCAGGTCGTTAATTTTTTTGTTTTTTTGTTGGTAATATGTCGTGATATCTGGGTTAGGGCCTCGCCCCTCATGCACGAGGTTGTTGTGGGTTCAAATATCAATGTGGGCAAGTACCAATATGAGATTTCAATTCGCATACTTTCCGAGTTTGGCTTGGACATTACTAGCAACGGTGAAGGAATAACATCGTGAGAAAACCTGGACTTATAGTTAATATAAGTCTTTGTTCGCCAACCTGTCTTGAGCAAGCGTAGTGATTAACGCTCGTGCCTTTCTGAATGAGAATCGGCCTTTGCGCTGCAGTGGGACAGTAATAGACTGTAATTATTATTATTATAGGTATGTAACACGTAGGTATTGCACTTTTTCTACAGTATGAATGTAGACAATTACTGGAGAGTGCGAGTAGTAATGATATTGATAATATTGCAAGTTTTCCTCGAGGATTTATTGCAAATTGTGGTAGCTCACACCCCACTCCCTCTTGAAGAGAGGAGGCCTGAGTCCCAGCAGTGATTACACAAATTACAGTCTGATTATGATATACCTATATAGGTATAAGTAAATATATTACCTACACTGACGAGTTTTTAATCCGAATAGGGTAATCACATAGTGCAAGCAAGAAATTAGAATTAGTAGTAATTGAATAGGTAATAATATCAAGCAACAAGTGATTCAATAATATCATATCTGACACCATTCAAAGTGATAGTAGTCGATAACAATGCATTTATACTGTGCATTTGATGATTTGGTTAGCCACAGGCTAGCATGTTCGCATTTAGCATAATTGAAAAGGCATAGGCACCAGTGTCTACCTAGGTATTATTACTACTTATTACTTGTGCCACCAACCCGCACTTGGCCCGTGTGGTGGATTATGGCCCACTCCCTCTTACAGACACAAGGCGTGTGTCCCAGCAGTGGGAACATTAAAGGCTGATTAAGACTTGTGCACTATGATATCTGCCGTGTCGATGGCTAGTATCCTTTGAAATTGGCTGCCATTGCGGAAATTTGGTCTGGACGACTTAGGGTTATTATTTAAAGTGTCTTTGAAATTATTATTAAAATTATGACTTATCCAACAAACAATGTTAATACATATACCTAAATTGAACTAATATAATACAACTGAATTAGAAATGGCGTATAAACAATTCCTTCCAAAGCTTATTTCTGAAGCCACCCAAAACTGGTATCCTAAGATAGTAGGGAAATAACGCGTTCGTGTTCCACATTTCCTCCTCCACTGCAATAGCGGAAAACGAAAAGCATTCCAGACGTCCACCAGACAGAAAAAGAAAATTTAACCAAAAGTAAATCTCTTAGTAAGTTCAATTTCGCTCTCAAAGTTGCGTGAGAACGAAAATTGCACTAGAATTTACCGAAGAATACATAGATATTCATTCCTTTTGCTTTTATATCGATTCCACATTGCTCGCATATTTTGTTACCAGGATATCAGAACTCGCAAGAGATGGTTGAGACGGTTATTCCCTAGCGGCTTGCACGGGTTCACTTTAATTAAATATTGCAATCGGACACAACTGGATTGTTAGCAACGTTGTACGTTGTGCACTACGCTGTAGTCTACGTGAAGCTTAGTCGTACGTATACCAAACAGGGAAACTAACATATTCTGTTTTCTTTCGCTCGCAGATCAGCGAGGAAGCAATATGTGTATCTGTAATTACAGTTGCAAAGTAACGTCTGTACGTAGTGAGTTGTGCTTTCCGCCGACGAATGCGGTTAAGCAAAATTATGTGTTGTACGTGACCCGCTCCCTGTCGCTAGACAGAACTAATTCTAGATATCCGTTTTTGCTGCTTTGTGTAAACAATTTTCCTTTAAACTCGACCATCGTTTTGTGCAAGTGAGCTTGATGGTATTATTTTGCTAGAAATTGTTTCAAGTTTTAATCCGCAGTTCTCAATTAAGGATTTCCTGTTCGAAAGACGGAAACAATTTGAAGACAAATCGAACACAGATTTGGTTTGCATCTCGTTCAATTGTTTGTGTATTTCGCAAACACTTTCCAATTTTGTGTAAATATTATTACTTAGGGCTGATTTTACCAAAGTCAGAAGGCCACTTCTCGATAATTAAAATGTTCAAAATATAGTCGCAGTCTCATCTCGGCGACAAACAAATGTCAAAAACTTGTCAAAATGTAGGGAAATTAGAAGTATTTTTTGACAGATTGAAACTGAGATCAGACTGTGAACGTTCTTAAAATTACGAGAATTGCCCCTCTGATATCTTTTATCCGTGGAATTAAATTGACGTCTGACAGTTCTATTTTATAGACAAACTGTCATAAATTCCAAAAGTAGTCTCAGGACAACACTTATTTTAGGTATAAAAGTTTGGTGGAATTCGCCCTTAGTAGTTTCATTACTTTATTTTTACCGTTTCCTACCTATAGAAATAGAATGGATGAAAGGTATTTATTACAAGAGCATTGCCTTCAAAATTAATATCCGCATGAAGGATATGTTACATTGATCATGACATAAGTCTCTGTTTCAGATGCTGCGCTTGTTTTATTGCAATCTATCGGTGCGGGCGGCAGCTGCTCAGCTGCTCGGCTGCTCGGCAACACTCCGTAAGGCACGTTATCCACCTTCGCGGTGCAAGAACATTTCTCTCGAACGTTTTATTTCCCGGCTTCGCTGCAATATCGGGGATAATCCCCGTTTCTGCAACTTGTGTCGGCATTTTCCCTTTTTCCGGGAAACCGCACGCTACTACATATCGATTACACATGAAACAAAACACAGAATTAGCCGAACGTTGAACCTCGCAACTTTTCTCATCTTTTATCTGTATACATTACGAAAGGATAACAACAACCATATTTTGGAAAGAATGTTGTGTCCCCTAATAAAAATTCCCTTTATGTACCATAAAGTCCCAAAACCCTTTAAGGCAAAAATGGAAGTAAAAACACGTAGACTCATAAATATGTGACCGCAGTGTCCGAGTGTAGTTGTTTAAACTTACAGCCCGACCAGAAACATCATTATTAAGTTGAAACTACACTTCTTTAGGGCCACGGACGGGACGGGAGCAAATCTTCAAAGCAATAAAGATATCTTGTCGTGAGATAGCATCGTAACGACTTAAAAACTATGTACTGTAAACACTTAATCTTAATTTAAATACATAGTCCGAGGAGTTGGAGGGAAATTATCCTGGATAAATACTACTAATTTTCAGTTTAAGAGAATCTACTTTCTTCTTCTGGCTGACGTGATTAATCCCAGCTTTGGTTCGCTTTCGGAACAAGGTAAGGATATAATTTACTGGGATTGGGTTTCAACATATAAATTGATACTTTTAGTAGGACCACATCACTTTCTACTTTTATATACATTATATAAGCTAACATTTAAAAAAATGATATGTACATGTGAAAAAATAAGCAAAATAATCATATGGCTTCAAAAAAATCGTCCGCATCGCTGTCAACAGGAACAGTGCCCAAAAGGCTGGCAACATTGCCACGTTGTATGGCGATGCTAATTCTTTGGCCAAGAAACAGGCCAGCCCTCTGGTCACGTGAAGAGTCGACTAACTGCTTGGAGATATCTCGAAAAACCAAGTGGGCACTCGGACCCCATGGCCCTAGTGTTTCAACCCCAAACGGCTCGAACATATAACTCACCAAGTTGGAATATTTTCGCCGTTTGAGGTTTTCTGCACCAGCAGCAGCCGCTCCAGCACAGCCCACCGTGCTAGGAAGATGGGATGGCGCAAGGGTGTCGACACATGTTGCATCCCATACCAAAGGTCTGCCTAACTTCCAGGGCATTATGGTCATTCCGTCTGGTCTCTTGCCATCGTCGCGTGGCAGGCCGTTGGGTTCTAAAACAGCTGGCACCCCCGGGTGACAAGAGCACGACGGATGATGTCATTAATGCTGGCGTGCCATGCTATCCGACCTGCGCTCATACTGCAGGATAGGCCATGGTGTCCGAGGCAGTCGACAGCTTCACCGCACTGACAGCGATGCGGAGCCCCCCCACAAGGAGCGCCCAAACGCAGACAGGTAGCGAGCCGGAAGACAGACACACCCCGGACCTTAACCACTCCAGCCCTTTGTGTTATTTCAATTTTGTTAATAACTACTTACATTCAATTTACACTCGATAAGAGCACAGTAGAGTTAATGTAACAATAACCAAATCCAACTAAATTTTGTTTCAATTGGCGATGAACAATAAATTCAGCTGGTTAATCCCATTAATAATCCAAATGACTGATAATTATTAATGATTACCGGAATTTATTAATAGGTACCTACTCATACCTAACGAGTAACATGTACACCCTATATCCAGTTTCAAATTGTCAACAGCTAATTAAAGTTAGAGGATCGTTAAATATAATTATCTAAAATATAACAACAGTTCTTTCGTAATAACTACAGATCTCCAACGTTGTAGATATCCTGATAATAATAAGATTTAGCCACCTTTGATAAGACTTAAAACCAAACTTAAAAGAGCTATAGGTAATTAAGAAAATATAGAGAATATAATTATCTATTGTCTTTAGTAAATATTTTCTTAACCGTTAATATCTAATTTCTTTTACAGTACATTATTGATCTCAACCCAGTTTATTAATCCTCTTTCTTGAGTTTCCTTCTTTCCCTACCGTTTTGATAGTGTCATTGAAAAACATTTTAATAGAGTAACGGTGGAGTTTCCTGCCCATTCTTCTCCATACGAAACTACCCTTTTAAGTCAAGTAGAATCAATTCTATTTTTTGTAAATTTCGACGTCCAAAGTGCCTTTAAGTGTCTATTTGGAATAAATGATTTGACTTTGAAAGATTCTTACACCATAGTTTTTGTACGAACCTACAGAAAGTAATCCTTCAAAATATTCGCAAACCTGCAAAAAAACAACAAGAAAAGAATAATTTCCTTAGCTGGCACCCTTGTCCCGCTGCCCTCGTCACAGAAAGTTGTCTGTTTATGATATGCTGAATAAGGATATAAAAAAATGGTACGTCTGCATGTAACGTTAGAATTGCAACTGCAGTAAAAATGTGTATTCGTCTTGTGAGCTGCGGAGCATTGCATAAGAAAGGATGCTTTTATATTTTCAGTGGGGCGGCGTGCCCGGGACATGGCCCCACTCTGCCTAGAATTTTAAGGCTTGTTGTTACATTCGCTTTATGCATTCACTTTTATACAAGACGTGAATTTGAACCACAGTTACACTGAGATGAATGTGAGACGAATTTTGAACAAGCAAAGAAGTTAAATCGTGTCTTTTGTTTACGACTTCTTTCTCTTGTACGTCAGACTGGGTTCATTATCATCATTATTTCAGGAACCGGAATCATCCACTGCTGGGTATAGCCCCCTCCTTTTTTCTGCCATATGTCCCGGTTCCATGCATCCCTCTTCCGGGTGCATCCGAGGCAATCAACGCTATTTTGGAGTTAACCCCTCATATTTAATCATTAACTGGCATTGACCGTCAACCCTGAACGAGGATTGATATCCTCACAAGACCAACACCGAAAAAGGTTATACTTCAGATAAACGCTTAATGTTTTTTCCGGTTTGAAGAGACACTTCACAACTATATTTATTTTTAATATATTAATTTTCGTTAAATTGTGTATAGCACTTTTGTCCTATCAACATTTCCATTTAATTTTGTTGACATTATTTAAAGAATGTACAATATTCTTACATTATACAGTTTCAACCTTCATTTTCTCGGAACTTAAATGTTGGCATAAGCCCAAAGCCTTACTTCAGAATAATAAATTAAATTATTTGGTGAATTAGCACTGTTTGTAAAGGCTTTACGAGCGTATTCTCATTTTTGTAGTGCGAAATTTCCATAATCGTTTAATTTGTAATTAAAAAGCTAAGTTATGTCGGAAATAATTTATAATTACGTCCGTAGCTATAGCAAAAGCTTTGCGTAACGAAATGATGAACATACTTACCACACAAAACCGCATCTTAATCATGTCGTGATTTTTCTTGTTAACATAACATAACATCACACCTGTATTCCCCGACGGGTTAAGCAGAGGTGTACCTATAGTACACACACATTTCGCCAGTTATGTTTAAGTACCATATAATAGAGGGCGAGTCTATTGCCATCAACCTGGCTCGAATCCGGACTCCGGGTCACTACTAAGAAATGCCTGATAGAAAAACTCAATAACACAATGCCCAACCTGGGAATCGATCCCAGGTCCTCATGCTCAGCAGTAGTGCTAGCGACCACTAAATCTACGAGGCAGTCACTAGACCCACAAGGCAGACTTTTTTTGTTATTAAGACAAATATTATTTACCCATTAAACAGGAGGATGTTAGTTCGGGAAGATGTTAGATAGACTCATTTGTCAGCTAGGGCGATGCAGCCGCTCTGCCATGTAGGAATTCTAATTAAACTTACACAACATTTAGACGAACTTACATAGTGTGGAGCGATGAGCTCGCTGAACTTTGACCGGGTTACTTCACGTACATATACATGCCAATACGGGATCGTGTCAATACATGGAATATTTGACAAGTTCCCGGCTTTAGCCAAATTACGTGCACATTACTGTAACTATAAAATGTGATTTACAGCAGAACGAGACGCAAAGTTAGGAAAAGGGAAATCTTACTGATACCTTAGTTGCGAAAGTTTGGACGTATGTTTGTAAGTCAAATAATAAGTATATGAAGACTGGGCCGGTTCAGGGGGTCTACTCCCTAAGTGCGAGGTCCGCAGCTTCGACCGAAGTTACGGGCGATTCCGACTCCGTATCACTTAAGCTCATAATACACATGCTTGCAACTTGTACAAAAGTATGCATGTACGAGTGGGATGCCATTGTGTCATTCACCAATCAGAAGTTGTTATGGCATTACATAACAACTTCTGGTATTATTTACAAGCTTTACAGAAATTAGATTAGTTCGGTTTCCGAACTAAGAAGGGATTTGACAGTTGTCCCTACGCCCAATGTATTTTTAGCCATCCGAAATTTTTTATTTAATACTGGTTTTGGCGGATCAACTACTTTCGGACGGCCCCGCATCTTCGTTGGACGACGGACTTGCAGAGTAGACCCTCTGATGCAATAAAATTTAAAACGTATCTTCAATTAGATTTTCAATCTGAATACCAAAACTATTTCGCAGACACTACAACCCTTTGTAAAATACGGTTTACCATTTAAACAAACAATTTACTTTGATCTAGGTTAGAAACATAAACATTGACTAAAAGACGGAAAATGAACGAGGACAATAAGAAAATTCACGTTTTAAATTAAAAGTAAATGCAGTCGGGTCCACTTTCAAAGCTAATTATAATATTACTAGGACGCCCTCGACTTTTACTTTAGAATTTATAATGTAAAGATTTTTACTTAGCATTTATATTGCTGCAACACGTTTAGATTTAGTCTTTAATAAACACCTTTAAGTTATATTATGATATTTGGAATCAAAATTCGACTAGGGATTTTGGTTTCAAATAAATCCATACATAAATATTATAAATTCTGCCTGTGTGACCTGTCGTTGTTCTTCTAAACTACGCAACGGATTTTGATGCGGTTTTCACCATTATTTAGAGAATTTTCCCGGAAGGTTTATGTGTAAATATATTCATATTAAACTTACATAAGTATTCCTAATAAAAAAATCTTGAAGTTTTGTCAAGTTGAAAACCGATGCGAAGCAGGGGCGGGTCACTAATCTACCTATAATGTAGAGTGAAGACCACCAAAAAATAAGTCACGCCAAAATAATAACTTTTCATTCATCCGCACCGAAGACGCTTGTCGGTTGAAAATCTGTAAAGAATGTAAAAGCTGGGAAGACAAATTCCTTTGGAAAAATTCACGACTTATCTGTCACTTTCACATCATTGCACAGAATAGCCCTAGCTTTGCGATTGATTTTCCACCCGGGTAGAGCGGAAACTGAAAAAAGTAAAATGTCATAATATTTCTGCGGCCATATTGATTTTGGAAACGATAGTGAAATGCTAATAAAATTCTATAACAGGAGACCTTTTAATATAATTCTGGTATATTTTTTGTTGAAAGAATGTAAACCTGTACGATAGTGCGACATTTAACATTATTCTTAGTTTGGGTACCCATAACATGCAGATGTAGCATACCGACTTCGTTAAGATTTGTAATAATAATGTGCTTTATTATTAGCGTCCAACCTACATATAAAATGACACCATTTTTCATTTCAACGAGTACCTAAACAAGGTAAGGAAGGTTTGATCTGTGTCGGAAATGCATTACATATGTACAAAACGAACATTTTATGTAAATCTGTATAACGTACACGTATATATTGTAATGTTAATATATGTATTCGCGATAGAATCGAATTTTCCCTTTTCCCGTTAAAATTCGTTTCATGAATAAAGCTGCGTGTCCCGCGGGACAGTCATCGGATTCGACTTCTAAATTGGATCGGAGTTTTCTTAGTAGCGATACTTCACCGACTCACCGACTCGCCATCCGCCTCGATGCGAAGTGAGTGGCGTGACACGCATCGCTTGCCGCGTCTCTACTCATATTACTCGAATAAAAGTGAATAGCCACAAACACTGTGTACGGCTGAGTCGTCTGTGCGACAACCGTGAATTTCGCCTGATTGGTACATCCAATATTTTGAGGACAAAGTGGACGTGTTCATTAAAAGCAATGGGTATTTAGGCGATTGTTTTTTTCTTTTTATTTATACCCATTCCCGAAAATAGATATGTTTCTATGTTCAAAATTAACTTGAACATAGCGCTACGTACAGGTAGCATAAATTAATAATAAATTCCTACATAAATTTCCTAAATAAATTCCTCCTATTCGAGAGATATCTCACACCGCGACATGCAGTTCGCTGTCATTATCAAAGCCGTTGTTGCAATTTCATAATTGCGCCATTTTGAAGCTGCCGACTGTGAAGCTATCGCATAGTTATCAACTATTTTGGAAGTGTGTTAAGCGACAAGCGAGATAACTATGTGTGGATATACCTATGGGATGTACTCACACTACGTTCAGTAGGTTGCTACTCAAGTTTTAATTAAACTAAACACTTGATGTAAGAGGTCTGCAGGTATTATCGCGAGCCAGAAAGTTATACGTCTTTTAAGGAAGTAAATCTAATAGGGAAGGATTTCTTTGTTTACTTACTCTCCTGTTATCAACCTTTTGTTATTTTTCTCTGAAGCTCTGCCTTTATACGTAACTTGAAGATTTTGGTTAAAGAAATGGAGCTTCCATGGAGTCCCTTTGTCCGTAAAAGTTAGTTAATTAAATGGCCAAGTATTTTCTCTCTCTTTTGATGATTTTTGAACACGGACACAATATGTGTCCGTGTTTCCCAACAAGATAGATACGTCTTTTTTCCTTTTGGTATTGTCCGGTTGACGCGCAGTTTTCTCCTATAGATATGACATAATCCCGCTGACAGACATGGCGGTTCATAAGAATGTATCCTGTGATAGCGATACCCATCACTTCTGCGGAGTTTCGCTAGCTAATTTAATTTGACCCTGTATAGGTAGAAGATAAAATCCTTTACGAATCACTTCTATGAAAAATTCACTAGTGAAGCTTTTCACTAGTGGTACGCAGCTTAGGCGCGAAGTGCGTACTACCCACACACACCGCGCCCACGTTGCGTCGCGTGTGTCCGTGCATAACGAATGGAATGCGAAATTCGTTTTTTGCCTATCCTTTTAAAATAGGCGTGTGTTTGGTGCCTGGTGGTGGATCATGATGCTTAAAGTCTTTGTGCTTCAGTTCTGGTAGTCTGATGATGTTTTCAGAAACCGTGGTATCAAGAGGTCTTATAAAAAGCGACCCGAAAAGTTTGTATAACTATGCAACTAACTAACTATAACTCGATCGTATAACTATGTAACTATGCTTTATTATGCAAGTTTCTTCAAAATAAAGATACACTAATGGCGTATGCGTAGTTTACGCCTATGTGTTATAACCGTTTTACCGTGCGATATTATTGCGCCAATTATTTATTTATTATTTATATTTATATTCTTTATTGTACACCACAAAAATACATAGCAAAAAAATACATGACACATTACAAAATATAGGTTGGGCGGCCTTATCGCATTACTGCGATCTCTTCCACGCAACCTTAGAATGGACAGTGATTTTCCTTGACATAAAATGGGACTGTCGTTGGCGGAAATATTAATTAATATTAATTATTTTAATGACCTAAAAATATCTTTAAAAAAAACAGAAAATACAAGACTTTAACTATGTTATTGACCTCGTTTTGTACTTTCTATTGCAGCAAAAATCTAAACGTGCTATTTATGCGTGTACGCCCATTTGTTACGAATCCCTCGATATCCAAAGATCCGTATGGAATATGTATTCATTAAACATCATCAATCACACATAAATTCTTATTATTTAAAAATGAATATAGAACATAAATACTTTCCCATACGAACTTTTGTATCATTTAATACACATAGGCTTACATAAATTATGAAACTACAATCCCACTTAATTCACGGAATACGACCAATATTTGTTCAGCCGTGCCTTCCACGATATTACAGACCCATAAGTAAGTTCAACTTAAACAATATACAAAACTTTTGCTAATAGAGAGTCCCAATAATAACAGTAAAAGGTCTCGTAGCTTATCTAGATGGCATATTTGGAGGATATCCAAGCCATTTAGCACAACGCGACAGAAATACCACTTTAGACCCAAAAGCAAATGACGTGAAAACATAGATATTTATGTCCGTCCGTCCGTAGATTACTGTGAACCCACTGGTCTGGTTAACGCTGCGTTTTAAAAGGAAATCTTTAAACTAGCAAAAAAAATTTTTCGGGTTGAAAGTATTCTTCACTTTATTGGCTTAGGGACAGAATGACTTTGGACTGCAAACTCTTCTCAAAGCCAGGCATTTGTGCCGTGCCCGACGACTGGCTTGGTCACATTGGGATCTAATACCAGCATTTATAAAATAATTTCGTTTGAATAGCAAACAAAAATGATGAAATAATATCAAGCTCTGTACCGACATAAACTCAGTTAATAATTGCGGTACATACTTGATGGGTTACTAATAAAACTGGCCAAAAAACGTTCTTAATAACGAAGTCTTTTTGAACTGAAAATATTATACTTAAAACCGTCAGATGTTTATACCGTATGACAAGGGCGCCGGCGACGCGACGCAGTCAGCCTCCCTAGGGGTTGATTAGATGCTGGGGGTTCCACCTGACGAGATTAGCATACTGAAATTATACGAAAAAGCCTATTGCTTTAACATGAAATTTTGGTAATAAAGTTGAAAGTATAATGCACGTTACACGATATACAGGGTTATTTTTTAAAGACCAACCAAATTTAAGGATGTGGTACAGACCATCAAACTGAACAACTTTCTCCATGGGACCAACATCGTAATCGCGAATAAAAATTCAGCCGTCCCATACATTTAGGTCGAGTAGGTATTGAAGTTTTCTATGGGACAGATGATAAAATTTTCGCGATTACGCTATTTGTCCCATAGAGAAAGTTGTTCAGTTTGATGGTCTGTACCACATCCTTAAATTTGGCTGGTCTTTAAAAAATCACCCTGTATGTATATGAATAGGCAATTTATGTTGTGAATGAAGCACATTCCTTTATGTAAAGAATAACATACTCGTAGTTACTGAAAGTCTATGTCTGCTTCATATTTTTATCATCACTTTTTTTTTATACACAACATGTTAACATTTCTACTGGATGGCTTTGGCGCTGATAGCTGAAATACCGGCTTTCACCTATTTCGGCTACAGATGTCTCATTCATTTGTAACAAGAAATTATAGCCTATATGTCTAAACGAATTTTAAAATAAACTTATAATAAGTATATTATATTTATTTACTTTCTTATTAATCTTGTTTTAATTGAATTATACTGTTTGTGTATGTGAGTTTAAATGTTTGTAAACACACCCACGATACAGGAGTAATTCCTAGTGTGGGGCAACGTTAAAAAAAAATACATACATATAAAATTATATTATTATTATTTTTTTTTTTGTGGTTTTATTAATTGTGATATTTTTGTGACCATGAGGTTTCTAACCCGTTTTTTTGTTGAAGGAAACTACTGATTGGTACAGGCAACTTATCTGAAACTTTTGAAATTTTAGAAAAGGTATTTTTCACATGTTAACTTTATATAAATAAATTCTTTGACTTGCATAATCTCTATACAAATCTACACATACATGTGAACATAATTTGTACTCGTATGAGTACGATTAGAGAGCTCAGCAACATAATTTGACTTGCTTCGTTACCTGGGATCAGAGAGGTCAGTCATCCTTGCAGGTACATTCAATATTCCATGCGTAGCTACATACGAGTACCTAAGTCATTGTGATGTTATGTACACTTGACTCATACACTTTGACTTATTTGCTGTACCTACTAGAGCCATCATTCCAGCCATATTTTATCCTGTAACACTCTAATCTATATGAGACTAAATATCCGTACTTTACGTATGAATTTTTAATTCTACTGCTGCATCAGCTCTGAAAGTCGCAAGATTTCCGCAACTCTACTCATGCCACAACTCCTGAACCTAACTAGATACCACAAAGTTGTGGGATGCCTCAACCGTAACGTTTAGCTATTTGTTTGACAACCGTGAATGCTGGATTAGTACAGGTGCTGAAATGTCTATTTACTAAACTATTACTGTACGTGTGTAGTGTGTGTGAAACTATTTATATATATTCCGTCTTCTAATTATAATTGTGTCTAACAGAAAGCGAGATGGAGGAGGCCTTTACAGGGTTCCTAGCAGGGTTCAATTAAAGATACTAATCCTACTAACATAATTTAAACAAACTTACTAACAAATTACTAATAACATTTGAAATGCAACTTAGAAATATGGAATAAATGGTTTATTTATTATTTATTACTATTAGTATAACAGAATCCTGGATGAACCTTCCCTAATTATTTTGTCTAACCCTTGTCAGAAGGACTATTATAACCGGTCTAAGTATCTATCGTCTACCTAATTAGGTCTGGGCTCAGCCTGAATTAGATATTATTGGCATGATACGCAACCGTACCTACCTACTCACAAATCCTATTTATATCTTTTAGGCTTAGCTAAACTGTTCATAAGATTATGACTGTTAAAACCGAACAAAGTTTGAAAACCGAACCATTCAAATATGTATTCCCAAGGTCAGTTCTGTCCTAGTACTTAGGTACTTACATAACCCGGGCACAACTTCCTAAACGGTGCCTTGATATCATGATTGGTATAAGTTATCGGAATCTCAGATCCCGTAGGCTCCGAACTCGACGGGTCTCGGGGACGGCCAACTTCGCCGTATGATCCGCCATACTTCAGATATAGCGAATACTTGTTAAGTATTCAGGAGGTAATCCCTCTAACCTCATTTTATAAACGCTGTTCTATGTACGTGATCGTCTAATAGCGCAAATTTAATAGACTTGACGACTAAATTATAAGGGGAATGTTAGTTGTGAAACTTCGTAGGTATTACTTATATTAGTATTTTAGTAAATTAATTATATTAGTATATAACAGAACATCACACTTGTATACCCCAAGGGGTTGTGCAGAGGTCCCCCATAGAAACACCCACATTTCGCCAGATTTGTTTGTCATGTTTTGTTTTTTGTTTATATGTTGTAATTGCATGTTCTTGTTTGAGGACAAACACAACTTTTGTTTTAACCTGAAACTTGGAAGTAACGTGGATGAAAGTTCAACTTAGTAACGTGGTTGAATGTTCAACTTTCATCTTGGGATTTAATCCATATATACTTACTTATTTATAACACAACATGTGCATGGAAATTCTACATTTTGTGGACAAGGACGTGAAAATTTAGGGCAAGGGTTTTCCTATCCCCTCAACTATCGTGACATAGGTAATTGTCACGATAGTTGAGCGGATAGGAAAACCACAAGAGTTATAAGACACTTTTACCAGAATCATGTATTTCTAGCAAATAAACGTTTGATTTGATTGATAATAAACTTAACTTCCAATCCCACAAATATTATGATTTATAAATAAGTATTTGTTCAATATGACTCAGATTTTGGCCTGACATTTCTAATATCTTCGCTTAAACGTTTGCACAGTCTTTTATTTTCTCGTACAGTGGGAACAGCTGAACCGATTTTGATAAATGAGGTATCATTGAATTCGTATCAGTGTCGCAAGTATCATTGCATTTGTATCAATGTCGACGTCACTGGGGAAAACTGAAGCAAGAGGAACATTTTCTATAAATATATGCATGAGGAAACGCTTTTGAAAATACCTGAGTGACTTTAAAATGTAAAGTATCTCGTTTGTTGTTATAATACGCAATAATAGGTATACTTAGATTCTAGGTAGGTAAACCTATAGTAAATGCATCACGCAATATAGGTATGTTATTTACAACTAGCTTTCGCCCACGGTTTCGCCCGCGTGTAGGTCGGAAATTATCCCACGGGAACGTACTACTGGGATAAAAAGTATTATAAATGTTAATCAAGGTTATAAACTATCTGTGTGCCCATCTATTTCCGTTGAGCCGTTTTTACTTGCTTGAGTAACAAATATACAAAAACATTTGTAATATTAGTAGGACAGTAGCATTGTTTAACTTCTTCTTTAGATTTATTAGAATGTAGACTTTAAATGTTTTACCAAAACCTGTAAAATTAGATATTGTAGTAGTTGTACGTACCAATTTTTGCATATCAAATGTTAGAATGTACCTGGAAAACAAAATTTTTCATAACAACTCACCTGTATACCAACATTTTGTGAAAATGAGCATTTACTATTCTTAGCTGTACAGAAAGAAGAGGCAAATAAAATTCATATTTTCATGTTAATAAAGTCCATACTAATAGACAGGATATTACCTACTCTGAGAAATTCATTGAACACCAAGACGCATTCTTTAAATTATGTAAGGTAACTTTTTCGTTGATCCGGAAATGAATTGAATACCTTCGGGTCGCAGGCGTGCTTCAATTATTTGGTGCTGTTATACAATTTATCTTTTACGGAATAAATTTCCTGTTTCTTGTTATAAATATTACAATATAATGGCAGAGTTAAAATCTTTATACCGTACTCATCTCAGACATCACTTAATATCCATTCTTGATATTTTAAGAGATCCTAAGAACAACGATCAAATTAGGGAATCGATTTTATTTTATCCAAGAGATATTTACACGAATTTTCTGATTATTGAGGTAATATTAATGTGTAATTTTCAAGAGCTCCTATTCCTAACAAAATTGGAAAAAAAAACTACAATCTGACGTAAAAATTGATTGAAACCGGAAACTCAACATGAACATAGTTGAACAATAAAATCGAAAGCATTTTTACCAATGCGTAAAAACAGAGTTCTGTTTTTTCAAATTTTCATGTAAGATAATAAAAAAGTAGTGTTAAAACCTTTTAGACAACAACCTTTTAGAGCTTGAGATACACCGATTGGACTGACCTTAAGCGAATCCATCCATACATAGTACACAAAGCTCCAGCAGCTTGCATTTAGCTTGTTAACTATCCAACCATCAAGATCCAAAGCTAAGCTATATCGATCAAAAGCGCCTTAGTTGTGGGTCACCAGACTCCAACAGAACCAATCTACACAACTGCCACGGAATCTGAATACCGCTTACAACTATGGAAAGTAATTACAACTTACTGTGCATGATGAAGCGCACAAGCCTGAAATTACTCTAACCGAAGCGAAATTATACATCTTACTAATACTCTCAAAGTTCTATTGTCTACACTAATTAAGTAACGACTTACAATAAAGCAATCAACTTTTCACAAAACGTTTGCAGAGTGTTCTTACTTTCAAACAAATTAACATTCGTCTGATTTATACAATTAGAGAGTTCCAAAAGTTAATTTAATTAACGAACAAATAAGTGCTAAACATTTACTTACATGGCGATAGCTAAAACTTTTCCCTGTTCAAAGATATCATTATGTATAATTAGTTAAAAGCCCGTCGCTTCTGAATTTTAATAAGAAACTTTCGAACTGTCGTAGTTGTTATAACTTCAGCGTATGCCGTTAAATAGTTCTTTCTCATTTTTCAAAGGAAGTTATTAAACAAGTTCAGATAGCGAACTTAATCTTAAGTATTCTCATTGGTTATGAAACTTGGACCTACTTAAAGTTAACTTAAAAGTCTAAAAGCACCTTAGGTACGCAGCCCCTAAGGGCCCGAAAAGTTGAGTTCCTGTGTGACATCAGCCGTAAGTGTAAAACGAAGGTGAGATGGTGGAAACAAATCTTACATTTTGGGACTCTAAAGTGGAAGCCTCTTTGCTCTTTCAAGGCTCGCACATCCGTCAATTTTGGAGTTCCAAATCTTTTTATTTCATGTAATTATATTAGACACAGTCCAGTAATATGTAAGTAGGTACGACAGGTTACTTAAATTTATAAACTTTTGGTCCTTATATATACGATTAAATACCCCCGTGCATTGAAATATTTCGTAAGTTATAAAAAAAATTGCTGTATTTTTTTTTTGATAACCGACCAAAAGTTTCTAGCGGGTCTATAATTATGTGCTGAATTCTTGGTAACGGGTTGCGCGTTGATGTCCCTGTCACCCAGTATGTCTAAAGAAACGTCTTCAAGAGATTCCGGAGGCCGAATCGGTTTCGAAAAACATTATATTTAAGTCTGTTTTACAACGCGATCAATACAAACTAAGATTTTTTGTGAAAAAATCTGCGAGGTTTATATGGCCCATGTATAAAAGAAATTGAATAACTTACTATGGCGCTTATAAATGATGGATTAGCAATATCCAGCACGCGGAGTTTATTTTATGATGGTCCTAGGGATAACAAAAAATGCGCTTCGCTTACTTAATAAAGAATAAAAGCGATACATTAATACTAAAGTAGTTTCGAGTACCTTCCTGACTACCTACTTTCTGAACAGGGAATTATGTATAATTTCACAGTAAAGCCGCATGTTTAATACTAGCGTATACTTCATTTTTCATGAATGCAATGTAGATAGAGTTAATTTACTATAGAAGATGACCAAGGTTTTACACATATAAGCGTAACTGCCGAGCATAGTCCTGGGTTCTATTCCCAGGTCCAGTAGAGTTTATGGGTTTTACCACCTAGTATTTCTGAGTAGCGGCCCTGAATCTGGAATTTTGCCCATTTAATGGAAAAATTATAAGTTATTGTAAAACTTAAAACATAAACTAAATTGACCATCCATGTCTGTGAAGTTTCGCTAAACAATTTAAAAAAATACCAAACAACCATAGATTGAATTCTAATGCTGAGTACAAGTACAAAATATCATAATTATTTTTAAAATACCATATTTAAGGAAAAGCATATTTTGAGAATAGCATTATTATGGGCACGGAGGATCCGCTAAAATGTGGGTGTTCTATACCTACGCCTCGTCCTAACCCTTCGGAGAGTACGGGCATGATGTTATGTGGTTTTAATCCTCTGGGGGGCAGCCCAATTATTCCGTACAGTACACCACTATGGATGTCGCGCTCATCCCTAATTTGTTTAATAAGGCATCAAAATAGCGCGTAGTTCCACGCGTGGGGGCTTTGTCCGCCGTATTGGGCCTTAATGCCTGCTCGTTAACATCGCATTAAGCCATGAAACACAGCCCTCATTACGATGAAAGCTACCGGTCTTTGTATGCTGGCTTTCACTACCCACCGCAGTCTAAAACTGCTCACTTTTATTCATCTCTACCAGTAATAAATAAAAGGTTTATTGCAGAAATGTTATGTATGTGTGCAAGGCAGCTTTCTGTTCGCGGGAATTTCAACTATTTTGCGCGGCAAACGGTATTACGCATATGACGTCGCCGGTCTATCACCCATCTAGAAACGGCCAGGCCGAAGTTTCGTTAAGGTAATTAAAAAGGGAATAAAGTCTAGTATTATGTCGGCTCCTAGCGCGAAAGAAATATCAGTGAAATTACTAAGATATCTTTTGGATTATCGTGATTCAGTTCACTCTGCTACTGGGTTATCTCCTGCGCAATTGGTGTTTGGGCACAAGTTAAGGTCACGATTGGATCTGATGGATCCAAAGTCATCGACATCCTTCTGGTGTAAGGGCGTCATACTTAAAAGATTAGGAAAAGTTTTGTATTTAGTAAAAGACAGTCATAGTTCAGAAAGTTACAAAAGGCACATAAATCAGCTGATGCTGTATAAAGGAACAAGTAACAATAATGAGGATAATGCACAACATTCGAAAGAGAACTTACCTGGGTTATCTTGTCCTCCTGCACCGCAACCATCACCGCCACACTTGCCGTCGTCGTCGCCTCCGTTATCACCGTCGCCTTCCCCGTCGCCAGCTACGCCTGAAACGCACATACTCCAGCCGGAACCTTACTTACCAGATCCCTTGCCGGGTGGTTCGGCCAGAGGGAGGACAGCAGAATTGTGCGCACAAAGTACTTCTTCGTCGTCAGGAGAGGACAAGTCTGAGAAGGATCCACAACAGGCCCATTATGATGAACATGAAGCTGGTATAAACGACGTAGATGTGGAAAGAACAGAGAGATATTCGACCTCCGAGGATGTTGGTCACAAAGCAGGAACTGAACTCGATACCCAGACCTCACAACGCGATGAGTCAAGGATTGTTACACCAAATAGATCATCACGTAATCGCCCCGTTATTTGTTTTAAAATGTATTTCTAGCGTAAGTTGTTATGTAGCACAAAAGTAAATTATGTTCATGAATACGTAGTAAGTATGTTAATTTGTATTCGGTGTTTTTGGACTAGAGGGAGGAATTGTTATGTATGCGTGCAAGGCGCGCATCCTCCCGCACGCCATCTATTGTACGACGAGTCCAACTCTCGAATAAACGAGTGCGTTGCTAGCCAGCGATCGTTTCACTTGTGTACACCCCTGCACCCGCGTACTTAACAAGAAACTTGTACAACTTTTACAGTAAATCTTACATAGGGACCTCCTTTTTAGTAAAAGATATACGAGTACCTGCGCTAGAAGGCCCCGCTCTTCAATGACAAATATTAAAAAGGTAAAAGTGGTGTACCAAAATAAAATTGAAATTAAACAATAAAAAAATAGGTAAAATCTAAAATTAAACAAAACAAAATAAAAGGAAGAAAAAGAACATAATAATAATAATAATAACTTACTAAGAGATCTGTCCTAAAATAGTGTGTGTGAGTGTATGCAAGGGTGTGTGTGTGTATGTGAGGGTGTGCGTGTGTGTATTTTTTTCAACTCATATTGAGGATGCTTGCAGCAGTAATTCAATGTCGTCATAGGTCTTCAGTTTTAGCGATTAAACTATTCCCTTTTTGCAGTCTTTAGTAGTCATGGGATAGATGTTAATTATTTTATTGTATAGGGCAGTGGAATTTGTATTGAATTGTCTTTTGGCATATGTACATAGTTTTAATGAACTCTACTGTTGCAGCACGGTAGTTTCGTCTTCTCTCCTGAGGGTGATGGTCATAGGGCAGGACTTTGTGTAATTTTAGGACAGCATGGAGTATGTATAGTTTTCTGACTGTGAGAATACCGCTAAGGGAGTGCTCGTATAGCTCATTGGTTGGGAATCTATACGGTTTGGCATACATGACCTTGATAAGAGATCTCTGTGCTCTCTCTAGCTCAAGAAACTTCGTTTTTGTCGCACCACCCCACACGGGTATGCAGTAGATAAGAATTGACTGACCCAGAGAGACATAGATTTCAGTTAACATTTTTTTAGTTTTCAGATGTCTTAGGTTCTTCAATATCCAGATAAGTTTTCTCGTACGGGCCATGACCATATCTGTATGAGTATGCCAAGATAACCACTGATCAACGATTATACCTAGGTATTTTATATGATTAACTTTTGTCAATATTGTTACAAGAACAATTTGTGCTAGATCTATAATGACAACTGTGGATTTTGAGAGTTACGTTAGGTCCGGGTTGAGTGAGTAACATAATGTACATACTCACAGTTATCTTCATTCATTCCTCCAGGTCAGAACGAGCATTCTTCTACCGTTAGGCGCTGATCTGATTATTCCTCACGACACGTTTTATCCACAATCAGTACAGACACAGCTCCAACTTTAACATGAGACTACGACGATTTAGTGACATCCAAGGGTTGGTAATTTTGCCCACATTGATGGTTATCATTTTTCCTTTAAACACTATACTTCTAATACAAAATAACTATAGATTTTATTGTATTTTATTAATAATATATTTTATTATGACAGCTTTGACAACGACGTTTAATACGTCGCCATAGCAACTTTCCTTTCAAATCCTTACCGGCCTGTATCTTTTTAGCTGATTTTACATTGAAACTTCTGCAAAATTGATCCTGGCCAATTTCATATCTCAAATTCATATTTTCTACATGGTGATGGTATTCTACTAGTTGACTTAATAGATCCACGCAATGCAAGGATCAGTTCAGGTTTCACCTCTAAAGCGAATACTAAAAAAGCGAATAAAAAACTAAAAGCCTGATACTCCAGGGCTACCTATCCCGGGAATACCCAGCGTACCTCTCTGCTCCGGTACCTGACGGACCCTCCCTACGCCTCCGTCCTCCGTCCTCCGTGGAGGCTTCCTGTACCTATTGGGCCGCACCTCATCCGAGGGCCGCCTCACCTGGCGGGCTGATAGCGTCCCCGCCGTGCCTCTCTCTCCTGCTGCCGTGCTGCGTCCTGTCCTGCTGCCTGGGCCCTCCTACGGGTGTCCTCCGTGCCGAACACGCACCAGCACCTGCCTATACCTGCACCTGCACCTGTACCTGTGCCTGCACCGGCACCTGTACCTGCACCTGCACCTGTACCTGCACCTGCACCTTTACCTGCACCTGCACCTGTACCTGCACCTGCACCTGGACCTGCACCTGGACCTGCACCTATCGCCAGCACCTGCATCGCGTCGGTCTACCTCCTCAGCTCCATCTGCATCTCCACCTCAGCCTCCTCACCCACCTATCATGCATCGTCACCCATACACTCCACCTCCACATACTACACACGACTCTTCATTCCACCTCCTTCCTTACCTTGTAAATATACCTTTAATTGTTGTCCATCTCCCTTTCTTTAATTTAATTTTACCCTTGGTTTTATAAGTTAAGCTTTTCTTGTCGTTACACGACAAGTGTTGTAATGTTGTAGTTTGTAAATGTAATATATTTGGTTTTAGAAATATTTAGTGTTAAAAGATGTGAGTTCAACCAGTCACCAATTTCGAAAAGACCCTTTTCAGCAGATTGGTATACGGATTCCCATGTATCGCCAGAGAAAGCATTAGCTGTGTCATCTGCATTTATGAGAAAACGCGGCCATTATCTGGCATCATCTTGCAAAGATGTTTAATATAAATTAAAAATAGAGTCGGGCCCAGTACGCTTCCCTGCGGAACGCCGTAGTTCACGTAAGACTCTTTGCTAATATACTCTCCTACCTTAACCTTTTGCCTACGATCCCGTACATAATCAGTTAGTAATGCTAACGGGCGGCCGGGCGGGTAGGTATAGGCGTAAGGGGACACCCTGACGCCTATACCTTCTAAACTACGCACAAGAATGGGGACAGAAACGGTACCGAAAGCTTTTTTCAAATCAAGAAATACAGTTAGACGTTTTTTTCTAGAATCTACTAGTTTAACAATATGAGTGGTTAAGTCAGTCACTGCATCTACCGTAGATAATTTTTGCCTTAAACCATATTGAGCTTGTGAAATAATATTATATTTAATAGTGTAGCTGATTAGTCATATGTTAATTAGCTTTTCAATTATTTTAGATATTGCAGGCAAGACAGAGATAGGTCTGTAGTTGCTAACGTCATCCCTGTCTCCCCCCTTGTGCACAGGAGTAATTATAACTTGCTTCAGCGCTGATGGAAATTTCCCTTGGCTAAAGCACAAGTTAGCAAGACCAGTATTCCGATACACCCTTTCATAAATTCCCTTTGGCTAATTCTGAACGCATTCATGGGCGTAATTTACAGTGAAATGCTTTTCATTCCATCGGAGTAATTAAAATGTATGTTTTCCCTCTCAGATTATTTTATTTATGGCTATCACTAATTTAATTTGTGTCTTTCACGTGTTTCGATATGAGCTTTTTCCTGTGGGAGTAATTAGATTCAGTTTGTTTTTTGTGTTACCGTGAAGGATAAGTATATAACTTTTTAGTATTTTTCCTAGTTTCTGAATGCAGTGGTAGGTACAAGTACAAAATATCATATTTTGCGAAAAACTTATTTGGAGAATGGAAGCTGCTAAAATGTGGATGTTCTATACCTACACTTCTTCCTAACCCTTCGGAGAGTACGAGAGGGCGTGATGTTATGTGGTTTTAATCTGCTTGGGGGCAGCCAAATTATTTATCATTAATTAATTAATTATTTGTTTTATTATTTATCCTCTTTCATTTATTTTTAGGGTGTCGTAAAACTGATTTGTTTAAAATTATTTTATAGCTTACGTTTTATTTATATTTGAAATGGATTACAGTTTAATAAAAAATTAACGGTTTCACGTGGTCAGGGGTTTTTCAAATTTTTAATTTAATTTTTTATTTCATGCTTTTTGTAGGGACTCCTTGTTATTTCATTTCTTTTATTTTCTTGCGTTTTAAGATTCAGGTAATTTGATATTTTATCAGGTTTTTTGTAATTCGCCATTTTATGGTAGTGGCCATCTTGGATTTGAAATTTGTCATAGTGTATAGTATTCTACTAGTCAAGCCCTTTCATTTGATACCCATATAGAGGGACTTGGGGAATAAAAAATGTAATTCGCCATTTTGTGGTGGCGGCCATCTTGGATTTGAAATTTATCATAGTGTATAGTATTCTCCTAGTCAAGCCCTTTCATTTGATACCCATACTGAGGAGTTGTGAAAAAATATGTAATCCGCCATTTTGTGGCGGCGGCCATCTTGGACCGATTTTCATCAAACATAACTAAGAACACTCCCGACAAATTAACGTTTTAAACAAAAAAAAACAAAATTAAAATCGGTTTATCCGTTCGGGAGCTAAGATGCCACAGACAGACATACACACACACACACACACAGACACGTCAAACTTATAACACACCGTCGTTTTTACGTCGGGGGTTAAAAAAAAATAAGACAGAGTGTAGTATAGTTACGAAAACATTTATTGAATACAAATACAAAACAACAACAAACACGAATAAAAGCAAAAGAATGAAAACAAAACAAATGAATACTCGTACAATACTTTAACCCCAATTTTTATATGCAAAACCAAGATATATATATATATATATATATTATTTACTAAGCAAGGCACACCAACGATATATTCACAATAGTAGCAACAATGGGCAATCACGAGTCTTCAATCCTGTGTAAATATATCTCTTATAGGCATGCACAACATTCACAATAAAAGGTTAACAATTACAAGTATTACAAACAACAACAGTGGTACAAGTATGTGGTTCAAAATATATATTTTTTTCTTTTAATATTTTTCGGAACCCTGGGTCCCGGATCTTTGGAAGGCGTACGAGGGGCTGAAGCCAACTCGCAGAGGCCCGTTACACTTTTAATGAAATGAGACACCAACCGACGATTATCCCTGTTCGCACTATGCAAGTGCACCCAAGGACAACCCCCGGTTGGTGTAGGACTATTGAAACAAAGATATTGGATTATGGGTTTGGGTGGCCAAATTGAACCGGTTATTGAGGACTATGGAAAGTCTATAGCCTACCTGACCAATGTTTTATATAAATTACACAGATAAAATGCCTGGGGGTGACTTGCACACTAAATAATGGCCCCCCAAAACGGTTGCTAGCACATAGTGTCGTAGCGACAAGGGGGCAACATGTCCTGAGGTGCTTATGAGGAGTGTAGAAGTAGTCCACGGCTATCAGGACAATCCCGGAAGTACGGTCAAGATCCCTACCAGCATCTTACAGGAATACTTCCTTCCTCCGAGCACGTTTGCTCTTGCGAATCTCTACTCAAGCCTGCCAATAAAGGCAAGAATGAGGTAGGAGCTCTGATCCTCGTCATTGTTTACTCCAGCCGGCCGGTAAAGGCAAGCCAGAGGTGAGGAACAACACTTCTCCCGGGAGGTGGGGTCCGTGGGGTCGCTAGTGCCCAACAACTCGCCACATGCTGCCCTGCGGGTTTCTGTATCTCTCTTGGTCTGGCTCCTCACCCTAGACCTGTTCCGGCAAAGTAAACTCTCCCGGCACAGGCTTAGAGTTCGGAGCACGCAAGCCCCACCACGACGTCAACGTAGAGATATGGCGGTGGGGTTATTATTATTAAATTATTCGAATATTAGCAAAACATCAAATTTATACACAATATTTAAGATTAGATTACAAAATAAAGTAAAAAAATAATAAATATAGTCACATTGCACTAAAACAGTACAACCATACAAAATCATAATAAAATAATTGCACATAAGGTAAGAAAACTGGTAAAAAATTAAAAGACGAAAAAAAAAATTAAATGACGTGAACAAAATTAAAAGAGAAAAAATAACAACAAATATCGTAAGTCTAATTAAACTAAATAATTCAAATTAAATTAAATTAAATGATTATTTTTGATGACATTATTAAATTTTTTTAAATATATTAAAATTACATTATTATTATTCAATTTGTATAAGTAAAAGTAGTATAAATGATTTAAAAAGAAACAATCAAGGAACCTGATATTAAGTTAGGAGTATCAATTTCTATAACATAGTCAGCCCATAATATTCCTACTCCTGGGACACAAGCCACCGCGCAGTGAGAGAGAGTGGGCCATAATCCACCACGCAGGCCCAGTGGAGGTTGGTAGATGTCACATGTCTTCGAATTTTTGGTTCCAGGACATTTATATAGGTTCATTGTATTATGCAAGCTGAGATTTCTCATAATCCATATCCATCCAGTGTGGGATCCATATTTGAATACCAGTGCCACTCAAGCTCAATCTCCCGGGTTGCCTGGATTAGTCTGCAAAACACAAAAATACCTATTCATATTTCATCAAATACACTCACGACCTTATTAAATTATTTAAAAGCACTAGGCATTCGAGGAATCCTATTCAGAGCAACGAGAAATCGCTCCGATCATTTCTTTTTATCAAATGCCACTTCTGCTCTGGTTATTCCAATTACTTCTATGAAAAACTCCTCGAACTGTCAATTCAGATTAATTTCTTTAAAGATGATTAAATGAAAAACGTTTTATCTTCAATGAATTTTAAAAAGATTTCAATCATTTCAAGCAGAAGAATCTAATCTTGAAAGCGATCATCACCTGATTTGTCTTTTGCAATTTGTCGCACGTTGGACATAGCCAGTCCCCGTCGGGTGGCGTAGTGATTCCGACGCAGGAGAAGTGATACCACTGCAGATGACAGCTAGGCCCGTCGCACCCTATCATCGGCGCATCAGCCATGTTCTTCCCGCAAGAACAAAATTCGTACTCCCGCTCCAAATCGACATGACCGACAGTGATCGGATCGCTGTCTTCGTAGATCTCGTAATTTATGGGCAGAACATGGCACACGTGAACGGCGTATCGCCAACGCTTCACCTCGCACTGTTTACACCACACACTCTCTGTTCCATGGCGCCAATATAGATGTTCCAACAAATGTTTGTAGTCAGAGTACTTCATGGAACACCGGCCGCACATGAACTTAGATTTTACAAGGGAAATTTTGGAAGTTCTCATTCTGAACTTCAAGTTTATGGCCGAAGTTTAATATCCTAAACCAGGATGTACTTGCTGGACAAAGTAATGTGCGCGATACTAAAAACAAGATATGCCCAAACTATGCTAGCTCTAACAACACTGGAGACTGAATAATTAAACACCTTAAAACTCTTTGAATTTATACGTGTCAAAGACATAATATCGGTGAGAGGTAACTAATTAACGCACCCTCATTATCAGTAGGTAAGTGCCTAAATGAGCGACGTTATCGATAAAGTACAATAGCAGCTAATTACTTATTATGAATTACATTATAACGCCACGATGAATGCTAACTCTTGCTAATTAGTAACTAACATTATTTTCCAAGAACCATCAGAACAGTAAAAAATAGCCTACTCCCAGATAGTAGAAACGAAGTTATTATGTTGTTTCAAATATAATAAATATAGAAACGAAGTTATTATGTTGTTTTAAAATACGGCAGGAAATAACGGAATATTTCTTAGTTAAATATTCCAAACGAAATAGTTCACAGGACCTATCCGCGTTATTCGTCGTATTTTCGAAAGGAGACTGAGTGAATAATTTATTTTCGTCGAATACGACGGTATTTAATAACCCGTGTTGGCTACGCTATGCTAGTTCCTAACAGGTTACCTTTTCAGTAGCGAAGGCTTCTTCCTAATTGAAAGTAGCTGTTCTCTATAGAGTGGTTCTGGTTATAATTTTAAATAGAATGGACACAAAGAATCGTATGTAAGGGTTAGCGTTCAGCACCAGTGAGGCGCAGATACGTGACCGCAGAGCCATTTTAAAGCTGAAAACAAACCCTCTTCGAAATGAGCTCTTTAAATATTGTTTAAAAAAAATTGATCCTGAAAGTCGTCTAGAACCACTAAGTACTTTGTACACTTTGTACTTTTTATGATGTTTCCGCAAATCAACGCACAGCTACTTCTTGATATACAATTTTGATGTCGAAGGTTTAAAAAGCTGACGTTTGTGCGCCATGTATACAAATAAATAAAATTGAAGTCTGTTAGTAATGTCAAAATATCAGCTTATCAAAGTATAGATACTGGGTACTTATAACAAAAAAACAATTTTAACATTTTTTGCCTGTCTGTCTGTCTGTTTGTTTTGACTAAACTCCGAAACGGCTGGGCCGATTTTGCCTGTCTGTCTGTCTGTTTGTTTTGACTAAACTCCGAAACGGCTGGGCCGATTTTGACGGGGCTTTCACTACTTTACTACTTTTATTTTAGAAAAATAATCAAGATTTGCGCAAAAAAAATGGAAACCCATGAAATCCAATTTGTTTTCCGACATTCAAGCGAACGAAGTCGCGGGCTTAGCTAGTTTTACATAATTTCATCGCCTCGCTGCCAGTTAGTAGGTGGGCGCTAACCCTGAAGGCGGCACTTAGATAACAGACGGTCTTTTCAATCGAGGCGGGAGCTTCCTTGTATGTATAGCGTTCATCCCGGCTTTGTCGAAGATATGAATAAGAATAATCTACACTTGAATAGCTTTTCAGGTTTAAGGAATGTATTGAGTTCGTGGAATTTTAACAAAATTATTTTGAACGAAACTTGACTTTTCGCCTCAGGGCGAATTCCACCAAACATACATAGAGTAAGTCTTATCCTAAGCATAAATGTTGAATTTTTGACAGTTTTTCCTTATTAGATCTGTGAGACGGCAATTTTAATTCACGGATAATAGATAATCTTGGTAAAATTAGCCCTTACTCTGACGCTTTTCGGTCTTAAGCACGTACCCAAATAAATCATATAGCCTATCAAATTTCACCATGCATTTTTCGTTTAACATTATGATTATCGTATAAATCATATTGCGCTACATATTTATGTTGGTTCAAGTCCCAAACGTCCGGCTACTAACGCAAAATGTCCAGCTTAATTAACTGCGCTATCTTATTTTTGATCTGACAACCCTACTCGGGCCCATCAGCTGCATTTAATGGTTTCTGCTCACAATGGCCAGTGTTAACCACACCTCTATATCCGTTGATAGAACTACTTTTATAGACCTTTTGTGAACGAATGAAGCGGAGAAAGCAATGCGTACTGCCCTTAGAGCTGAGAGCTTTTTTTCTGAAATCATTGCACATCATTTTCATACAACGCGTCGGTACAGTCAGGGGATGCGGATTGTTTAGGAAATTGGCTATCACTGTCACTGTTAGTGTCAAAGTAAACTGTTCGTTATTAATTAAGGTTATTTTTTTCTTTTTATAGGGTTTCACGTTGTCGGGGGTTTTTTAAATTTTTAATTTAATTTTTTATTTAATGCTTTTTGTAGGGACTCCTTGTTATTTCATTTCTTTTATTTTCTTGTATTTAATCAGGTTTTTTGTAATTCGCCATTTTGTGGTAGTGGCTATCTTGGATTTGAAATTTGTCATAGTGTATAGTATTTTACTAGTCAAGCCCTTTCATTTGATACCCATATTGAGGGAGTTGTGAAAAAATATGTAATCCGCCATTTTGTGGCGGCGGCCATCTTGGACCGATTTTCATCAAACATAGCTAAGAACACTCCCGACAAATACACCTTTCAAATAAAAAAAACAAAATTAAAATCGGTTCATCCGTTCGGGAGCTACGATGCCACAGACAGACATATATACACACACACACACACACAGAGAGAGAGAGAGAGAGACACGTCAAACTTATAACACCTCGTCGTTTTTGCGTCGGGGGTTAACTACTTTCATTCTTCATCAGTTGTATGAAATTACTTCCAATTTACTTCGTATTAAATGTTGTTAAACAGTGCAATTCCTTGACTGTACAAGTGTACATATTATAGAGTTATACTATACAAGATGTCCCTCTAACATAATTCCGACTACTAAGTAAACAGATCAGTAAACCACTTGATATTGATAGACAGACGGACGGAATGGGGTTTAAATTTTCAAACGTTGATACGTAGCAATAGCTATTAGCTAACATTAGACTACCATTAAACCGATTCTGAAGAGTAAGTTGCGCCTATGTACGTGTGATACTGTCTTAACATTAGGAAATATACAGAAAAACAGGAATCCCTTCTTTTCACATGTTTTTTTTTCCTAATATACTTTGGCATAACTATTTTGGTACATTTTTTTGGCATAATAATACTTTGTCATAATTGTTTTTGGCATACAGTTTATGTTGACATAATTATCTTGTAGGCTTTTTACTCGGATTTGATATTGCATCATTTTTTATTCTATCGACGGTTATTTAATCTGAAAAATAAAAAGAAGGAACTATTACCAATATTATTTGTGTAATGTAGTGTACCAATAGGTTAAGGTGCCCTAAGCCGCCAATATGTTTTACATACATATAACTTTACCTTTTCTTTAAGTGCATTTGGTTCATGATTGCGATTTTGCATATGTTTTGATAATATTTCATGTTGTTTTCGTTCAGTTTGGTAATAAGTCGAGAGTTACATTTATAATTATTGTTATTCCGTCGCAATTCACCCAATATTGTATAAAAATGTGTATTAGTGTCTAACATTTTAGGAGTTATATGCGTAAATAAATTTATGCTTAAGAATGTTATGCTTAAACATTATTATGATTAGAGAAATTATGCTTGAAAAAAATATGCGTAAGCTGTTATGCGTAAATAATATTATGCGTAAATTTCATTAGGATAAACAAAAGTATGCCATGTTATATTATTTATAAAAATTTTGTGCAAATGGATAGGGAACCGAAAAAACATTAAGTACCTGACCTGGGTTACTTTAACCACGTTCTAGTCGTTTCTATAAATTATTTATTAAGTTTATGTCGACGGCTTGTTAATAACTTCTTTTCATAAGTGCTTCAAAAGACAGCTAAAGTTAAAGCTACTGAAATATGCCAAGTGTAAAAAACGGTACAAATGTACCTTGTAGACCATGTGCAGGTGAAAGGGTCATAGCTATCAGCTCTCGGCTAGCCTTCCCCCTGACAACGTATATGTATGTAAATTCGCTTGCAAATTCTTAACTTTACAGCGGGCTTTGTTCTACCTTTCTTCAGTTTTCTTTACTTACCTCTTCGCTACTTCCCGAAATATAACATAACTAAGAATATTCCTATTGTAATTTAATAACTTTACAAGTTCAATCTACAACTATAAGAATAGTAGAAACGTGTACGTTTAACAATGTCGTAAATATACATTTATAATAGTCCCTTGATATAATACAAAATCTTCGTTCCGCAGACAAACGAAAAAACACGAAAATCATCGACGAGATCTCGAAGCAATATCAGTTCAGTAACGACAGGACATATCGTCGCGACTGTAAAAACAGTGCGCAAACGGCTGTCCCCAACACGCCTCGACATTTGCCTTGAATACGAATATATCTGCGTCTGACCTCATTCAATATCCTTTTTCCAAGCGAACAATTTTATCGTCTTTGTTATTTCCACCCAATGAACACTAACCCCTCGAAGGGAATGATTGTGACGTGCACACAAAATCTTTAAACCTTTAAACTCGGATATCCATTGGGATTTCTTTTTACTTTGAGAAGTTTTACTACCTTGTGATTAAATAATTAGCTATTCAATTATAAGTTTTTCGAAATTATTTTAAACGGAACGTGATTCTCTAAAAGTTTGGTAAAAATATATATATATAGGTATTTGTGATGTTTCGATAAAAACTACAAACCTTTATAACGTAATAAATGGGAATCGAATGAACCTCAATGGTAGTAACGTGATCAGATTCGCAATATGAAAACTATGAGCAACGAATTTCTTCTCAGTGAAATGCAGCCATTCAGGGACGTGACTCAATATTATCCTCTTAAGTCGATGGATAAATTTATTCACCCCATATTTTACCAATCCTAGAATTTCCATTCATATAGTGTCAATATAGGTACATTGAAATATTCGAAACTGCAGTGACTGGTCACGTAGTAACGTGGAAGATATTAAACCCATATTTCGTCAGAGAGACATTTGAGAAATCACTTCATGGGTATGACAGTTCAATCGGAGGCTGTATCAATAAATTGCAAATCAATCGCAGAACAGGCACGTTGAATACTGAGAAACGTCGTAGAGAGAGGAACCTGCAAGCACGTTGTTTTAATATATCGAGGGTTCTATCGGCAGAATTTCAAGTTTGGTCCAGCACTGTGTGTACCATCATCATCTGCAGTAACTGGGTAATGTGATACCTCTTGGTAAGGCTGGTTGTCAGACTTTCGGGCTTCTGACGACCGGTAACGGCTGTCAACGATCCACGAATGACAGTCGGGACCAACAGCTTTACGTGCTTTAAAAACTCTTTCCGAGGCACGGAGGTCTTGGTATGTAAAGATCCACGACCCATCCACGGACCTAACGCGTAGCTTAACCTTTTTTTTTTTTTCGGGGTGGAATATCCTCATGGATGTCGGCCGCCCTGGGGCGGGCGGCGCGGTCTGTCAGACTCTTACTGACTAAAAACCACCCCGGTGTTCTTCACATCAACGCCGGGGGGTCGCGGGAACGTACGATCCTTCGACAACCCCCGACTGGTGCCGGCCCGCCACCGCGGGCCTCCTCGGGTCATGGGGGGGAGTGAGATGTAAGACTCCCCCCGTGACGTCTAAGAGGGGCGCGCGTGGAACATTACGCGCCGCCACCTCGGGTCCTGATGTGTGGGGGGCGACGGACGTCCCGGAGTTCGTCACCCTTGGACCCCTGGATTTAGGGGGGGCTAGAAGAAGGCGTTGTCCGCCCTCCGCCGAAGCCCGGTGCGCCTGCTGCGGGCCGGGTGAGTGAACGGGATGTCCCTCTCCCTTTGCGCAGCCTCATTCTGCGAGACGAATGTTTCGCAGAAGGAAACCACCGCGCCCCAGGACTCTTCGCTGCCGACCATCGACTCGACCACGGCCGGCAGCGACAGGTCACTGCCTACTTCTGAGATGAGGGCACGGCGCGGCTCCTCCCAAGCGGCACACTCTGCCAGCGTATACCGCGCCATGTCCTCCCGGCAGTCGACGTAGTGGTGACACCGGGCGTCCGGCTCCCTGTTTATGCGACACAGGTACTTTCCGAAGCCACTATGCCCCGAGAGCACCTGCGTCACCCGAAACGACAGGGAGCCGTGCCTCCTCCCGAGCCAGCGCTCGAGCACCGGCCGGACCACCTCGATGGTGAAGAGGCCAGCGGTAGGGCATGTAAGCCTGTCCCGCCATTCCGCTACCAGAACCTCGCGAAGCTGAGACCGACGCAGCTCCATGTGTCGCTGCATCAGTCGCTCACCCCGCGCCCTCGCTTCCTCGCGCCACCGATACAATGACGCGAGTACTTTCGCCTCGAGTTCCCAAGGCGGGGATCCAGCCAGTACGCAGGCCACCTCGTAGGAGATTGTGCGATATCCCCTGATGACTCTGACGGCCATCGCTCTCTGCGGTTTCCGCAATATTGCGATACTACCGGCCGTCAGGTCAGAGGCCCACACCGGGGCCCCATACAGGGCCATCGATCGCACGATCCCCACATAGAGCCGCCTACAGGCGGCGCTCGGGCCCCTCAGATTGGGAAGCAGCGTTGACAGCGCCCCAGCCGCGCCCAACAACTTGGGCGCCAGTCGCCGGAAGTGAGGGTCGAAGTCCCACCGGCTGTCGAGCACCAATCCCAGGTACTTCATGGTAGACTCGACAGCGATCCGAGCCCCCCGACCACGATGTGTGAGCCGGGCGTCGGCGCCCGCCGGAGGTCATGAAACACCATGACCTCTGACTTGCTGAGGGACACCTGTGAGATCGCAGCCGTCGCCAGCAACGCTGCCTCTCTGTGCGAGCTCCCCCGGGCAGTGACCAGCGTGTCATCCGCATAACACGCCAGGTCTACCCCCTGTCTGAGCTCACCCCTCAGCACCTAGTCGTTCCCGACGTTCCACAGGAGCGGGCCTAGGACCCAGCCCTGTAGAACACCGCACGACAGGTGGCGTTGGTTTCCGCCATCACGTCCCATGTAGGTGACACACCTCTCCGGCAGATAAGCCCCAACGATGTGGCGGAGGTAGGGAGGCACTCGATGATACCGCAGTGCCTCCCGAATATAACTCCAGGGCAGGGTGTTAAAGGCGTTGGAGATGTCCAAGGACACCTCCAACATCACCGGGACACCGCTTCCTCCGCCAGGACTCTCACTCACGATACAGCGTGTATGGTGGAGCGCCCTTGCCGAAACCCGAACTGACTGTCGTCCAGGTCCGGCCCCTCTCTGCACAAGTGGCCGACGAGGCGGGCTGCGATTACTCACTCAAACAGCTTACCCACCTCGTCTAGCAGCACTATGGGCCGGTACGCGGACGACGAGTCCGCAGGGTGCCCCGCCTTCCTGAGCAGGACCAGACGACCAGATTTCCACAAAGAGTGAAACTGGCCCTGCTCAAGGCACGCTGTATAGAGTCCTCTCAGTTGGGCGTAGCTTAACCTGATTTATCTACCGGTGCAGCTGTTATTACTTAACCACAAGCCTAGCATAGCACTAGCATAGCACATGCATAGCACTGTGTGTACCGTAGTTTACAATAACAGAACGTCGCCTAGAAAGTGCAGCTTTCTTGGAAGTTCACACTGGAAGTATAGTTTACAGAGCTATTTGCGTCGAAGAGCTAGTTAAGCAAAGTTAACAACAGTTCATGTCGACTGAATAAGAAAAAGCTGTCGCAACGTCTCCGATGCATTCAATGAAGAAAAAAAATGTTATGTTAAGTTATTTTACAGTCGACTGCTCTCTTTCGAAGTGGATGCGGCGCGCGGGCATTCTTCCCGAAGTTGTCGAGAACTTGGGGAGTTCTACACAATTCATCGACATCACTTCGCCGTACTTTGGATTAAGTTTACAAAATTTTGTGTTCGCTCGGTCGATCGTGATTTATTGTTGACTCTGCTCGCCGGACTAGCACGTCCGCCTTCATAAACATGATGCTGCTTTGACAATTTTAAAATAAAAGTGGCTCCAATGTTTTGAATACCTACGCGTAAACAAGTGACTGTGAATTCTTGTAAACAAATAGGTGACAAACATTAATCATCGCACTAATCAGTTAACTAGTATAGATAGGTACTCACAACCTGTTGTTTTGAAGTACAATTACTATTTGTTAATGATTTCATGGAATAAATCTTTCATCACGACCGTGTTAATTAGGTGCACTAACCAAATACATCCTATTTGCTAATATCGCTTCCATTTACATTGAAACACAGTGACGTTGATCTAATTAATGTGGAAATACTGTTAATGGTTGCAGGAATAAATTTTGTTAAACCAACTTCTAACGCGGCTACTATAGATTTCGTATCGGATCGGTATTGCAATTCCGAAGCGCCGTATTAGCCCGTAAACGTCCAATTCCGATCATAGGACTTTGAATGGGCTCGACAATGTACGGTCACTTTCAATTAGAGGCAATACTAGGTGTTGCTATTCTAAGCCTGAAGGCAATTTACCTTTCATCGGCTTTCATCTGTTATCAAGCAGTAGCAAAAGGAAAGTATTTAACAGTTCGTAATCCATTAATGAAGACGGTCCTACTTACAAATCGATTAAGACATCATCTTTTGCGGATACGAAATGTATCCGTGGTTGCGGGTGGAAGGATTGTTAAAGATGCTGGTTGATTCAACTTCTGGGCTAACTGTGACACACACGCGAGGAGATGCAGAGAATTGACAAATAATGACAGATTATGAATGTGCAATATCTGCATGACGTCCAATCGTGTAAATATTGAACCCTAAGGATGCTAAACGCCCTCCTGACTGCCGACCCTGAATGTGATGTGTTTGTTGATGAATGGAAGAAAATAATGCGTGCCTGTCTGGTGTTTTGTGAGAGACAATATGCGAGGGTGTCCACTGTTACATGATAGTTTATGTTAGTTTAATACATTATGATGTTTCTAATTTATTTAACCATTTACGCAAATAATTATTAATACTTTATCCACGAATTGTATATCTTTGAATTTGAATTTAATTTTTGTATTGTATGTTATTTGAATGCTTATTTTATTTTAATCTATATAATTCTATGTTAATTAATGTAATTGGACCTGTGCCGTTTTAATTAACTATATATGAATAAATAAATAAATAATGTCAACATAGTCGGATATAAACGCGTTTGCATTTAATATTCTAATTAACTGAAAATACATGCATATTTAATGGTCTCTGCAACAAACATAATATCATATTTAATATAAAAGTTCCTATGCGTAAGTAATTACGGAAAACGACAAGGGAGAGAATAGGATGATAGTTGAAGTAGCAATTACATACTTTATTTGCTTAACCCATTACTCCTAAACTGATGTCTGAACGAATAAAATACACAAAACTTAAATATAATGTTTTCCTTCACCGTTTTGAGAGCAGGAGGCCTAAAAAGGCCACTTTAAGCAATACCTCTAAAAGCTATTCATTTCCTGAATTCGCAGCAGATCATTAGCAATTCCTCTAATTTTCGTAAAACTTCATTTCATATTTGGTGTAAACATTGCCTGAAAAAAATAAAAACCGTAATTTTATCGGTAAATTTTTCATTACAGTTTTTATTAATCAAATTGGTTTTTTATTTTTTATTTCTACAGTTTAATTGTTATTTCATTGTGATATGAATTGCACACAGATCATATTATGAATTGTCAGTTTGTGACCATTTTCGATTTTTAATAAGATTCATATTGTTATCCTATTATGATTCTGCCAAAATGGCCTTTTTAGGCCTCCAGAGCATATTTATTAAGGTTTTAGCTAACGTTCCGAACGTGTCACGGCTTTTCTTCATTCACAGTGGAAGGAAACATCGTAAGGGAACAGGTACGTCCTAGAACCGAAAGTTCGAAAACATGTGACATCTACCAACCCGCACTGGACCCTCGTGGTGGATTACGTCCTACTCCTGCTCACAGCGTGCTGCCGGTGTTAATTTTAGAAGATCATACTTATTCCATAGGAAGGGGGATTTTTTTTTTGTTCCTTTGCTTACCTACTTAATTTTCTTTTTAATCCTGAAAATCGCATCTAAATCCGTCCGTAGGGTTCATGTTAAGCGAACAGACAGGCATGAAAATGTTGCATTTTATGAATATTAGTCCTACACAACTACACTTATCTATCAAGCTTAACAAAATCTGCGAGCGAAGTGAACTCGAAAATTTTAGAACCTTGGATAGGTTAAGTTTTTGTTTTACCATACAGAAATAGGTATTACTTGAATGACTTATGAAGAAAAACTTTAGAATTCTAAAATGCTAGAGCGTGTGAAACGGAGCTCGAATTTTTTTTCACTGTGTTTTAAAAGGTTATAAACTCAAAAAATGTAATAACGTAGTTAGACGTCTTAGCGCGCGGCGTGTGATGTTAAAGAGATTTCGTATAGCCGATCGATTGATCAATTTTGTTGTCTACGCTCATGGGTGCTCCACACCCACTATTTACCTATTGTGGGTGCTGCAACCTCCTAGCACCCACGATGTCGGCGTCCCTGGACGATCGTGCTTATAGATGTCTAGGCGGTGGACGTATATTGAATTAAAATCGCAGAGAACAAAGTCTTACCGAACGCAATCCACTGAAATAGCCTATAAAAGCCACCGACAAACCCCTTTAAAATAAATATTTATGTTAAGTATATCGAAACGTTTTTGTAATAGAGCTCCGATTTTTCAGTTTCAATAAATTTTCTAACTATTAAGCTCTCCAAGAGATTACATTAACAGTAAATTGCTGTTTGTGTTTACTTTCAGTAAGTAGATACTTACTTTTTTTTTACATTTCTGCTCTAGCTGCAATTTGTTCGCAGAGGTGAGTACGTACTTGACATTTAAACACACTGGAGACTAAATCTTGTGCATCGAAATGTGTACGCATAAAATGAATATTGAACGAAAGGGGTGTTACTGAGACCATGCTCGTGTTTAATCTTACTATCCTACTCATATTATAAATGCGAAAGTTTGTTTGGATGGATGGCTGTTTGTTACTCTTTCACGCAAAAAATATGGAACGGTTGTTGATGAAACTTTGCAGTAATATAGCTTATACATCAGAACAACATATATATTTTTTATCCCAATATTCCCACGGGATCAACAATTATGCGGGTGAAACCGCGGGCCGCTGCTAGTGTTAAAATAAAACTCCATTCATAAATCAAAGTATACACAACGCAATGATAATTATCACTTAATTCTATCCTTACACTACAAAACAACGCAAAGTTGCTTAATTACAGTTAACTCTACGCAACTGCGAAAATATAGTTCCCATGTACCTAAGATTTATGTCTAGATATTTTAACTACTTATCCGGCAGTCGATATTCCACTTTCACCCAAGTGCTACATAAGAAAGCTTCTTACTTCTTTATCCGAAAATATAATATAAATGAGATTAACCCGTTAGTGCTGAGGTACCGGGGCAGAGCCCGGAGCCGATGAAATCTCCGCCGCCGCCGGCGCGCAAACGGCGTATAAATAACGTTTTATGACATATTAAATTCCGCTAAACGTTAAATATGCCATTCTCATGTTTGAAGTGTTCTCGACGAGAAAAATATTAATTTTCAAAGTACAGAACATACGTTTAAATGACAATCGCAAACCTCCCCCTCGTGTGTGAAAATTTGGAGAACGCGGAACGGTCCAATCTTCATAAAAACGTTATGTTGGAAGTGATTGTTTAAATTATTAATAACCGTTACCGTAACGCAGAAAGATTAAGCAGACGTGTACTTCGGTACATTAAGACTTCGCTCATGATGTTATTATACCCCAAGTGATGGGGGCGAAGATATTATTACTAAGAATTGTCTGTTAGAAACTTAGGATAAGAAAAGAGGTGTAACTATGTAAGACTTTGCACTAGGTTTCAGTGCTTGCTCACAGAGAGGAGGACTGTGTCCCAGCAGTGGGAACATTATAGGCTGATTATACTTATGCTTATGCTTGCATTAACCAAAACACCAATGAGCGCTCTTATTTATTTATTTTTTTACCATTTATGTACACACATATATAAACAGACAAGAAAAAACATAACAGAAGAAATAGGTACAGAGGTGATGCTTATTTCATAAGAAATCTCTTCCAGCATACCTGCGATCATGGGACAATAGATACAGAGATGTAGACAGCGTGTGAAAGAGTAAAGGAGACAAAAAACATACAAAAAATAATAAACAAAAATTATGAGAATACACTAACATTCATACAAATAAACATACATACATACACACATACTTCTAAAAACATCTTGCTCTTTTATTATCTTAATCTATAACTTGTTTTATTCGATCCTCCAGAAAACACAAAGTACAGAACTAAATGCTTTTACCAATCCCGATAAGTCATAGCCAAAAAGTGCTGGCTTATTTTAAAACCACGCTCCACACTGATATTCTTCTTTTCCACATATATTTTAATATGCGGATTACTGCGTAACAGCGCGATAACACACGTGTGAATCTTCGTAACGACGAATCCATTACCTTTGTGACTACGTCCTAAAAATCTCATTAAATTCCGATTACAGTAACACCCGTCTCGTCTAGCATATGTAGACTGTATAATCTAATAGGTACTTCTCTGCCACGAGGGCTCCAAATCCCTTTTTTCGTACATCGTAAACGGAAATTTCGACATTGAATATTTTAAGTGAACCTCCCCCCAAGTCAAATCAAAAATCCTTAAAATGCTATAACAATTTTATGATGCTACACTTTTATTGTTATTGCCGCCTTCACGACAAATTGGTTTTGTATGAGAAATATTATCTCCACGTTTGCAATACTGAAGACGTAGATATGGGAATAATTTAACGAACCCACTTAGTTGACATGCTGATCTGGTAAAAAGGGTACAACGGTGAGAGTAGGTACAAATTGTTTTTATCGTTCTGTCCTTGTCATTAAAATCTGTACCAGTTAGTTTCCTAGGAAGGAACCGACCCCTGTTACTAATCACCAATAGAGCGTTCACTTAACATAACATTCAACAATGTTGAGGTCGCTGGTTCGGAAGACAAGATCCTAACATTATCCTGTAAACTAATTTAAAAAAACCAGTCAAGTGCGAGTCGGATTCGCACACCGAGGGGTCCCTACAAATTTGTAGGTATATAAAAAGTATACCACGGGAAAAATCTTTTTTTTTTTTGTACTGTAACAACAAATTTACGGTTTGCGGATTTTTCCTTTACTTGTGCTACATGACATTGCTTCTTGCCAAATTTCATGATTCTAGGTCAACGGGAAGTACCCTATAGATTTTGATTCCCTTGGGAGTGTAAAAAAATGCGGCATAAACGGAACATAAACGCCCGTATCTTTTGATTGCGTTGATTTAGAAGTTTGATTTTTTTACTGCTTCAAGGGACTGCAGCCATAAGTATTTCATATTAATTTGAATTTGATAACTCCACGCGTTCCTGAGAAAAAGGGTCTTGACAGACGGACAACGAAGTGATTTTATAAAGGTTCCGTTTTACCTTTTGAGGTACGGAACCCTAAAAAGGAATGTTTTCATAACTTTCACTTTGATTTTTTATTTAGATTAGTTACCGTTCAATTATTTCGTATAATGTTAAGAACTTTCTAAACTGATTTTAATTTTAAAACAGGTGTTTATTGTTAAAAGCCAGAACAGCCGATCGAAGTAAAACGTCGGTATAATTTTTCAGGGTATGGCAATAACTTTGAGCTTTTAACTGAGAGGGTGCGGCCGCAATGTTTAGAAGTGTTCAAGATAATTTCAATTACCAGGGGAGTGATTGAAATTTTAGTTGTAGCTCAGAAAGCCTACCTATGTACGAAATCTTCACAGGTAGAGCCATATTTCAAGATACTCATACCCACCAGTTTTGTTTTCGTCTGCGTCATCGGTATAGGGGAAATGAAAATCCGAGAAAATCCTTCAGGGACGGCAACATTAGCATATTTATTAGTATCATCCGAGCCGCGTCCGCGCCACGCCACGGATCTGTTATCAATAATGACTTACGCGGAATTACAATAAAATTTATATTGACTTATGGCCGTTATTAAAACCGCCTGGAATCGGCCCGTTATATGGAAATGAGAGCAAACTCAGCAGATACCTAGAAAACGCTTAGAATTTAATTACTTACTTCCAAAGCGAGATGATAAATGGTATATTAACATAAATAGAACGTTTTACAGCCGTGTAAGTCTGTTTTACGTGGGTAAAATAAACATCGTATTTATTATACGAGACATGGAAGTGTTCTGTTATGAAATATAAGCGAGGTATTACAAAATAATTTGCATCTGCTAATAGTGGAAGCAGTGACGTTGTTCCGACTTTATTAGAGATATATAGCGACTGAGCAGTCTAGTCGGGGCGCTCCAGAGTCACGGCACTAGCAGATGTATCTATTATTTTACATAGGTCTTAGTACCGTAGTTACATTCTGCCTAGCATTGGCTTACTAGCAACAAATCTCGACGAGACGAGTTACTGGGCAACCAGTAACTCTATTCGTATTGTCGAGACACGAGGTGACAACATGGTGCGTCACTATGAATGCCACGTCGTCTGCGATACCTATTGTAGTAGTAGGTCAGTGTAAGATTTGTGTTAGCAATGTTTGTCAAACCACCAGGTTTGTACACACGGCTACACAACAAACTACACATTCCCAGTTTTAGCTGACCTCGCACTGTATAGGTATTACGTACAATCAGAAGTCAGCTTATACTGGTTATGTATAGCTTGATGTGTAGCCGTACGTACCAAGTTTATACCGTACGTAAATCTAAACTAATATTATAAGGAGAATAAATTAGTTTTTTGTATGTTTGTTTGTTACGCTTTCAAGCTAAAACAGCTGATCGCATTTGGATGAAATTTGGCACGTGAGTAGACCATGACCTGGATTAGGACATAAAATACTTCTAATCCCGATATTCCCACAGGTTCGAGACTTATATAGAGATATAGAGCAGCTTCAAATATAAACATGATAATATTGATGATGATATTCTACTGAAAAGCTAACGTACCAGTGAAGCTTATAAAGCATAGACACATAGGTACTATATGTATAGTCTTCTATGCATGTGCATTGAAGTTATTATGCAAATATCATGAGCCGGTGCAACGGATGGCCACTTATCCTCTCTTTACTCCAAGACCGCCCACTTTCCACACGCACCAGTTAAGAACACCCTTTGAACATTCTGCTTGAGATTGTGAAAAATATAAAATTAAACATTCAAGGATGTTAATTTACCTATACTTATGAGAAACAAGAGCTTTTAGACGACGGTTTTCGTCCACACTGGAACATACGTAGGTATTCATAAAGGGTCCCCGAAACGATCGATTGCAATTGTAAATTTTTACGTAATTAAATACACGTTGATGCGCAAATTATTTGTATACGAGATGCAATTGAAGGGATTGACATCATTACAACAATTACAATTGATTGTAATTGATCGTTTCGGGGACCCTTTATACTTAGATATTTAAATTATCAATTAACTTTTTCAATGAACAATTTCTGGAATTGAAAATAGTTATATTTCTAAGTAGCGCTGCTAATGAAGAGAAGCAAATAAGCAATCTACAATAATCTACATTTTGCATAAAGTTACAAAGGAGTTTGCGGAAAATCGAGATAAATCGTAGTGATAGCAACGGGTTTTGCGCTGTAGCTAGCTATGAAAATTGGAAAACCACTAATTGAATACCTAATCCATTTCTACACATAACATAACATCACACCTGTATTCCTCTAAGGGTTAGGCAGAGATGTACCTATAGTACACCCACATTTCGTCAGTTATCTTTAAGTCCCATCTAACAGGGGGCGAGCCTATGGACATCAACCGGACACAAATCCAGACTCCGGGCTGCTGCTGAGAAATTCCAGATGGAAAAAGCTCAATATCACTTTACCCGACCTGGGAATCGATCCCAGGACTACATGCTCAGAAGGAGCGCTTACGACCACCAGACCAACGAGGCAGATCTATTTCTAATTAATAACAGCACGCGTAGCACGGCCACCATTGAAACGGGCTTTGTCGACGGAAGAATAGACAAAATGACAAATTGCAGACAAATTTGTAAAGAAATCTGATATTTTGTCTATTCTATCTGTCATTTTGTCATGCTACGCGCGCTGGAGCGATGTCGATAGAAATGAAATTGCCAGAGGAAACAAATCAAGCCAAGCAGCGAACGTAACCATATACAAGTGATTGTCCAGCGCAGCTCTGATTGTCTAGCTCGTTCATTCGGTCATTCGATTTAGAGCTTTAAAGTAACTCCGTTGACTTTACCTTTTGTCCGGTTGTCGGTGTCATTGTGCGAGCAAGAGGTGGTCGTATGCAAATATAATTGCGGCCCGATGCAGCGGACGGGCGCGCATTAGTAGCGCTTTGTGCGCGAATGACTCGGTCCATTTCACACCGCTCTCTGCAAATTAGCCGCTTTCGAGTCTACTGTTAGATACGCCTAGTTGTATTTCTCTATGTTTCTCTCATGGTACTGGAGAGATCATAGTAAAATCATTTTCGTCTGCGTAGCGAATGCTTAAATATTGTTTCTAACGTTTCTCTACATGCTGTTGGCGGCAGCTTAGCTAAAGCTTAAGTTGTTCCATGCCAGGGCAAAGGCCTCCGCTCATACTGAGAAGGCATGAGCATCGACCACCACGCTTGCTCAAGACATTATTATTATTTGGTTAGACAAACTAGCAGCTAATTAGCTGATGCATGTGTATGGTATAGCTTGGAGATATTTAATCTGTCCAGTCGATTCTTACAGCAGTTCAATATGGCAACCGTCACAACATTTTACGGGAGGTTACTCTATGCTGTTACAACTCGAACTCGGTTAGACAAAAATATCTTCAAGGGCTTTTTTTATGAATTTTCCCATAGCTTTAGGGAATACCCACGCAGATGTTTGTTCGCATTCAGTGTGTAAAGGTCTTGAAGGCTGGGTACTTCGTAGTGTTCTATTAGGATCTTATACGACTCAATGAGCCTACCCCTTTGTCTGTGCTGTTCCAGTGCGATAAAGCCAAGGTCTTTGAGGAGCTGTTCGTATGGTAGATGGTGCGCATGTTTCGCATGGTGCGAACCATCTTGGTTGCCCTTCTTTGTACATGATCAAATAGAGTGCTGTCTTTTTTAAAATAAGGTTCCCAGACATGTTGGCGATTTCAGAGAGATTTTTCAACCATTCCAGTCCAACCAACCAGTCCAGGTTTCTTGACGATATTTTCCTTTACCAATGTCAGTAATAAAATCTACTCACAAAATCTATCCACTATTCAGAAAGTACATAGTATGAATTGAAAAAGTCACATTGATGTACTTAACGTTTAAAAATCGTTTTGCTAATTTATACTTAACGCATATTAAAATGATTCCAGGCTAATTGTAAAATGAAACGCCAATCCTCATTCATATACCTACGAAAGCCAGAACAGAAAATGTGTTAGTGTATGGCGCCCATTCAAAGCGGACTTTTGATCAGCCTTGAGATTGAAGCTATGCATAAAGCTGACTAATATTCCTTTGCTTTTAAAATAAATCGAACGTCAAATGGTCATTGAAGGAAGTGGAAAGCAAATCAAAGGCTAGGAAAGTTTGTCAGTTTTTCAGCTCTGATCCACTGAAAAAAAAACCCAGAGGATTTATTCATGCAGAAATATCATTAACGCCAATGCGAGTCAAACGTGGATCATTTTCCGCGCGAGTGCCGGTCGCTGCATACAAACAGAATCACAGAGTGCGCGCTAAATACGCCCGTGTTCCAATTAACTTTGTCGTAGAAAAAATGCGGAATTAGGAGCGCAACTCACTCTTTGCATTCACCAGAATGTGAACGCGGCCATACGAGTGCCGTCGCGCGATTTCTGAACCAACTTAGTTTAAAATTTGTTCTAAATTCAAACGAAGTCGCTCTTTGTAGTTCCCTGTGGACGCGAGATAAGGCTATTTCGGAGGTAAATTCTATACTCGTATAAGTATCGCTTCATTGGTTTTGAATTAAGGATACTTTGTTTTCTGAACATTCGTTACTATTGGAATCACGTACAGCTGCTGAACATACTTTGGTAACAGCAAAGTTTATGAAACGTAAAATAAAATTGAGAACTTGCGTTAATCTTATAAGCATTCACATAACTTCCATCTCAGAAGTTACAAAGATACTTGACTAGTTTAATTTTAATCCTTTGGAATTAAATGCGCAGGTATATAGTTTAAGCTCTTAAAGTATTTCTTTTGGAGGCTTTAAAGCTGTCTCTTATCTTTGTACAACGTCCTGGGCACCAAGTGTTAGGTAAATATTTAGCAAAACCTTGTAATCCGTAGGGTTTTTGCTCGTTGGTGCGGCGGTTGGCGGCGCGTCGCCGTCGGTGCGGCCCGCGGTATTCCTTTGTCCTACGCTTAGTGAGAACAAGCCCTCTTATCATCACGCTTTGTGCGCAATGATAAATTGTTACCGCAACTTTGCTATTATACCTTCCGTTCTTAAAAACCGTTAATTTTGTAAAATTCTGAGATTACATTATGATTGCAGTTGAATCTACATACGTACTTATCCGGCTCACCTAAGTAGTGGTTGGTTTAATACGTACTAGCCCGATATCCTATTACGAGAGCTGGGTAAGCCACTTACAATACGCTGCAGGTAGGTAGGTACACCGTTCACGTCGATTGGATCCACAGGCAACGTAACAGATTGGATGCAAAAATTACAAGCGGGTTTCTTCCTGAATAGCTCGACGTTATTAAACTGAGTTTAGCTAGAGCTCGTGAAAGTAACTAGGTACTAAAAAGCGTTTCGACTTGGTTCTTACAGGTCTTCATTACAAACGACAAAGGATGATTATTTCTAAACATAGTGTTTTTAAAACCTCATCACTTCATCAGTCTGCCTAGCCTTTTCCTTACTATGTTGGGGTCGGCTTCGAGACTTACCGGATGCAGCTAAGCACCATTATTTAACATGGAGTGACTGCCTATCTGACCTTCACAATAGAGTAACTATACCCCTTAGTAAGACTAAACCCTCATAGTTATAGACTGCGAAAACGTAGATTTGTTGTTTACCACCACAAACATGCTACAGCTTAGCAGGATTCCTTACTAACCTTTTAACTCCAAAAACATAGTAACCTATTCCTCATGGAAACCGCTAGCAACACCAACTTCAGCCAAATTAAACGCTGACTTATTAAAGCAACACGAACTCCCAACTCAATTTGGGCAATGTAAAATATGTCTAATGCTAGTCATAAAATATTATAACCTAGCCGCGCCAATCTAACGGAGTTTGGAAGTTTCATCAATTAGCTGGAGCCAACTAGGTCAGTCGATCTATCACGAATTGATCTGCGCCTTATAGGCTCATCTAGAACAGAAGTGTCTAATAAATCAAGTGCCACAATTTGTAGCGAAGCAATATATTGTATTTATCAATTTCGTTAAAGTAGGTTACCTCACTGAGATTTACATCGCTAACGTTTTATATCAGGTCGGTCAAAGAGATCTATGAGGAACTCTCTCGGGACATGAAGAACTGATAAAATCGATTTCTTTGACATGGGACGTACCTACCCACACTGCATAAGAGTCCACCTCGAACTGACATATCAACTCACAAATCTATTTTGTCAGTGGGCAGTCGATAAAGCTAAAGCTACTGAAAGATAAAACTGCTTATAATTCCTTAGGCGTCTTAGTCGGAAACCACAAGAAAACCGCGGCCAGGATATAAACAAATAAACATCCGAATTAGTTGTTTGACAGGATGAACAATTTTATGAGCGGAAAATCTGTAGTAGCAAATCTCAGGGAGCTGTGGAGACGTTGTTGTGTGAAAGTGAAAATTTATCCGGAGGGATATCAAAAGCGCTTTTATCTTGCGAGATGACGTAACATTATCGCAATATCCGTGCGTCGGCGCTGTCCCGCGCCCTGAGAATATCAAGAAGATATATTTTCACGGAACAATGCCTCTCCGGTATCTCAATTTTCATTTCCCCTCGGCGGGACATCCGGTGTGATTTGTAGCACGAGATAATATACAAAACGGTGGCTTCGCGGGACGTCCCGGCCTCCCGACACTGCGTCAGCGGAAAATCTAGGCCCTATCTTTATCTCTAATACTTTAACCGGCTTTCTTTATCGAACATCACGCTGATTCTTTTCCACGACCAATACATACATACCTTGTACTTTTACAATATAATGAAACTATAAGGATTTAGTGCGCTGCGGTTGTTATGTTTTAATGCTGAGATGGGAGCCTTATTGGTCTCGCACAGTTTTGGATTATTTATTTTTTTAGTTGTTTTTAATGTAACTTTGTTAGTTTTAAGTGCTCCTTTTTAGGGTTCCGTAGTCAACAAGAAACCCTTATAGTTTCGCCATGTCGTTTGTCTGTCTGTCCGCGGTTTAGCTCAAAAACTATTGGTACTAGAAAGTTGTAATTTGGCATGAGTATACACGTCAATGACGTCGAAAAAGTGGTAAAATAAAATTTTGAAAAAGACAATTATTTAGGGTACCTCCCCTACATCTAAAGTGGGGATGATCTTTTTTTTTTCGTCCTTCCCATAGTGTGGGATATCGTTGGATAGGTCTTTCAAAAATATTAGGGGTTTGGGAAGACCGTTTTGATTAAGTAAACCGTTCGTGACTTATCAAGCTTTAAAGTACCAATTTTCGTTAGAGTCAAGTGTCCCCCTCCCTCTACCAACTAAACGGTTGTAGTTAGAAATTCAAATGTCACGGCAGTAGTACCTATATATAACGAAGTTTAAAGGAAAACTATCACACTCAAGTGGGCTTTACAAGTTTACGAGTAATAGTCGACCAATTGTATTAGACTGGAAAATTTCGAACAACTCCTTAGAAATGTCGATAGATGGCGCTAAGCGTCAGTTGTATCGCGCTATAGTTTCATTCCTAAATAAGTTTTATAAAAAAAAAACAGTTGCTACACCGGCTATGATGTCTTATCCAAATCTCAAAAAAAAAAAAAAACTTTCCGTGCAAAATTGTCGGATCAGGTAAGGATTTGTATAGGAAGTCAAATTAGGTAGGTAGTCATGTTTGGCTTTTAGTTAGAGCATGGTACGAAACTATCAGTCAGCGAATACGACCCGCACTTGGCTGTTATAAAAACTACGGAATCCTACACTACCCGTGGCCCGACACGCACTTGACCGGTTTTTACTGTATGAATTTCCTGTGTGTGTTGGGGCATAAAATATCTATCTACGTTTAAGATGTTCTTTATCAGGTATTCGAGAGAATATAAATAGAATATAAATTTATTGAACCAATGTTACAATTATTACCTTATTATTAACTTAACGTCAGTCTGTAACTTCTAGCGACCGTCATTTGGATCTTTACGCCGGTCTCAAACTAGGCTGCGCCTGTATCTTGGGGAACAGAAGTTATACATAATGCTATTTACCACTGGAGTTTATATAAGAATAGGTAAGTATATATTTTTGCCTACATTGTACAAGTACATGCCTGTTAAAACAACCGTAAATTCAGCTTCAATTCGTAGTCAGTAAATTTAAAAATAGTTATACTTGCAGCCATTTTTCCGATAAGTACTATTCACGTAATGAATGGTGAAGCAAATTAATAAATAATTCTGCATTCCATGAACACACAGGTACTTTTTTCATTTTCAAAAAGTATTCACCTGTCTCCATAATTTAAAAGGTACTTTAAATAAAGCTTCTTTAGCTTTGTTAGTTTTTTGTGCTCCTGCTGTTCTGTTAAACTGAAAACGTTTTCAGTCTGTATGTCACAGGCCATATTGCTGTATCCGGTTAGACTGGAAGTCGACCCTAACATAGTTGGGAAAAAGCCAGGTAGATGATGTCACAGGCCATTTTGCTAACGGTTGGTAACAATTTGATATTACCACAGAGATTGAGCCACTGTAGGTAGATAGCCCAAAAACATTAATAGGCACTGTTTTAGTGGAAAATGGAAAACAAATTTCAGAGAATTTGAAAAGAAGTATGAAGGTTGTTAAAGCAGAAATTTTAAAGAGACTTTCTAAAGCCGTTTTTGTAAAAAAAAAATGCTAAAACTTTTTTCAAAAGTATCGCTCAAGAATTACTTAACTGAAAACAATGATTTCACTTGAATCTCTTATAAAAAAAATAGATTACGTTTCTTTTATTATAGGAAATCTATACCTAAATAGGTACTTACTGAAAAGTTAAAAATATAACAAGAACTTGCCAATTTTGGAGAAAATTTTGCGAAAGGTAATTATGTAACTTAAGCTTTTAATCCCCTTACAAAGGCGATGTTTCGAAGTTTGTAATTTCCAAATGAAGCTATGTCGTTAATTCGGAGAAAATCTAGAAACAAAATGACTTTTTTCATTTTAATGAAGATAATTTAAGAATAAAACGTTATTAAAATAAACCTTCTTGCAGAACGTACCTCAGTCTCATTACTTTTGTATTATTTGAGTTACCGCGGAGCTAATAAAGCGGAGAGTGGAGGAGTTGAAAGCAAAGACGCAAGTACGTACTAAAAAGACAAGTAATAGCCGCAGAAGTTTCTATAACCGTACCTACCTATGCAGTTAAAATAGACTACTAACATACTCTAGCTTTATTTAGTTGTTAAAACTTTATTTCAGCTCACTATAGGCCTCACCAATACATTTTGAGTCTATTGAGAGCTATTTTTAAACGTTTCAAAGACTTTAAACGAATGGATACGGCTGGATGTTGAAAATGTGCCATCTCCGGCCTTTGTATGCGAAATAGAGATAAGTTCCACATCAAAGACATTGTAACGGAAACTATTGAGTATATAAGCGGTACGTTTCTGCCATAACCACATGCGCATCTATAAAATGTTTTTAGTGCCCGAATTTATCCAAACATAATACAACTAAATTAGAGGTAAGACTGTATACTATTTTTAAATGAATGTAACGTTCTTTCTTTGTGTCTTTTTTTCCCTTCTTTTATATTTTTCCTTTCCTTTATTTTTTTATAAAGGTATAGATGAACAGGGTGTAAAGTTCACTCATCCTCTATAGAAAAGGAAGGATCCTCCGACTAGATGGGCGTTGTGTCTGGCGGGCAACTGCCCGATGATTCATGTCGGGTTGTTGTATATATGCTAGACGGTCGGTAAACTCTGCTTGCGAGGTGCAGGATATTACGTGACATCAGTATGACGCGTAATTCACATGTGGAGTTGTAGATACCGCTACAAAGGTATTCTAATTTAATTGGGTGTCAGAGTAGCCCCCGAAATATAAATTTTCTTTTTTTTTTACTATAAACTTTTTTTTGCAATTTGCAGGTCAGTATCAGGTTGCATGTTGTTCTAAATATGATTCAAGGCCGTAACAGGTATTTGTTTATAGAATTATAATCATTACATTCAGCAATACAACTAAAGAGTTGTAATTCGGAATGTAATGATTATAATTAATTCCAACTCAAAGGAGTTAGAATTGGCCTTGGCTTAGCGCATCGCCCATATAAAGTCTGGTTAAGAATACCTCAAAAACTGAGCATTATTGACTGAATGGGCAGGTGACTTGTCTACAGGTAAGGCACAACCTCAGCCTGTTGCAAAGTCACTGCTTTACCGGTACACTTAACGCTAACCCAAAAAAAGTTTGCAAAGCAGAGTGTACCGGTAACGCTAAAAAGCTAATTTTAGCGTTTATTCACCACTGTGCTTCCGTAGACAAAACTCTTCACAATGAGCTCTACTAATTACTTTTACAAAAAAGGCTTACCTACCTCCGTTAGAAAAACTAATCTTAGGTACCCTAAGTTTCATGATACGGTACCTCCTTTATGCATACGAGTTGGTTCTCGTTTTGCTGTGGTTGAGTCTAAATATGTCTTCCAAGACATACCTTTAAAACTTAGTGAGGACTGTCCCAGGTTGCAGCATATATAAGTAAACTTTATCTAAGCTTACGGACGGCTGGGCTCATGCAACCACACCTGGGCCCTCACAACTATTCCTATTTTACTCTGCAACAAAAACAAACCTGCTTTACCGCTGTCTAAAATACGTAAGTATTTATTTACAGCTGCATGGAAACCGCACATGTCCTATCTTTGTCGAAAAATGTCTATAAAAGTATTTTCGTAGGTCGTAAACACTACAATAAAGTTTAGTGGCCACTTACGAGTATGAACGTTTGGCGTTACCCTCCGTTGTGACTTCCTCCTAACGCCACTGTCCACTTTTAATTTATCTAATGTGCCCTCTCCCCCCTCACGTAACACTGCCAGGCTTTCCGAAGAAATTAATGTTTAATACGACTTCTGCTCATCTATTGAGGTTTTTGTAACGTTACCACCGAAATCTCTCTCTATTTAACATATAAGTAGAAAAGGAAACCTTTGAAATAGGTAAGTAGAATTGCTACAGAATTTATTTTCCAGGTAGTATTATTATATTTAATCGAAATATATGGGTATAAGCAATTCCTATTTTTATATCAAGCTGTCTCGTCAATTCTTCCACTCCACGATCTATTTGTAATTGGATGTCTGCGAGCATATCTCACGGCCTACCATAATTCATCTCTAATATACATAAATGTACATAAAACGTACATTACGATCGTCCTCCATGTCCCCGACGTGAAGTTATCTCGAATAAATCTTTGTATTAATGATAAGCGTTATCATTTATCTCACAATTTATAGCTACCTAATAGGGAACGTACGCCCAAAATTCGACGTAGATACGTCGTTATTTAAGCAAATAAATATGAAGGACCCTATTACCAGGAATAAGATAAAATTGTCGATCTCCCCACATTCGATAATATTCCTCATGGATTGACCGAGCATATTTACTGTGTCAGTCGGGTTATTTATAATACGGACAGGGAAGAGGTTGCGTTTATTAATAAATTGAGATGGAAGTGCTATAGAACTGGCTGAGGTATTCGACGAGCTCAGATAATCACGCTTTGTAAAGGCATTTACAATCTAATTCAGATAAAGTGGGAATTTAATCAAACATTCATCCGATTTACGTACAAATACCCAAATTAGAGGATACTAAGTTTGTTAGAGGTTAGTCTGAGGCCCTAAAGTTAAAAGTTCCGCCTAGGATATTTAGTTAGTAGTAGCCAGCAGCAGCGGCGGCTCGCTATTATAAACCTGCCAGTATCTAGCCGCAATCTAAGTTTCAATTCTATTTCTGTACAGATCTGAATATAAATTGAATTTGCAGCCACAATGGAGCGAGCATATTGTCCTCCGCAGGACTTTGCTCGCACAGAACATTTGTGCTCGACAAATTGATTTATTAACCTGGACCGAAATTGCAGACGAAAAATCTATTCGTTTAGCAATAACGAGGTAATAAACCCGTTTGTATTTAAATTATGAACTGCACGGCTTTAAATGGGGTTCTCATTATTTTAAGCGGAATTATGGATTGTATGGGACTACTTAAAGCACTGCGTATTTATCTGACTGGGTTGTGCGTACTAGATTGGTTTCCATTGAGATCTAAAATATGTGCAAACAATTTATTCTCAAACGACATAAGAAGAATTTATTGAAACACTCCCATAAACACAGGACCTACATACATAAACTAATGAAGTCTAGAAAGCTGGAAGTGCGAAAACCTGCCACAAGATGAAAGCCAGGTACAAATAGAATATCGAAAACGAGACCGAATAAGTTAATAAAACAAGACAGGAATACGCAATTTCAATACAGAAAGAATTCAAGTCGGCCTTATGAGTTGCGCAGAAATCATTCATGGGCAATAACACCCATTTCTGCTGGGCGCCACCTCAGTTATTGCCCCGGGATAGGATTATTGGCAAATTGTTCCGTTCGCATTCCGGCCCGACTCGCACATGAAATATTAAGCACCTATGTACCGATATCGAAAGCCTACGTAGTACGTAGGTACCTACTAACACACATCACACACACGCATATAAATATGTGCTGAATGATGTTTGTCCTCGTACAACACGTTACTGAAACCACTTATTTCTTTGAATATTTTATCGATATGTAGCGACAAGTCTTCCTTTGTATTTCAATAAAGATGTTATTGGATCAGGTAAGGTAAATCTATACAAAAATAGTCGGTAAGTACTTCTCCAGTTTCGCATAGCATTAGAACGTAAGTAGCTTGAAAACAATTTACTTGACGAAAAGGACTTCTGGAATTTTATAGTTCTATTAAACCTAATCGACAATCATTATGGAGCAGCGAACAATAACAATAGCAGAGGTACTAAAGATAAAACACAGGTACGTACCTTCTGCTGTACGTACTAGTACGTCCCTCGCAGAAGATAAAGCCGAGATTGTACTGTAGAATATTTAAATACGAGCTGAATATTTGCTCTAACTGGGTTGTAACGGTCGACTCCTGCCTCGCGAACGGATGCTAGCGCCCATAAACTGAGAGATAAGGCCCTCGACGCGGATGCTGCTCGGTACCTATACTCTAACTGACACATTAATGCGTGAAAATCAATTTTCATTTCATCATATATTTTATACGTTGTTATATAGAGCCTGGTATTGTACTGACCGTTATTACGTAATATTGCACATAAAAGTTCCCTTCGCCCGAATTCTTCAACCTTCACAGCATTTATGGTTTTTCATCCTATACAGACAGACATTATGTCTTAGAAAATCAAAACATATTTGTAAACATATAGCATAACAGTACCGGTAAGTGTAGAAGGAAGAAAGAAGTATTTTTCATCGAAATTTTCCACGTGTGCGACGGAAATTGTAATTTTCATTTTTTATGGTTTCATAACAAACGAATTTGACGCCTTCAAAGGTAAAAGTTTGTGCCAGAGAAATCCTACAAATATTATAAACGCAAAAGTTTGTATGGATGGATGGATGGATGTTTGTTACTCTTTCACGGAAAAACTACTGAACGGATTTGAATGAAATTTGGCACACTGATGGTTTATAACCAGTATTAACATATAGGACACTTGTCCCGATATTCCCACGGGATCAAAACTTATGCGGGTGAAACCGCGGGGCACAACTAGTAACATTATAAAAAAGAAAATAAAAAAAGAAGAAAATAATAAGGAATAATTCATATTATATTGTAGACTTTGATACCTATGTGGTCATGTGGTTCAGGTTCTGGGCAAAGGTAAATCCACCATTTCTTAAAGTCAGGGGGGTCACCCCTGACTTTAAGAAATGGTGGATTGCAACTAGCAGAAATGCACTTGCATAAATAATCAGTTTTCGTCATAATAAAATACATAGTCAAATCATAATATAAATCTTATTAATACATTTGGCTGATTCTTTTAGTATTGAATAGGTATACGAACGACCAAATGAAAGATTATCTGTAGGTACGCCAGTACCAGGACCTACTTACCCAATTTTGATAAACTTTTATTAATTACTAACCTTTTTGCACCTCTAAAACCTAAACAAAATTAGCAAAACAAATAAAACGAATGTTGAACATTTGAAACTCCCAACTACGTCCCGCTGAACAATGCTGCGTTACATTTGAAACTTACATGAAACACTAAAACGAAATTAGGTAACCAAGCACATAATTTCCTAAACAGAAATTGTATATCAGGCACACAAAGCTTGTATGCTTTAAACCAAAAATATAGACAATACGGAGAGAGCAACTCCTATTGTGGTCTCACGTCTTTGTTCACCTATCTATGAATCCTATCGCCTCTCCTTATTACATTTGGGCGTACATTCTGCGGATTCAATGGCCAAGGTTTGCCGGGGATGGTACTCAATACAAAATATGCCTTTACCCTTACGATGACAGTGTTTTTACGATTTCAGGAACATATTCGAGGGACTGAAATTTGCTTTTGGAATGAAAAGAGAAGGAACGTATATTCTTGACTTTCGATCAAAGTTGAAAACAATTGGTGTTTTATTTTTCAGAATGTTTTGTTTACCCATACGTGTATTATATTTGCAGCACGTTAGGTAATAATTTTTCAAATAAATCTAAGAAAAACTAAGAAGATAAACAAAAATATTAGGTAGGTACATCGTTCTGAGGATCTTGTAACGTTTACAACGAAGTAGAAGGAAATGAAAGTCATAAGTCGGACCATACAAGTGTGGAGTTCGTTACCGGGACCCATCAGTTCCGGCCATGTTACGAGCCTTCGAATTTGCGTGCAAATAAAATTGCCAGCCACATCGGTATCGAACCGGACTGGACTAACCGAGAGACGGACGTAAAGCGGGGTGGGATATAAAATGTGGACTCGCCCAAGTCATCTCCTGCGGATGTTTGCAAGTAGGGACGTCGACGTATAAACAACCTGATATACCGTTAGGGCCGAGATTTTTGTAAATAGTTTTGTGTACAAAAAATGTTGCCCTTATAACCTTATTGTATACCTACCCACACTCAAGTATTCTGTCAATACCTACCAACCGTTATGTAGATATTTTTTTGTAGATGCCTTATTAAATTTAACTAAGTAATTTAATACATTATCTACTATTAGTTAATTTACTACAAAATCAATTAAACTAATTGACATCCAATATACCAATCATACATTACAGTTAGGGGTCTATTTGATCCTAATTAGCTCATCCTAGTTATTTATAACAATAACACAATAAAAAAGTACCTACTGATGGTTTAAAAACTGATTGGAGAAAAGTTAGTGCTGAAATTCAAAACGTCAAATGTTACAACAAACAAACCGAGTCGTAAACTCTTCAATAGCTTGAAGAAAAGCAAAGAAAATAAAGTACTGAACAAGCTGTTCGCCATTGAACAATACTACCTACGAATTGCGATAATATCTATTCGCCAGTCATACTTTTAGCTCGCGGCGATTCGCCGTGGTCGCGGCAGCAGATTTTATAAGGCATAAACCCTGAGATAGCGGCAGTAAAACTTGGAACTGAGGCAATATGCCAGCTCCCTATTGCCAGTTCCATTGCTTTGTTTTAAACTGACTAGGAGGGCGATACCTATAGCCATGACGGCATGAACATGCCCCGGTGGACTGAGAACAAATACGATGAAACACATTCCAATGGAAAATCAACGTTCATCTTTTGTTTATCAACAACATCAATGTTCGGTCACGCATTCGTGAAAGCGTTTTGCTGACGTAGTGGAACCTGAGTAAACAACACACATTGAATAATTTCGTACCGCTTGTTTATATTTTTATTACAAAAGCAAGAAGCGTTCGAATAAAACTAACTAATGTTATAAATGCGTCAGCTGAAAATATTTATTTCGGTGGAACTATAAAAAATAAGAAATTATTATCAAAGGCGAGAGGCTACCAGCGAAAGCATTATTTGTTCGTAATATTTTGATACCGCAAATATGATATCATAACTTTTTATGGCAAAACCAAATAGTGTCATCAGTTTCCTGAATGGTCCTAAAGAAGTATCACTCTATTACGGCCGAATAATGCCAACCCTCCCAAATCCGTTTATCGCTACAGTGGTAAGACTCTCTGGGAGGTTCAGCCTGTTTAGATACAGTGCACTCGACATACTTCGTTCAAATTGCGAGTTTCGGCTCTCTTCGTGCAACATCATACCGAAATAGCCGACAAAAAGAAGACTGTGATAAAGTTCAACAGAAACAAGGCTCTGGGGAAATTATTTTATACTTACGAGTAAAGAATTTTGAGCGGTTAGATATTTAGCGTTAGTGGTCCTTCCCTTGCTTATACATATTAAGAACTTTTTGAAGTGAAAACTTCTTTAAGCGCACTTTGCGCTCTTTCTGAACATTGAATGAAACTCAGACGTCACGCTGGGTCGCTGACGTCTGAGCCTGGTATACTCGGCTCAAGTCGGTCGGTGACGCTGAATCGCGTTTATACCTAAGTTTTCACTTCTTCTTTCTTTTTTCTTCTTTCTTTATTTTTTTAAAATATCAGCAAATATTATTTGTAATTTTCCTACATGTTCGCAAGACCTGAAACCCTGAAATAATAAAAAAAAACTAGGTAATACGGGCTGATGTCCGCAACTCCACGTCAATGCGTATTTTGCGTACGGGTGGGAAAATCGATTATTCGATCCACCTCCAGCTCCTCAAGGAAAGCTAGCAACGCATTGATTATTATTATTTTTTCTTTTTTAACTAGAGGCCCCGCCCAATGACGAACAAAAAGTACAGTATCGGCTAGTATTCCTAACAAATAGTAAGTAATGTGTATTGGTTGAAATATAAATGCACAATATACGAAGCGTGACGACAACGTTACTAACTCCGGGCTATGTGCGCTCGTAAATTGAGGAAGTAACCGACCACTAGCGTTCGAGCCGCGGCGGGCCTTCGGATTTGGGTACAAATAAAACGAACGTTTTATCAACCGCAGTGTAAAATAGCCGTCTAGTGGAATAAGTACTTGTAGAACAGAGATGATAAGTTTTAAATTATTTGGGAGCTAATTAGCCATGTATAATCAGCCTATAATGTTCGTAAAGCTGGGACCATGGCCTCTTCTCTTCGAGAGGGAGTGGGCTGTAATCCACCACGCGTGCCCAGTGCGGGTTGGTAGTTCGTGAAAATTAGGGCTTAGGTAGGGTACCCATTCTAAATGTAGATTTAAGCCTGATTTACACGGAGCGATTTAATTGCCTGTGGCATAGCATAAGTTCATCACCGTCAACAGTGTTCAGACGATACAAGTAATTTTATTTTGTTACATCAATTTCATTGTACCCAGGTAGGTATGCCAGGCAAGAAACTTGCATTTCGGTATAAAAGTCAATTTCATAGGGAGAGGAATGTAACCTATTGATATTTAAAAAGTTTATTATTAAATAGTCCATAATGATTCAGTTAACGCCAACGCCAGTAGATATTTCTGTAGACATACAATTCATTGTTTTAGAAAGGCCCTTCTTATCTTATTGGAACAATGAACTTGAATGATACGATTGCACCTGCCTGCTACGCGTTATTTTGTTTTAACTAATTAAGATTAAATACCTACAGCTACCCATCACCTTGATAGAATCTTTTAGATGACAGTTCCCTATATATATATTCAAATTATGGCTTATTAGTTGATTCGCCCAAAACGGGCTAATCGTTACTTTTAAATAATATTATTTTTTCTATAGGCACGTACTTTTTTCCTAACTTCATTGCAAAAAATTTTAAATGGGCCAATTGCCTAATACACATTTCTGGAGTTATCTACCTACTCGCCCACCAATAAATAAACTTCGTACAAGTAGCTTATAGAAAAAATAATATTATTTAAAAGTGACGATTCGCCCGTTACGGGCGAGTAAATTCGTGCAAATCGACTAATAAGCCCAAATTATAGATCACAACTTACAAAATCACTTTAGAACAATTTCCATCGCTCACCTTGAGAAAAGACATGCTCTTCAACCCCATTTATTATATAAATTCATATCATAAACCCCATTTAAATTATAAATTGGGTTGAAGGGAGCCGTACGTTCCTCGCCTCACAAACTCAAATAAAGAAATTTGTGATAGAACGCTCTTCCTAGTGAGTGGATCCCCCTACTTGGGCAGATCTACATACAAATCTTGATATGCCTGAGTAGCTAAGAAGATATCAGTACGTTATACTCAAATAAAAACTGCATAGGTATTAGGCTAAAATTAACAGTACTTTGGTACAGTAAGCGTCACGCGCACTTACAGCAGGTAAGTAGGTCGGTACCAACTTACCTACTGTAAGTGCGCCTGATAATCCCGATGAATTATCAAAGAAAGGCATAATTAGTATTAATTTCGTATCCTAGTTATTTTTTTGAAATTACATGATAGCGAGAGACATAACAAAAGAAACAACCCACAACCGTACGGTGTAGCGCAGAAGTACTAGAAGGGCTGACCCCAAATAAATTGGGATAGTAGCCAGGAGAAAGAAATGTCTATAAACGATGGTACCTATTCATTTTAGATCTTGACACCCTGTTAGCTCTCCAAGCTGATCCTCTATTCTTTCTTATCCATGTAAATATGAAATAGTGTTTATCTCATCATATCATATGCCACCAACTTATTTATTTATTAACTATGGATAACTTACAGCTAAAACAAACAGAATAAACAAATGCATGTGAGACTGACAGCCAATTAAAAGTCATCACTTCTAAAAACAGATTGGAAAGAAAGAGTGTGAACAACACAACACAGCTACCAAAAAAGAAAGAGAAAAAAAAAACAATATAACATTCAAGCTTAAACAAATATAAGAATAAAAACCTGAACATACAAAATCTTAATTAAAAAAGCTAAGGCTCAAGCAGTTCCTGGCCGAGACTTACAAAATACTAGCAACCCTCCCCTGCTTCGCACGTTTTTTACAACTTGACAACATCGAGATTTCTCTACTATACGTTAGTGTCATATTATTGTATTATACACATGAATCTTCCGGAATAAATTCTTTTAATAAAGGTGAAAACTGCATCAAAATCCGTTGCATAACTTAAAAGAACATTGCGGTCACAGATACAGACACGGAAAGCTACTTTAGTTTATAATTAGTATTACGAGTATAGATTCGCGGAGGTCGGTTGTCGACGCCAGCCGAACAAACCCTCTAAAGTACCGACTTCCACCGATTCGTCCTATATAGTAGTGCAAAAAAAAAAAGATAAATAAGATGTGAAGTGGCGAATTATAGGGTCGTTCAAATATTATAAGCTCGATTAGTTTTATGGCATTAGGGAATTTGATTTATTCGCCTATAAGTTGTTGGACTTATCTAACTATTTTGTTCCGGCCGCCAGAGCCCACTTTACTTCCACGTAAAACTCGGATCTATACGATTAAAGATTACATCCTTCGATATTGGACGATCGTAATATTTTAACGATGGCCCGACCGACCCTGCAGCAACTCCTTTGTTTTACTGCCCTTATTTTATTATTTATCGAAACATTTGATATAAAAGAGCCATTATCTACAATTTTATGCGATAATTTATCACCCAAACTGCAAATAACAGTTGTTGTAGAAGCGCTTTTTAAAAAGATCAAACATCCTCATTGTATGGGATGAAGTGGATTTTATTATTTTTTTCTCCTCTCCTATAAAGAACTCACTTTTAAACTTCATAGTATTTCTTGGGTTTTCAAAGTTAATTAAAAAATATGCAGGTAAAGACGCGAGTATAATTTGGAGTTCGTAAAAACGCTCGATAAAATTTTCATGTTCTAAACAGATTGTTAGTGCACCGCTAATAGTTTCACAAACATAGACGTACATCATATATAGATTTGGCACTTAGGTAATTTCTTTTTTTTTTAATACAATATTGGTCGTTTCGACGATTCTAATGATTACAATTGTGTAAAGCAATTTTCGTTACGGGCTACCTTAGCGCATCCCCCTTAACTGAAATGTGAACCTATGTGGGCTATTAATTTTATGGGTGACTATGTAACATCCGATGTCGCGATGGCCCAGTTGTTAAGACCTCGCCTCTCATGCACGAGGTTGTGAGGTCAAATCCGAGTAACTAGCAAGTAGCAATGTGACTTTTTCAATTCATATGTAGTTTCCAAGTTTTATCTTAGACATTACTGACACCGGTGATGGAAAACATCTAAGTAATAAGTCTGAAATCGCCAATCCGTCTTGAGCAAGCGTAGTAATCAATGCTCATGCCTTCTCTGTATGTGAAAAGGCCTTAGCCCTGCAGTGGGCCAATATAATAATATAATACATAATAATAACAGGTAATAATAATATATAATAGGTATTATAATGTAACATCCTGCATTGCTAGACATTTTAATTTCATTAGGTAGGCACGTCCAACCTACATATATCATACTAGCCTCTGCCCGCGCCCGCGTGGCTGTCGGAAATTATGCCTCGGGAACGTGCTATCCGGAACAAACAGTAGTCCAGAATGCCATCTATCTCCTTGCCAAATTTTATTGAAATCCGTTCAGTGGTTTAGGCGTAAAAAGGTAACAACTGTAACCATGTATTCAGCACATGATTGTAGACCCCCCCTAGCGCAGAAATTGTTCGTCGTCATTTGTTTTTAATTACCGACGAAGAAATTCAACGCAGGGGTGTTAATCATGTACTGAATTCATGGTTACAGTTTGCGCACTGGTTAAACACTTATCCTGTATAGACAGAGTAATTACTTTCGAATGGAAGTATAGATTAGGTACTACCACAATAGACTGCAAATGCCCACTGACTACTAAACATACCTATGTTTCCGCCTACTGCTTACCGCCTTCTTTCGTATATCACAATAATATTAATTCAACGAATAAATACTACAATAACATAAATACCAATACAAGAATGACATTGTCATTTAGATACCTACCTACCAGTTTATGTTAGTTATAACCTACAATATTATGTACGTGATCCGTGAGTGAAATTCCATATGAAAGCGGAAGACATGTCTTAGTACATTCATAATGACTCAGGGTATTCACTATTCCCTTTATACTCCGACAATATCGGAATTTGTTGCGTTGTATTTTTGTTTTTGCTTACTTTGGTGTTCCTACATACAAATCACAAAATACGGAGTTTAGGTACAGTCGGCAACAAAACTCTATTGACTTTGACACCCTCGTTTTTTTTAAATTAAACACACGCAGTATAAAACGCAACTCGAGATGTATAATTAAAATAAGTAACAAACTCTTAACACGTGAAATACACTGAAAAGCAATTCCAATATCGACCAACTTTGATGACCTGTAGCTAAAAGTAACAGAGTTAATGTAAAGGTTGATAGTTTTATTGGTGACCGAACCTCTTGTTGCCTGGAACTGAAGTGGGTACTTATGTTAGGTTAGGCCTTCGTTGTTGTCTTTATATAATAATATGCTAAATCTAAGTAACAAATATCAGCGTTTATTGAACAACCCTCGAAGTCGAAACTGGCAGTAGGTAAAATCAAAATCACGTAACATAGCATACGTAATCTTAGCTGACGGCAAAGTATAGGCAGATAATGGAAACGTGCAATTAATATAAAACACGTTGCTGCTTCAGCATTTAGTCAAGAACTTTATAAATATGAGTGCATCGTAAAAACTGCACGTAACGTCATGAACGCAGTGGTTCGAGTTATCGCGAAAATGACAGAAAATGGAAATCCGGAGGTGGCACTACTACGTTCTTTTTAACTGTGTTATTATTAAATGTAAGTGTTTTATTCGTGAGTAACTGTGCCAATATACCAACTTATCTTGAAAAATCAATTTTACGGATAATTTACGTTTTCTTCAGATCTGGAAGCAAAGACGTTTTCATTGAACGACGTGATTGCGGCTGAATCGCAGCAGAAGGAAGCCTTCGAGACCACATTTCCGCAAAAATCAGCAGGTTGGTGCCTACCTATACATAAATAGTGTGAAAGTACATCTAGAGTGGCGGTAACCGCAAACAAAAATAGATGCACTGCGGATAGCCCTCTTTATTTATTTATTTATTTAAACTTTTCGCACAAAAAGGTACAAAGGCGGACTTAATGCCTTAGGCATTCTCTACCAGTCAACCAAGGGTGGTGAAGAGATTAGATGGCAGGTGCTTTAATTGAAAGGGACAATGATAAAAAAAAAAACTCTTAAAACTAGGTACACAAATACATAAATAGGTTATATACACATACATACTATTACTATAATATATACCTACTTATAATATATATATATATATACAAAATCAAGGGAGAGAAGTGTTGAGATGACTCTACGCTATTTTTTTAAGATTTATTTTGAAAATAACTCTGCAATACAACATATAACATATTCTTCTCACATGTAACATACAGGGTTATTTTTCAAAGACCAGCCAAATTTAAGGATGTGGTACAGACCATAAAACTGAACAACTTTCTCCATGGGACAAATAGCGTAATCGCGAAAATTTAATCAACTGTCCCATAGAAAACTTCAATATACCTACACGACCTAAATGTATGGGACGGCTGAATTTTTATTCGCGATTACGATGTTGGGCCTGGGATTTGGGCTGAATCTGCTGAATAGGTACCAGAATTTTACATGGCCTGCCTATTTATTTTCCACAACCCAGTTACTGGGTAATACGATACCCCTTAGTAAGACTGGTTGTCAGACTTTCAGGCTTCTGACGACTCGAAACGGCTCTCACTGTAGCTTAACCTGATCGATCGACCCGTGCAGCTGTTATTACTTGGCCACAAGCTCCTCTCAAACACAGACTGTGTTCTATAAATTGCCTACTTCTCTAGTAAAATAGAAACTTTTTTTTCTATAAGAGCTCACAGTTCAAAGGTTTTTTTTTTTTTTTTTCTGTGTGGGAAATCATCAAATGACTCCTCCCGCTCTGGGCGGAGCAGAAGGGAGTGTCAGACTTTTACTGACTAAAACCCACCCGTGTTCCTTCAGTTGCCTGTGCCAGGGGCCACGGTATCTCTTTCGAACAACCCGCAGCCCCGGCGGCATCGGCCCTAGCGGACCCCGTCAGTTCGTGCTGACAGCTCTTTGAGGCGCGCGTGGAACACAACGCGCAATCGACCCGGGCCTGGTCCTTACCGGGCGGCGAGCTGCCCATAGCTCGCCGCCCGCAAGCCCGCGCCTACGGTGGCCGGGAGTCGGCTGTTGACTCCCGTCCAGGGCGTCTCCTGCGGCGGCTAGGAGCGCGAGGGTGCAGCGATTACCTCTCCCTCGCGCGCTCCGCCTCCTCCTTCGCGAGCATTACTGCTTCGCAGAAGGAGGTGACGGCCTCCCATTCACTCTCGCTCCGGACCATGGCCTGTATGAGGGCCGGACGCGAGAGGTCGCCGCCGCCGATCGCCGCCAAGAGGACACGGCGGGGTCCCGCCCAAGCCGGGCAGACCTCCACCGTATGCTCCACCGTGTACAGTTCAAAGGTTCAGGCGCGGGTTGGCAGGCGGCAGGTCTGAGGCTGGAATAGCAAAAAATTTAGGATTTTTTTGGTTTTAGGAGGGGCTGAAGAATAGATACCTACTAGTAGATAATTTTTGTATGTATAAGTACATAAGAATTTAAAATATGCGGTTAACTCGTCTTGTTCACTTTCGATAGCCTTGGTTCGGAATAAACACCTATTATAACTATCGTTGTCTGTTCATCTAGTCATCTAGTGGTCGCAAGCACTAGTGCTGAGCATGAGGTCCTGGCTTCGATCCCCAGGCCGGCCGTGTTATTGTTTTTTTTTTTCGACTTAAACATTATAGGAACTAAAGGCACTTACACCTCTGCTTAACCCTTCGGGGCAGGCGCAGGCTTCTTAACAGGCGTGATGTTATATTGCTATATGAGTGATTGCTTTCTAACTTATAGACCGTACGTTCGAATCTTGCACGTGCCCTTACTTATTTTTTCATTTTCAACAGGTACCGGCAAACGTCACTCCCTTAAAAAACGCCTGAGGTCGCCTTTACGGATAAAAAACTTCCTAGAGTCAGGTTTCTTTCGAGGTAGATATTTGGGAAAATTCGCTCTATACCTATATTATGTAACGTGTAAATAATATCTATATTTTGTTATTTGTTTCAGATCATACACCTCTTGGAGGAAATATACTATCGCCACTTAAATATAAAAAGACATATCTGATCAAAAACCCGCTGAAACCAAGAAGGCTGAAACTAATACAAAAATCAAGATACAAACGTAAGAATAAGTCAGCGAAACGTGAAATTAATGGAAATGTGGAGCTCAAACAAAAATATATCCCACTTCTTAAAAGTCTTAGTATGTTGTTTGATAATCTTCTCGATTCAGACTCAAGCGAGTCTTACGAAGTCAAAACAAAGAAATATAAGCGAAATCGATTCTACTCTGAAGAGACTTTCGACGACCCTCGCAGCACACATCGATTCGATTCTGGAATCACAGAATCGGAGTCGCAAGAAGAGACAGTTACTTTTTCCCCGACTCTCACCACTGCGGTCTCGATTATTACCGAGACTCCCACCACTACCGAGGCTACCTCCACGACAGCCAATATTATTACCACTCGTGACTTCAGCGCTTTCAGACAAAATAAGAACATACCCGTACTACTTCCAAGAAATACCTCTAGCGGTCGGGGAAACGATAATGGAAACGGTGAGAGAAGCGGCGCCACATTTCACGGAAACATTGAAGGAAATATCACCAGGCATCATGGAGATCATGAACATGATGCCGGATGCGGAGACAACGAGTCCTGTGCGGAAGATGATGAACAGAATACCAACGGTGTTACACGAAACGGTGCAAGAGGCTTTCGATTACGAAGACCAACCGGAAATCGAAATGATACCGGATTATTTCCAAGAAGAAACAGTATTGAAACCAACTCGCAAACTGAAACCACAGATGACCACAATCGAGAAAATCAATTCGAAACTGGAAGAAACGAAACAGAAAGCGGAAGAATTCTACAAGAACCTATTCGAAGATTACGAGGATTCATATTATCCAAAGACAACAAAAACACAGAGTCTGTACAGCCCAAAGAAGTTCGTGAAGAAAGCGTCGTCGACGTCACACACGATAACGCCGATTATCAACAATTCCCTGACGGAGGTAGCCCAATTGCCAAGGAAATTCAAAAAGTTCGTACAGGAAATCAAACAATGAAGACAATGAATAGCTTGAACTTCACAACACGTCAATCAAACACTCCAAAGAAAAAGTCAGCAGTTATGATGATATTTGATGGGTATAGTACAGTAAAACACAAAAATGGTCAGAACAAATTCGCGGAAAAATCTATTCGCATACATTCTTAGTGTTAGTGATTTCGAAAGACATTACTTTGTGAAACTTTATATTAGAAGTAGATAAGTATTTTGTACAAATAGTTAATTTTGTAATAAACAAATAAAATTATCGGCGTCCTTTTTTCCCCTTGCCCTTGTGACTTGCTTGTGCTGCCTGTGGCTGTTGATCCACTGGTCTGAAAAAGAAAAAATATATTAATAATATGAAGCAAGTTTTATGTTTTTAGTAACATCTGTACAAATAAGGTGGAGACAACAATAAATTAAACTGCTTATATCTAATGGGGTTCTTACTGTGCATCCGAAAATTTATTCAAATATGTATTTTGTATAGTTTAGTCACTATATCTAGCCAAAGATTGGCAAAATCCATAGTCAGCCTATCTACTATTTAATTTGTTATAAAAAACACTTTTTAGTTTCATTGTTAGGATTTACTTGATGGTTCCTAAATACTCCTATGCATTAGTATTGCCAGTGCTATCATTAATTGTCTTATTGTCATCTCCACATTGTATAATATTTAAGTGGGAAAGAAGCCTTATGCCATATGTATAAGTTTCCTAACTGCCTAATTAATTCATTGTGTTATTAAAACAATCACCTGTTTTGTCTCGTCTTCAGCTTGGGTATTGATTCACCAATATGCTTCATTACAGCCTCACGAGTAGGGAGATCTGCTTTGACTGGAGAGCCATCATCATTCTTTAACTGCACTCTGATTCTCCCTCTAAACAATATTTCCTGTAATTACAAAGTTTGTTCTTACTTATAATTAAACGAAAACACTTTTTATGCATTACAATCTGCTAAGGATGGCTATCAGATAGACACAAAATCCTACTAATATTATAAACGTGAAAGTTTGAATGGATGGATGGATGGATGGATGTTTGTTACTCTTTCACATAAAAACTACTGAGCGGATTTGGATGAAATTTGGCACACAGGTAGTTTATAACCAGGATTAACACATAGGATACTTTTTATCCCGATATTCCCACAGGATCGAAACTTATGCGGGTGAAACCGCAGGGTGCAGCTTGTCTAATTATATTATAGTCAAATCCATGATAGGAGTATAATCAACCTCGTAATTCTACCATCCTAAGGTTGAATGTCACTTGCATGTCACTTGCATGACACAACAAAGTCCATTTGGCTATGTGACATTTAGATAGTTTCAACCTTACTGAAGTTTTGATTTTACAGGAATTGTTATCAAGTAGAGAAGCATTTACGAGGTCCACTATACAAAATGGGGTAGGCCTATAATCCACATGTCATGTTCGTGAATGGGCGCCCTCGGTTGAGACTGGTCATCTTTTAATACTAAGAGATGTAACAAAATGTGTTGTGTAATAACAGTACATGTAATAAGTCACGTTCTTAGCAGTTCAAGTGCTTATCTACATGAACACAAACAGACAAACAAAACATTGAGAATTTTATTAAATTGTATGCCTCCTCTCCCCCCTTTTTTATAGTGGATCTCAGTATAAACTATCATATCACGTGTCATGAGTTATAACTCACAATGGGTGAAAGAAGAATCATGATGATAGTGGATTCGAAAAAGTACAAGGCACAACAAGAAATATTAATTGTGTACATATTTGATTATTTAAGAAAAATGAAAAAATAGACTTATTACCAAAACAGGTAGAGAACAAAATATTACCTTGCTGGGTTCCCTAGGATACAGCTTGTTCTCTACTCCCACCCTGAGACCAGCAGCTACCAGGACATCTCTGATCTCCTGGTGAGTTGGGTTCTCCACACATTGAGACTTCGACAGTTTACGGCCCTGGGCCAGTGTCTTCTTACTGTTCAAGTATGCAGGATAAATACATATCCACCTGTGAAATTAAATGTTGCTTATTAGTATTTCAGCAGGGAGTGGCACTAAACAAATCACACTTTCTTAAAAATGCGTGTAGCACTAGCACAACGTGTTGTAAATAAAAACGTTTAGTTTGTTGAAAATGACCATGTTAACATAAGGTATTTTTTTTTTTTTTTCAGCATGGGACATCATCAAATGACCTCTCCCGCTCTGGGTGGAGCAGAAGGGAGTGTCAGGCTCTTACTGACTAAAACCCACCCGTGTTCCTGCCTTAGCCCTTTATGTACCAGGGCAGCGGTAACCCTTTCGGACGATCCGATCCGATTCCGGACGATAAGGTTACTTACCTTTCCACGTCGCTGTGTTTCTTTTCTGGATTCCAAGAACTTATCATAGCAGCCATGATCTACTCTTCAAAAAGCCGTTCACGATTTAGTTAATATGTCTTAACTGTTAACACAGTTTCTTCGAATTTCAACCAAATAGGAATAATTCTATCAGATTCCACAAATAAATACGAATGGAATGGCATTACATTGACAGTGACATTTCATTCCTGTTCCTTTTTTTTTCCCTTCGCCCTAGGTACTCATTCGCGTTCCACGTTAGATTTAGTGACATTTGGGAACTTCGTTTAGAAATTATTGCTGCGATCCCAAAAACATATTACACAAAGGTTTTGTCACCAAAATCCACTAATTATTCCATTTATTTACCTAATGAAATATCAAATAGAAAACACAGAGGCCAAAAAAAACACTTTGCTCGCTTCTTCCTAAAAATTACTATTACAAAATCATTGGGTGTGAGACCCAATGATTTTGTGTAAAAAGTGTAAAAAGTCTTACAAGCAGTGCTGCCAACGTGTGGGGAATTCCCGGAACTGCGGGCATTGGGGATTGGCAACATACCGGGATTTAGACATCTCACCGTTAAATAATATCGATAGTTCTTAGCTAATTAGTGAATAAAATTATATGAACTACATATTTAACTGTGCAATAACTTGGATCTGTCTCGGGTCTGTAATGTTATATGTACATGTTTTTACCAAATAAATAAAAACCCAAACATAAAAATTATGATGTCCTGATCCTGATACTGACGTTTTCAAACAGCGAAAATTGTATATTCTTAAAATATTTAAAATAGGTACCTACTGTGTAATAGGTAATACGGGCTGGTGTCCGCAACTCCGCGACAATGCGCATATTTTATGTAGTAATATCTTTATTGGCAAGGGAAGGATTAAAAAACTAGGCAGCAGTGTCAAGTTTAACCCATCAAGCAAAATGCTTGCAATAAAAGTATGGAAAAAAATGTCCGATATGAAAGATCAAAAATAAATATTATTTAAATATTTGAACTGGTTTCATTTCATAAAATAATTTTAAGTGCAATTTGTGTGTCAGCATGTTGGAGAATTAGACTTCATTAATGGAGAATTCAATAAATTGGTATTGGCAACCTTGCTCACAAGACAAACAAGTGTCACTCTTTATAAAAAAAAAGTAACCTACAAAACTAAGTTTTTAAATTAAATTAAATCTTTGTTTGTTTGTTCAATCTGAGGTTTGTTCCCTGAATTTGATATAAAAATCAAATCGAACTTAAAGTGCAATAAGATAAAAAGTTTAACACATAGAATAATGTCTCTTTTAGTGGCAACCGACAAATATATTGTAGTAGCAAAAGAACTTCATGTGGATTTCTATGACTATTCAAACCATAAAATTATTGATATCCCGCTAATTCCCAAGCAACCTGAAAAAGATTATATATCTGATATTGCAATTTCCAATGATTGCAGTCATTTAGCTGTTGTAACAGCGACATCAAAACAACTGTTAGTTTATGATGTAGTTCAACTGGAACATCAACAAACTTTTAATATACCAAGAAGTGCCAGTAGAATAAGATTCACAGTTGATAATTCACAGATTTTAGTGGCTGATAAAAGTGGCGATGTCCTTATTTATGACATAAAAGATGGGAATTCTGGCACTAAACTTCTGGGTCACTTGAGTTTACTGTTGGATGTTTTACAGTCAAACGATACACAGTGCGTCATCTCATGTGACAGAGACGAAAAAATAAGAGTGTCTTGCTTTCCCAACACCTACAACATCCAAACATATTGCTTGGGTCATAAAGAATTTGTGAACCACTTAGAATTTCTGCCTCACAATGATAAGCTCTTGACAAGTTCCTCAGGGGACGGTACTATCAAAATCTGGGACTACAGTGAAGGTAGACTGGTTCACACAATAGACACCTCTACTGATGTGAATGATGATCAATTGAGGCAGAACTTTATAAACATTATGGATGAGGGTGGCATTGAAGTTACTACCTTACCAATTGTACATTATACAGCATCTAAAATAAATGAAAATGTAAGTTTATTGGCTGCAACGGTGCATATGTATAATGCGGTCCTCATTTATACTGTAAATAATATAGATAACCAATATAGCCACAAGTTAGAAGAAAAAATAAAATTGAAACGATTTCCAAGTGCAATAAAACTTCACAAAAATACACTTTTTGTGTATGATGACTCAGAGTGCACCATCAATGTATACAAATTAGAAGAAAATAATGGAAAGATTTCTGTTGAAGAAAGTAACAGTATAAAAATGTTTGAAAACAAAAATATTGACACAGAAACTGAAGAAAGTCAGTTAGAGTCCATCAAAGTATTATACAAAAGGAAATTTGATAATGTTCAAGAATATCAAGAAAGAAAAAAACAAAGGCTCGACAAAAATTCAAAATAATTAAACATTGCTATTTTATTAAAATAATTGTTTAATCCCTTGGAATTTAATTTTATTATTTGGCCCCTTCATTAATATTATATGGTATGGACAAAATTATCTATAGGTACCTGTGTCTACCGATCGCACAACGGTGACCAGGAGACTACTCCACTGTTTGACCACCTTAGTGAGGCCGCTAATAATGCTCTGCATCGGCACCCTGATGCGCAGCTCGTCGCTCTGGGGACTTTAACGCCTGCCACCAAGACTGGCTTTTCCCATACCAGTGGACCGACCACGAGAAGCGAAGAGAAGCGCGAAACTTTACGCTTTCAATGGGCCTCTCCCAGTTGGTAAGGCAAGCGACTAGGATGGCAGATCTAATTGGTCATACCGCCAATTGTCTGGACCTTCTGCTGACCACCGATCCAGACAGATGTGTTGTAACAGTTTCCTCACCATTAGGAACTTCAGATCACTGCCTGGTGAAGTCTGTGTCGGCCTTCTCCCCACCTGACTGCGACTTACGCGGTGAACGGCGAATGTGGCGATACAAGTCAGCAGATTGGGATGAGATGAAGTCACTTTTTTGCGTCTTATCCTTGGAAGCAGGTCTGCTTCTCTTCTGAAAATCCGTCGAACTGTGCGGGTGCTATATCCGGTGTATTTCATACCCTATGGTGACGTACCCATCGGTGCCTTAACTCACCCATGGTTTAAAGCCGATTGTGCTCAAGCTGAACAGCGTAAGCACTCGGCGTTTCTCAAATGGGTTGACGCTCGTGACCGCAAAGCTCCGGATCTGAGCTCAAAGAAGGAGAGCCTTCAACCATGCTTCCAAGTCCTACAAAAAGGTGCTAAAGAAGGCTCGCTTCGACCGCATTACCCATATTGGCAAGAAGCTCTCTGCGCAGCCGTCCGGTAGCAGATCTTTCTGGTCCCTTGCCAAATCGGTCGAAGCTAATTTCTGTCGGCCCACACTGCCTCAGCTGGTTAGACCAGATGGAACACTGGCTCATACGGCGGGAGAGAAAGCAGGTCTCTTTGCATCTCCCTTTGCCCACAATTCATGTCTTGATACTGGCAGTGCTACTCCACCGAATTTGCCTAACTACGACACGTCGATGAACGAGGTTCGCATTAGGAACAAGGAGGTTCTGAGAGCACTGTGTCGTCTGGACGTGAACAAAGCTAGTGGAGCACATGGTATACCAGCGATTGTTCTCAAGGCTTGTGCGCCCGAGTTGTCTCCTGTATTGACACGCTTGTATCGCCTCTCATTTGGGACTGGTATAGTGCCCAAGTCCTGGAAGTTTGCCAACGTGCAGCCCGTGCCCAAAAAAGGCAGTCGTGCCGATTCTAGCAACTATCGGCCGATTTCGATAACCTCCATACTCTGCAAGATTATGGAGCGTGTGTTGAACTCGCGCCTCATGGCATACCTGGGAGGTAACGATCTCCTCAGTGACCGACAGTACGGATATCGCCGCAATCGGTCTACTGGGGACCTACTAATGTATGCCACTCAATGGGGCGACTAGAATCAATTTTATTTTTATTTTATTTTTGACGTTCAAAAGTGCCTTTTATGTGCCTATTTGAAATAAATGATTTGACTTTGACTTGTGGGGCGAGGCCCTCGAGAGGAATGGTGAAGCGATTGCCGTCTCCTTAAAAGTCTCGAAGGCCTTCGACAGGGTATGGCATGCTAGCATAAGGCTAGTAAGTAAGCTTCCAGTGTATGGCATTTCTCCTGGTCTGACTGGCTGGGTAAAAGACTTCCTGAGTGAACGGTCTCTCCGAGTTATTGTCGACAGATGCCATGATGATGCCATCTGAGCCCATGACGACTAATACCTGTGTTCCTCAGGGGTCTGTTCTCTCTGCAACTCTCTTCCTGCTGCATATCACGATCTGCTTATGCCCGGAATCCCGAGTGCTCGGGCTTGTAAGAAAGTAATCCGGTCCGAAAGAGAGGCTATGATAGAGCGTACGAATGGCAGCACTTCAGGCAGTCTCCAAGTGGGGCGAAGTCAATCTTGTGGGATTCAACGCCGCCAAAATACAAGCGTGTCTGTTTACCGCCAAAAGGAGCCCCTTTACCTTTGCTCCTGCTTTTCAGAATGTATCCTTGGAGTACACCGACCGCCTTCAGCTCTTGGGAGTTGAAACTTCCTCAAACCTAAACTTTGGGCGGTTCATTGAGTCCAAAGACATTAAATTATTATCTTAAATCTCTTTGCTGTGAACGAACTGTAAGTACTACGGTAGTACTTAATACTTCCACGTCAGCCATTGAACCGTCGCCAAATAGTAACCGTCGCGTTCGGTCTGCGGCAGTGCATGTGCACGTGAATTAGTGTCACCAATACACGGATTTTCGTCCATTAAAGAAAACACCTTAAAATATACTTAGTCCTACATAAAACCTACAATATTGGTAACCCTACTGCAGTGTTTTTATGGGAAAATTTAAATGATCAATATCTTTGAAACTACTCAAAGTTTCTCCGTCACAAATTCAGGCTATCATTATTGTTCCCGTCACTAAATTTTGAACATATTTCGAAGGCCGTAGATCATCAGGCAGCGGAGATACATGTGTCCAGCCAGCTTGAACTCAGGCTGGCTGGACATTAAGTTTTTATTGATTTCTCGTAAACCCTTACATGTGACGCCATAAATCAAACGTTATTACTGTCACACATTGCGTCACTAAATGTTAGTAAAGGAACCATATTCGAAAACGCTCCCGTTATTGAGATTCGGAAGTGCCAGCCAGAAGTTTTATACGTAAATTCAAGCTGGCTGGACACAGATTTTTGCATTTTTCTACTAAAGCGCTGTACGTATCACAAAACTTTTAGCTTATGCCTGTCACAAATTTATGTGACGCCCGTTCATATGCCAAAAGTCGTCAAAATCACTTCCTTTACCGAGATTGAGAGACCAGCGAAAAGTGGTTTTTCAAGCTGGCTGGACACGTTTTCGATCGATTATCTAAGATTCTGCAGCGTCACAAATTCTGAAATAAGGGTGTGAAAGCCGTCACATAAAGTGCCTTAAACGAGCTATTTTGAAGATTTGTCCAGCCAGCCTGAGTTACATGCACAAAGCATTGTGTAGTAAGTTGTATTCGTGAATGTTTTAGCGGCATTTTGAGTTTTAGTAATATTGTATTATCTCCGAAACTATATGACCAATTGACATACTGTAAAGGGCAAATCTTATCTATAATGTCTTTGTGGTCATAAAATAATTTATTTTGATTCATAATTAAAAATTATATTTTCATCAAAACGTAAGCATGTGAAAAAAATACTTTCTTAAAACATAAAAGTGATATTAAAAGATAGAAATATGGTGTTGCGGACTTTTTTGTAGAACTATTAAAGGCGGACCAGATTGCGATAGGTACATTGTTTTTAGTTATATATCTGTTTTATGAGGTATTTCTTTCCGACTTGCTAGACAAAAGTTGTGATAGCTCAGCTAAAATGCATGATGTAAACATAATTTATACCCTATAGCACTCACACATATAGCTTTCTACCAGTGAAAACCTTTTTAAAATTAAATCATTAACTCTGGAGATTACCCCCTAGATACAAACAAACAAATTTTACCTCTTTATAATGTTGGTATAGAAGTATAGATCGTGGAATAGCTATTCCGTGATGTGATATCATTATTAAATAACATCACACCCGTGTCCGTCAAAGGGTCAGGCAGAGGTTTTACATACACACATTTCGAGTTATGTTTTAGGTCTCATGACTTCATAAGTCATGTAATAGAGGGTGAGGCTATTGCCAGTAAACTGGGCTGCCACTGACCAATACCTATAGTGGAAAAACCATATAAAACTGCCTGACCTAGGAACTAAACCCAGAACCTTTTGCTCAGCAGTCGCGCTTATGTATTTGTTTCGAAGTCGGAATATTTGACTAGACCAACTGGTTAGTAGTAGGCTCTCCTTCATTTCCACAGATCTGCGATAGTAGAATAAATAATAAGACTATATTTTTTTTATCCCAAAGGAATAAATCGGTGGCGTGAAATGGTCACGAAATAAATCGCCCTGCGTAATATGATTTCACCAATTTAACACCTTTATGTTGTTTTTATCCAAATAATTAGGTACTCAAGTTTAATATTCATATAATCTCCACATAATATCTATTCAAACATTTATTTTATTTCAAGCAGAATGGCCAACGAACGGGCATCTGTCCTAAAGCACACTTATAGGCAATACTTGTACAGTCCCTAATCTTTCTCATAATTTAAAGAGATGTGTATTACTATGAACTGAATGATTTTCAATCTTCGTAAGTACGATCATTATATCCGCGCACAGATTGCTTTTAAAATGGTTAACTTATTCGTCAGCACAGAGGTGGGGTCTGTTTTCTATTCTCGACAAACCGAAGTGGGTTTGTCGAGAATAGAAAACTATCCTATATATCCCTACCCATAGTACCTGACTTCCTACCTATATTCAATACTTATGCTTCGCCCATAGTAAAAATTTTCGTTCGACCAACAATCGTTTTCTACGATGTCTGGAAAATAGCTTTTTCAGGAGAACCTTTGCTACAAACGACTTTTGCCAAATGTTAGTCAGTTCCGAGTTAATAAACTAAATAGGTGACTACTTACTACGACACCGAAGTTTAGGAATTTTCAAAATATTTCTGCAATAGATAAACACCAATGAAGAACCTTTGCTACTAATAACACTTTTGCCAATCGTTAATCCGTCCGGAGTTAAAGACCTAAAATGTGACAACTTGAGTACCGAAGTATAGAAATTACCTCTGCGTGCAATAGCCATAAGATATACAGGGTCAAATAAAATTAGCTAGCGTAACTCTGCAGACGAGATGGGTAACGATATCTATACGCGTTAGCTACAATAGTGCTCTAATTTGAGTAGGCAAACTATACGGACGCAAACATATCGCGGCGGGATTTTATCGCGCACTGGATTTTCAACTCTTGGTATTAAGCCGAGCATTGAGAATCCGCAGAGCGCATCCCAGCGCGTCAAAAAAAAAATACACTGTTGGAATTTCAACCCCCGGCGCTAAGCGGAGCGTTGGAAACCAAGAGCGCGAAAAAAAATCGCCTGTGCGTAGGTACTTGGGCTAAGGGTCACGAAATGGAAAGGATCCGGCAGTTGGGTCTCGAGGTGGCATTGCACAAGTCCGAGGCCATGTCTTTTCATGGGCCCCGGTACGGGCCACCTTCGGGATCCCAACTAATGGTAGGAGGGGTTCACATCGGCGTCGAGAAGACGATGAGATACCTGGGTCTCGTCCTCGACAGCCGGTGGAACTTCGTCGAGCATTTCCGACGTTTGGCCCCCAAACTGGAACGGACCGGGGCCGCCTTAAAGCGGCTCCTGCCCAACCTGAGGGGGCCAAACGCCTCCTGCCGGAGGCTTTACGCGGGGGTCGTGCGGTCCATGGCCCTATACGGGGCCCCGGTATGGGCGCGTTCACTGCGGCTTCGAGCCGCACACTATCTGAACGCGCCCCAAAAGGTGGTAGCCGTAAGGCTAATCCGGGGGTACCGCACGATCTCGGGCGAGGCAGCAAGCCTCCTTGCCGGACTGCCACCATGGGATCTGGAGGCGATAGTCCTCGCGCGCCTGTATGACTGGCGCGCGGAGGCACTACGTCGGGGGGAAACTCTGCACCCGCGGCAAATCGCTGCGGAGCGGACGGACCTCCGGCGCGGTCTCATGGTGGAATGGAAGGCGCGACTATCGCAACCCAGCGCAGGGCACGCCACGATAGCGGCGATAAGACCCCTCACCGAAAAAAGGGGAAAGGGTTACCGCTGCCCTGGTACGTAAAGGGCTAAGGAAGGAACACGGGTGGGTTTTAGTCAGTAAGAGTCTGACACTCCCTTCTGCTCCACCCAGAGCGGGAGGAGTCATTTGATGATTTCCCATCCACAAAAAAAAAAAAAAAAAAAGGGTCACGAAATACCGCAGCAACTTCTACTTCTACTTCTAGCAACTACTTCGAGCGTTGTTAACGCGCTAATTTTGTAGCTATAACTTTTGGAGCTGAACCACGTACCACGTCATTGTAGCCAATCGTTTGATGGGCTCTTTTTTAACGCCATTGTTAAGGCGCAGTTTGGCTCAGACGTTAACATTAACGCAGGTATAGCAGAAGCACTACAAGATTAGTGCAAGTAGAGTTTGGGTGTCTGTTCCATGGGTTGTGTGTTCGACACTCACATGTTGCATAAATATGTAATGTGTTTATTAATTGCGTGTTTCACAAATAAAACACAAAGTCAACCAGGTAATTATTTATTATCTTTGTTACAATTCAAACAAGAAATGTGAAATGTGCAAGTCTTATGAGGTTTTATAAAAATAAATGTTAAGCTAACAAGTTAATCTAAGCCAATTTCGTTACAAAAAACAAAAATCTAAAAATCACAATATCACATTTTAACTAAACACAACAAGGCATGTTATAACTAAGTTATAAGATTCTGGTATTTTTAATACTTATTGCTTTTTGAGAAGAGCAAAGTTCAACCTGGCAAAAGATTCAAGAAGTTCATTGAACTTTGATATATTTGTATCACTATAATAATACATATTTAGGTATCTAGTTTTTACAATCGCCATTATATCTAAATGCAATAAATACATACAATCTGGATCGTTTACGTAATTTACCTAGATTTAAGCACATTAGCAAAGTTGCGGAGCTGAGAGCCAAGGTTGTCGATTTCGTTCAGTACACTGTCAACTTCATTTTTCAGTTCCATTAAATCAGGCAAATTGTTACAATCCGGTACATTAAGTAGTGTTGTAAATATCTTGTCCCATAAACCAACCTTCATGTACCTGAAAAAATCATTATATTAATAAATATCTTGAAAGTATAACATATTGTTGTAGAACAGATGCTTGCAACTTGTGCAAGCTGCATTGCATGCTGCTTTCCTGAGACAAAAAAAAACCGACGACAAAAATCGATTGATCAATCGATTTTTGTCGTCGGTTTTTTTTTGGAAAGCAAGTTAAATAACTAATTTCTGTCACATATAAAATACAAATAGGGATTGCTCATAGTTGAAAACTCAGAATTAACTCACCTTGGAAGTTTTTTGTCTATATTCCATTGTCCTAAGCGGTTAGCTACTTTCATATAACTGCCCATTAAGATCACATGTATTGTACCAGCTAAACAGTACAGGTCGGTTTGATAAGTCCAAGGCTTGCCTTCCCTCATCTCAGTGCAAGTGAAACCTTCTGTTGAGATCAGCTAGAACAAATATTTTATTTCAGACATAGTTATTTATCATTAAAATTCAAGAACCTTTGTTAGAATGACATCCATAAGGGCCATATTTTAGGTTCTTTTATTTTAGTTCTTCTTCTGCAATGAAAACTTACCTCTCTAAAGGTAGTCCCTTCAGGAAATAAGGACATGTCTATAGCGCAACCAAGATCGATTAGTTGTAAAGATGGAGTTCTCCATTCTTGGGTAGGTCTGCAAAAAAAGGAAAATAAATACCTAAAACATATTTTTCCCAAAGTCCCAAAACTAGAATGTAACTAGGGGCTTTTGTGAAGCCATAAAATCATAATGCTGTAAAAATAAGTGACCGTTTCGGAATGAAACAAAATCATAATTATATAGAAAGCTATACTTACATTTTCATCAACAAAAAGTTGTCTGGCTTGATGTCGGCATGAATGATCTGCGCTTTATGGAGATAATGAACTATCGACAATATCTCTGATGTCAGTAGGATGACGATAAATTCATTAATACATTTGGAGGTAGCAGCCCTGATTTTATTAGCGACGTCTAACAGAGATCCATATTTGGAATATTCCGACACGAACAAACTGGCGTTATCTCCTAAGAAGGCCGTCGTTATATCCATGTACCCTGGAAGCTGAGCGCAAAAATATTAGAAAAAAAAAACAATATCAAACTATTAAATTACTAATGACAAAAAATATTACCATGAATGGGTCTTTTATTCTTGATTTTATTTCCTGACAAATGTAGAATTCCCAAGGTCGACTCGGCTTTTGATATTTCGCAGCTACAGATTTATTACTATGTAAATCAAGACAAAGAAAAACTGCACCGTAATTCCCTTTGCCTAACTGCTTTTCAATAGATAATTTACTGTGTCCAACACTTACAACAGTTGCCAGTTGTACCTTGGGAACAGATCTTACTTCAACATATCCATCTGCATGAGTTTTATTTGGGAATTTAACATATTCTAACAGAGAATTCAGAAGTTTTTTACTGAATGGATCAATTAATGCTGGGAATTCAATATCAGCTGGCCTAGGTATGTCACTGGTTTCTACTAAGGATATAGAATGAGTAGATTTAAATGCAGCACACTCCATGGAATTTTCACTATCCACATCCATTCCATATCCATCAGACTGTAAGTCTGAGTGTCTAGAATAAACTGCTGAGATCCTACTCTCTTTGCTGACAGAGTCTCTGCTGTCTTCAGACTGAAATTCAACTCTGTGCTCAAAGTCCAATTGCCTCTTAGAAATATCTTTTTGTTTGTCAACAGCATGGGACACCTTAGCAGATTGAATAGGTGTTCCTGTTTGTGCAGTCGTCATACCATCCTTACTATCAGAATCAGACATCCCCGACGAGGGGGGTATCTGAGCCTGCTCAGGACTGGATACATACAAATTTTTGTGCATTTTCTGAGAAATACTCGGACTATTTGTGAATTTTGGAGTATTGGCATTATCTTTGGGTTCATTTCTGTTTGAAATGAAGTTTAGATATTGGTTTGAAAAACCAATATCTGGTGAATTCTGGCCAATCTTCACTGGATTAGGTTGGTCATGTCTCACATTCCTCAGTGCAGATGTAGGACTCTTGTGTGTTGGCGCATTTTTAGGCACGCTATTGTTTTTACTTGATACATTTAAATCAGCTGCTGCAGCGTTTTCTTGTCTCAATTGCATTTCAGAAGCCTCTGGTGGAACATTTGCACCAAGCGCCCCAGGACTGCGGTAATTGCTTTGAGGAGCCTGAGGACTTTGATATATCTGGAACGACTGGTTGTTTTGAGGCCCATACCCAGCTGGCGAATTCTCAACCATTTGCTTAGGATGCTGTCTGTATGGATTTTGCATTGCATTAAAGCTTTGGTTGCCTGAATGGTTGGGATACATGTTTGAGTTGTTGTATTGATTATGCACATAGCCCTGTTGGTTGTAGCCTTGAGTAGGAGGTGCAGCTACTGGGCTGGGTCTCTGATAGTACTGTGCATTTTGATATTGTGCCTGATGTGGAGGACTTTGAAAAACTGCTGGCTGCTGTTGTTGGTGTTGTTGGTGTTGTTGTTGGTGTTGTTGTTGCTGCTGCTGTTGGTGTTGTTGCTGTTGGTGTTGTTGCTGTTGCTGTTGGTGTTGTTGCTGTTGGTGTTGTTGTTGATGTTGCTGTTGCTGATTTACATAAATATGCTGTCTATCAGTTTGACTAGGATAATGATAATCCTGACGGCCAGCATAATTCTGTTGAGGACTCATCATTGCATGTCCTGGACTATGATAGCCAACTTGATTGGAGTAAGTTGGACTCTGAAAACCGGGCGGAATGGCATGAGGGCTTTGCATGCCACTGTGTTGTGGACTATGATAAGCATTAGAATTAGGGCTGACATATCCCTGTTGTGGCTGCTGAGCCATCATCTGGTTATTGGTATAGTTCTGTTGATAACTATAATTTTGCTGGTAGTGTGCTGTATGCATTGACCGTTGCTGTGGAGAGTAGCCATTGTAATTAGGTGGCATAGGCTTTTGGTACTGATGGTCGTGTGAGGGGTATGGTGCTGACGTAGACGCAGCGGCTTTGTTTTCCGGCATCTCTCGCTTTTGCGGGTGGATTCTGGCAAACTGTCCATTCAGCAGCCTAGGTTGAGAGGATATTGAACTCCGTTTTGAAGTAGTGGGTTGCTGTGACGGGTCGTTATTATTGTACATAGAGTCGTAGTTTGTTGTGTAGGCAGTAAAATTGGTCCTTGTTGACTGTCCTGAAGAACTAGATCCCGATTTACTGAAATAATTCAAAGCAATAATTCAAATTTGATTTTTTTCTTATAAACATTACTTGAGGTTGAAGAATCTTTCATACCTGTTATATTCTCTTGTGGCTTCCATGATTACAGAGAGTCCTGCACCTTGGATGTCTACGGTGGCATGCTGATCAGTGGCATGTTGTCTAGAACTTTCTTCCCTCTTTGTAAGTCCAGGGTCATGATGTTCTATGACACTCTCGTCCATACTAAATTTTGGCACAGATGGAAATTTACTTGACTGATCAATGCAGGAGGATGGTTTCTTGAATTGAGACATGTTCGGCGTACTAGCATCCTTTATATTGAAATTGAAAATTTGTGTACAGGAAGGCTCTTCATAGTACGCAGTTTTGTTAACCTGACAACAAAATATTAAGATTGTGTTATTTTTTCAAAGTAATCACAAGTAAGTGTAGTGTCTGTTTATATATGTGTGTACATAAATGGTAAAATAAAAAATAAATAATAATAAATAATAAATAATTTACAGGCATTGTATTAACATACATTTTGCTGTCCAGCAGTTATAGGCGGCGCTTGAAATTTAGAAGCATTCTCTTTGTCATGAGGCACATTTTTCATTTCAGTAAGCTCTTGCTTCTTCTTAGTATTGACAGCCATTGTAATAGATCTATCTTCATGAATGTCGAAATTGGGAACTTCAAATTGCTGCACTACAGGCTGCACCATTGATGGTTCTGTAACACAATGTAAATTAACATTAATTTGTATTCAATATACTTATAAAAATCATTAAAAATTAATAAAAGATCATTTACCATTGTCATTGAAAAGATTTCTAAGTTCCCATCTGGCTTCTTTGGTGTTTACTGTTACAGAATCGCCAAGGAGGTTACCCATCAAACTCCTATTGAATTCTTCCATCAGATTGTTTTTGCCATAATTTGGTACAGCGTTCTCATTGCCATAATTATTACTTGAATTGAGCATTTCATTTTCTTTATCAGACATACTTGACCCTGGTTTATAATTGTCATCAACTTTCTTAGCAGTCAGCTCACTAAATTCTTGAGAATCTAAGTTGACTAACACTTTAGGTTCACCAGGCGAATGCATGTTAGTTACTTTTGTGATGTTTTGTAATGTAGGCATGGTTAAAGGCATTAGTTGCCCTAAATGATCCTGCTCCGTGTCCAAAGCACAATTAGCTAACGTTTCTAAAGCACTGCACTGGGCCAGTGTCTCATTAATATTTTCATAATTTTGTGGAGCTTCATCAACTTCAGTTTTTTCAGTCTTCACTTTTTTCTCTAAATTATATTTTCTAGATCTTATTTCTTCTAAGCTGTATTCTTGGTCATTAACATACACCTATGAAACATTATATTGTTAATTAGTAATATTGTTCACAATTAATTAATTGAAAAACAATAAATTAACGAGAATGCAAACCTGTGACTTATTATAACAAGGAATTTTCGTTGAATCTGGGGGATCAGGTACACATAGAGGCACAGTAAATGATAAGTCATCCATGCAATAAGGCATGTGATTGGCTGGAAGCCTTAGGATGTCATCTTCATCTTCGTATGCTGGAAAAAATATTCAAAGATTTGTATTCTAAGTTCCATATTACGCAATAGTCTAGCTGGAAAATACAAGACTACATATCCTATGTGAGAATTACTTACGTGTAAATGGTAAAGGTTGATGTGGCACAACATTAGTATGTACCATTTTGGTTTTGGGGTTAGTCCATATCCCAACTTCTTTCTGATTTTCAACATTACTACAAGCCTGAACCAAGGATGCTGGACCTGGATCTTCAGCAAAAGGGATAGCAGCTTGTGAGGTTGATGGAGCATCCTATTAGGAATAATGTTTATGAAAGTATTAAAAACACAATCAAAAGGACACTTGGTAACATGTTTACACACACAAGTGCAGCCACCAGATATTTAAAATAGGCCATCCTGTTGCTACTGTCCAGTTGATTTTGGTAGAATAGAATACTCGGTATTATGTACAACATATGTAGAGTTGTTCTAGGTAACATACTATTATTTGGGTTGATGGCAACCTTATCCAACTCAATCAATCTGTCTAGCCTTCAACCTATTTTGTCTGGCTGTCTGTCTGGCGGGCTGGCTTCTGGTCTAACCAGATGCAGCTGAATATCAGTATTTTACATGAAGCGACAGCCTATCTGATCTCCACAACCCAGTTACTGCGCAATATGATACCCGTTGGTAAAACTGGTTGTCAGACTTTCGGGATTCTGACGACCTGTGATGACTGTAAGTGATCCACGAATCACAGGGGGGACCAACAGGTCAACGCGCTTTCCGAAGCACACGAGGGGTGTCGGTAATTAAAAATGGTCACCCATATACGGACCGACCGCGGCAAGCGTAACTTAACCTGATCGATCGACCCGTGCGGCTTATTAGTAAGCCACGAGCCCCAAGAGTTGTTTTAAGTAATATAGTGTTATTTGAGTTGATGGCAATCTTATCCAAATAATGTTGGTAAAATTCAAGATTAGTTAAAACATTACAGCTCTTACCTCATAAATGTTGACCATCACATTGGAATTGGGTAGCCTATTATCATAGTTGCCTGCTTGCTGTCTCACAACCCCTGGAACGGAACTCCTAACACTGTCCCCAACCCTTTGTATAGGCACATTGGCGATGTTACGCCGCTTAAACGACTTCAATGATGTTAGAGCCATCCTAGTCTCAGCCAGAGCTGATGCTGCCTTCCTTTTAGTAGGGGAGTCATCATGTAACATTCTTTGGGCAAAGAAGAGTTGAAAGTTCCTGAAAACCATGTGATATTGAGGGACTGCTAGAAATTGAAAAGCTTCTAATATAATAATACATTATTGTTGAATTGAATGTTAAGTATTGGTTACCAGTTTTAGCTTTACAACACAGCTGAAACTGTAAAAAGAACACTGAATACATCAGATATCCTTGGCTTGTTGCCAATATTCTGAATTACATCAAATTACTAGAGCCTTGTGGAAAAACTAAACTAGAGTTCATTCCTATGGTTTCAGTGTGGTATATTAACACTAGAGTTAAGGTTATAAGAGGTCACAATAAATCAGTGATTAGTGGGTTAACCTCACAAAACAAAAATTAATGAAAATGTATGTAGTTGCTTGTCAATCAGTTTACTTGTTTTGATTGATTTAACAATTATGTGTTTATATATAAATGTTGCTTAAAGTTAATTAATGATTAACATCTCTTAACTTTATGCAACATTTATAAATAAAGGGGATTTTGTGCAAAACTTATCTGACACTCTGCAATGAGTCTGATGATGATGGGAACAATTCAAAGGTATGCTGAAAATTGCATGCAAGAAAAAAAAACAACAACTCATTCTTTTGGCTACTTGCAGCCCTTCCTGTTTAAAATCTCATGGTATTAAATCCCATTTAATTATTAATACATAGACAAGTGATAACACAAGGCAGACATGCTGCTGAAAATGGCACCCTGTATTGTTACATAATATTTACACATAGCACTCACATATGCGCCTGCTCCAGTTCATCCAAAGGTTGGGCCTTAGCCTGAAGACCTAACATGTACACCTGATTGGCTTTCTTATAGTCTCCAGACTCCTCACAGTAGCATGCCCAAGCGCGGTAGAATTCTGAGCATTCGACACCAATACCAGTATTATAAAGCCTTTGATATATCTCCAAGGGGTTGGAGAGACAGTCAACCTACAAATGAAATAATAAATGGTACTATGAGTTGTTACAACAAAGTTTTACTTTTACTTAATTTTACTAAATTTAAGTATGTTTTGCAAGGCAATAATTATGTTTTCCAAATAAAATCAATACTAAACTATTAATCAGATTACCCTACTAAGTCTACTTCATGGAATAAGTCATTTGTACATATTGTTTCATATCAGAATCTATTTCGTCTAATGATAAGGAGATTCATCAGTTTGAGACGAAGATCAAAGTAGTAGAAGGTAATAGACTAATATATGTTATTGATACTGTGTTTGAATTTGACATGAGTCCGGAGCTGCAATACTGAACACTGGGTAAAAATTGGCACTTACATATTTTATCCATAACTTAACAAATCTCCTATCTTGATAATATTTTTTTTCGTTTTCAAACAACTGTAGACAGTCTTTTATTAACTTATCAATATGCCCTTCATGTCCATGTTTGGGAAAACACTGTTCAACCCACTGGATGTAGTTGAACCAGGGATCCAAAGGATCAGTGCCCTGATACAGTCTGATAGCTGCTTCATGTTCCCTGCCGGCGCAAGCAAATAAATAATTGGTTATTTATGATAAAAATCATCCAAATCAAGTCATAATGCTAGCATGCATACGAAATATCACCACAAAATACGTAAGAGGCAAGTCAATATTTTTTTTTTGCATATGGAGATACTAAGGATAAAAAAGATGCCTTTACATTCATGAGTAGATATAATGATAGAAATACGTTTATGTTTACAAATAAGTTATGAAAAACTTTACTCTTTTTGCAATTGCAGCTGTCTCTGGGCCTCAACATCCGACTGAGCTTGCAACGCTGTACCCAACTGCACAAGGTTTCTACCACCTCTCAGTGGTTGAATGTTTTCTTTACTAACGTCGATGTCCATTGTAGAACTAAAATAGCGCTGAAATATCACAGCATGAGGGATAAACACAGCACACTGAACCACAAATAAGCGATCTTGGAAAATTGGGTTTCGAGCCCGGTTTTATAGTTTTAATTATTGTACCGCGAAGATGATAGAAATAAACTTATTTTATAAATAGATTAAACATTAAACTACAAGCAATTGTAAATTATTTAAAGTTTTTAGCTTTGAAAATCCGAAAAAAATTGGCGACTACCAACTGAAGCACCAAAAACTAACCCGAAATTGACATCACTCTATAGAATTTTAGCGTCTATGACAGGATTTGAATTTTCACAAAATAAGTCCGTTACAATCGTGTTACAGAGCGTATTAGGACAGCAAGGAAGCCATGGTGAGCGAGCAAACAGTTTAGACAAACCACTTATGCCAAATCTCTTAGGTCTTCCAGAGTCACGAGTGGTGATTGATAAAATGATACTAAGTTCTAAACATGTTTTTTTCTACGTAATATTCATAAAGTTTTGTTAATTTTTTAACGATAAAGTGTGAAAACCAAACTTATGGTACCCGAAAGACTCAAAGCCACAGCTCAAAGGACTCAAAGCAACCATATTAGGATAATTCAAACTACCATTATCATTGACAAAAAATAAATCGTTACAAAAAGGGGATGGATTTACAATGAATACATTAACAATTAAAACAGCGCACACTTGATAATTTGCCTGAACTAGGTTGAACCTGTGCTTCAGGGTAGAAACTGCAGTGCAGATCAGGATGCAATGTATTATTGTATGTTTATGTTAAGGTATTTATCGATGGGCCTGCGTCGCCTGAAATAAATAAATTAACAATGAGTGGGTATAACGTAAAAACTAAAATAATACTTAAGTAAATGAAAGTAAAATAGCATGTTAGGTTAGCAGTTCTATTTGAAGACAATAATTAGGTCTTCTGTCAGTCTGTGCGTAGTAGATGAGTAAATATTTAAGTATATATCTTTTTACAGCTATAATAACTTAGTTTATAGATACTTAATTAGGTTTCTATTTTTAAATCTATTGTCCAGATTGTCCAGAAATGGGCCTAAGAATGTTAAAAAAATTTCGACAAAGACATGTTTTGAGGTTGCATTAGATTTGCAAGCCAGATCATTCCGTCCAAAGACTACAATATGTATATTCCGTCTTTTGTTAGGCTAGTTACGCACTAGCGGTTGGAATAGCGGCTGATCTAGAATAGTGGCGGCCAATCGCGATGAATCCATGAAGGAAATGGACGCCGTCGAGGTAGCTTGTGTTATCTATTATTACTCCCAAAAATAACGAAAGAAAAAAAAAAAAAGATACTGGATTCATCCTTTACTGGAAACACGAAACGAATCTGGCCAGTTTGCTAGTTGTTTTTAAGAACTTATCGTAATGTTTTTCACATTACGATAAAACTTATTGGTGGCTCACGACGAACTAAGGGCTCCTACGCACTAGCAGTTAACCGCACAGCTAGGCGCTTTCCCATTTAAATATGCAACCGCTTGTGATCGTACGCATTTAACCGCCACAAACAAAATGTTTGTGAATGTAGGGCCGCGGCCTGCTTCGCGGTTAGCCGCCATCTTGTTTATACGCACTGGCGGTTCATACATGGGTTTAGGCCCGTTACGCACTGGCGATTGGCCGCCTAGGCGATTCGTTTGGGCGGTCCAACCGCTTAACGCGGTTTCATCCTGGTTTCTTCGCGATTGGCGGCTATAACGGTCAGCCGCGATAAAACCGCGTTAGGGTGGATGCTCCAAGGTAGCCCGCGAAATTCAATTTTTTTTACGTTTTTTGCAATTTGCTGGTCAGTACTAAGTTGTAAGTTGGTTAAAATATAATTCGCGGCCGTAACAAATATTCATTTACAGAATTATAATCATTAAAGTCATCAACACTCTCTTAGATCAAGGAATCCTACTGAATGACTATTTCATGAAATCTTGACATTTTAGGATTATGCTAACTTAACAAGTTGTATTACTGATTCTAATGATTATAATTCTGTAAATAAATATTGTTACGGCTGCGAATCATATTTTAATCAACGTACAACTTAGTACTGAATAGCAAATTGCAAAAATCGTAAGAAATTTCAACGGGCTACCTTGGAGCGGTTGGATCGCTCGAAGGCGCGTGGTCCATAAACAAAATGGACTCCGTCGAGATAGTTTGTGTTATTTATTTTGTTTCTGGATTCATCCTTTACTAGAAATACGCAACGAATCTGGCCAGTTCACAAGTAGATTTCAAGAAATTAAGAAGCACCAATATACATTTTCGGCTATGTTAGAATGAGTGTTTCGACATTTGAAGAATTACCAACAGTTTTATACGACACCATCAAAGGACAAGATACTAAATTTCGTGATTGTATCCAACCCGAAGAGAAATTAGTAATAACATTAAGATAAGTACCTACCTATCTATATGTTAAATGAAAAGTTTTTGTAGCTATTATGTTTTAATTTTAATCGCAATGTGGGTTCATAATTGAATAAAAAAAGTAGTAAACTATAACTATTACTGAGAATTATTATCATTAAAAAGATCTAGATACTCAGATTCTTGAGATATGTGTGTATTCTGTGAATATGTTGATTCAGGAGAGGCTACAGATTCTTCTTGATTCCATGTTCCACGGTGTGTAGGTGGAACTGAGGGCGGTGGTGGTGGGTTATTATTTCTAGCAAGTGATGGTGTCTGTTAGCCTTGAGATGGCCCTTAGGGCGTGGACCCATGTCTACGGTGCGGCGCCGTTTGCCGTGCAACAGTACGGCACCGCCTCCGGCAGATGGAGCGGCGCCGTGCCGCACCACGGCGTCGTGTACCGGCACGTGCTCACTATTGTGTTGTCATCACCACATATTTTCCTCTTAAAATTATCTCCATCATGGTTCATTATAGAAAGGTATGGATTTACCCAATATTTTCTTTGATTTTGTTTTTTCTTCATTCCTGGTCGTCTTAACAGCAACAGGAGCAGGATACGTCTTTCGCGGTCCATATCAAGCCAAAACTGTAATTGGTATACGTGCTGAGCGGGTACGTGCCGGTACACGATGCCGTGGTGCGGCAAGGCGCCGCGCCACCCGCCGCGCCACCCGCCGGCGGCGGTGCCGTACCGTTGCACGGCAAACGGCGCCGCATCGTAGACATGGGTCCACGCCCTTAGTTGTAGTTAAATGGTCGCACGTAATTCCAAGTAGACTTACAGTAGTTGTATCCAGACGTTTGGGCTTCAGTAATGACTTGCATTATTTGAGCGTTTGCAGGCGTATATGTTCAGGCACTTTTTTTATTTCACTAACCAACGACAAAAAGAAAAGTCTATCTTCATCTTCTTCGGCCTTTTTTAACTCTACATTCTTATTTAGGATGTTAATCAAATCAACTCCTATAACATCTTCTTTATTTTTCTTTTTGTTTCGTTTTGGCGGTGGTGCTACGATTGGGTCAGTGACATTTTATGTTCCATTTCTCTTATTTTGTTGCCTTTGCATGCTTGAATCAGTTTCATTGATAGATACTGTGTCCTTCAAAAACACAAAATTATTGTAAAATACTTATTGAGTCTTTTTCTTAGCCGCTAACCCACTCCTAGTAACTTTGTCCTTTAGAGCTTTCACGAAATTATCCCTAATGTTCTTCCATTTCTTTTGTAATTCTTTTCATAACAATACAAGAAACAAGTTAATCATTTCGTCATAAAGTAATAGATTTGTTGTAGTTATTTTTAATTAGATAAGTATTCGTGTGACGGTCTGTGCGTGTGACATGTGCATTAAACAAGCAATAAAGAATATACATACATTGAATTCACCAAAGCATGTAATAATAATAAAATGTTTGGTTCAGATATTTTGTAACAGGTTGTATGTACATTCACGGAACTACATTATACATTCAAAATTGGAGTAAGCACTGTAGCAGAAATCGTACGAGAAGTTGGTTTTGCAATTTGGTTTTGTCTGAAAGATATTTGTTTGCCTGAACCGAACAAAGACGCTTGGAAAAAAATTGCCAATGATTAGGGCGTCGCTGGGAGAGGGCAGCAAGGGATAGGCCGGATCGGAATTATTTAGGGGCGAATTTAGAACTACAGGCTCAGCGGTGCGGGCTGACTCCAGTAAGGGTCGGAGCGGACATGGTATAGGGCGTTGCGACGGGCCTCGGCGGATAGGACGAAAGGACGGCTGTCAGGACTTATACTTTCTGAGAGTACTAGGCGAATCCTACTTATACGGGAGGAAGTGTATCGGGCGGCCGCCGCAATAGGGGGATTGCGGTGCTTCATAGCAATATCAAAGGAACAGGCGTTGTTTGTTGAAAAGGCGTTTCATGAACTGCTGGACGGTGGGCATTCTGAGATCTAAGTGTAGACTTTCATTGTGGACATATATGTAGAAGGGGGCTTTTTTTTTTTTTTTTTTTTTTTCAGGATGGGAAATCATCAAATGACTCCTCCCGCTCTCGGTGGAGTCTCACGTGACCTTTCTGAGGAAACGGTTCTGGAGGGACTGCATTTATGCAGATAGTGATGCTGAGCGTGTGCGAAGACAACGCAAGTATAGGTCATGATGGGACGGATGACCGCGGTATAGAGGCGCAATTTGCCAAGGGATCGGCTTGCCATACTGATTGAACAGGTGACGGTTAGTTAGTACATTGCAGGATTTATATAGCAAATCTGTGGGGGACAAAAGAAGAGATGGAAGTTTGGTATCTTCAAAATTTTATTGCTCTCTGAGTTCTTTGGTGCGCCACCATAAGAAGTGACACAGTATTGAATTATAGATTATAGGGCCAAATAAACTTGTGTGATTAATTTTCAATCTGCTAATGTTCGCAATTCTTTTTAAACATATATTAGTTTGCGCACTCTTATAACTAGGCTTTCAATATGTTTTTTAAAAGAGTGTGTCGTCCATTATTACCCCCAGGTATTTTATGTTGCTCGTTTTGTGGATAAAAAAACAATTACACATGGTGATTGTACGGTTTCCACATTGATGGGCAGGGTTACGCAAGAAGAAGTGAATATATTTTGCCTTGTTGGCATTTAATTTTAGTAAATTGCTTTGAAGCCAATTAGTCACAGTATTAAAACCTAGTTGTGCGATTTCAAACAGCTCGCTACTGGTTTAAGCGCTAAATAATAACGCCGTATCGTCGACATATGATATTATTTTGCCGTCTTTAATATTTATATTACACAAGTAGTCAATATAAATACGGAAGAGGGTGGGGCCCAGAATACTGCCCTGAGGAACACCAAAACCAGTATTTTTCTGCTCATCCCTCGTAATGTTATCTATTCTAACAGATTGGTACCGATGGTCTAAATAGTCAGTAAAAAGTTTCAGTGGCGTTCCCCTTATTCTTATGATCTGTAATTTGTTCAGAAGGATAGAAACAAACATCGTGTCGAAGGACTTGGCTAAATCGAGAAAGATTCCCAGGGTCTAGTTTCCTTTGCCGAGTTGTTCTGAAATATAATGAGTCCGGCTATGCACCGCATCGGCTGTCGACAGTTTGGCTCTAAAACCAAATTGCGCAGAGGATAAGATCTTGTTTTTTTCAAGATAATTAACTAGTCTAGGCCTATAATTATTAACTAAGTCTTTACTTCCAGATTTAAAGATAGGGATTACAGCTGCCTTTTTTAACGTTTTGAACGCCAGAGCATAAACGCACGCGCGTGCCCGCCACGCCAAGCCACAATTTCACCGCAAATACCTACAAAAAGAACAGGGATTCCAAAATTTTATCGATAAACAATATTATTGTAACATTTTTGTCTGTAATTTTCGAATAAACACTACTCATGGCATTGAAATTTTATTTAATCTCGCACTAATTCCCACTATAGTAGTCATTTCACGCCATTTACAGAGTATCAATGTAAAAGCAGAAATTAGGAGACAAAAACAAAACAGATGATATTATGGTACAGCACTATTCTCGATCTGCTGTCTTGATATTGTGACAATAGCGTGGGCTGCCAGCCATTATAATTATGACTTCTTCGCATCTGATTTAGGGATGTAGCAGTACAGAATGTTGCTTATCGATTCTATCTATTAACAAGTTTCGTAAAAAAATTTGACTTCTTTTCATCTACTTGGGCTGAAACTGCGTTAGGCGGGCGCTTTTTACCATAGATCCTATAAGTTGCGTTCCAGGTTCTTTTGACAGGTGGGTTTTGTGTTTGTTCTTAAGTATTTAATTATTTATAATATGGATATCAGTGTGTTTTTTGAACAATTTTATATTGTTTTTGTATTTCAATAGTTTGGAAGAACAATGGTATGTATGTCATTCAATTCAGTATAAATCGGGCTATTTTTTTGGTAAATAAAAAAAATAGGCTCATCGCTTTAGATTTTGAAATAATATTTGTTTTGTTTTTTGTTTGCGTAATGTAAACAAACAAATAAAATAAATAATTATTGAAAAAAATAAGAGTCGTTTAAGTATGGGTTCATAGAAATATCACTGTTATAATATACTAGGTACTATGCTATTATAGATTATCTAACGGACTTCACTAAAAATGATCCCTGTGCATATGACGTCACGATTTTGTCGTCTATTTGTGACCATGGCGTACAAGGGACTGATAATCGGTGTTGCGCTAGGGATACGCGAGATGAGATTAGCGTATATCGAAACTAGACCTCACTAGATTTTGTTTTCGATTCTATAGCTATAAGACTGAAATCTGAGACTATATGAGACTGAATCTTAAAACTGGTTTATCCAGATACCAATTGATGCAAAAATAATATAATCACATTAATTTAAAGTTAAAGTTTCACACGAATTTTAGTAAGGATTTATCGATATTATCAATCATACGTCACGTCACTAGCGGTCACATATAGAAAGACTGGCGTGTAAGAACACTCCTTTTTAAACGTTTAATTTCTCCTTTTTTGTGATCAAATTTCTCAATATCCATGGTATAATTTAATTCGTTTCAAGCAATTAAACATGGACAAGAGCTTAAATATTTAAGGTATACAAATAAAAACACACAAAAGTAATGATTTAATTGTTTATTTTGTTATAAAGTGGACCGCATTTTTTGTCACATATTTGTGTCGTTGGCGTACAGGGCACGCGCTTGCTTGTCACGTATATGTGACAATGGCGTTCAAAAGTAAATATTTATTGACAAAAAACGTTAACTACCTACTGACATATTTGCATGCTTATTATTAAATTGGCAAAATATGTTACGTTCTAAATTGTAGTTTTAGCAGCTCTTTACATAGTGTTTTTATGTAAATAAATAAGTATATTATTATTTTTAAGTTCCAGCTTAGAGATAGGTACTAAAAATGTTGCTTTCTTCTTCTATTTCCAGCTCTCGCCGGTCGAATAGGATTGCCGTGCCATCATGGAATTAGTATGTACAGACGCCAGCAATTCAAACTACTACCATCTGTCAAATTTCTTTAATAGATTTTCAACTTTATCTTTAAAACATTAAGGTCAAGGATGATTGGGAAAATTTGACGGTTTCGGGTAGCTTGACCTGCTGGCGTCTGTACATACTATAAAGCATGCCATCTACATGCTGTTTTATAATAAATAAATGTAAAATACATCGGACAATGAGACTGCCTAGGGAGGGAAGAGGGAATGCTCCTGTGTTACGGATGCAGTGACACGCGATTTCAAAATGTCACGTCAACACACAGATTTTGAAATCGCCAAGGAGTCGCCTGTGACTAATGTCGCTGCATCTACCATAGCACTTAATGCCACAGTGCAACTACTCTTGTGCATTAAAATTTTCTGAGTAGTTAAGTCTTTAATGTGTATAAATGGGCCGCCATGATCGAAGACTTTATTAAGATTACCTCGTTTCGTAAGGTGAAGCCTTGTTGAAGCTGCAATATTGCCCTGGGGCTGCCTGCAGTCTCGACATTCATAGCGATGAATATCGAGACTACAGCCCCTGGCGGAACAGAAACTTCTAGAATACTGATAGCACAAAAAAATATGCATCCGTGCAATCTTTAACGTAGATTGGTCTGAATCATATAGACAAGTGTTTTAGTGTTTAAATCACCCAAGCTGCTTACCATTCCTTGTATTAACATTTGATCCGTAAACAACAGCAGGAATGGTTTTCTATTTTCAATCGACGTAACTAGAATATCAATACTCTACTTTTTTGTGTCACTGTCTGTGCCACTGTGTCACTCATGTCAATACTTCTGTCAATTTGTGACACCCAATTTTGCTATTTTGTTGATAGAATTTTGGTTCTAATAGTTATTTTGAATGATTTTTGTAAAAAAAATACTAGATTACGTTTTTATTCCAAGAATAAAGGACACTGTCATGGAATCGCGTTTCAAGTGCTAAAATAAAATTTGTTAAACCCAGAAAGCCAGTTGTTAATTTGAAGAACATACCTTCCTCGTTGAGTATTTACAAAAGTAACTAGGATGGCGCTTCGTTTGCAAATAGAGAAGCAAAAAAAGCAAGAAGAGATGCGTCGCTTAATGGCTGAACGGAAAAAGAAGCATGTAAAGTCCACCAAAATAGATAACCCTCTTGCAAAGTATAACAACACTGGCCAGCTAATGTGTATACTTTGTAACTCAGTAGTGCGGTCGGAACATGTGTGGCAAGTACACATGAATAGTAAACAACACAGAGAGAATGTTGAAAAGGCCAAACAGTTAAAGGAATTGACAAATAATTTCACTGTTGGGAAGATAAAACATAAAAGTGGGAGTCCCCTCAGTGATGCTCCACCTGAAAAAAGGTTGAAAGGAATTCTGAAGAATGCTGAGACACAAATGCCTCCAATTCCTAAAAATACTGCACCTCAAGTAATTTCATTCCATGATGAAGAAATCAAAAGGACACCTTTGACCTTATCTACGCCAGCTCTTAGTAATGAAGGTTTGTAATGACAGAATCATTTTGAAATTGTGTAGGCTCTTCCTGTTTGGAGCTTGTGTGTATTAACTGTTCTCCAGTTACAAAAGAAGCATTTAACAGAAGAGCTTGTGTAAGATACAGAAACTATTTCATGATATTGGTTCTCTAAATGACTGGACCATTACCCAAAGTTTGATAGAACACTTTGTGACAGGTGACTGTATTCACCTGCCTCTATATTTTTGTTGGTTCTATCAGTGGCCCCTAAAGCCACTTGAATATGATCTGGCCGCACTGCATTCTGACAACATTGAGAAAATTAAGAAGATAATGGGAGGAAGCTTTTCCAATGACAGTATACATAAGATCATGAAATATTACCTGACTTGTACAAAAAACAAAACTTTCAGATGTTCCAGCACCCAGTACATCAGAAGTAGAAGGTGCACAAGGACCAGAACAGCCTATTCCAGAAGGTTTCTTTGATGATCCTATTCTGGATGCCAAGGTAAGCATTCATTTTATAAAAATACCTCTGCTTTTGTAATTTTTATTTAAATTAGTTTCATGTACTATCGCCAAAATCTATATTTGACCACCGTAAGGACTATTCCTGCTTGCAGCGCATATTATTAGTCGACCTAAAAAGGATCCTCTTTTGTTATACTTACGTACCAGCTGTGATCATCATGTGCACAGGATTTTGTTTTCAAAATGGTCAGATATAGGTTTTGGCTATAGTACAACAATACCCCATTATCAGTTATACAATGACACAATAAACCTTAAACTAATGTAGCCTTATATGCTTAATAGATGCATGAATTAAACATTTACATAAATCTTATTCAGTAAAATAAATGCAGTACAAAATTGCAAATATACACTCAAAGTTATTGCCCAAATAATTGTTCAAAGGACTCATGGATGTACCCAATCATATCGGAAGCTACCATACTTCGTCCTTTAACTGCAAAAGCTTTCTCATTACACATTCTTATCAAACGGCTTGCGGCATAGCATGACAGAGATGAAGCTAGTAAAACCTTATCCCCACATGTCTCTATCTCAATTTTATCTTGGTTAGCTAAGGTCCAGTTCATCATAATAGCAATAGCTCCGGAGAGCAAGTCCCCTTGTCCACCGCACCTTCTTCCAGAACCACCAATATTTGATTTCCATTGAACCCCAGGATCTACACTGAACACTTCATCTATTGGTCCTTTCTTTAATACGGTCACATATTTTCCCAACTGGCTCAACCCAGAAGGCCCATTTGTTTTGGCACAAAGCCTATCAAACTCTATTTTATTTGGAGTTAATATTACTGGGGACATGAATTCTTTTAATAAGTGTATCTTTTCAGTAATCAAAAACAATCCATCGGCATCAATAAGTAGAGGGATCCTCTTTTCTCTTATGACCTCTATTAGTTCTGTAACTACATGGAATGTTTCTTTCTGTCTTCCTAGTCCTGGTCCTATGACTACTGCATGGAGCCTCTCAAGCCACTGTGATATCTCTGTCACAGCATTTGGAAAGTCTAATAGAGGGTGCACTATTAGCTCAGGACTGTATGACTTTATAACAGTGGCTGAATCTTTAGTACAGAATACATGACTCAAGTCCGCCCCAACCTGCAAAGATAATAATATCCTTAGCAATTATATTAAGATTCTATTCTACTACACAAATAACAGAAACACTAACTCTTAATGCACTTATCCCAGCAAAGTACGGTGCGCCTGTATATTCTAATGATCCTCCAATAACACCTATTCGTCCAGCTTGACCTTTATGACTGCTGAGGTCCAATGGTGGAATGCACGCTTTAACGTTTTTTAACATGCATGAATCTTCCATTTTATTAGGTGCACTACTCATGGATCTCAAATTATTTATAGAAAAGTACTTTAATATTTTTGTCGGCCAACCTTGTGACATTAACATTGATACTTGGAAACGAAGTGTGGTTGGTAAATACACAAGTTCACTGTTCACTTGAAATCTTGGTTTTTGGAACAAAAATTAAATAAATAAGTTCTTAGTTACCTCTGAACTTTAAATGACAAAATAAAAAAAAAGCCAATGGTTGCGTTCCAGGTTCCACGGTTTTCCGTGCGCAACATTTGTAACAGTTTTATCATAATGCCATATACACACTTGTCAGAATACGCCGAGTTTTGAAAAAAAAACGAATATTATGTATTTTAAAATGTTTAAATTTCAAAATTAAAGTCGTTTGGCGCCTATTCAGTGGGAGACAAAGTTACGAAACATTGCTAACATGTTGCTAACAACATGGAATATTCCAGTGTTGCTGGCAACATGCTATCCTATCTAATATTTAGTATTTTTAGTAAACTAAAGTCCAGGCAGGGCAGCCAGCATCATTTGATATTACAAGAAACGATGTTCGTAACTCAAATGTTCACTCTTCACCTTTAAAGGCTCTCCTCCACAGGCGCGTTTTATCGGTCGATAATATCGGATTCGTTATTGTAATAATGGGTCCCGATTCCTTGCCACACAGCCGCGTTTTTATCGTCAGATATTTCTAACGTTTGTTTGTACCCTACAGTACAGGTCCCTCGCCCGCTCTACGCGTTACTACGTTATTAACGCAGGTGTGCGAAAGATCGTATGCGTCCTAATACAAAATGTTCTAAGAACTTACCGACCGATAATAACGCGCCTGTGGGGAAGACCTTTAAATATTCGCTGCTGGGCGTTTTCTTGCTATTTGTGATACTAGACCGGTAGCCTATGAAAAATAATTATTTGGATACCTAGTCTTTACTTACGCTTATGCATAAACTAACAAAATGTAACTTGAATTATCTTTTTCAGGTACGGAATATTGAATATAAAGACCCAATTGAAGAAGAATGGGATAAGTTCCAAAAGGAAATAAAGGAAGAAGCAACCGCATCCGCTGAAATTATTGCTGGAGAGCAGGAAGAAGCAACGGCTGAACGACAAATTGATGAAATCGATGAACAAATTAGGATTTGGTCAAAGTTAGTATAACTCTATTAAGGTGAAAGCGCTTTGATAGCAAATTTCATGGGCTACCTTACCTAGCGCATCCCCTTTCATTATAATTTCGTAGGATGAAATCCTGACGAATTACTATTTATTTTTACAGAGTTTTGGACCTTGAGTTGAAAAAGGAAGAAACTAAAAAAACAAAACAAGACATGGAAAAACTGAGTGAAGACGAACAAGGAGATTCAGATAATGAAGATGATATTGATGAATTCTTAGACTGGCGAGCGAAAAAGTCGTATACATAGAACACTGTCATATTGTAATGTACATTTATTTAGATAAGATTTCACATACGGTTGAGGTTTTATTTGTACCATTCGTCGAAATTAGTGACGATCCAAACTCCAATCGAATGAGGCTTATTCATTAGGGTTCTGCTTCTGAAATTGATTGCCTACTACCTGTCCAACAGAAAACAAATTTTACGTTAAACATGATAGTTATTCAAGTTCGGAAGAGTCTTTTGAATATGGTGTACCACAAGGCAGTATTTTGGGCCCCCACCCTCTTTCCTATATGTATTGATGAATTATCAAGTTTAACACTAAAACTGGAAAAAAACTACGATGTCTGTGATCTAAGGTTGCTTACCTACAACTTACTATTGTTCGCGCTACGCTAATCAGTTATTACATATCGCATATCCATTTGGGGAGAATGTGCTAAGTTAAGACAGCTTATTGTTACGAGCTTCGGGTTCGTGACAATAAAAACTGCCGATAAAAATTACCAAAAGTTACACTTTAATTAAACAACACTAATAACAACTCAAACACAGTAATTATAAAACACAATCGCTCTTAAGTCGCACTTGAAGATCGCTTTCGATGTATTCGCTTCTATCGCAGAACCAAGTCTGATTAGTCGCGGCTAGTCCCGGCCTTATATAGTGCCGCAGATAATTCCAGAACCTTCTATTGTAGAAACATCTAGAATGTTCGAGTACATACCGGCCCCGACTGACCACATGTCGATAGTTCTAGTAAGTTCAGCCAATCGATAATAGATGGCGCTAGTGACTCTATTAGTTATTCTACTAGAAACTAGATGGCGCTAGTGGTAACTAATGTCACCATGCATCAGGCATTAATTGTGGCGCGCAACACTGCCCCCTCCTAAGACATGCTCGTCCCGAGCATTATCGGCTCCATAATAACGCGCCAATCGATCCACATGAACGATCTTAGGAGTACCTCTTGCACCTTTCTGTATCCGGTAGGTTACGTCATTGATCTTTGTCACAATCCGGTACGGTCCATCCCATTTCGCTTGAAGCTTAGGAGATTTCCCCTTGCTGCGGACTGGATTGTGCAACCACACTAGTGAACCTTCGTCGAACCCTTTACTGTTCATTTTGCGGTCATAACGGGTTTTCATCTTTTCAGACATTTGCTGGCCCGATTGTCTGACGTGCTCATAAATGTCATTCATTTTGTTCCGCAAGTTATTCGCATAATCGGTTATATTGCGTGGGGCATCAGGTGGTATTCCGGTGATCAGGTCTGCAGGCAGCCGTAATTCTCTTCCAAAGTTTGCGAAAGCTGGTGTCACCGATGTACTTTCGTGAACAGCGCTTCGATATGACAACAAAAACGGTTGTATGTGCTTGTCCCAATCTCGTTGCCGATTTTCCACAACTTTTGCTAGGTACCTCTCCATTGTCTGATTAAATCGTTCCACCATTCCATCCGATTGTGGGTGGTAAGAAGTTGTTCTTGTTTTATGAGTACCCATAACTCGACAAGTTTCCTGGAATATTTGGGACTCAAAATTCCTTCCTTGATCACTGTGAATCTCTAATGGTACTCCAAACCGACAGAAGACTTCATAAACTAATTTATCTGCAACTGTCGAAGCTTCTTGATTTGGAATGGCGAAGACTTCCGGCCACTTAGTGAAGTAATCCATCACAACCATGAAATACTTGTTACCACTTTCACTTTCCGGAAATGGCCCCGCAACGTCAAGGGCTATCCTCTCCCATGGTGCGCCAACATTGTACAATTTCAATGCACCTCTACTACGAGTCTGAGGTCCCTTTACAGCTGCACAACTTGTACATTTGCGACACCAGTCATCGACATCGTCCCGACAGTGGACCCAGTAAAACCGTTCTCGTATCTTCAGTAGAGTCCGTTTTACTCCCAGATGACCTCCTGAACAACCGTTATGGTACAGCTGTAGAACATCCGGTACTTGAGCTTTAGGGACAACCATTTGCAAATGACAGCTGTCTCCCCGAGCATTTTCCCATTTACGGCACAGGACTCCATCCTGAATCACCAAGCTGTCCCATTGGGCCCAATAGCTTTTTGTGATTGTACTCATCGCTGAGATGTCGCTCCACCTGGGCTTAGGAGCTCTGGCCTTCATCCACTCCAGAATCGGCTTGATGTCCGAATCGTCCTGCTGTGCACGTTGTAGGCTTTCCTTCCACTCGTTGCTGAGGTCTGTCTTGAGCATCCTCACAGGAACGACTTCTATACTTTCTTGCCTAGTACCAACTAGTGTGCCTTTTTCCATAACCTGTTCCTGATCACAAAGGTTCGGCACACGTACCCCTGACATGTCGGTGGCTCTGACCAAAGGTCGTCCCACTTTCCATGGACGGTCATTGTCTACCCTTCCTGTAGTTCGCTTGGGGCAACTGGATCGAAGGTGGCCCCTTTCCCCACAGCCGTAGCACCTAGGGCTGTATCTTTTATTGCAGTCGCGAACTCTAGCCGCTGCAACCTCCCTGACGCGATGGGAACGATGATCCTGTCGCACGGCTTCCACCTCCAGTGCATGGGCCAAGGCGTCCTTAAGCGTCCCGTGGTGCCCGAGCCTCACAGCAGCTCTAACTTCAAGGTCGCGGATGCCGACGATGAATGCCTGCACCAGGTTCCCATCAATAAGCGCAGGTACGGACTGGTAAGCTTTACGCACCAGCTTCTCCACTTCAAGGGCCCACTGCTGCAGGTTTTCATTACTGCGTTGCACGCGATCCTTGAGCTGCGCACGAAACACGTGTTCCAGGTGAGCGTCGCCATACCGAGCCTCCAATGCCTCAAGGAGCTGCTCGTACGCCACTTCCTTACCGAGAGCTTCCAGAACAGTTAAGGCCTGGTCTCGCAGGCCTAGGGTGAGGGCAGTCATGGCCTGACTTTTATTCCAACAGTTGGCCTTCATGACAGCCTCAAACTGGATTTTGTAGGCTGACCAGGAAGAAGTTCCGTCGAACGGTGGCACTTTGAATCCACATAGCGAAGGTGTTGTAGCTACGGGAGCTGCAATTCCATCCCCAAGTTTAAGGTAATCCAGCGTTTTCTTTACGTCAGCCATCACGGTTTTCTTCACGTCAGCCACCGCGTTGTCAACCCGATTATACACTTGGTCGATCCGGATTTCAGCTTCCGACAGGCGGTTGTCATGTTGAGCAACCTTATCCTTCACCTCCTTCATGTCTTTCCCGAAGGTAGCGTGAAGGTCCTTCATAAGGAGCATCTGCTCTTCCTGGCGGCGCGTTTGCTCCTCCTTATCACGTTGGAGCTGTTCTTCCAACCGACGAGCTTGTTCCTCCTGTCGGCGAGCCTGTTCCTCCTGTCGGCGGGCCTGTTCCTCTCTGTCGCGCAGCAGCTGTTCTTCCAACCGACGGGCCTGTTCCTCCTTGTCCCGCTGGAGCTGTTCTTCCAACCGACGAGCCTGTTCCTCCTGTCGGCGGGCCTGTTCCTCCTGTCGGCGGGCCTGTTCCTCCTGTCGGCGGGACTGCTCCTGCAGCATCATCATCAGGGCAGCAAAGTCTGGTGCTGCTGATACTGGAGCTGCTGCGGACGGTTCGGCCTCCGAGGTTGGTAGCTGGCCCTCCGACCTCTGCGGCATAGTTCCACCAAAACGTCTCTGGTCCGTCTCCTGTTGGCGTTGACTCCGGGTACAGATACCCTCCGTGTCGTCTTTAGGTAAAATCGGCATGATTTTAATCCTTGCTTCTGACACCAATTGTTACGAGCTTCGGGTTCGTGACAATAAAAACTGCCGATAAAAATTACCAAAAGTTACACTTTAATTAAACAACACTAATAACAACTCAAACACAGTAATTATAAAACACAATCGCTCTTAAGTCGCACTTGAAGATCGCTTTCGATGTATTCGCTTCTATCGCAGAACCAAGTCTGATTAGTCGCGGCTAGTCCCGGCCTTATATAGTGCCGCAGATAATTCCAGAACCTTCTATTGTAGAAACATCTAGAATGTTCGAGTACATACCGGCCCCGACTGACCACATGTCGATAGTTCTAGTAAGTTCAGCCAATCGATAATAGATGGCGCTAGTGACTCTATTAGTTATTCTACTAGAAACTAGATGGCGCTAGTGGTAACTAATGTCACCATGCATCAGGCATTAATTGTGGCGCGCAACATTATCAAAAGAGCGCAACGGGCTATATTAATAATGATGCTGTAAAAAATAAAGTAATCTGACTGATGAACTGTACAAGCTTTAGCATTCGTCAACGACACATTAAGAAGATCTTATGTATTCAACATAACAAAATCACGGGGTTTTCCAGACGCTATACGAAGACCAAACTATCTATAAAGAACAAAAGCCCAGCGGTTTCTTTTCTTCCTAGCTCCGTATATTTATAATAAATTTAATATAACAAGGTTTTCGGAAATATTATTCACACATAATTATATAAAAGGTTTTACGAGAACACTTTGCATAAATTATAATAGTATGTAAATACCTGCGGAAGACACATTAAAGATTCTGAAATAGTAAACATATTCGCATTCACAGAGAAGCCAATATTGTGAAAACAGTGTTAAGTGTTGCAATTTCATTGCTTGATTGCAAGTAAGTATATCTTTGTTTTATTTTCTCTTTCAAAGAAGCCTAAGTATATCTTAGCGCGCACGGCATACTTTTGTGGGCCCTACAATCCATCAGATATCAGTTTTTTGTATGACCTACGTTTTCTAGGACGTGTGCGAACATATAATACATTTGACCGCTAATGTTTCATTCAACTCCTACAAAAAATGTATTGCATATTGTATGCCGTCTGCGAAAGTTCGTTTTTTTTTTTTTAAGTTTAAGTTTAAGGTAAATTGACTTATTTTTAGTAGCCAATTTTTTAATCACGTCTAAACTTGTCTATAGAGTATCTTAATTTGACAGGACTAAACTAATATTTATCTTCTGTTGAAATAGAAAGAAAAAGATACACTGAACTTAAATTTAGTTTAGTTTGTGAACAAGAGAATCGGCGCCATTATACTGAAGGTAATAAATTGTACATAAATTCCTAAAATATGCAATGGGAAATAAAGGGAAAGTAGCCTAAATAATTGTGTTGACAATTTTGTCTCAAAGGCAACCGCACTCAAATGTGTTTTTGTCTTAGCTTGTTGAATGAAAGAAAATTTGAATTTCGCGGGCCATTTAGTTTTTACTGAGTCAACAGGGAAAATTAAACGGCCCGTGAAATTTAAATTTTCTTCCTTTTTTGTAATTAGCGCGTCCGGTTGAATGTAGATCAAACTAAGATTCGCGGCCGCAGCATATGTGTCACTGACTCTGGCAGGGCCACTATATTTTTTCTTTGCAATTTTTCGTGAACTCTTCGATCTAGCTCTTGGACTATACCTTACTAATTGAACTCATTATATCTCCTAAACTAAGACCCGATTAAATCTGTGACTTGGCGACAAATTGCGACTAATTGGCGACAAATTATGGGAGAAAACACATCTTCGCTAGGTGCCCTAGTTTTATAGATATAATTGTGGCCCTGCTGGGGAGACTCTCCAGATCGGCCACCTATATACCCTTATATCTTTTGAACCAGTGACCGACAAATTTTTTGTGTTATCAACATTAAAATCCCTGATGGTGGACCTGCCAGAGTCAGTGACACGTAGTATATTTATGTATTTACAGAATTAATAAAATCATCAATATAACTCTCTCAACAGGCATTTTAAATGAATACAGGACGTATTGATTGATACGAATAATTAAAAAAAAAAAAATTATCGTTGAACCTACTATTTTAATAACATACTTGTTAAAAAAATACAATAAAAATATTTTGAAAATTCATCTATTCATGGAAATTATCTCAAAAGTTTACAATGGCATATGACATTAAGCTTACAAATTAGAAGAAAAACATTTTTATTGAACCAAGACCCTATAAACGGGTAACTGAAATGGTCTCTGGCCAAATGTGTGTGGGGAGAACGTGAGATTTTGAAATCGCTGGCGAGCGGTCAGCGATCATAGTCACTGCGTGTGTCCCTAGCATAACGGCCGGGTGCTGTGTTGACATGGTTCCATGGTTCAGACAGAGGCGGTGGTGATGGCGTACTAGAATACCATCGGACTACTGCTGTCAGTTGCCATTAATTACGGTGGCAGTGGTGGTCAGTGTGACGGTAATATTGCATGTACGAAAGTCCTTTAACAGTTAATGATCCAAACTAAATGCGATTCACAAAAAACACACCTCACTTTCAATTTACCAATGTGTACAAAAACGCAGCCTCAGGCTCTGCTCTACTAGTATCCTTTAGGGTATATATGTTCTGTGACTAGTATTGATTTGACAGCTAAGTATAGCCGGATGAGATTAATTACCTACCTATCTTATAATCTTATTCATTCATGACATGAATGATTCGACATTTGTTTGACAGCAAGAGATAGAATTTGTTTTGTGTTTGTTGTCTTCATGAAATTTTAATTATTAGCACTTCTCTGTTTATTTCGACATTGATAAACGTAAATTCTCAAGAAGTAAACTTTTATTAAAATGGCAAGTCAGGCAAGTGAAGACGCTGAACAGTTTCGGCAGTTTCTAGGTCGTCTCCAGAAAGAAGAGCAAAGGCCGGCTGCACTAAATGATATCAAAAACTTACTTGCTTTCAAGCCTGCTGGTGAAGCTATCACTACAATAAGAGATGTTGGAATATCTAAAATCGTTCAATGTCTTAACGTCCCAAACACGTATGTCATCCTTTTCTGGTCTTCGCCTTGTTTTGTTTACCTGCTTTTGGGAATAAGTAGATCACTTTTAAGTTGTTAAACTTTTGCAGATCTCACGTAGACTTAACATGCGATGTCTTAAGAATATGTTTCGAAAAGTTTCAAGCTGGAGATGTGGTGAAAAATTTCACAAGTCATGTCATGTACTTGCTTCGTCATGAAAAAAGTTGTGTGAGGAGGCTTGCCATTGATCAAGTCAGTAACATACTGTTATTTCTGTTTGGGAACAAACAATAACTTAATAATGATTTTAGATAATAGTTCATGCGATGGATGATAATATTATATTTCCAGGTACGGAAGGCGGTTTCTACTGACCCCAACTTACTGCCTATACCACAGTACATTGATGTGTTTGTCGCTACAGCACAACTGGTCAATGATACAGATGTGGGTGTAGCCAATGAAGCTGTTTTGATAACTTCAAACTTACCAGTTGAGGCTTATCCCAAAGTTTTAGATGAAATGCGGATTGCACTTGAGTACAGCAGCAGTAGCAAGTGTAATGTTTTTGAGGTACTTACTTACATGGCAATTTAACGACAAATATAATAAAAACACCTATCTTAAGAGGTCCCTATCCTTCGAATGTCTTGAATCATTGGCTGATTAGGTAATATTACTCAAAACAAAATAAGGGCCACTTGTACATTTACATTTTAAACTAACTGAATGTTGACCTACGTTATGATAACTCATTTCTATGAGTTGTGTTATGATCTTAAGTGGTTGAGGAACGATAACAGTGAAGTATGGGCAATATTGTGGTCGAGGGTACGATTTGACTGATATTTTATCCTGCACCTTTTCAAGTGGGTAGTTTTGTTTAATTTTTGTGTTTTATTTTAATCAGTTTAACTTCAGTTTGTTGTGTGTTACTGTTGTTTTTTGAAGTTAAGCGTGCAAATAGATCGTTTAACTGTACAATGCCAAGAATTCGACACCATATGGACAACGCTACTGCTATTAGAGCCGTAGCAATGATTGAGGGTGGTCAATCGCAACGTTCCGTGTCTCTGCAGTTAGGATATTCACGAAGGGCTTTCAAAACTTGTGGAACCGGTACCAGGAGACCGGTAGTGTGTCTCGGGAAGAGTACGTGCTACTACTGCCAGCGAGGATCGGTACATTCGACTTTGTGCAAGACGTGAACGAACTGTTACAGCGCGCATTCTGCAAAATCGTCTACGCCAGACTACAGGTACAACTGTCAGTGACCAAACTATACGCAATCGCTTGCAGGAAGACCTGCAACATTCAAGAAGGCGAGTAATTCAAACTAAACTGAACGGGAGCCAGCGTGCAAACTGTTTAAGATTTGCGCGTGAATATCTTGAATGGGGGATGGAGGAATGGCGTAACGTGCTCTTCACGGATGAGTGCAAGGTGAAGTTTTCTAGTGACGATCGACGTGTCAGAGTGTGGAGAAGAAGCGGTGAACGATTTTCTGATCCTTGCATACACGAACGTGACAGATTTGGTGGTCCCAATGTCATGGTCGGGGGCGGAATCAGCTTACAAGGCAAAACTGGGCTTGTTTTTCTGAACGAGGGTACAGTAACTGCACAAAGCTACATCGAACATGTTGTCAGGCCCCATGTTATATCGTTTTCACAATCAGCAGACGACGGCTTCATCCTAATGCAGGATAATGCATGAGCACACACAGCCCGAGCGACCATGTCTGTTTTAGAGGAAGCCAATATTCAGGTTTTGCCATGGCCTGCCAACAGCCCCGACCTAAATCCGATCGAACACCTTTGGGACCAGCTGAAACAGCGAGTCAGAGCAGCTCAAGAGGATGTACACACCCAGCGCCAGTTGATTGACCTCCTGAAAAGGTGTTAGGAGGAGATTCCTGACGAGAACATCAAACACCTTATTGAGAGCATGCCTTCGAGGCTTCGAGTGTGTTAAGTGTAAAAGGGGAGGACATACTCGTTACTAACCCCATAAAAAGCAACTGTACATTTTGTGATTTTGAGACTGAACTTTAACTTTAAAGTTTACGTTTAAATACCCGTAAATATGGCGAAACCGAAAAATTATGATTATGTCGTTAATTTTTTATTTAATCTTATTAAAATTAATTTTATTTGATGAAAAAATAGTTGTTTGATTTAATTTAAACACCCCCAGCATCGTAAGCTTGACAAGAATTAAATTACGCAGAAAAATAGTGGTGGCCCTTATTTTGTTTTGAGTAGTATATTATACAAGGGCTCTATTTTTTCAGGTTATTGTCAATATCTCAACAAAATCTTATGAGCTGTTTAAACTATGTGCTGACTTGAAATATGTTGATTTCATGGTATCAGAATTGCATACAGATGATGTACTGTACCAAGTGAACATACTGGAATTGTTATCGAGATTGGTAATCCAACCGCATGGCATTAATTATCTGGTGAAAAATGGAGAACTTCAGAGGATTCTGAGTTATGTTACAGAGCTACAAACTAACCCACTTCGTGGATTGTTAATACCAGGTATTATTTTAATAGGTATAATCATATTGTGAAATTACTGTAAAAGATGTCTGAAATAATTAGTGTTGATGGCTTCAATGGACTGATCTGGTTATTGGCTGAATTTATGAAATAAATAGTTTTTTAATTTTCAGGTTACATGAAGTTCTTTGGATGCATTGCCCACAGCTACCCTAAAGAAATTTTCGAGAAACATTCTGTAGTTTTTGATACACTATTTGAAACAATTCAATCTGGTGATAAAACCATTTTGCCAGTTGCTCTGGATACTTTAGGATTTATTGGCACAACTGTGGAAGGAAAATTATGCTTAGCTGCACTAGGTATGTATGTTACACTCTGCATGTACAATCCGCAAGAGTTATCTTGAGACCCGAGCAGACCCCTCCCGACCTCCGCGCTGTCACCGCTCTCGCCGTCGACGCCTCAGTAACGCGATCTTACGTAACTCGAGCGAAGTCTCAAGTTAAATCTTGCAGATTGTAAATTCTCATTGATATGTAGGTTTACATTTAAATAAAATAATAAACTGTATTTTTTTGTAGGCAGTAAATATACTCAAGCTGTTGATAGTGTGAGTCAGCTCATCAGGAACAGCGACACTGATATCAAGATACGCGCTTTACATTGCTTTGCTGGGCTAATGAGTATAGAAAAAGATCCAGCAGTGCGGGCCGTTAGTGCAACCCCGGGGTCTACCCGATTGGTTTCAACTCCTGTAGACCACAGGGTCACATTAATGACGCGCGAATGGTTCAGGGCATTGGATTCTAATCCTATGGAAACTTTATTTGAGATCTGCAAAAATCCATTTCCTGATATAAAACAAGCTGCATTTGTACTATTGGACGCTGTTTGTCAACACCAATGGGGTGAAGAAATGGTAGCACGAGCTGCAGGTAATTTATTTAATTAACCTAAGTCACACATTTATGTAGGTATTATTATAAGTTAGAAAATCAGCTGGAATCAAGGATGTGTAGGGAAATTTCCTAGTATCTACTACTAATCTATTTGTCTACTGATTCCTGATGATGAAAATGAGTGCAAGTATTTTTATCTAAAGCAATTTCTTCTTATTCGCGAGGTTGAATAATTTGAAATGAAACCATTTGTTTTTCAAAGTTCAATCAAAGTTTTATTTTACATAAGAATTTTTAATAAATTATGCGAGTGCAAATACATTAATTAAAAACAGATCCTAATAAGGGCCGATTTTTCAATCATCTGATAACTTTATTCGAGGAATAATTTGAATTTCGACTGTCAAAGGTCAATTTTATTCCTTGAATAAAAGTTATCTGGTGATGGAGAAATCAGCCCTAAATAAATAATCTTATTCCTACTTTGCAGGTTTTATTGAGTTCCTTCTGGATCGGTCAACAGTTTACACGAAGGAAACCAATGAAGCGAAGTATGACATTATCAAAAGGTTGGCTCATTCACCCGCATTTGATACTGTGATTGTTGGGAGACTTCATACTTATGTTGAACAAGGTCCATTTTATTCGGAAAGTCAGTTGGAAGTGGCAATGGAAGAAGGAGACTGAATAATGCAATTAAAAAGTTATTTGGGGGTAAATACCAGACTTTTATTTTAACAATTTCAATACACTTTCTATAGGCATTCATAACAGTGAGCCAAGACAAAATATTTTTTTATAAAGGATAACAAAGGAATTGTGGAATGAGAAGCTGTAAAATGGTGGTTCATTTTGGCACTTGAGTGTTATGACATTGTTAAAATAACAACCCTACATTTGTGGTATATTTGTTGAATTTAAACAATATGAGATGTGTTTTGGTTTCAAAAACTAATGTCACTTTAAAATTTAGTTCTTATTAAAAATATAAAAATTATTTCCTTCTTTTATTTTTCGTTGATGTTTCTGTCTTCACAGATTTCCTTTTAGTTGCCTTTTTTTTGCTGCCGCCGCCATATTTAGCAGCTAAGTCATCAATGAAAGAGTCTATTTGTTGACCTCTTGATTGTTGTTTCTGTTTTATCATCAGTTCTAGGCTGTTAGGGCCTAAAAAAAAAAAACAAAAATAATGAATACTTGCAAACATTGTTAGTATTTTACATAAACATCATGCCTGTATTACCTGAAGGATTAGACAGAGGTGTACCTATAGTACATTCACCAGTTATATTAGGGGTTAAAGTATGAAATTGCCGATTTGTACTGAAAAATTGAAATTAGTTTTTTTTTTAATTTAACATATTTATTTAATCAAAATAATTACCATTATTATCTATACATTGCTGCCATCTAATAGAAAGGTTATTTATGCCTTTGCGATAGAACTCTCGTGATCTAGATTCGACAAACTGTGTGAAAGCATTTTGTACTGCCTCCTGAGAAGAAAACTTTTTATCACGTAGAAAATTGTCCAAATCACGAAAAAAATGATAGTCCGTTGGAGCAAGGTCTGGCGAATACGGAGGGTGACGAATGGTTTCTAATTGCAGTTCTGTAGAGTTAAAACGGTTTCTCGTGCTGTATGAGGTCTCGCGTTATCATGGAGCAATAATGGTGAAGATCGATTCATGAGTCGGGGCTGTTTCACTGCTAGTTTTGCTATCATTGTTCGCAGTTCGGCACAGTAGACATCTGCCGTTATTGTTTGACCAGATCGGAGAAAGCTATAGTGAATAACACCATGCTGAGGCCACCAAACAGTTAACATTACCTTTTTATTGGTAAGCTTTGCTTTAGGACACTGTTGCGGCGTTTGACCTGGGGTCAGCCATTGCATTTTTCGTTTACGGTTATCGTAAAGAATCCACTTTTCATCACATGTCACAATTCGATCCAATATTCCTTCATTTCTGTATCGATTCAACAAGGCAACACAAGTTTCAACACGCGTTTCTTTCTGCAGATCAGTCAAATCATGAGGCACCCATTTTTCATATTTTTTTATTTTTATTGATTTGACGCAAATGAGTCAGTATTGTTGGTAAGGTTAAACCATGCCGCTAATTCCTGGGTAGTTTGGCTCGGTTCGGCTTCCACCATCTCTTTCAATTCATTGTTATTCACCTGTGTGGGCGATCAAAGCAAACATCTCAAACCATGAAGGTTCTATGTCAATTCGAAGTACCTATTACAATAAAAAGGCAATTTCATACTTTAACCCCAATTATTTTAAGTCCCATGTAATCAAACCCACAACCTCCTGCTCAGCAGTAGTGCTTGTGACCACTAGACCAAGGCAATGAGGCAGTCAATATTTTATTAAAATGTCAATCCAGAAATTTCTAGAAAGAAAAATAAATAAACTGTCAAGTATACCTGAATCCATTTCTAACTCCTTTTGCATTTTTTCAGCTAGTTTAGCTTCCCGTTTCTCTTTAGCGATTCTTCGGAGTCTCTTTTTAGCTGGCTCATTAGTAAATATTTTGTATTCTGGTACTTCTCCATTCTTTATCATTTCCTAAAATGCAATTATCCATGAATAATTTTGTATATTGAGGAATCTTTGTTTAAATTAAATATTAAAAGTATTATTTAAATTAGTCTCTTACAATATTAATGATAGTAGAATATATAATATAATCACATTATGGAATGTTGAAAACAAAAAACCAATGACAAAATTAAGTGCTAAGCTTTGATTTAATACTATTCTTTATAACTATTTAATGAAATAAAATTAGTAGTAACACAGTTTGCAAAGAAGTTACTAAACTGCTAATGGTTAAAAGTAGTTTTAACAGTTATTTTAAAAGAAAAATTGCATGTTTACATTGAGAAGCTCCCTAATTCTTGGTTCTTGGTCAGCCCTGGCAAATTGTACATGGTCCACAATGTAATTCATGTCACCCTTAGCAGTTAAATAAACTTGCTTGATGTCCGCTTTTTCCACTGCTGAGCCTGTGAAATGATAAGTTTGATACCCATACAAAGTAGTTAATTTAAATATATATCATCATCATCAGCCTATAGCAGCCCACTGCTGGACATAGGCCACTCCTGTTGCACGCCATTCAACTCGATATATATACTTTTCTTTAATTACATATCATAACATGACACCTGTATCCACCAGAGTTAGGCAGAGGTGTTGCTATAGTTCACCCACATAGGCTTTTAGCTCTGTAAATAATAGGGAGGAGCCTATTACCATCAACACAAATCCAGGGAAATTAATTTCAGGTATGTTTGTTACTTGGTACTCTTCCTAGATGTTTTCTTTTTTTTTTTTAAATATAGGTTGACCCCATCTTTAATACTTACCAACATACTCTTTTTCATAAGCCCTGATGTCTGCATCAGTAATTTTTTTAAACAAGAACCACCAGTATCCTGACCAGTCTCTGTCAATGATAAAATTGAAGTCTTCATCATCTACACATTTGGTGTTATCATATAGGGTCCTTTTGTCTTTGTCAGTGAGAATGGCGTGGATACTGCCCAGAACTTTAAATTTCTCAGTTGCTTCAAGTTTTTCATCTTCTTCTACTCTATCTGGATGTACTTTCAGTGACAAGCGATGATAGGCCTTTTTGACTGCAATTGAAAGTGATATTTATTATTATTTTATCTTCTTCCAATTTAAACATGTGATAACAATAGTAATTTATCGAAAATGTATCTTTTTAATATTATAATATTTTTGGGATGTCAGGGGCACTTCATTTATTTTAATAAGCACTTTTTTATCTAACAGCAAACAGCAAAATGTCATAGGCTTCGAAAATGCTTCATGAACAAACTGGTATAGTAACTAGTTTAATTTGTAGTAAGTGAATTTGTCCCAGTGAAAGTTTGGTAGCAGGCTCCATTTATTGCACCAATGCATATAACTTTGAATATTTTTTTCCTAAGAAGAACTTCGACAATCCATAAATACGCTTACCTTCTTTGTCTGAGGCAGTTTCAGGAATTTGTAAAACTTCATAGAGGTTCGAGGATTGGAAATATTTATCACACAATTCTAGGAGACCCATATTGCCGTTTTAAAAAGGTGAGATGAGAGGAAAGCAAGTGTTCGATTCGAATTTCTGAATGAATATCAATAATCAACCAACAAACGCGCCAATTTAACCGGTACGTAAACCGAATGTAAATGTCAATGCCAAGCTAAAACACATACCAAAATGATGTTTTTTGCTGTGTTGCCAGGTCTGAGAATGTTCCATGCTTATAATACTACAGTTCCATGCATGGAAATAAGATATACGGTCCGACACGGACCTGTAATGAACGTGCCGAAATAGAGAACTAATTATAAACCGAGTTTGACATCTTCCTTCCAGCGCCGATATTACCGTTGTTAGGGGTATCCATGGTTGGGCGCGTTCCCTGAGGTGGCGACCAGCCCGCCGGTTGAAAGCATCCCAAAGGGTCATGACTGTCCGGCTGGTCCGAGGATACCGCACGGTCTCCGCTGAGGCGGCGAGCCTCCTTGCTGGATTGCCGCCATGGGATCTGGAGGCCAAAGTCCTCGCCCACATATGGGAGTGGCGAGAGGAGGCAAAACACCGGGGCGTAACTCCGCTGCCGCGAGAAATCACGGTACAGCGAACAGAACTCCGGCGGGATCTCATAGCGGCATGGAGAGTGAGATTGTCACAACCCAGTGCTGGGCACGCCACAATTGCGGCGAAGTCCCCTCTTTTAGGAGTGGCTAGAGAGGCGCCACGGCACCTTCACCTTCCACCTGACGCAGGTCCTCACCGGACACGGTTGTTTCGGGAGGTTGCTGTTCAGGATAAAGCGGGAGGAAACGCCAGGGTGTCACCACTGTGTGGATCGCCCGGAGGACACGGTGGAGCATACGGTGGAGGTCAGCCCGGCTTGGGCGGAGCACCACCGTGTCCTCGTGGCGGCGATCGGCGGCGGCGACCTTTCGCGTCCGGCCCTGGTCCAGGCCATGGTACGGAGCGAGAGTGCATGGCAGGCCGTCACCTCCTTCCGCGAAGTAGTAATGCTCGCGAAGGAGGAGGCGGAGCGCGTGAGGGAGAGGCAATCTCTGCGCCCTCACGCTCCTAGCCACCGCAGGAGACGCCCTGGACGGGAGTCAACAGCGGACTCCCGGCCACCGTAGGCGCGGCCTGGCGGGCGGCGAGCAATGGGCAGCTCGCCGCCCGGTAAGGACCAGGCCCGGGTCGACGGCACGTTGTGTTCCACGCGTGCCTCTAAGAGATGTCAGCACGAACTGACGGGGTCCGCTAGGGCCGAAGCCTGCCAGGGCTGCAGGTTGTTCGAAAGAGATATCGTGGCCCCTGGCACAGGCAACTGAAGGAACACGGGTGGGTTTTAGTCAGTAAAAGTCTGACACGCCCTTCCGCCTAGCCCAGAGCGGGAGAGGTCATTTGATGATTTCCCTCCCAAAAAAGGGGGTACCCATGGTTCCGTGATATTTAAACAGTATTATTTTGATCAGAGCTTAAAAAAGCTAGGCTCACCTTAATCTCTGGTTATACGCAGCAGTTTGTACGCGCAAACATTTTGCTGCGTGTCATCATCATCATCAGCCTACTGTAACTCCGTCCACTGATGGACACAAGCCTCTCCTATTGCACGCCATTAAACTCGATTTTCGGCAACTTCATCAATCATCCAATTGCCACCACCCGCCGCCTGCTGCGTGTAGCCGGAGCTTAAGTTCATGTCAACGACCAACGAGAGTATAAAAAATTAAAGATTTTTTTTTTTTTAATCTAGCTTTTATTACTTGTTAATAAAAAGAACTAGAAAGTTAAAAATAATTTAAACCTGATTAGAAATAAATAAAAGCGTGTTACATTTTGATGGAATATTAAAAAACATTTAGCGTAATACACCTTCATTATTTGTTTTCTGCAATCACAATGTAACACGCTTTTATTTATTTCTTATCAGGTTTAAATTATTTTTAACTTTTTAGTTCTTTTTATTAACAAGTAATAAAAGCTTGTTTTTAAAAAGATTTTTTTTTCTTTTAATTTTATTTTTAACTTTTTTGTATTTTTGATGTGACATTGACTACGGAGTAGTTCGTAGCGCGTAGCAGTGTTTTCCCGTTATATGCGTTTACTTCACTTATGCTACCTGTACATCATCAGACCCTGGTTACCATCTAGCATCAAAGTACTTATCAAGACGAATTAAACGAGCCCAAACTCGATGGGTTTATGTCGTTTAATTACTAAGTTCCTATGGCCAACTTCCAGCTCCATCATCAGACCCTGATTATCGTCTATCACCAAAGTACTCTTCAAGACGAATCATACGAGCCAAAACTCGATGGGGTTGTGTCGTTTAATTACCGAGTTTCCTTTGGCCATCTTCCAGCTCCATCATCAGACCCTGGTTATCATCTAGCACCAAAGTACTCGTCAAGACGAATCATACGAGCCCAAACTCGATAGAGCTGTGTCGTTTAATTATCGAGTTCCTATGGCCTTCTTCCAGCTCCATCATCAGACCCTGGTTACCATTTAGCACCAAAGTTCTCGTCAAGACGGATCAAATGAGTCCAACTCGATAGGGTTGTGTCATTTAACAACCGAGTTCCTATGGCCACCTTCCGGTTCCATCATCAGATCAACCCCATGTCATAATAATTTTGCATTGTCATCCGATTTACACATGCATGCATAATTTCAGCTCAATCGGTTGAAGATATCTGTTTCAAAATTAAGTTGCAAGAGTCCACCCGAACAAACATAGTTACATACGTACTCGTAAGTACATACATACATCGCAAGTTAAATAAAAGCTTGTAAAAAGACAAAATTTGCTTTCCTCATTCCTAAAATCTCGAAGCTACCTAGGCTTGCCCGCTCCGAAGTTTAAGAGTTCGGAGCGCGCAAGCCCCACCACGACCACAAGCAAGACTTAGATCTGTGTAGGTAAAGTTTACTTTGCCAAAACAAGTCTTCCGGGAGACGTCATGTTCCTCATCTCTGGCACGCCTATATTGGCCGGCTTGAGTCGAGATTCGTAAGAGCAAACGTGCTCGGAGGAAGGAAGTATTCCGGTAAGATGCTGGTTGGGATCTTGAACGTCCCTTCAGGGATTGTCCTGAAAGCTGTGGAATTAATACCTCTCCAGTCATCAAGCACTTATGGATATGTTGCCTCCTTTTCGCTACGTCACTATATGCTAGCGACCGTTTCCGAGGGCCCAGTCTTGAGTGTGCAAGTCACCCCTTGCCATTTTATCCGTGTATTGTATGTAGGTGGCGCAAAAGTTGTCAGCCGATGTTCTTTGCCTGTTTTTTTTAAATTAATGAATAACTTTGGTTCTGCTTTTGGATTCTGTTTAATAGATGTCTTATTTTTTTTCATTAAGTCGAAAAAATTATGTGGGCTAAGTGGCCGCTGCCAGAATTGATGACCGATCGGGCCCGATTTATGGCATTTTCCATCACTCTTGCCAGAACTTCCGGCAATAGGTCCTCGTATTCTTTACGAATATTCTCTTTGAGGGCTTCAAGATTTTGAGGCTTGTTGACATAGACTCGTAACTTCAAAAAGCAGCAGGCGATCTTGCCGGCTAGTGAAAATCGCCATAACGAGAGAATAGGCGACCTGAAACAATTATTCCGCGTTCTTTAAAGAGATTCATGTCTCGTTAACGTGTATTTTGTATCTATTTACTTCACAAATGTCAAAGTAATTGACATTTGCCGCCATCTGCTAACATTTTCGCTAAAATTTTAACTTCCGATAGGGTACCTAATGGCGGATTGGACAGACAGGGGCTAGTCCTTCCGTAATTTTAGGTAACCAGTCCACTTCACGTATCCATATCATATACCATACAAAAAAATGTCGGTTATTATACGGCTCTAGAGTTATTCTCTATATAGCTACAGTATTACAAGTATCGTAGCTAAGTAATAACAGCCGCATGGGTCAATCGGTCAGGTTTTTTCAGGCGCTTGCCGCGGTCGGTCCATGGATGGGTGACCAACATCTTAACGTAACTGGGTTGTGGGAGTAAGATAGGCAGTCGGTCCGTGTAAAATAGTAATATTCAGCTGCACCTGGTTAGACTGGAAGCCGACTATAACGTAGTTGGGCAAAGGCTAGATAAATCATACAGCACTAGTATTAACTGATTTAAATACTTACGTAAATAAGCACAATGTTTTATTATTTTTTTAAATATTTAGTTTGATGTACAGAATGCGTAGATAACGAATATGTGGTGGGTCTTTTAACATTGTGTATATCGAAAAATACAACAAAAATGAAAAGAAGCACAGCTCCAAGCTGTTGTTTTAAGCCGGTGCGTACGTCATTTCATCACTCTTCTTAAACCCGTATCAAATAAGTATGAAAAAGTAATTTTTCGAACTCGTGTAACTTGACGCGGAATGGCCTTATAGATGTGTAGCGGTATCTAAAACGCCACATGCGAAGAACGCGTCATACTAACGTCACGCAAATCCTGCATCTCGCAAGCAGAGTTTACCGCGCAATTACCATACATAAAAACTACCCGACATCAGTCGTTGGGCAGTTGCCCGCCAGACACAACACCCGTCTGGCCGGAGGATCCACCCATTTCTATGGAGGATGAGTGAACTTTACACCCTGTTCCTGACACCTCTATACATTTGTTTCCATAGTAAAAATAAAGGGAAAAACTTATTGTAGGAAAGTTATCTCAGGGTGTGTGTTGGGTCTCTTTAAATTAATGGAACGCACGTTTAACAGTAAAGTATAATACAAATATTTGTAGTAAAACACAGTGAAAGGCACAAACTGGATAAAATGGGATAAATATAAAAACAATCAAAACTATTACAGAGCGGGTCGCGATTGTGACGTACGGACGCGCGATTCTAAGTCCACTGTTGGTTAGCGCGGGAGCGCGGGCGAGGGTCGCGATCGCGGCTCGCCGTTGCCGCGCATAAGGGCACGTTCACACACATCCGATAAAGGCCGTGTTTACAGTATTCTTTTGGAATATCGTTTTTTTTAGCTTAAAAAAATGGATGGACGGTGAATTTTCTCCTTTTTCGAACATATGCAGCAATGGATTTGCAATATCGTTCAAAATGGTTCAGATTATGATTGATAGTGTGTTACGCAATTAGGTCACTGTTAGCGCGCCCTGGGTTGGTAGCATAGCAGTCCAGCAGTGTTGATGGTATTACTCGACATTCTTTCACTTCTAATTGATGGCAGGCATAGTCGTGTTAAAGCAGCTCACTTTGCTCTCTCGTGGCCTTTGATCGTGGCAGTTTGTACACCTACTAAGTCTCCTCAATCTTCGCGATCCATCAACTAGGTGCAGGTAGCATTATGATGTGTAGGGGACCAGTATTTCCGCGTTAACTCTTTCTGGTAGGTATTATAAATCTTTAGTCAGTCTCTTGTAAGACTTATTGAACTGGAAAAGCTATAGTAGGTACCTACCTAGATATCTTGCCACCCACTACTGACTACCTAGTATTTGGTATAAAAAAAATCTGTGCGGGTGGGGGTCCCCCGGAACATCAGGAACTTACACGATACTCGCACGCACGTATGTTCGTGCGAATGTGTGTACACTCGTACATAATAGAAAGAGACAAAGAGAGAGGTAAGTCGCATGGAGGGGGCAGAACCCTTTTGTCTTACGTGACGATTTCAACTAGTCAACTCCTACAGCAAGCCGCGTTAAGGAACTTCGTTCCAAATGATATGAGCTATGAGGCTGTGTAGTGGGTGGCAAGACATACAACCTTTACAGGTTGTAACTGTATAGATTTCTTTTGTTTAACAATAAAATCTCTGGTATTTTGACAGCTAGTCAAGTTTTATCAGAATTTGATATTTATTGAATCTGATACATTAATTTACATTTCTTTGCATTATTTACATGGATACTATTCAACTTGCTTCCGGTGATAATACAAACGCTTCATCTCCAAGGCATGTGACTGACACGAAACAAGATCAAGAAGAAGATGCTAAGCAATCGCCCAGATGTGAAGGTCAGGAGACAGAAACTGTTAATATAGAAGAGGGACAGGTTGAAGTTACGCCACAGATGATTGAAGATAATGAAGCTAAAATGAAGGAAAGAATAGCTCAGTGTAAAAATATAATTGAGTCATTGAAGATTGAACTTATTGAAGAAAAAGCAAAATTGGAAAAGCAAAGCAAAAATTCTGTACGTGGCCCTGAGTCTTCCTCGAGATCCACGACTAGTAATAATTATCAGTGCGTTTCCACATCTAATGTTTTTGTGGAAAACAGTTCATATACCACCAACATGTATAGCGAGTGTGTGGATAACAAGCTTAACTGTGATGAAAACTTAATGGAATATGAAAAACAACTAAAAAAATATCAGACCACTCTCAATCTTGCACAAGTTGAAAAGAAAAATGCGATTAGAAAACAAATGTTAGCTAAAGCTTATCGACTGAAGCTATTAGAAGTAGAAAACCAATGCAATATTGAACTGCTAAGGGTCAAGCAAAGTTTACAATGTTTGGAACCACTACAAATTATCGCAAGTAAGTGGAAAACTAATATTGATGAAATGTATGACATAAATAGCTTTGAGCTGATACCCAGATATCCAGAACTTAAAGCTAATTCAAGTAGTGAGATTGCCTCTTATGAACTGGAATTAAAAGCGGCCACAGAACGAATTGAAACTGCTACTCAAGACGAATCTCTATTATTAGATTGAAAAACAAAAATATGAACTATTTTTGCGAGATTTTATATATTTTTTGAAGGGTGTCCCAATCGACATTTACATTTCTGTTTGAAATTAAAATGTAAAATAAAAACATAAATAAACTTTATACACTTATATTTTTACAACAAATGTACAAAAATGTGAAGAAAAATTGGCGCAATAAAGAAATATTTTTGGGTACCTACTAAACATCTTTCTTACTTCTGAACTTAGACTTCCGAACAGCGGCAATCATCAGGATGATCGAGCCTTCAAACTACGGAGTAACGATGGCTCCCCAACCATCACGATTGTTATAGGTATTTTTATTAATCTTATCTCGATCGTATGCACGAGTCAAGCAATAATAAACTACCAATCTACTGACTAATTTGTAACATGATGCTAACTCTTAATCCACTGATCCTGATGAAATTTCCTCCTTAGCAAGTCATTCTATTCGGTGCTTAGGCTGCCTTTCCACCAGAAATATGCTAAGCTGCGTAGCAATGGACGTGTATGATTTCAACCATAGATATAACATTTCTATGATTTCAACCATTAGGAACGTTTGCTTATCACAACGTAGCTTGGCTAAAGGTGTGTCCAGACCTGGCGAATGCGTCGCTCGCGAGCCGCTTGCGAACTGGACAGGTCTGGACACACCTTTAGCTGTAAAGGTTTTAACTAAGCTAAGTTTTTAACACGCGCAAAACCCATGATCTATTATTCGCATGAACATGTCTTACCCGCTCCGCTACCCCACTTAGCTCTGGTGGAAATAGCTAGTTTCGCAGCTTAGCTTCACTGCTTAGCTACGTCGCACATCAACTCAGGTGGGTAAGCAGCCTTAAACAAATTAAACACATAACTAAGGTTCCTAACTATTCATAAAAACAGCATAACATCAAATATATTTACGAATAACAAAAATATATACCTCATGGTTTGAAAATTTGCACACCGGCAATCTAATCAATTACCAAAAACGGGTGTGAAACTCTGATTTCAATAAATCAAAAGCCGAGGAGGACCTCCGCAGTGGACCACACACATCGAGGCACGCGCTTCGAATGCTGCTGACTTTTTATTCTCGCCGCTTGGGATTCGATCGTGTTCACTCGGCGCTGCTCGGCACCCGGTCGGCAAGCTCCCGCACTGACAACACACACGTCTGCCTGCGCCCGCGCCCGTTCAGTTAGGAACTTGAACTTTATTTTAATAAGATTCCAATTTGTCAATTAGAGGGCATCGCTTGAACCAAACAGGTTTGACTCCTTTACACCTTGTATCTTTATGAGTTTCATTTAAAAAGTGCTTTTGAATACCTAACTTGTTGAAGTGGATACAATGCTAAGATTAACAGATTTTTTATCCTACAGGTATAACTTCTTTGGCTACCAAATATTGACTATAGGGACTTTGAAAGTGTTTACTTTTTGACATGCAAAAAAGCTGACAGTCCTTGAATGTTGTAGATTTTTTACTTATGAGAATGATGACTTTTTTTAAAGAAAGTGTTTGCTGTAAGGTGGTTTGATTTATATTTCGACAAAATATAACCATGTTGATTGTTAACCAAATAACCGCATGCTCTAACTAGGTGAGCATAGGCATTCCATATCGATCCTGCTGAAGACAGAAAATATATGGTATAGGAATAGAGAATCGCAAATATTTAGTCTAATAATTTATCGGTAAACATTGATCTAAGTTTCATGAATAAAATATATACTTACCTGTAATATGCACCCTGAAATCATAAATTTACCTAGATTAATTTCATCAAACTCTCCATGTTCTTTTTGTATTAAAGAAGTTCTTGGTTTTTATGGGCATTTTATTGATTAGCATAATCGTAACTTTACGTATATTGCTATTTTAATTCAATTCTTTTATAAATTTTTAAGCTTTTTAATTTACTCATTTTAGTTGTTTGACCCATAAATGGACCTATATACCTACCTGAAAAGCCCTGAATAGTGTTGGTCAATTATCTCACGATTAGCTTCTGCCCGCGGCTTCGCCCGCGTGGATGTTGGAAACTAACCCACGAGAACATTATTGATTACTTTCGATCCTAGGTATAAATACTGAGTTTCGAGTAAATCAGGCCGCGCGCTAAAATTCTTCCATACAAACTTTGAAAGCCCCCAATCCCCTTTTAGGGGGTAGTTTAGAAAAATAAAAAAAAAATAAGAATTTTGAAATAAACCTTGTCGTCCCCTTTTACCATGACAGGCTTTGTTTTTAAAAAAGCGTTTGGTACGTTTCCATTGTATGACTTAAAGATTGTTTATACCCATTTTCGAGTTAATGTAAGCAAGCAGTAAAATCCACCCTTTAAACTTTATTACCCTTTTCCACCCCGGTAAGAGACAATTTTTGAAAAACCTTTAAAACACATACTTTGAATTTTTGTTTTAAGTACCGAGTTTCGAGTTAATCCGTCCGAGCAGTTTAATTTTTTTTCTTCTCTATTAACTTTTTTACCCCCTAAATCCTCTGTGAGTAGTTTTTTTAAACTAAAAGTTACCATCTGTATTAATTACTGAGGCAAATATTGCCAAGTATCAAGTTTATTAACCAAAGGAAAAATATTTTTCATATAAATTGTAACCCCGCTTTTCACTCAGGGTGGAATTTTGAAATTTCATACAAACGAAATCCCCCCATTTCACCCTCTTAGGGGTGGAATTTCGAAAAATCCTTTCTTAGTGGATGCCTGCTCTTCACGAAGAATACACCCTCCAAATTTCATGTCTCTATGACCATGGTTTAGGCTGTGCGTTGATGTATCAGTCAGTCAGTCAATCAGTCAGTCCGTCAGGACTTTGAATTTTATATAAATAGAGGATAGATGTTATTTTTTTTTTTTCTTTCGCTCATGTATAATACGGTACGGTATTAGGCTTTAATTATTATTTTAATGTAAACTATAAAACAAAGGAAAATGAAATCAATATACCTACTTAATGTGTTAAAAATCAGACATTAACTACGCTCCGGTAGCTACGCGCCGGCGATACGAAAGTATGCAAAGTATTTTGGCCAAGCAAGTTTTCGATTCTGCATCTCTGCAACCTTTAAACTTTGATGTTTTTTTTCGACGAAGTCTGGAATTTAAGCGAATTCCATGTCTCTGGAAAGATATCTTAAGTATTTTAATCCATCTCTGACTAATTGTATACAGTATTTAAATAAATAAGAAGGTTTGAAGTGGAAAAGAGGGTATTAGTCATTAGGTATCCTTTTAATATGCAGTGCTGGCTGCGTTCACAGGAAACCTTGTTTGTTGTCGGAGTAGGGAGATATCTCACTTCATCCGCGGCGCTGGTCGACAGGGCACCCGTCTATGTGTACGAGCTCGAGAGTTTTATGGAAGAGTAAACAATTTAAAACACTACACGCCGGGCGTATTGGTCCAGCACTCTCCTCCATTAGCCTTAGCCGACACCTCGCGTCGCCGGTCCTTTGACGAAAATGATGTTTGTTCACAAGCACAGTGACGAAGGTGCGGGCGCGACACTCGTTCACCACTTGGTACAGTTTGCTTTAGCTGCCTTACAGAGGATGGTAATCGGCTTGTCGATCTTGTTTAGTTATGTATGTGTGGGTAAGTACATGTTTTTTGATAATAACGTTTTCTTGGATTGATTCTCGACTGTTTCTTTTTTTTTCAGTGGAAATTTTGGCAGTTATTGCAAAAATAAAGGATTTGAGAGTATTAAATCTTGTTATGGTAGGTACTCCTACCTACCGCTGAAACTTCTTCTTCGTGTCGTTGGCACGACTGTATTTTAAATCTTGTTTTCCCAAAACTTTGTCACTTCCACGGCGTTGTCGGTGACAGCGGAGGTCACTTTCACTCCATGTTTTGGGACACAGAGGCCAGAATGGAGCACGGTTTGTGACATAGCTCCACAATCACACCCTACTGCCGTCTCGTCAAGGTAGCCTAACTTTACCAGGTTGGACTTATATCTTCCCACTTGTGTCCGGAGACGGTTCAAAGACTTCCAAGTGGACCACGGGAGGTTACACCTTGCAGGGAGATGCTTCTTTGGTGGTAGGTAATAAGTAGGAGGGGGAGAGTATCCTGCCACAGTTTGCAAAGGGAGTCGGCCGGATTTCCTGACAGAGAAACAGAAACACTGTTTTAGTAGTACGACAATACAAAGCCTATAAAAGTAAAGGAATAATACCTATGTCTACTTACCGTGTAAAATAAAAGTTCCCATCTTCAATAATCTTGAAAACATCTATTGACTCACCCTATAGTTCTTGTTCCCTAACGACAACGGAATATATCTTTTAAAGTTTTTTAAAACGCCTTAAATGGTTTTAAAACAGATATTTTTAGTGCGAAAGCATGGAATATGTTTACTTTTTAAAATTCCTGTCGAACGCAGATCCGTTTGGAGTTATGAATGAGTGGTTAAAGTTATGGCCGTTACAATAACATTCCTTGGTTATTGGGTTAGTTTATTGTATGCGAACATTAGCATTGTGTTGGAAGTCTCCGCTATCAGCTCTGGCGCCAGAATTAGTGCAGGTGTTAACAGTCATTACATTACACAATTTGTACCTCTTTGTTGTGGTCACTTCCTGCCCATCCTTATTGACTAGTTTTTTTATTTTGCCTATCTACATCAGTAGTTAAACGTGACTCAGGCCGTTAATAATTAAATTTTAATCTGGGTTAAGATTTCGGTGTAAATATCACAAAAAGAAAAATTGCTGTTCCTTTCATTTTGACCGGTAGGTATTGCACTTTTCTGTGAAACGGTAGATTTTTTTTTGATAGCCGACTAAAATTTTCTAAGCTAGGGGGTTTAGAATCATGTGCTGAAATAGGGTTACACCTTGTGCATCGATGTCCCTGCCACCCTGTATAGGTAATACAGACAATTTAAGTCCATGATCAGTTTGCTAAACAACCTGTTTTCCTGACTACATTATATACTTATTTCATATTACTTACTCCAGAAAAACTTTTCAACATAACTTATTAAACTTATATTAAGTTAAAAATAATGAATGTATGCAGGCTAACAGTATCAGTAATGGATAATTTACGTGATTTTCCCACGGGTATTATACATACCTAGTGTAGTATGAAGATGCCGCCACCCGTGTTAATGAGTTATTAGAATTGAAACAAAAGTAAGTACCTAACAGAATTAAACACAAAAGGGTTGCTCGTTGCATTATCTACTCCTAGTTAATTGCTGCAGACTGGGAAAAAGTTGACGTCATCGGCTATCTTCTGAGGTAGAAGGAAGTATACAAGCATGTTACTTATCGTCACCTATCTTATCAGTGTTCGCAGCGCAAATCTTTGTGCATGAGGTGCGAGCACGTTGCCTTCGCACCCTTTTTGTTAAAAGTTTCTCATGGCTCTTTTGTGGGTAAGATCGATAAGGATGTGTGAATGGCTGTCGTCATTCCTGTTTTAAACTTTGCTAATTTTTGGGTTTATTAGTCGATTCCTCTCGCTGAGCGGAGGCCTGTGTCCGAGCAGTGGGAACATTATAGGTTGATTATGATGAGTCGATTTGCATGAATTTACTCGCCCGAAACGGGTGAATCGAAACTTTTATATAATTTTTTTTTTATAGGCGACTCGCACGAAGTTAATTTATTTGTTGGCGAATCGACAGCTCCAGAAATATGTATTAGGTAATTGGCACATTTTGAATGTTATGCAATGATGGATAAAGGACACTAGCGCACAAAAGTGATAAGAGCTAAATATTATAAAACGTGTATATTTTCTTAAATTCATTGCATACAATTTAAAATCTGCCTGTAGAAAAAAATCAACGGGTTGCACTCCGGGAATGCCGGTAGAAGTGAAAACATGAATATTAACGTTGTGCATTTTTGATATTTTGGAATGGTTAGGGAATAATTTTACACGAATTGCTTTAATTATCAGTATAAAAGTACTATAATTTATGTAGTAAAATACAATATTCATTTCTACTCTCCCTTCGTCTTACGAATTTTCGATCAGGTCACGTGTCCTGATGCGAGTTTAACATTTTTTACTTATCACAACAAAAGCGCACAACGCCTCTAGAGAAGTTTTCACTTTAAAAATTATATTATTTAAAAGTATCGGGCGAGTAAATTCGTGCCAATCGACTAATAAGCCCATTTTTGTGAACCATGCTAAACATTAGGCACTTTCTAAACGGTTGAAAACATATGTATCTACGCCTCTTCTAGGCGCAAATGTAAAAGAATAAAAATACTCACTTGTCACGGAATGCTTTAGTTATCAAGGATTAGTTATCAAGCTTAATGCTCAGTAAAAATATTTTCCTTGTTGTGTAAGCGATAAAGCAAAACAAGCAGGGTGTAAACCAAACGAATCTTGTGCTTTACCTACATATGACTTACGGGCTGATTATGCAGATTATGCATTTTATTACGTAAATGTAGGGCTGTTGCTTACGAATTGCCCCAAATAGAAGCTTTGTTGTTTGCATTTACATAAGCAAAAACTTCCTTTTCCGCACTTCTTCATTTTTGCTTTCTACGGGAGCTGGGGTTTATTTTCGCTGAAATCAATGAGTGCGAGTATCTTTGATATAGAGGCATATAATATAGCTGAAGAGTTTGTTTGTTTGTTTGAACGCGCTAATCTCTGGAACTACCAGCCGAAATTGTTTTTTGTTTTTTACTTTGATAGCTCAATTCTTGAGGAAGGCTGGCTGTAGGCTTTAACATTACGCTAGGACCTTTAGGAGCCAAAGCAGAAAGAAGAAAAGTCACAAAGAACGCTAAGCGAAAACTAAGTAATATAGCGCGGGCTGGCGATGCGATGCGACACGGGGTGGGTCGGGGGATAAGAAATGTCACGCGGACTAAGACGCGGGCAGAAGCTAGTCTTTGATATAGCGGCATATAGGTACCTACCTATTAGTGGCGCTGTCCACCAGAGATGCCATTGTAAATGTTCGACAAAGTTATAGCCGTGTCCACCACCACCAGTACTGTGTACCAGTGGCTACAGTGAATTATCTTAATAATGATTCTCACTGGCCACCCCTCGGGGACAGTGGGAATTATTTTTAAAAGTTGTGACATTGTCCACCCCGGGGGGGGGGGACAAGCAGGGGGGGGTGGACAGTGGTGATAATCGTAAAAAACTACCATGCCTCCATGTAAAATACTGGTATTCAGCGGCACCTAGCTAGGCAGATGAGGTTCTACTTCCTTTATAACTCTCTACTCTTTGCTCTAGATATTATGTACTCATGCATAACTGATCAATTTTTTTTATAAATACCACGACAGGTATGGGTATGGTTTAATAGACTGCAATTCAAAGTTAAATTATCGTTTTGTGTAGCAAGTGCTTATGGAACGCAAAAGTGTCAAACTTGGGCCGGCCGACCGAAGATAGACTTTGAAACAAGTAGGTATCTACTTACAGGTGTAAGAAGTACCTTTGTACCTTTTATTAGGTATTCGGACTCGTCTTGTTTTAGTGTTTTTCATGAAAAACGTGGTACCGATGAGAAAACTGAAAATAGAAGACTTGCCTTTTTTTCGAAAGTCGATCGCAATCATAATTATATCAGACTACTTTCAGCTTCTGCCTGCGACTTCGTCCGCGTGAAATTTCTTGTTTAAAGAGGGAAGCGCCAGGGTATCTCGAGAAATTCAAATTTTCTTAAGTTTTTTGTATTTATCAGGTCAGTGTCAGGTTGTATGTTGAACAAAATATGATTCGCGACCGTAACAAGTATGTATTTACAGAATTATAATCATTTAAATCATCAATACAACCCTCTAAAATATTTTATGGAACCTAAAGACCAACCATTTCTAGTTTGATTGTTAAGGATCTATGATATTAATGACATGTTGAACCTCAAATAACTCCCATGTTTCCTAAAAAAATATTGTACACTCTAAATAAAAAATGATTGCGTTCATATAAGCCTATTGAATGACTATTTCATGAAATATTTATTCCTCAAGAAGGGCTATCAAATGCAAAAAGATTTTTTCAAATCCCGCTGGTAATTCCAGAGACAGCGTGATCAAACAAACGAAGTCTATATTATATAATAAAGACTTCGTTTGTTAGTGTGGATCTATTCCCAAGACGATTTCGGCTACGGTGACCATTTTTGACGGCTATGCTATGGGTTACGAGCGTGTGCTCTTACTGCGATTATTCATTGGGCGTAGGTATCCGAAGGCCAAGTCCCGTAAGTAAAAACATTCAAAACTATTCACAAACTCATCTAATCAATATCAAAAACTTTAAAAAAATGTAGGGAAATTAGAGGTATTTTTGACAGATTGAGACAGATCAAGACTGTGAACGTTCTTTAAATAATACGAGAATTGCCCCTCTGTAATGCTATTCTGTAAAAATCTCACCGTGAAAACTTAGGTGAAGTTAGCTGAACGTGAGCTGTCAATAGTGTCGATCCCTAGCATCAGGTGAAATGACAGCTCACGTTAAGCCCACTTCACCTCAGTTATCACGGTGATCTTTTTACAGAATAGCACCGCTATTCTATTACACCTCTCAGCTCTGACTCAACGTTGACAAACCATTTCATCTTTGATCAATGGGGTTGAGCTAATATGAGACTATGATACTAATATCCCATTGAGTTAATGAGGCTGCTATAAAGAGATGTGCGTAATCCTTTGTTGGTATCGTCTTACTGATTATGTTTCAGTTAAAATTAGACTGGGTAATGTATGTATGTAGGTAAGCATAACATTAAATATTTGATACTTGAAATGTTGAGATTTATAGAAGCTTAGAGATTTCAGCGTTTCTTAAATTATTTATACCATTTACTTCGATCCTGGGCAATTCGCAGTGGCCAAGTTTCGACCAGATATTTAACAAACTCCCAACAGTTGTAGGTACATCACATTACATAAGGTAACATCCTCATTAATAGAAATGTTAATTGTTAAGGGGTTTGTCCGATTACGACTTCATGGAATTTCCTGTAAAAGTAGGTCACAAATAGGTAAACCATAGCGATAATTAACTCATGTTTTTTTGACATATTTCGTTAACCACAATGGCCATCTACCTATATGGCGTTTCTAAACACTCTTACTCACATAAATCACAAATTACTGAGTAATCGTTACTAAATGGAAAATCCATGGTTACGTACATATACCTAACACCATGTCTATTTATCACCTTCTTATTATTCATACACAGTTTACGAATTATGGTCGGTAAGGAGGACAAATAGAGCAATTTATAGAACACACAAATGTCATCGTAGGTACCTTATATGATGATGAATGAACATGCATATTTGTAGCCTCGTGATCCGCGGTTTCTTCCATGTTTCCAGTAAGATCTCCATGTCCTATGACGTTGGTTCCGATGCAGAAACAAAGGGTCATTAGCTGCTCAATAAGTGGTTTGTGAGACCGCAGAGGCTATTCAAATACAAATCAGCACTGGCCTGTTCTAGATCACACTTTGATCTGAGAACACAATCTGCATTTGACTAGGCTAAGCTTACTCTATGATGCATTGCTTATTCAGAGTGACAGATGTTTCAACATTCGCTCTAATAATATTATGAATCGAAATTGCGAAGATGTTTGGACCTGCTCTAAACGTCGAGAGTAATTTTTGTAAGAAAGTGAACCATATTTCGTTTGTGATTGTCAAACTGATTTTTTTGTGGAAATGTTCAGAACGGCAAACCACTATAAGTATTTTTGTCCTGAAGTTATAAATTCCTGCATAATAGGACTGCCAGTTCACCTGAGAAATTATATAAGTAGAAATAAATAGAAACTTATGGGATTAGAATGTGAATTGTGTAAATTGTGTAAAAATATGTTAATTCTATTTAATTCGCAACTGATCGAGCTTCAAGTTTTCGCTAGCCTGTTAGACCTATGGACACCTGTATGTGTATCCAGTCTGGCATTGTATTCCACATCAAATTCTTCTTGATACTTTCATAATTTTTCAGCTGTACTGTAAAACATGAAAGCGAATATTTCGCCCATTCTGTTATATGTAACCTTCAGATTTTAACAAATTGTTTCTTACAACTCCTCCAATAGTAATAATTAACGGGTAGTTGCAAAAATTTTATGATATCAATATTTTTTATGCAAGTGGGATAGTGACAATAGGTCGGTAAGTGACAATCAGTTTTCCCGACGCGGACGAAGCGAAAGCGAGATGTGAATGCAACGCGCTGCGGGTAGCGGCGCGGCGGTGCGCGGCGTTCGGTGGTGGTGGCGGCTGGGCGGTGAGCAAGGGATGCAGGCCGGGCTCGGTGGTGCACGGCGATCGGACCGGGCTGCGGCAGCCGGCTCTCAGTGTCGCTCAGATCGCGGCGCGCGTTGGTCGTGCGTCGAGCGCGTGTGGAGTGATGTCTGCGAGATGAGGCTGTCGCTGGTGCTACTGTGGCTGGGCGCGGCGGCGGCATGCGGCCCGAGCCGCGGCTACACCCGCCGTCAGGGCGCACGCCGCATCACACCCCTGGTCTTCGGCCAGCATGACCCTAACATTAGTGAGAACAAGAACACAGCCAGTGGACCTCCTGAGGGTCGCATCAGCAGAGACGACGATAGGTTCAAAGACTTAGTGCCGAATTATAATCCAGACATCGACTTTAGGGATGATGAGGGTACCGGTGCCGATCGCCTCATGACACAGGTGAGTTTTCACAATTTCCCATGAATTTTCCTCTTGTTCTGAATTAACACTAAACTTCTGAGCCGACGGACAAGTGCAGCGATTTATGAACTTCAGTTTCAAATGTTTAATGGGCAGTGCAATAGTATGCTGGCCCGTTATAATCGTTGGAAGTTGTCTTGCAAAACAATGGATTTCATGAAGTGTCCGCTGTTTTCAAAACAGCTCCTTAGTGCGCGGGCAGGGACAATCGGCGATGTAAACATTACGCGCGTGGAACAATGGGAACAAATTGCGGGCGTTACGGTAGCTTCATAGCGAGTGTTCCGATTGTAGCTCTGCAATTACACAGGCTTTGTCAACAAATATTTTGACTCTGTGACTAATGGATGAATGATGAATTCTTTACAATTTTGATGCCAGTTTCGGTGAATAATATGGCCGTCATAAAATTTGGTGTCGAAGGCATTCAGTATCGTGCGTTGTCATTCAAGATGCTTTGTATATATAGACAACTTACGGGAAATTTATTGTTGGGGGTTGCAACATTGTAGTATATTTTGGTTCGCTTCAGCATTACACATTAGAACAAAGGTGAACTGTTTTTTATTTTACATGCTTCAATAATATAATTAATTAAACATATCCTGGGTTGCTTTAAAACTACCTTCTTTTGTGGAGGATTCAATCTTGTTGTGAATTTATAAGATTACAGGAGAACAGGTGATGCGCATTTTGTAACTATGTGTTTATTGATACGGGTTCTACTTTTATACCGCACAAAAATATTTATGTATCAATGTATTTAGCTACTTTAAGAGTTCAAACTGTTTATAATTGAATGTTTATAGAACGCGCAACGCCTTGCTATCGCCGATAGAATTATTTGATAATAGTATTTTTGATGACGCATTACTAACAATTTTGAAACTGTAGATAAACTTTGCACATGGCCCTCAGAAAGGATAACTAAAATATGTTTTTGATAAATTACACTCAGAATAGACCTTCCTTATAGTAAGTATAAATGTTGAAGCGTGTTAAAAATTAAGAAGAATACTCTAAAAAAATGATTGATTAAATATGTCGTAAAAAAAATTGTAATCAACAAAATTTAAAAAAACTTAGCAATTGGATAAAAAAATTGAAAATTCTTGATTAAGATGTAAATAATGACATCTTCTGATTGAATTTTCAGTCGTTCCGTGCTATCTGATATGTTAGTGACCTGTGAGGCGTGTCTATTCCGCCTGAGCCCACGTGTAGCTATAAAAATCGGCTTAAAAGATTGCAGTATTATGTACCTACTATATATAGTATAGGGGCTTGAATGTTTGTCGCCTACGATCAGCATACTAACCTATTTACTTCAGTTGAGTCACAACGGAAAGATAAGTGAGTGCCATTTTCTTCCCTTTTCTTTTCATACAAAACATATATTTGTACTATCTTGATGAGACTGGTTACATAAACAGCCTATAATATTGCCACTGCTGGGACCTCCTTTCTTCGAGGGGAGTGGGCTATAAATCCACCACTCGGGCCCAGTCCGGGTTGGTAGATGTAACATGTCTTCGAACTTTTGGTTCTAGGACATGCCGGTTTCCTCACGATGTTTTCCTTCACTTTTTTAATAGCAGTGGTGATGAAATTTTTTACTTAAAGTAAAACGCCTGTTTGGGTTCGAACACACGACTTACAACTCGTTAGCTGGGGCCGTTACCTCTGGGCCATCTTGTATGGCTTAAAAACTTTATTTGGAAGTTCTGTATATTTTTCTAACAGAACACAGGGTCAAGTTTACAGTTGTTAACCCAGGTTTCAGTAGTTTCCCGCGCAAACCCGGTCGGGTGAAACAAATTATCGATAAATGCGGAACTATGTTGGTACTTAATCTTGAAACCACGTTTGGCATTGCTGGGATACTAGCTTAGTAGTTGACAAATTGCACTGTGCTGTAGTGGCAGGCTGCCAACTACTTTTAGTTAACTGTACAACTCGCATAGCAATAAGCAGTTAATTAACGATTTTTACGTTACCTTTTAACCTAACATTTTCTGTTTTCCTCTTTGTCTTTTTGAAAGTTGATTATTATATAGTAGTAGGTGCGTCGATTCGTGCTAAATACTTATAAATAGAGAAGTGCCTACGGTGTATAATATTTACGGACTCGTTATAATAGTTTACATGAGTAATTGACAATCGCGGTTAGCAAATAAGTACATCGTGCGTATCGTCAAAGAAACCGCGCGGATTCCTGAGAAGCAACTCTGTGCTGGTGAGCGTACCTATGTACCTAGGTCTGCGTGGGCCTATGTGGCTATATACATAAATATAAAAGATAAAGTACTAATCTGTCCGTCTCGAAGCAATCTCGTGAAGCACTAAATCGATGGAACCCGTGAATGACTCGCCGTTACGTTTACAGTAAAGTACCTAAGTTGATTCACCCGAATGCGTTTGTCTTGAATTTCCCATGGTAAGCATTGAGTTGAATAATTTGTGCTTATATAATTTTTTTAAAGGAGATGAATGAATTGGACATCGCTATCTAAAATCTTATCGTTAGGTTACATTAAGGCTCAGCTTAGTTGAAACAGGTTTAGTTTGAACGAAGATGCTATGTAGTATGTACCTAGGTTAGGCAAAACTATTGAAGATTGGCTCATCGCATAACCCCGGGAACATCCATAGCTGAAAATAAACATCCTTTTGATACCGTCATATAAGTTGATAAGCTGGAATTTTGCCAGAATAACCACTCTGAGGAAAACTGATTTGTGATTCTGATTGCATCCCTTAAAAGATAATTCTTGTAAGGCTGAATTTATAATTATTCAAGCTGACGAAATGAATTGATAATGATTTATTCGGATTCAATGAACAAAAACCGTTTCCTGAAAATAGTTTATAAATGAAATATGTATCTTATATATGTATCTGTATATGTATCTTAAGATATTGGTAAAGGTTGGATTTTCTACTTAATTATACTTGGATTTAAATAAATTTAACAGACTTTGATTCTTTAAATTGGGAACTTGCAATATAAGTGCATAGGGAATTTAATGGAACAAACATTTTAAATAAAAACAATTGCTTCACACTGGCCAAATATCGCTAAGAATGAGTGGGTACATAAATTATACTCAAGGCACACACACATACCTACACAAATTATTAAAAAAAAAAAATACAAAGAGGGTAATTAAAAACATGGCAAATGTTTGAAGCATTCCTTTTTATCTAAATCGTGAAAGTAATCACTATTTAATTAACGCTAATAATGTACTCAATTCTTTAGAGTTACATAGATAGGATATTCACGCGCCGGTTGCAAAACTGTGTAAGTACTTATACCCATAACTTGCTATAGATCACATTTACAGCCATTGTTTGTATATCCATAAAGTATGACAACAAGTTTATTCTGTATTTAGTAGGAAAATCGGTCACTGGCTGGAAAACTAATATTTCAGCCTTCAGCAAAGCCGATGGACAAGTATGTGTTTGGCCTCGCTCTAATGGCTTGTCAAACATGTGCGCGTGTTGACAAACAAATTCACCATCTGAGCTATACCATATACAGTTACTGGTACTATGTGGGTCAGATGTGACATTCAATACTAAAAGGTCACTTCATAATTGATGCTTTCATACTTCATGTAAACAGTTTTCCGGTAAGTACCGAGATGTAGATAAGATATAATATAGTAAGATCAACTAAACCGTATACAGAGATATTCTTGGTTGCAGTAAAATATTACATTTGCATTTTATATATTTGCACATGTTGTGTTGCTACTGGCTCAAGTTATCCGTCGTTATTTATCTCAGAAAGTGGAGTGCTAGTAAGTAGTTCAAATAATATAGTAACACACAAATAACAAACGTTTTTGCAAATCCATAAAATTCCGTTCTGCCGACATTTGCTACGCGTCGTAGACACGTCTACGACGCGTAGCGAATTTTAAATGGGGTGAATAATCAATAAAAGTTCTACTGATCTTTAAAAAAAATTGTCTACGTTTGTGTAAGTTAAACTTATGTTATTACTTCTACTTGTAATCATGTTTTTTTTTATAGCTATCGTTTCCTGATTTGCTGTATTTTGTTACAAGAAAGGAGAAGAGGGGAAATTGGTACCAAAATGGTATAATCGCTTTGTTAGTTCCATCGGTTATGACATCGATTTATATATTTGTACTTTGTGTAAACTCTGTAAAATAAGCGTATAAAACGCTAAAATACATTGAATAATGACCATATTATTTTAAAAAGTAAGTTAGCTCCTGTCAGTTTACTCCAGTGCATTCAGAATGTAAGTTGGTACCTACAAAAAACAGTGTCAGTATAACTGTACATAGATACTGACTAAGTATAACGCATAGAGGTAGAAGGAAGACGAGTAGGTATACCTACAAGAAAATTGAATCACATAATGTGTAATAGTTTCTAAAATGAAATTCTTTATGTATTCGACATAACATACTATTGTAGTCAGAAAGTGACACGTGTAATTACACGTCATACACAATTCTGTCACCAACCAGAATAGGTACCAACTCTGGTTGCATGACGTGGGAAAAAATAAATCCAGTAACAAAATTTAGTATGACATGTTTACCGGATGTGCTATTTCTGAGCTCAACAGTTTGATGCAATGTCAATCCACTGTAATTAGGACGTCGTCGAAATGATTTAGCGTTCTAGACAAGGTGTTTACAATCACTGCCCAAACATAAACTCAATACGGTTTAACGTCATCACACATAATTCAGGGTAAGGCAACCCAAATCCTGAAATAGTGGAGAAGTGTTCAAGGATACCATTGTTTGAGCGAGTATTTGTAAATAATGAGTCAAGACCGCGAGTTAATTGCACAGCAAATATTTTAATGGGCGTAGGTATCTTTAGGCGGAATCCAGTTATATGCAGATAATAATCGGTTGAAGGAATGTACGGACGATCAGGCGCGAGTGTGTGCGTGGAAGAAAGGCCGGCGCGAATCCGGCGTCGGTCATGTTATGTGCTCGCCGCGGGCAGCACATAGTCGGAGCCGAGCTGAGCAGCCTTGCATTCGTAAAAATCTCCAAACCGGTTCGATGCGCCTCCATTACTTTCTTTCTGCCTCCACCGAGCCTCCCATGTAACTCGGGCCCACTTTTTATCAGGAATCGGTATCTCCGTCTAATAGTATTATTTATTTCTCATAAATAAGAGGGAATATAAGTAAAGTTAATGCGCACGGGAAGCGGTACATTACATGCCAGATGCTTCACAGATACATGCGTTATGCTCTTTCCGTCGGCTGTTGTGTTGCGTAACGTGCGCGGTGACAGCTCGGGATTTATGCTACAGCTTCCACCAGCTTGTAATCTTTATTTACAAACAATTCCCCAGATTTACATCATCACCGCAGTGAAATATTAAATGGTACACAAGTGCACACTTTATGAATTTTGTGCAAGTATTCAAGTCATACAAGTAAATATTGCATTACATAATACACATATTATATGGTGATGCTAAGCCACGGTGAGTGACTGTATAGTGGTCAACTATTCCATAATTTATTTCGAACTCAATCCTATAATGATATTCTGCCACGTGAAAAGGAATATGAGTCGGTATTCTAGAGTGAAAATAGTTTAGCAATTGGCTGGTTGGCTAGCCAGCAAACCGCAGAATAGGCGCAGAACCACATCGCTTGCTCTCCTCCGATTCCAATCGGAATTACTTACCATTTTATGTAAGTTTTTATTTAATATTTTATATCCCTGGACGCGAATAAGCCGAAGGAGTAAGAAGGGGTGCGGCGGAGGCGCGGGGGTTGAGGGACATAAATATCTCGGTGATTTATGGGCAGGGCGGTCGCGGGATAGGTCAGCATTATTCAATTTCGTATTTGAGGCTCGAGTTACAATGAGCTTTTACTGCGGTGCGCGCGCGCAGATAGCGTAGCAATCCCACCCGCCACACTCGCTTTTGTTATCTACTTTTTAAACCCTATTGTAATCCGGAGATTAGCCTCGTGTTTGACATTCTCTTAAATAACGAAAACATTAATTAACATGGTATTTCTATATTTGTAGAACTGTTAGGAATTAACCTTAATTCTAAAAGCATGTTCTCAAGTCGAGCGGTAATTAAGTAGGTACGTAAATAGTTGGGTAAATCAAATAAACGTTTTATATGATGGCACCGTTTTAAACTTACTTAATTATCGATTGTTAATATTGATTTAATTTCATTGCCTGATACGCTAAAGTGGTTTAATTTGTTAGCGGCAAAGACACCGCCGTCCAAATTAGATACTTTTCGGCTTATTAGCGCAGGATAAAAAACGGAACGAGGCCCGATCGCTTTGTGAATAATTGACCATAATCAAATTAATCCTAAAATTCTACGGTGGGTTTACAACGTTGTAAAATGTTATAAAGACCTAACAGCCGTATTATAACAACGAGTTTTTTTCAACGGCGCTCGCACTATCTACTACTCGAATGTATAGGTAGGTACGAGTTTACAACTATTAAAAAGTTACAACTTTTCATACTATTTATTACACAGTATTTTACGATAGGATTATTCTGATGTTTCCACATTGAATGATTTTCGGATACTATCCGAAAATCACTCAATGTGGAATATTCGGATTGGTTCTTGTTTGAAATCACATCTGGCAGGTTATTAAAATTAATAAAATAAACATATATGATGTTAGCAAACTTTTTCAGTCGGTCTTAACGCGTCGATGTGAAATTCGGATATACGCTTACCGCGAAATTGCTTTTTTTATGAGCCATGTTACACTGAGTGATATGCGTGTATTGAATTAATTAAAACGAGGATGCACAATTTGGTTAATTTTAAAACATCCTTTCTTAAAATTCTAAATAGAAAATGAAAGATGATGACTCAGTGTCAGTAAGTAGGTGCACATCTGACAGGATCAAACCACTGGTTTTCAGCTGAACATACACAGTTACACACAATACTATTATAAATTATAAAACATGCAAAATATATCACTAAATTAATTTATTTACTAGGTATTGTTTGCATAATTTGCGTCGGTTTATCGGCACGGAGCTCCGCTGCAGTCGAGTTCCATTCATACCGGACCATCGACTGTTGCTAATAATTAATTTCTTCAACGCCTGTTTGAAATCGGATACACACAATTAATTGTTAACGCTGAATGTCCTCAGCCTGTCCTTATTTACTGAGTATAATCTCTCTTGTATGTTGTAACACCACGTGGATGCGACGTTATTTTTAGCTTCTATTGTTTACGACGGCGTGTTTGACTTAAAATGATCTTGAAAAGTGGACACTTAGGCTTTATAAAACTGTTTTATCTAAGTATGTGCATTGTGTTCTTCCGAAGTACTACATAAAGTGAATTATAATTGTTCATATGGAAACCCTTTAACGTTCGCAAGTTGTCGGCGGACATTTGTTCAAACACACGCCAAACTGTTCAAGTGATAGGTCTTTGAACCTCGCCCGTGTTTGCGGTTTGTTTTATATAGTTGCTTCTTAAGGTGGCGATAAATTAACGATTTGCATTTCTCTCACAAACGTAAACAGTCGTGATGTATGTAAACAAAAGTGTGCTAATACCTTAACATAAATCAGACATTTAGTGAGCGCTGCAATATGTATGAGTAGTTGTAGCCTGTTCTGTCTGAGCACTTGTTGGATAAACAAACCTTGGTGAAATGTAGTCGTGTACTCGGAAAAACTTATAATGGCCGTGCATGACTTATTGTAGATTCAGTCATAATCTTGTAAGTAGGAACTTACTTTACAGATTAACCAACAAGGAAAACGTACAAGTGACAATAGATAATGCTTTGTGTCATGATTGTGTCCTATCATTTGATACAATACCATATTATGTAAGTGCACTTACGTGTACTGAACAGTTGAATGCGGTAATAGAAACATTTAGTAGTTTGTGCAGTAATACAAATTATTTATTGCTTAGGAGATGGAGAATCTCGCTGAGTGTTAATTTATTCAGTTAACTAGCCGCCTGCGAAACTCGCTAGATAAACATAAACGCACAGGATAACTATTGGAACAACTAATTACATAATCTTTGAGCTCAATGCAGAATGAAAATGAAAACCATGAATGCAAAGTGCAATTTTCATTTCATTCGTGATTTTTTCAGGAAATCGTACTTAAACTCGAATGTTCTTAATCTAGTAGACGCTTTTCGTTATCAGCTATAGGATGCTTTGATTTGTTTTTATCTTTCGGCCTTATCAGTAAAACTAACCAAATGAAGTATGCCAATGCAACAAAACTTAACTTGACTACAAAAGGCAATCCATTTAATAGTATGGGGCCAACGGATTTGTAGAATGCTTTGTTGACTATCCTTTTATATTATTTTTTCATATCATCTCCACTAAAAGAAAAGAAGACCGAGTGGGTCGTCGCAAAAAGCGGTCCCCGGTGTTTGCGTGAGTGTCGTGTGTCTCCGACGTTCGTTTGTTTTAATTACTGCTGCAAATATTTGTCAGCTAGCTGTTTGTGGTTATCTTAGCGTTATCTGTCAAACCTCAGTCAATGCTAAGAGGCACGGGCTACGCCACTCCAAACATAATACGACGACCTGTTTTATGATTGTTCCGCTTTCCTCCTAGATAATAGGGGTACCCACTGCTTCTACTCATTTAATTATAGAGTACAGTAATTTATCTAAAACCATGAATACTTCTTTTGCAATGTATCTTATCTTATTGTATGTTTCTTTTGGTATGTGTTGCGATATTGAATCAAACATATTTTATTTCGGAATTTGTGTCGGCTACAGATTAGGGAAATATGAATAATGTTATTTCACTTTTGACCTCTTTTCGAGATGATTTTAATATGATGTTTTATTATGTTTATTTACTTAAGTATTAGTTATGGATGAATGAATAAGATTTAGAAAATGTGCTAACTTATCTCAGGAAACACATTTTCCTAGATTCCATTAATTCTAAGTTAATATGGTGTAGCGTACTTAATTGTTTGTAGAACTAAAATCAAAGTTTTTCCATCGAACTGCTAAGTTAGTTTTTTGTCAATGTAACCTCATGACTTTGTAGATCAATCTAGCAAGGGGATTGATGAGCGAGCTGTTACATTAAAATGAAATCTATACGTATTATAAATTGAAGTCGCTTTTCGTGTCTAACTATACGTACATCAGATTTTGATGGAGTTTTTATCTTCATTTAGGGAATTTATTCTGGATATTTTTACATATAAAAATATTAACATTAAACTTACAAATACAAAAAAATCTTGGTATTTTGTCAAGTCGTAAAAATCGTGCAAGTCAGAGGCGGTACCTTAATATATAAGTTTTAATAAAAAATCTATCAAACTCCCAGAGAGAGGTCGTGAAAATATACATACAAAAAGTACTCACCTCGATTTCTACGTATAAAGTATTTTAGAAGCTCACCATGTACTAAAAAAACTGTTTTTACAAGTAACCGGTTCCGTGTCCATAACTATTGGGTATGATGAAACATTAGCCGCCACAATTTATGGATGATTACTTTGGCATCATCAGCAAAGAGTTTTGATACATCTCGCTCGATCGTAAATCCAAGGGATTTTCTATAGGAAATGTAGAGAAATGGGCCATTGTTAAAAATAAACTTTGTAGGTAGGATAAAGCGAAGCATAATTTAGATAAAAATACATGAAAGGTTTCCCCCTATACGAGTAGGTACCTACATCACGATAACCTGAAAACTGTGATGCTACATCATTTACCTACAATATTAGTAGGCATTGCGTCAGTAATAAATAGATTACCAACTTTATAACCCAATTCATACTTTAATCATACGGTTAATTAGGTAATATGTTGTTATTTTCCGCGTAGCGCTCCTTTAATGAAGTAATAAATAGGCACAACACATACCTACCTATCTTTCGTACATTAGGCACCTATTCCTTCCTGTAACGTATGACGTCAGCCAGCAGGCGCCAACATCAATGAAAAGTCCAAAATTTATTTTTGGAGTGTGTTTATGTAAGATTGTTCGCATAATCGAAATGTTTGAGCTTTAAAGTGCAATCCGTTCTATGCTTATCGATGGATTTCGTTGATTTATTGCGATCCCTTCCCTGGTTTTATGATATATTGACTATGAAATGTTAGCGCTGAGGTGATTCAACCGTATGAACTATCACTTACGAAGTTATGAATTAATCATGACTACTTACCAGTTCCTGAGTGACCAGTAAACAGATGTGCTCTGAAAGTTTCCAATTTTCATTTTGCTCTCTTTCCTACAATACCTTGGGTATTCAGGGTAGTTAATGCGAGTCTCAATCCATTGACAATTTCATTGAGAGGTTACAAGTTACTTCATTTCCTCTCACACCTGTACATCTTGTGCCCCAACACATTACTCAGCATCATTTGCTGAATCAAAAACGCAATTACTGATTCTCCAAGTCAATAATGATAGACAACGATTAATGTACTTAAATTTCGAGTAAAAGCGGTCCGTAAAGGCTTAAGTGGCCGTAAAAATCAGGCAGGGCCAGAGCTCGGCGTGTCGATCGGCACTTAAATCTTACACCCAATAAAAGTGCACGTTGGACCTGCACAGGCCCGTAATTGGTCCTGCTGTACGATTACGCTCACAAGCGCGATCAGCTTGGACAATACATTTACGATTCTCATTGGTCTCATTTAATGACGTGTGACAAGTACATGTAAAGAACAATGAGCATGTAATTGAGATTTTTACAATGTACAAAGATTTTCGCAATAAATGGACTCTATGGGGAGTTCATGTGAGTGTTGCGGCTTTCAATCACTTTTTACTGAATGTAATTTCCCAAGATAGCGTGAGGTACAGGATTCATAAAAGGGGGAAATAAAACTTAATACCTCATACAGCCGAGTCTTTTACAAAGTCTACGTGATTTTCCACGTGACACAATACTACGACATCAAAGGTCTTAATTTTTGTAAAAGTGACTATTTCCAATTTATTGTTGTAACCTTATGCTTAACAACTTGAAACGGCATTAACTGTTGATTGCGCCGATGAAAAGCTTCGGTCGTTGAGAGCTAGATCGCGACGCGCGCGCATGTCTACGAGCCGAGGCCCGAGGCGCCGCGGGACGCCCCCCGCATGCCTCAAGCCGCCATCACTTTTATTTATATTTATTTACCTTCCCTTCATTCAACGAGGGCCGCCCTTTCGGCCCTTTTTGTCGCACCGTAATACGCCCGATACAAATATTGTGAAAGAGCCTGCGGTTTGGGTGAATTTATTGTGCTACGATTTGATGTAGCACCGATGACGCCCGCATTCTGGAAAGGACGGCTTTTAAATATACATCGGTTAGGTTAATGACAAAAAGGATGAGTTTTTGTGTCTTTTGCTATACTGCACTGAGAGAGCTGAATGCTACAGTTTTAGATGGGGAGATTTGCCTTATACGCAGGAGTCCGTGTGTAGGTAACCTTATTGAGTCAGTGGAATTTCAGTTCATTTTTACAAAATCAGTGTTCGTTGTAGTACCTATTACAAGTAGAAGTACATTTAGATAAAAGAAGCATATTGGATGAGTTTTTTTTTAACAAACCATTAAAATGACATTTGTATCTTCCACCTCCCACAGCAAAATTCCGTAGTGTCGTAGCGCTGACAAACAATTCGTAGCATTTACAGCACCTCTCATAAATTATAGTTACATATTACCCCGACTTCATACTAATGTCGATGACCATCATTTATTCGAATATTACTAGAAAACAATGCAAAGATAAATCACTACAAATTGTTTAAAGTAAAGATCAAATCTTCACTCCATCTGTGACGCGGCGGCGACGTTCACGTGCATCAGTTATCTATCATGATAAATGGCGTATTTATTTATCCGACGAGCCTAAATAGCTATGGTAATATTGGCCCTACAACAGCACAAAAGGTAACAAAACACAAAAGTTGAAAAAGGTAAACCGCACTATTTACAAAGTGGCTAGCGAGGACCACACAGCCACAATCGAGCCGCGCGTGCGACTCAGCCGCTTCACAATAAAAAAAATCGTTCCCAGCATAGATCTTTTTCGGTTATACATCTCGCATTTTGGTGGTGTGATTTGTGACGTTCGGAAATGTTAATGGCACGTCCTGTTGATTTCCTTTTGCGGTCTTATTATTTGGAGTTAATGTAGGAGATTGAAAACCTAAAATATTACTTGAAATCGGTTGAGTGTATTTACATAGTTTAGAGTGTAATAAGAAGTGGTACTGGGTACGCGGAATATCTTAGAAACGCAAATCGTTTGGCTGTGCGCGCCGGCCGTTGTTTACGCGACCACGGCGCGCCGGCGCATCGCTGACGGACGATGAACAGAAGTTGCCAGTCTTTGACACCGGGGCCGCACCCGGCCTCCAACCCGGCTGAGTTTGAGAACAAACTATTTTTAGTTAGTTATTTGGTTAATAGTCATAAGTATTGTTTTTGTTATTTATTTCGGATTCTTTACTATCTTTAGCTAGATAATGTTGTGTGATAGGTTGGTCGTTTTATAATTGTTTTAGTGGGTGCCTTCAGGAAGATTTACATGTATCAGTTTAGTTTTTTGTCGATGGGTTCGTATAAGTTCATATTCAATTTTTTCCTCAAAAACGCCACTGTAAACAGATTTCAGTGTGACGCTCCTGGAATACAGATAGCATCGGCTGCAATATTGCCTGGTTACGTCCTAGTGAAATAACTAACCCGTTTCCTCAGATCCGTCTTTGGAACTGATTAATAGAAATGCATTCAGTTAACGATATTGCAAGTTTTTCAATTACAAATGAAGGCCTGCGTCTTGCAAGCTCTACTCTGAAGCTTTCTCTCTGACATTGAATCTTTGAAGCGTCGGAACTCTTGCGCGTCGCCTCGCATATCAAGTATATTCATGTGGCTCAATACACACGTGTTTTCGGTAGGTACACGTTATTAGCTGCGTTTACACATGCACACATGCGCTACTTTAGGGTACATCTAATTGAACGTAGGCGCGGCGGCGGCGGGCGGCCTAACCTAATTTACATTAATGCAAACGAGGAGCATTGTTCAGGTGTGAAACGCCAGTGTCAACACACGGCCTCTACTCAAATAGTTTATTAGCTCCACCCAGCCGTGTTCTGGCGGACAGACCTTTGTAATACTGACAGCCCCCTAAAGACACGCATACTTAACGCTTAAATATGACTATTCAAGACGTCGGAGCCATATCTAATATACATACTGACATATCTAAATAACATACATACACACAAAAATGTTAACGTTTAACGTGTGAATATGTTCGATTCCTTACACTGTTATTACACTTCAGGTATCAGCTTTCACTTCTGTTTAACATCGAATTCTAATTCAATTAAAAGGCAAATATATCGGAATGTCAACCATTCCTTACATCACCACCTCCATCCAACCATTCAATACATCATTTATGTGAAATTTATTAAGAAGGCGTAATGAGGCATTAACACATTATTTAATTTTGTTCTAGCTAACCTGTACTCGTACTTTGACAATTCCACAAAATGCACTAACGATTTTACGACCGCTTTACATCTGCTTTATAGGACCGTTTAAGAGACGATTTAACGCCTATAAATGTTTTTGATTGTATGCGACAAATTGTGATGGTCAGGGTGTGTCGAGGTCGTTGACTGAGGTCCGCTGCGGTCAGCTGAAATACTAGAAGATCGCAGCGGTCACCAGTTTGTGTGACAGACGAGGCACTGACGCGGCAGTCAGCACGCGCGGCGCACTCAACCGCGCTGTGGTCGGCACCAACCGTCCCACTGTCGCCGTCGTCGTCTGGCTGTTTACTTTGTTTTTGGCACACATTTCACTTTTGCAGAGATTTTCATGTTAACCAAAAACACAAATCAAAAAGCTCGTATAACTATTACTTCCTCAATATTCCGGAACCTTCTGCTGTTCAATCAACCCTAAAATGTTTACTTTGAAAATATATTTTTAACAATGCACGTTAATCAGATGGCAACGTCTTGCATAAAATGACGTCAGTTAAGAGACAATGGTCGATCATAAATTATAGTGACAATCTGCCACATCGGAAATTAATCTCGCCATGTCGAGTGTCATGTATACCGCAGTGGTCCGTCCGTAATAACATATAAAAAATTACCGATTGAGACCTCGTCGGAAGGTAAAGTGCATTCTTGTGTTAGTTGGTTGAAGTCAATTCGCGGGAATGTGCGAATGTGAGTGAGCGCGCCAGTTGTTATTGTAACCATTGCGCCGAGCAGTAACATCCCGCTCGTGAATCATGCTTTTGTCTCAGCGAGAAATTATCATAGTAAATTATGTATTTACTATTGTATATCATATCAAATGACACGCAAAAAATAAATAACGACTTTCACTATCGGTGGCGCGGTTCGATGTAACAATTTAAATGTGAAATAGATATGGAAATGAGGTAGTGTTCATAATGCTATTGAGTCATGTCAAAGTTGTAATGCCGTTAGAACGTAGGTGTGTGAAGCTCTGATTGTAAATAAAAGAAGTACGACAAGTGGTTTATCACTATGTCGAAATACATGAAAGCTTACATAGTAATTTTCAATAATTGGGTTGGATAAGGAAAACCCTACGATGAAAATGATCGAGGACACGGCTTCGCTGGAATTCAATTGTTTACTCTATCGTATCATAATTTATATTCGCACATATGGCTTGCTTATAGAAGCTTATCGAAGCTTTTATCAAGATCCTATATTAGTAACAAGAATTATGACTAATTTGTTTATTTTTAAGGCCATAATCTTAAACAAATGTATAATTTTATAACACTCAAAATATTATAAAGAATGAGCTTTTTTACTAACTGTGATTGAAGCTTAGACCAAATATCAAACTAAATCGTTAACAAGAGTCAATAATTCTAAAAGTCATGAAGTCTGTAATAGGCGATACAGAATTTATTACGGCAGGTTTTACGTGCCCATATAAATTATTATACTGTTAATTATTTCTTACAAGGCAGTCAAAATGTTACGAATGTGCGCTTCTACGATGGCCGTGAACAGAGCACACGGCTGCGGTCGAGTTCAAGGGAAGTAGGCACGAGCGAACGTTTTATGGGCAATATTTGCTGACGAATAACTATCTCGATAGTATACGTTTTACTGTGTTTCCACTCACTACATCGTTCAGCACACTTTTACTACTTGTCAGAATGTTTGACCGTTTCTCGATATGAATCACATGCTCCTAATTTCAGGCATGTTCCCCTTTACGTATTCGTCCCATATCGCCTCACCTACTTCTCAACTGTTTACGCGATCGGAAAATTTGTTTCCTCCAGTTTTCATTTGGAATTTCAATTGGTGTAGCAAACGACTACAGGTGGTGTAACAACGCCCTGCAGGCAGTGGTATTAAAAATTTGATTTCAATTATCATAAAATCATTCAATTTCACTTTTTACATTTTCGTTTGTTGTTAAAATGGCTTCACGAGCATGTAATTGGTTTTCTTTATGGGTCGGTTGTTTATATGGGAATGCATTGATGCGAGCCTTCGTATGTTCCGTGCGTTTATGATCCGCTCCCGCACCAGAAAATGTTTGGGACCAAGTACTACATAATAAATGAGTAATGCAGAGAAGGCTATCTACTAAATGAAAGTATCTATAAATTTGAACTGGAATTGTATCCGCGACAATGTAGCTGAACAATGGTTAAGGCGATGGTACTTTATTAGTGAAAACTATCGGGCTACAGGATTGTTCGTTTAAAGGTGAGATACGCGCTCGTCGGCTATACGAACGGAAGGTACATTACAATTGGTCGCTAAAGCCTAATGGTAAAGCAACTCGTTATTGTGATGAAATCTACTGATGGCACTGTTAGTCGTCGGTACTTACTTGTTGCAATTCATCTACATTATGTGCACATCTCTTTATATACTACACCTGTTGGTTAATATATATAAACCCTCGTTGTTGAAACGATGTACCTTTCCAGCATTTGCAAACGTATTCAATGAGAATAGCGCCCCTTACTTAAGGTTTTATGTACATTAACCTATGACATGCGTATAAATCGCTACTGAGTGGGTAGCTTAGCGTGAATGTATTGATATAAGACTGCGCGTTTGACATAACGCTTATTTACGAACTACCGTGCAATAGAAAGGCATTCGTATTGTAACGTTGGCTATATTTATAGGTTCGTGGTTGGCGCATGTGAAGCCTCAACCGCATGCGATTTGTTCTCACGCGGTTTGTATTCCTGTCCCGCTCCCTCTCTTGAGAAATATGTCTCTGACTCTCACTCATTTTGAGATTCAAGTCGCATTCTTTCTTTTTGATATTGTGCATTACTTACATCTTACCTTTCGCCTAGTATTTTTCAACATATCAAGCGTTTCTTCAGCATTATTTCCTCTGAAAACAATGACTTGTATTTCCCCCTGGTGTAAAACAGAAATAACGGGGGGGCGGCGAAATGAGTAGGTACCTACCTACATCCTGAAGTCCTTAACCAGTTGGTACATGTTTTAAATTAATTTACCTTGAAATGGTAATGACGTGTAAATGTGAAACGTAATACTTTCAATTCTTTGGTTTTTTTCTTTTTGTTGTTGTATTTAGGTAAGCTGAGCCGGCGTTATTTGGTCTAGCGACGATTGTCCGCGGCGGAACAATGCTTGGGTCCGTTCGCGATTAATAAACTAATGGGTATAATTGTAACCCCGCGGTCGGTAAGTTCACGTCATTATTTTGACTATGAACGATCGACTTCGTGCCTCCGATAAGGCACACTCGACTCAGTCGTGATTGTGGTTTATTGTTATTGAAACTGTCGCGGGAAAGTTGGACTTCCTTCTTTGCGAATGATAACATCAATTCATAAAGCAAGGGTCTCGCCTCTTTTGTTTCTACTTAAAGTATAAATAATCGTGATAGTTTTCTTGGGTTTTAATTTAGTTGCTGTAGAAAATGCGATTATTTAGCGAGAGAGATAAAGCGGCGCAGATGCAAGCTATTTGTGATTCTCAATGAGGCGTAAATACAAAGTTATTGGTCATTGTTTTAATACTACGGCCGGTGCACCGGTCATAACTATTAAAATGGCCGATGCGTTGACCTGAAATGTGCTCACAGATATCTGGACATGTTCAAAGTACTTCAAAGCAGATCGTCCGACACTGCGACTTTTACACGCCATTAGAAATCAAGGCTTCTTCTATTTCTTCCAACTATTTTTGTTTCAAGTAGCTAATAGCTTTTTCCAACAGTTTCATAATTTATCATCGATTTTAAACTTTTGGCGTTATTTTATCAAACATAAATAGGTACCTAAATACCTAACTAATTAAGTTAACCATAGGTGTATAATTTACAAAAAAAAAATACTTTAGGTAAAATGTAATTGATGTTTTGTGTATCAATGCTACTTAGATATAAGTGGTTTTAAATGGGTAAGTAATCCTTATAATTACTGCTGGTATAATTGAAAATAAATAATCTACTAACTCCTAACATATACTCGTAGATAAAGTAAATGTACTCGTATGATTTTAAGACATCATTTGTGTTCAGAAACTAAATTGCCTAATTAGCACGGTCGTAAAGGTTTGCGTAACCGAAGATAATGGTGTACCTAGCTAGGAACTATCAAGTACTGGCATTTTACCTACATTTGTTGGGTAATACAATACAAAATATTTAGCTAGCAGAATTACTGCTTGAATGAACTAGCTCCTCGCTATTATCTAAAGGTGCTGAATGCCCTTCTGGCTGCCAACCCTGAATGTGATGTGTTTGCGGATGAATGGATTAAAATTATGCGTATATGTCTGGTGTTCTGTGAGAGAATGTATGCAAGGGAGTCCACAGTTCCATGTTAGTTTTAAGTTATATTATTGTCAACTTAACTATTGTCCTCTATGTTAATTAATGTAATTGGTGTTGTACCGTTTTAATTAACTATAAATAAATAAATGTAACGTTGTATGGATATATTTATTATTGACTAACTTAATTGCTTCGGCTAAAGTTCTCGAGGTTTAAGGAGACAAGGCGAATACAAATACAACAATAGCTAACTATAATTATCACCTAACACGGCTCAGGAGTGGTCACTACATGATTTACAATAAGCCTATAACCTCTGCTATTTACAACACTGTTTTGCACCTGAGAATAATTCGTTAAAATGAGTGAAGGATTCCTTCAAAGAGCATTGCCATATTATTTATTTTAAAACTGCAGTTGCAACATCATTTGTTTATGCATAACATAAACAAAGATTAGCCACACTTCGTTGTCAAAAAACAATCATTTATCAGTTATAGTTATTGGCACGAAGATGCGACGTTGGGTACCAAATCCATAAGGCGTGGTCGAATTAAATTTGAAGTCGCAGAATTATCTCGGTCGGTTTGTAAGCGCAGTCGCAGTGTTTGGTGGCAATAAATTATCGCGTCGGAACACAAAAGATGGCATTGTGAAGTCGACACGGCGACGTCTGATAACGATCGCACGCGGGAACCGGCGCGCGCGCATCCTCCCGCCACCGCTACGGCCTACGACACTAGCTGCTAGGCGCAGGATCTTACAAATGTTCAAAATTAAAACAAGCAAGCATAAAACATAAGGAATATAAAACTATGAATGAAATAAAAGTCGTCGATCTGTTTAAAGAAAAGTGCTACGAAATAATGGCGTAGCACTCGGAAGACATTTAAATAATTTCTACTTCACTGCACACCTTAGAAATTCATACAACCAGCACTACAAAGGAATTTTCCCCTTAACTCTACGCTCTACGGAACTCGAAACGAAAATACGTAAGAAAATATCTCCTTGGACTTGAAAACACATACATATTCAACATTAATGTGATCATGAAAAAGTTAATGGTGAATGTTTGATTTATCACGAGGCTCGGCGCAAGCGGTCCGCGACCCGGCTGTTCAGACGACACGCTTTTGTGTCGCCGTCGTCGTTTTATGTCCAATTAATTTAAATAATAGCTGCCTCCCGACCTACCTGCCTGCGACTACTGCGACCCGTCTGTCGCATGTCGTGAGCGTCGTGACGACAACCGACCACCGTCACATGTTCTACTTCATTTTCTACTCATTTGTTCCAAATGTTGTGGCGATAGCTTGTCAATCATTAACCTCCTTAATTTGTGTTTAAATTATTTTGTGATGAAGTAAATTATAGGAGATAAGCACTCAAATGTTAACGACAGAGTTCCTTATACGTGTAGCCAAACTTGTTTTCTCAAGGCACAAAAACTAAAATGGGCGACTGAAAGGTAGTATACTTTTCTAGTAGGATCATAAGAGCTTGTTGTTATTCAAATATACAGTCCATTATGACCCTAAATAGTTATAAAGCGCTCTAGACTTTCAAATTAGCATGTCTTAAAAGTGGATTGATCGCTCAAAAGCCGTGCATTGTGTTCTCTAAGGGGGACATTTGTCTACCATTATTATTTCGGGCCGGTTTTTTCATGGACCTGCCTACATGGCGCCTAACTATTCATATTCAAATTAGTGTTTCTTGTTGGGTAATTTTTAACATTTACTTACAATTGTGTAATCCGATCACTTGGAAGATAAATTGAATGAGTCTGTGTAAGTGAGATAAATTGATGCTTTCCATACCACAATCGGGCGTTAATAATGATATCGAGTTCCAATACTACACTGGAGAAGCGGATACCGAACCGAGGGGAAACTGAGATTTTATACGAAGTTATTATGTCTCACGAATGCGTCATTTATATACCTTCTGATCTTTGAGGAATTCGGTTTAGGTAAAGCATGATTATGACCAATAGAAATGATGAAGCCAGGCGGGTTTCCCGATGATGGCAGTGCTCCGGGCCGGCTGGCCGGGTCAGGCAGCTTATTCATTAACGCTCAGTTCCTCCCACCGGCGTCGGTCATTTTACTTTATTTATGGCCGCCGACTCGAGGAGACCCCAATTTCGCATGCGCCCGTGGCTTGATAATTATACCCTAGCTGCGGCTGAAAAAGGTCGCTGTTTTATATTGAATATGAATAACTCCCCATGATACCCTTGGATACTATATACCTAAAGTTTGTGGTTAGCTATGTAGGTTACTTTAAGGCTGTGACTATACAGGATGTCTTTTTTATTTGAAGATGGGTTTTTTATTCATTCTGGCCTCACATTTCTAATGCAAAAAAGAGGCGTTATCAGGAAGTGTGATTGAACTTCTGAACACATTGAGCTACAAAATAGATAAAAAGTTGAGAAAGTAATTTAAAATACGTTTTTGTTTTTACTAACTGTGGCATCAGAAACACGTCACTTAAACTTGTTTGTTAGTTACGTAATAAATCACGCGACGTAAGGTTAGATTAAACACATAAAAACTCTTTTAATTTCTAGATTACTGTTACAAAATTATAGAACAAGCCTCTAAAACCATCATACATTTATAACCAGCGAGTTAGTTGCGTATGTAGAATCTTACTTAATTCGCAATTCTGTCGCAACTAAGTTGTGTTAAGCTAGAACTGAGCTTACATAAATATTCAATTTTTCAACACTTCGCACTCGATATATTATGGGCGTATTTAATAACCGGTTAATGTATGTATGCAATTTTTTATCCCTATAATGCGTTTGCCTCACAGGTAATCGTTTATCGCAGAACATGAATACTAAACGTCCTATTTATTGCCACCAATAAAATAAGTCAAACTCAACGGAAACTTGTAATGGGTATGTATGTATGTATGTATGTATATTTTATGGATAGTAATACTCTTAAATAGATAAGTTCAAGAATAATATGATTTTTGATGTAGTCGATGACGCGTGGAACTTTTACGTAGCGCGCGTAGCAAAGCTTGTGTTACCGTCGAATAAAGTGAAACTGGTTTGTTAATAAGTGTATACTTCAATAAATTAATAAAGCTTCAGATGGAAAATAAAAACAATCATGCTATATAGTGTACGTTTTGTTTGACGACGTGGAAACAGAATGGTGCGGTCGCAAATCTAGCGCTTGTGAATATGAAGGACCGCCTCGTGACGACGTGTCAACTAGCCGCAGACTACTTAATGTCAAAGTGATTAACATGTTTTTTGGGCAAGTCTCTAACACACAAACGTGCGTTAGATTCCAAATACCCATTTGAGAAATCTGGCAAACATATAAGAAACCTACATAGCCACAAAAACTGGAGAAGATAACGTTACAAATGAAACAAATATTTTTCTTGGTACACGAGCATGAATTTATTAAAGATATCGAAGGTCCAAACACAAGAAGGTCGAAGGATGTGGTGGCAAAAAGCTCTCTCATGTCCGCGATGTCGAGATAACATTAAACTGAGCATTTGTTATCCTTATCTCATGTTGGAGCGTGGCTAATGTGGCTGGAGGCAGATACACCCGATCGATTTATGTCGCCCTGGCACCCACGACAAATTGATAATTAATTTTCCAACGATGCGTTTGATGGTGCCGAATTATTTTTGCGAGGTCGTTCATATCGCTTTATTTTAAATGGTGATCACCATTAAACGGGTTTAAGAAACGTAAATGTTTATATCTACTAAATTAATAAATCGTGCGGCCGCTTCTCGCTTGCTCACAATGACATTTGACTGATGTTCCAGCGTACCTATGCATTGTTCACAAGATAAGCCGCATTAATTCTCGGTCATGCCACCTGATCGAGTTAATGTTTATTCTTTATGAAATATTTTCTATTTACTTTAAGCTTGCGCTAACTAACTGGATTTTCAGTGACTTTCGTAGTGAAAAAACCCATAACAGTATTTAGGTTCCAAAGGCTCGTTTTTTTTGTAATTAAAACACTTCTTCCATTTTAACTTCGTAATTTAAACTTGTAGGTACTGCAAAACAGGCCTGGGAAAGCTAAATCTTGAACGTAAACCTTCACTGCGCGTAGAAGTGACACATTAAAAGGTTATATGCAATCAAAAAGTTATGTCCCGCGCAGCTATTCTCACGCCCTCGCGCCAGCGCACACAAAAGCCTCATCTAATGGACGCCCATTGATAAAAACAGTTACTACCTCAAAATAAATAACAACACGCGACTCTCGAACGAATTATCTCGCGCTCTTTATGATAACCATTTGGAGGTCCTGTGACATGTCCTACAAAAACCAAATGAATCATGTTTCGATAATGCGTCATCACATTAGAATAATATTTCAATAATGTTCGTTAAGTTTGTACAAAGCTGTCTATTTAAAGTGTTTTACGATCGTTGTCGCTGAATTCCACGCAAGTAGTGATGCGGAAACGACCGCAACATCTTAGTCCCACGTCAAATTGTCTCTTCAATAAATCATCAATAGATTTGATGCGCGTTACTACAACATGTAAACCAATATTCCGTGAAACTCTGCCAAGATATGTTTTACTGATCGAAAAGGCAGATTGGAATCCTTTTGTTTATATTTAAGGTTTATAATTGTAGTTGCACGTCAGATTAATGTTGCAAGGTTTTAGTTGAAAAAACGAAAACCCTCTGTTGTCGGGTAATTTTGTAAAATTGTCAGAGACATCGGTTTTTATTTCGACCCAAAACAATCTAAAAACGTTCGATCTTTTGTGTAATACGACACTAACCGCGGACGCCAGCCTGACACGACAGCGGTCAAAGCGCCCAGATTTAGAAATATAGGTATGCCATTTTATATTGGTATAGATAACGCACCTTCTGGTAGTAAAATAACTAGCTCAACAAGTTTTTTATATAAAAAAACGCAACAAAAGAAAGACTTATCAGCACCTTAGATACAGTAGTCGTTTCACACTGATTATTTGAAATAAAAAGACATGTGTCATAAAAATATGCGTGTCGAGCGACACATCGTCCCAAAATGCGTCTGGTAAGCGCCGCTCTAATCCTTTAAAACAATGCTAATGGATCTACGTGAAGTCCACCGCCTTAAGACCTGTCAACGTATTTAAACATTCGGCCGATCGCCTTAACGCTTCGCTCGCCAACAATAAAGTTGACACTAAATTAGAACTTTTATTTCTTTTCTACCCGAAAGCACAAAATTGTAAATAAATATTTTATTATACTTGTTCACTGGACGCATTTTAGTGTGAGCGATGAACACGGGTTCACGTCAAAACATCTTTATCGGGTTATTTGTCTTATAAAATATTATCAAGAGGCTCCTCGGGACCGTCAGCAAAAGAGGACGTATAGTGTGATACGTGTGCGGCTGTTTACTTTACACCCACGTGATGTGGTCACCTCGCTTTGGGGCGAGGGATAAACAATGAGAGAGGCGATTGCTCGTCAATGGTGTAACAAAGATGGTTTATTTTTCTTTGAAGTTGAGATCTCGATGAGAATAGGTTGTTAGGTGTGAATCATAGCGGCAGACCGTACCGCGGAGATTATGCGTGAGCCGCGCATCGGCGCGTACCAAATCCGACGCGACAAGCAGAATTATCAAGTTTTGATGTACTGATAAATCAATAACTCATTTCGATAACAGAGATGCGCCGGGAATCCGCTTTTAATGTTTATGTTTTAGATTTAGATTGAGCTTTGATGTTAGTTGAAGACGGACCATTATTTTATTTCGAAATTTTGGAGGTTTATATGCTAGGGCATTTGTTTAGATTAAAATGTAAAATATTTAAATAAAGTATCGAATACGTACTTAGCTTTATCTATTAGACCTCTGACAGCAGCCGCAGCCCCAAGTTAAAAGCACTGAACCGGTCGCGTCGGAAGGGGCGGGCATCGCCTCCCGCAATCACGTACTTGTCGCGTTTTCATCACCTGCTCGCTAAAAGTGACGTAATTACGGATGCAAATCGATCAACAGCAGTTATCGAGTCGACGAGGGTTGACGCTGGAAATTAGCGCGATACGCCAGTTAATGTTTATAGCCTTCCGCGATTTAGCGAATATGGTATTTACGACGATGTAGCGGCAAGCAAGGTGCGCAGCTATGAGCTACTTCTAACCCTTTCCAGTTGTAAACTGATGATTTATATTTTTTCATAATTATGTTGCTTTTGTAGTTTACATTATTTATAATTTACGCAGAACCAATAACAAACGACACCTAACCGACAGCTGCAGGCACACCCTTTTAAAATCTCGTCTATCTTTCATGACAAGTAAAATCTGATATTCCAAACAGACCTGAAGCACAATTTTGTTTTGATTTTTAATAGCAATTTAAGTACTGATAAAACAGCAACCGGTTGCCAAATCACTAAACTCTCTACCTGAATGTTTCATATCCTCTGTCAACAAGGACTTGCTGATTCTTCTTCACATATTTCTTGACTTTCTTCTCTTTAGCAACATCTTTAATACAATGTTATATTAGAATCACTATGCAAAGAGAACGGTGAAAACAAAGGATAAATATACGAAGTTGATCGATGTCGGAAGCGTGGATTCCATCGCTCATTCGGATGACTTGCAACTAGTGAGCATGCTCTCATTGACTCCGCCATTGACCTCGCGTCAGCCAGACTTAGCGATCACAATAATATAAATTATGGTATTACATCCGTCTCGTGGGTATTAACAACTGTAAACATACAATAACGTAATATAAAACAGAACTTAACAGATCGGCCCCAGGGGTAAAGAAGGATACAAGCATAACTGGAACCAATTATTTGTAAATAAGATGGCCCATTGTCATCCGCTTGGTACTTTTCCTCAATGAAGATTTTAAGATTTACGAAATACACGCGTGAATTCAAAGGTACATTATGTTAATCACAAAGCCAATACACATTCCTGGTGCAGGGAATGTAGCTAGTTATAATATACCACGAATGACAACGGCTTGTAAGCAAATGGTGATGTAAATAGTTGTTATTCAGCGTGTTCTAACACAGGTACAAAAGTAAACTTCGTTGTGTCTGGTAAGACACTTGCTCCAGTTGAGTGAATGAAGTGTAACGTTTCATTAACAGAGGTCTGTGGCCCAAGCAAACACCGCATATCGGTGTCTTGTTTCAAAAGTTTTTTTTCCAACATAGTGAAAGGCGCCCGCGTCTCCTTAAAAGCCTTGTGGACTGTATTCGTTAGCGCACCTTTACATACGGAATATAGCCCTCAATGGGAAAAAAACCTCTCAGAAATGAGTACAAGTGTGTATAAGCCATATTTGTTTAAATCCTTAATTGATCATGGACTGAAGTTTGGCTAACATCTTGTTTAAATAAGATTAATTTTCTTCATGACGCCTATTTTTCTATTTGCAAACTCTTTATTGAAGTTTGACATTTTCGAAAGGTTCGCATTTTGCCTAAAGCAAGAGTTAATGTTTAAGAAACTCTCTTGACATGACGAGTTCTCGCTCACAAATAGAATTTGCTAACGAGTTGAGGCGATTATGGCTGGCAACACTTCATAATATATTAGAGACGAGTGTCTGTGAGGGAATGTATGTGTTACCGCGCCTTGGCCCCGCATTGCACTGACGACAGCCGCATTAAGACAACAAAGGGTGATATTTTTCGTGGACAAACATTAAAGGGCTTTGAACATGACAGACAGGTGATGCACCCACACGATGCATATTTATGATGTGTTCGACAGCTAGTACGACACTAGGAATTATGGTCAGCCAATATTTGTAGTGTTTACATGCACACACCGCTGTGATGTATATGCCATGGGGCCAATAATATTGTAAAGAATCTTCATGCATGAATAGCGGCGACTTACAAATTAATAAGATATATCTAATAGATAAATAAGACTGTAAGTAATTGGCTAAGTAATCAACACAATCCGTACTCTGCAACATCGGGCCGTATCTGTACTATATAATTACGTAGTCAATCTAATACAGGTTATAAAAAAGTAAAAAACCAAAATGGCCGCCTGGGCTAGTGATTCACACGTTGCGGTTTCTCTGACTATTTGTGACTGAACAAAACGATCTGTGAGAAATCATTCATGGTCCCTCCCAGCACTACCATCCACCAATCCGAAAAAAATATTTCATTGCCATAAAGGCAAGGTGTTAGTCTGATACAAGGGATATTATGCCGACTAATTTGTACTTTGCAGAGGCGAAAATGCTATTTAGCTTTGACTCAACCATACGTTTTTGGAACGCGTCATTTCTGCAGGTACCTAAGTATGATGGGAAATAAGGCAGGCTATAAAAATCGAGCATTAAGTGGTCTTATTTTAACTTAAATGATTTTGTGTGCCGTTTAAGTCGTCGGGTGGACTAAACAGATCTGCAACAATAATAAATGTACTCGGTCCGTCACTAAATTTGAATGTTTACACTTTTAAAATGTTTACATTGTTAATGTTTTGGTTAATACAGGCAATATATTTTTTTGCAAGTGTATAGGAATGCTTTAAAAGTTATTTGTACACATTCATACTTTGAGATACAGGTAACTCGTCTAAGGTGCCTACGTGAACCCTTACCCAACACCCTCACGTAGAAATCTTTTGGGTTCGCGTGAACAAAATGAACGGTCGGCATTACAAAAAAAATGCCCTTAAACTATTTGTTGTGGTTTCCACAAAAAGACAAAAAACGGGATATCAAAAACCAGTCAGCATTGGTCGGCTTTTTGACTCCAGTGGCCTTGTAGACAAAACCATGTGTTAAGGAATGTAAAGAGCCATTTAATTATCCTAATATATTGTTATGGTCGCGGAGGGAGGTGGTTATAAATTAGCGGCAAGTCCAAGCTAAGACGAGGTGGCGAATGGTGCCGCTCCATGGCGACTGCTTCTACGGTAGAACTATTTAGATAATATGAGAGATAGGAGTTTTAGCAACATAATATTTTATCTACATTGTATTGGTTTAAGTGGAGTTCAGGATGTGCTAGCATCTAATAATCCCCGTGCGTGCGCTTGCACAGCGCGGTCGCAGACAGCACTCGGCGTTCTCACGTTACTGCAGCCGCTGTTTCAGTGCGATGATCCTGAGAGTTTTTATTCCATTTTTACCTCAGTTCCATCGAGCGGCCTTCATTATGCGTCCGCAAGTGCTTCGGTCGCCACCGGTTCAGGTAGCTTGGAGTTTCGCTTCAAAACTTGACCTTAGGTATTCGATACGCTTGTTATATTTTTTGTTAATCAATATAATTGAATATGAGCTTTTGATGTGGTGTAATTTGATAATTTGCGAAAATAAATTTGCGTAAATTGACTTGGTCGTAAAAACTGGTTTAATATTCGAATCTTATTGGATGTGTAAGTGCATGTATACATACATATGTAGGTGCATACCGAGTTGATGATAATCGTGATATTAGGGCATGTAGGTATCGACCGGGACAGGGCGAGGTGTCGGAGGCAGGGCTCCCCGCTGCGCGTGAGCATTGTGATCGACAGCTTGTTTACTAAAAATATGCATAATGAATTTATAATAGCCTATCGGGCCTGCCACGTCGCCTCGCCCCTCCGTGCCCATATGAGGCCTGCTTCGTCTACCTCTTTAGATATGAATGCACAAATCGATACCTGCCTACAGTTTCACAAAGGTGACCATATGTTTGGAACGAACAGTTAAATCGTCTTGGAAATGGCCCACTAATTCAAATGAAGCCAGATTTATTGAAAAAAATACCTTCTAGAGATATTTAACTAATATTATTGAAGGTTGCCAGAGAAAGAATGTTGGTGTTACGATGGTGAGAGATGCTTAATTGCGCCACCGATGTGTTCCCACGTTTAAATGCAGCAAGTGTTTGTACAAGCATTTAGCATTCGATTGTTTTAGTGCGGACCGAGACGTCTGCGGAGAAGCAAACATTGAGCTTCCTGAGCGTGCAGCACCGTCCCCTCCCCTCCCCCCGCACTTCACGCCGATGTCTTCGTCTCTCTGATTACAGACATACTTCGCTAAAGATAAGCTTATTAACCAAGACAATTACCTTATAAAATAATCACTTTCAGCAAGAAAAGCGAACCCAGCATGAGGAATTTTGATGCCGTGAAATGTCAAAAAATAAAAACATTGTCGACGATGCTAAATATGTCGCAGTTCTCGCAACTCTTTATTAGGCGGTTGAAACGTTCGTAGAAGTAATTATATACGGTGCCTCAAACTATCTGTCGCATGAATGTGGTCGTCTACACAGGCCAGGCGGGGCGCCCGCCTCGGTTCCTAGCCTCGATTCGTTACGTCAATCTCCAAATTTTTTCACATTGCAATCTGCATAGAGTGAGTTGACATCGCGCAACAAAGCCGCCACGCGGTGCGCCGAGCTTTGTCCGCATTTCTTTATAAATGTTTTGACATTTCCCTCATTCGTCCCGCGGAGCTGGCGCACAAACAAATCCGTGTGGATCCTTTTGTGCAGCGTGTGTAATTTGATTTATTCTTTGACGACAAACGTCCGACATCCTGTGTTGTAAGGCGTTGGCGTTGGGGCGGCGGCGTTTGTCGATTTGTTAGCACATCTATTGGTATTTTCTTTAGTAGGTGTAAACAAAAAGTTTCGCATGTCTTTAGAGCGTCGATATTGTTTCTTAGAGGTGCATTGAGTGCGCACTCCACTTACGGACCTTTTAGGTCGTCGACGCGAATTGCGATGTAAATATTAGATATCATGATATTTGCCGAGGGCTGTTAACACGTGGGGCTTGAATTGTTACAATATGCACTAACATTCGCGTTCCTTTGAATTCTGTAAACTCTGCGAGCTTTAGTAAACGCTTACGATGTTGAATCATTGTTTATGTCTGGGCGTCTACAATCTTTGGATGAAAGGAGTATATTGATATATCTAGCTAGGATCATGTTCTACACACTCTTACGTAAATATTATTCAAAATGTAGCATTCCTATTCATTTCATCGTACCGTTTCTGCTGCTCCGTTTTGTTAGTAGCTTCCGCATAGTATAACAAAGACTAATCTGTAACGTCGCAAATTTCAGAGATGCAAGGAGAAGCTGAACACGTTGGCGATCAGCGTGATGAACCAGTGGCCGGGTGTTCGCCTGCGGGTCATCGAGGGCTGGGACGAGGAGAACTCGCACCTGGAGCACTCGTTGCACTACGAGGGCCGCGCCGTAGACCTTACCACCAGCGACCGCGACCGTGCCAAGTACGGCATGCTAGCGCGGCTGGCAGTGGAGGCCGGCTTCGACTGGGTCTTCTACGAAAGCCGCTCGTACATACACTGCTCCGTCAAAACAGGTACTTATTTAGTTCTCATTTTTCAGGTACTTAGTAATAAATAAAAAAAAAGGTTATTCGATTCAGAAAACCGATGAATCGAATAACCTTTTTTTTACCTTAGGCACTAGCTTTTTACAAATTCCTTGGACCCTACACTAGAATTCCCAGTCTCGTGTAATAAAAAATAAATATCACGCGTTGAATGATAAGACTCAACTAATTATCAATTGTAGCAAAGCCTTGCCTCCCCCACCGCTAACGGATTAATTACATTTTTACAGTTACTAAAGTCATCTATTTAACACCAGAATATGAACTCTACTTTAATAAACTAAAGATACTATAGAATACTTTATTTTTAAGAAAGCTACACCAAAGCAATTTCAATAACTCGAACAGAATATTAATCGTAAATAATAAAATACTAAATTTATTAATACAGATATAGATAATACTTGTAAAACATAATCATAAATGTTTTTTCATAAGAGCGCTGCCTATTTCGAAGTGCACACAAATGCGTTTAAGTCTTTTGTATGGCGGCGCGACGCCGCTCCATATTTGGCCCTATTTGAGGAAAAACTATTTTGTTTCTGATCAAACAACTGCATGTTTGCACAATATTACTTAGGTTTTAGTAGTTCAAATTGGACCGGAATAATTAAAAACGATGTTTTCAAAATAGTGTTTAAAAATGGGAAAATTATTTGCTTGTTAATTTGCGGTGCCCATGTGCTCAATATGTTTATTAACGTATCGATTTAGTACTATTTTGCTAATTTGGTTTAGAACTATTTTGCTAATTTGAAGTCATACATAACAGGAAAATGCGGTATTTCTTGACATATTGTTTGCTTTCTTTCGTAAACAAACGACAGCCTACGTACATTATGTTCATGGTTTTTCCGAAAAGAAAATCTACGAGGATATTAATATGTTAGATCATGACTGTAGACATGACATGGTATTGTAACTTGACATTAGTATATTTCACTAAAGTAAAGCACACGTATCGAGGGAAAATTGTGGTTTCCCTGAAACTGTTTACATTAATCTACGTTCACCGTTGACTACTTAGGTGCCAAAAATTGTCACGCAGGGAAAGCCCAGCGATTATGAATTACGGATACATAACAGTACAATGTAGGCTACAGGCTTCGGGACGGGCCAAATATATAGTTGAACTTTACAAGAAGAATGCATCTCAGACAGCTTCCCGCGCCCGCGCCCCGGCGGTGTCGATCAAACGGACGAACGAGCCTCTTGTTAGCATCCCTCTCTTTCACACTCGCGGAGAAAACTATAACCGTCTCTTGCGCACGCGGCCGCATCGCAGCCAATCCCCCACTTCTATAATTACACCGGTGATTCAATGGCTACTTATATCTATATATATGTATACGGCATAACGATGAGAGAAGCGCGTATTTATATGTATGCTTGTGTTTTTAGATATTATGGAGGCATTCCGGCGCGTTCGCATAGTTCCAATTAATTTTGCAGATGGGTCTATAAGTGGTTCAGTGTCCAGGTCCAAGAGCTAAAGTGTTGAATGTGGGTAACGTGGCTAACGATTACACGTAACGCACTCTCTTACAATAGTAATGAAGTTTCAAGAATTTATCTTTGTTTTGTTACGTCAATGAATGACTAATTTTATTTATAATGCTGTAAGATGTGTATTTTTCGTATCTCACTATTTATCTTCCAAGTGTATAGAGAATTGCTAATTGTATTAGCTATCCATTCTTATTTCTGCACCCCTCGAAGTCCTTTGCCAGAAAGTTAAAAAAGAGATTAATTATGGACCTTATTAAACTACGGCCACTGTGTAGGCTTCATTTAAACGTTGGAAATATTAGGTATTTCTTGTACAAGGTGTGTAGCTAATGCCTTAATAGCTTTCTTCTAAATAAATAGGATACCTACCTATTAAACAAGTTTGTTAATTATTTTTGTCCCAATGTACAGTGATCACATCATTGATGAATAATTAAAGTACCGCAAAATATAAAATATGCGAATTATAAATCTAAGGGGAATGAAAGAAGTAATTTTTGACCATAAACCGGCCTTCGCTTTTGACATCACCTTATTAAATATACTTCTTACTTAAGTCTTACGAGTTAACTCAATGCAAATGATAACTTGGTGGATCCTCTGTGGCTGTAAAGTGTACCTCCGGTCGATGACACACCACACAAGTTGGACTTTCCAAAAAGCAGCGTTTTAAGAATCCTACTTTCGTAGCCTTTAGTGAAGTAGGTCCCATAAGCTTTCTCAAGGAGCGGGCTCCTTCCTCACATCAAAGGATCAGCAATATTATCGATGTCTTAAATTCTAGTTTTAATTCATTTCTATTATCTGTATAAAGAAAATTTTTTGTATAAAGTTAGTTTTTCCTTAACTCTATTAACATAGAACCTATATTACCTATTTACCGTTTACCGGTTTTCGAGGCCGCCAAAATCGTTTGTTGTGTTTTTGAATATGAAAACCAATTCTAGACAAAAGTTGTAAGTAGCTTATTTGTAGTTTACTATATATGCAGTGCATGAGTTGAATGGCGTGCAATAAGAGAGGCCTATGTCCAGCAGTGGACTGCTATAGGCATCAGCCTATAGCAGTCCACTGCTGGACATAGGCCTCATGTATCATCATCAATGATGATGATACATGGCGGAAGCTAAAAGCTTTATCAAGATAAGGATTTATTTCTCAAAAAGTGGATCATGTGCCTACGCCCTACAGCGGCACCAAATAAAAGTCGTAAATTTATAAAAAAGATACCTAAAGTCATCCTAAAACGATAAAGAGCAGTCATTGTTTCAAAAGCTCGACCACTGATATCCGACGGAGTCTCCCGCGGTCGCAGGCAATTTGTTTCGATGTTTATTCATTTATTCCGGCGTTTTGTACGATCCGAGTCTTTTAGTATTAATTTGGATCTTATAAATAATTAATGTGCTTTGTGTAGGTATGTGTGTTGCGGTCGTGGCTCTCTGTTGGTCGCGGTCAAGGCCGGATCGCGCACGACCATCCTCCGCTCCTTACGCTCTCCCCTTCAATATAAAAATCTTCGTCAACCTGCTGTATTTCATTAAAATAATCTATCTTAAAGCCATGTGCTCCACTCACATCCAAATAGTACGATACTATTAGTTTATCAGTAAATAAATAGATTGTATTTAAATTTTACATCACACAGTATTTTTTTTAAGCATTTCGCGATATTTTATTGATAAATGAAATTAACATTAAAGTTCTTTGTCAACTTTTTTAGCGTTCAACTGTAGATTGATAAAGTCAATTAACACAAACTCAATAGAGCACAATTCATCAAAAAATACTATTATAAACTATTTGTACCTATAGGAATTCAAAGAATAATCATGAATATTTAAAGGCAGGAACATTTTTCGCTCTATCACATGGGATGAAAAAGAGACAGAGAGAAACTGGCCCATTATATGGTCGTATATTAAATTAAAGCATTCGGTGATCAACTCGGCGCCAATAAAACTATGCCGAGCGTTAATTTTTTGTGTTGGACTCGATTAATTGATTTTCATTGGTCGGCGATGATTGTTTTTTTATTCCGATCATTGACTTGTGGTATTTATACTAACGTCATCTGTTTAGGCGTGCACTTAGACAAATTATATAGTCAAACTAGATAATACCTATGTGTCCAAATTTGTCGTCTACAACAGGATATCGACACAGACATAATTCGTTTATTTTACTATTTGTTTTATGATGTTTTGTGATTGAATGTACAGATTGTAAGCGACAACATTTTATTACGCCTAGAAGCGCTTACATTTTATCAATTATACCATCAGTTACTATAATTTAACTTGATGCTTGGCAGAAGCTAGTTGTGCAACATAACATTCTTATAAGTAAGACATTAATAGAGCAATGTTTTATGTATCAAGGTAGATACGTTCCTTCATATTTTCGCTTTTTGCTACTATTAAGAATTCTTTGAAGCCGGCAGCAGAATAGAACGACGTTAAATTATTACTATTGGAGTTGTTCACCATTATGGGGACATAAAATTGATGTAGATTTTTATCGGGACAAGTGTATAATGCTTTTGAATCTGTTCTACGAATTGAAACAATGCTGCGGGCATAGTGTAGGAACAGTTAGGGTCCTACACAGAAGAGGCTCGCGGTAAATGGGGCGTGACCGCCGGCGACCGGACAGGTCACGACTCACTACATGTCACCACCCTAGCTTGGACTGAAGGACGAATGTTAATAGGATATGGACATGAAGTTTTATGGAGAGGCTTCCTACCTTGCGTAGGAATGTTATACAAAATCATTTGACTGTATTCCCAAACTGATATTATAAAGAGAAATGATTAGACTTTTTGTGTTTGTTTGTTACGCTAAAACAGCTGAACGGATTCGGATTAAATTTGGCACATGGATAGACCATGACCTGGATTAGGACATAGATAGAATATTTTTTATCCCGATATTCCCACGGGTTTGAAACTTATACGGGTGAAACCGTGGGGCGCAGCTAGTAAGTAATATGTTTGGAAATTACAGTTAAATCCAAAAGAGGGCTTTTGATTATCGATTCTCAGATATTTACTCGTAATGTATCATTGTCAGGTGCTGAAGTTCCCATTGAGAATTCTTAACGAGCACTTACCGTTTTAACGTAGCCTTCACTTTGGATTTTATCTTTGGAGACCTACATGTGAATCCTCTCTCGATTGCGGAAAGGAAGAGTTATAGGTAATTCAAATGATACCCGAGGGAAATTAAAATTTTGTTCACTCCAAATTTAATCTAATCAGCTGAATGTTACAAAATAAAGACTAATAGGCAATAAAAGTAAAATGTCTACCTCTAATTGGTTTCGTTTTGATCATATATTTTGATTTTTCTCTCTATACTTGTCTCAACAACATGAATGCTGAAATCAGAATGATTACCTAATTAAATTAATTTAATAGCCCAGACGATGATAATTAGCAAGTTTGTTAGGCATCGGTAATGTTTGAGACGACATGGCATAAACCACAAATTAAGTACCTAATAGGTACTAGAACTTATGATAGGCTCAAGTTTAGCGCGTAGCTTTTACTTAATCCGAAGCAATCGCGGTAATAGTAGAACATCGTCATCTAACTTTAAAACGAACTTTTATTCAAAAGCTTTTGACTATACGACAAAAGAAGAAAGACCTTAATATTGTATTGAACATGCTAAGTAGTGTCGCGGCATTATCAAAATAAACTGACCGTACGTAAACCGCGCAAGATGTTATACGAATAAAACAAACTTTGTATTAGCTGACTAACCACACACACCAATTCTAACAAATGAAGACACAATTAGATGGGTATGATCAGATGAAATCGATTAATAGATACATATTAGAAGTTTTTTTGTTGGGCAGAACATCATAAGTTTTATTGCTGGGGAGTTTGTTGCGCCTCTTCTTCTTCCCAGCTAAAACATTAGGAAGTAGTGAAGGGCGTGGTGTTTCTCAGCCTAAGTGGTGATTCTCAGCCTAATTTGAATGAATGAATTTTGATTTTATCAAACCAATGAATTGGTCAGATGTGACCACAAAATTGATGAAGAAGACGAGCAATATTTTTTATCAGCAGTGAGGTAGAGGATAGAAGCGTGAGTGAGCGATGTTGCGCGGTTCACCGCGCGCGGGGCATGCGTGCGAAAGGCTCGGGGTGTGACACCCGAGACGCCACATCCCGGAAGACTGTGGCCGAACCCCGCGAGGTTCCCACACCCGCTAGTCTGATACCGATTTTACCGATCAATTTATTAAACGTATTAACAGAAAAATCGCAGCGAATATTCTTGTGACGATCACTTCGCGACTCCGTGTTAGATCTATAATAAGGTCGTACCTATGAGCTTTAGGATTCGACAATCATAGATTGTGCCGCCTTTTTTTTTGTTTTTATTTTAGTAAGTACCTAATAGCAAATCTCAATATCTTTGAAACCCCTCAATCTTGATTGGAGTTATTTATTTAACCATCAGTCAAAATTGAGCAATTTGTAAACCTGAGAGAATGAGAATAAATGTAATGCGATGCTTGTAGGCCAAGACAGAATTTTCGATCTTTCTAGTACTTACTTATTCAGATTCTTAACTTCTGTACACAGCACTTACCTTACCTTCTTTAAGCCGTTTCCTAAATTCAAAAGGCAATTTTTTACTAATGCATACCCATCTTTATCACTTTTCAAAGCAGTTAAGTGAGTTCTAATTAATATTAGCTTTTACTAAACGTATTTCCCTCGCTTTTATAACAAGCCCGATATTTTACTTTTGTGCCCATTAACATTAGTTTGCGGGTAAATATTTAACGTTCTCATAGTGTGCAGCTTACATGCAGTCATATTTTATCAGGCAGGCGTATTATTTTATATTAATCATATTTCAATTTTACTTTCGCACTCAGTTTCGTTTTATATCTCAGTAAAGGGCCTTAACGTCGTCAATTCAGAACTGGTGGGCAATAAATCCAAACGTTAAGATCTCAGTACCACATTACAATCGCAGACGCTACATATTGCATCAGAGTCAGTGTCGCTTACTTGGCGTTTAAATCATTCTGCTACTGCGCCAATAGTACGTACACACAAGTGAATTACGAATTGGCTAGATCAGACTTTCGAGAGGCCGCTTTATAAATATTAATTTATTGAAAGACTAATACGTTTAATGTGTTTATCTACCTACCGTTTAAACATATAAATATGTAGATATTTCTTCTTATTACGTACCAGTATGAATCTTTCATTGACAATGCTTATTTTATATTCCAAATATTTGTATACTGCTTAAAAATAATTCAGCGTGACAAAATCAAACAGTGCGAGATGCAGTTACAAAAGATGTTTAACATATTGACAACTTGTTGTACTAGGTACTTACATCTTTTTGGAAATTTCATACTCATATTTAAAACGTTTTCTCACGCTTGCCTAGTACGAGTACCACAGATAAAATAAACCTTTCCATATTTATTTATTTTCTTTTTACATTGTAAGATACGGCGCGCGTTCGGCCGGCGCATGAATCATAACCGGCGCGGTTTGGCATTTGCATGACCACGCGTCGGCTAATTGCTATTCTACACGATATAAATCAGATATAGTTCTGCTGATCCCATGCGAGCATCTCGATAGCCTTACATCGCCCAACAATAAAAGGTTGCGGCGGCCGACAAAACCCTATCGATAACATTACTTTTTTAACGAGTGTAGCCGAGCTTTTAGGTCGGATGATGCGCTTCTGACAAATGTTGAGGTTTCATAATCGTGTAGCTGTTAGAAAAAACTGAAAAAGCGTCACATTTCGCTGGTTCGACATGTCATCCATCGAAGAGATAAATTATTAATAGTGTCACGTGCTTTGTCGAGTTGGTAATGTATGGTCACGCGCGGCCGGCGCGGGCCGGACGGCGGGGCCCAGCGCGCGCGCCGCCTAGCTCTCCCGGTGGTCCCCGCGGGGCGGGGTCTGCGCGGCCACTCGGCTGCGCCGGCGCACCGGCCCCGCGCCCCCCTCCCTCCCGACCGTGCCGCTTATCGCCGCATCTTCAGCCTAATGTTACTTACGTCACTATGAAATCGCGTGTGACTGGTTTTAAGGCTTTGGATTCGTTAACTTTGAAGCTTAATAAGGTCGGGAATTAAAACGTAGATAAAATCTTCTGCACTGTATGTTTGGATATTTTGTATATGAAGACAATTATTTAGCCGGGTACATAATATGATAGGCGAATTCATATTTTTTTTACTGTTCACTGAAACCCAATGAAATGGCCGTAAAAACTCTTAGTAGTATAGTAAATAAAATACCCATACAAGAAACGTTACCCACAAAATAAATAAATCTGCACACCATCTAAATTGTACAAAAGCGCAAAGGTGTCCGACGCCTATTCAACAACGCGTGTGATGTGTTCACCGGACAACAAACGCATGTTGACAATAAGCGCTTGACTTTGAGCAAAATCTAATTTGTGTAGTTATTGTGTAATGCGATCCGCTCCGAGCCCATCGCTTTGAGAACAGCTTGTGAACAAGGATCGACTGAATTTATCGGTCGGTTACACAACAAATCAAAATTTAACGAGTTCGCACAACCCGGAGGCTTTGCAAGGTATCTTTAGCCGTGCTCATTTGCGCGTGTAATTGCACCACCCACTGTAACTGTAACTTAAGGTAAAAATATGGACGGTTAGGTAATACAATTGTTATAACGTAACAGTGGCGGCTGTGCTCTGAACACGTTCAAACTTGGGTTTAAAGTTAAGCCATTTTTATTTATCTTTTGGATACCATTAGGTTGCACGTAAATAGACACTTTTTTGCTACAGCCACCAAAGATCCTAACAAATTAAAAGATTACGTACAGGTACAGTTTAAGCTGGATTAGGATTTAAATAAATACTATTAGATAAAACACAAACAAAGTTCGGCAAATCAGGATCCTGTGGCATTTTTTGGCCGTAGTTTTTTCGCACAAACAATGAGTGAAAGGAATTCCCAAAACGGATTCAATTAACTTATCTAACGCTTAAAAAGTTTGTTCAAAAGATTATGGCTCCTATTTCCTGGAAAACTTTTTTCATTGTTGTATTTGGTAGACGGATAATAATATCTGTGTAGCATCGGAGCGGGTCCGAGCCAATTGTGGGCTTAAGTAAAAGACGAACTCGAGCACAGTGGTTGGTAGGTTATTCTTGCCGATAACCTGGGCACAGTGGGAGCTGTCCGCGATTCTCTTTTGTTTCGTATCTTATCCGATTTTAATTACGGGCGTAGAGAAATCTCGTTATTCCTTAAAGGGATATGACTGCTCCGAGCTAATTTACTATCGTCTCTTGCACGATTTTATGTTCTCAATTTTATTTTATTGCTTTTGGTTTCAGGCACATGTAGGCATAGCGAATGCTTAGCATAACGGAGTCGTGAATCAAAATGCTTTCTTTAAAGATTTGTACTAACGTAAACGGCATTAAACATATTTGTATGAATTTCATTAATTTCTTTGTTGTCTATTCCAGAGTCATCTGTGGGTACAGGAGCCGGTTGCTTCCCTGAAGGAAGTATGGTGTACACAGAGAACGGTCCCCGCGATATCGCTACGATACGAAGAGGAGACAAAGTGCTGTCAGCTTCTGATGATGGCAAAATGATATATTCCGAGGTAAGTAAACAACATGAACCTAAGACCAGAATATCAAGATTGCACACATAACTTAATGACCCTCAACTTTACTTACTTATATCAAACTTTTGGCATTTGGACACAGAATGATTGTTTCTGATCTAAAAAGTCTTCTTTACAAAGTTATTGTCTTATTTTCAGGTGTTGACATTCATCGACCGCGATCCGAATACAACGCGGCAGTTCATCGAAGTGACGGCAGAGAACGGTGTGATGATCACGACGACGCCGTCACATCTGCTGCTGCTGGCGGCCGCCGACGGCTGGCGGGAGGCGTTCGCGTCCAACGTGGAGGTCGGTGATGTGCTCCTTACGAGGGGGCAGGCTGACGTCATGCGGCCGTCCAGAGTTGTGAAGACCCGGATGGTGTCGAAGCGCGGCGTGTACGCGCCTCTGACGAGGACCGGCACTATCATAGTGGACGACGCACTGGCGTCGTGCTACGCGCTGGTCCGGAGCCACTCGCTGGCGCACGCCGCCATGGCGCCACTTCGGTGGATGGCGCGATGGAGCGCCTCCAGCGAACTCCCGCGCGGCGTCCACTGGTACGCGAACGTTCTGTACTCGTTCGGGAACTTCGTGCTACCGTCCTCGTACAGGTATCGCTAGCAGTGAGTGTGTGCTGACAATGAGTGGTCGCTGAGAGTATAAACCGCGCGCAGGACGTGCACAAGGACACTGTTGTAAATATCGATCGTGTAAATAGTAGAGTGAGTATGACAGACTTCGAAATGTAAATACTTAGGTTGCGAACATTATAATGTTTAATATTATACATATGCTCGTCGTTAACGAGCTTTACTTACCCTCATTGGAATTTATTTATTAAGTAGTTTTAGAAACTTTTTGCAAATTTTGCATATTATTTAGTTAACTTACGAATATTTTTTGTAAATTGTATCGGTATTGTTATTCTGCACAATGCAGAAATACTTAAATGTATGCGCTTATGTTATTTTAAGTAACTGTATAAAGATTATGAATAAAATTAATTCACTTCTTTAGCAAATCCGAAGAGTAATATTTCTGCAGTGCAATGCAAATGTTTTGATTGCAACTTGCAACAGTGCACAGTACTCGTACTATCGGTACGATGTTCAGCTGTAACCAGACATTCCATAACTCTAATCCTTTGTCTACTTACACACGTTAGAAATGATGAAATTGTGATCTTGGTACCTAAAAACGTGCCTTAAGATTTTTATTTATTGTTATTTATAAGCTAGGTGTCTATTTATGAATTGACGAAAGTATTTAGGTCTAACTTATTCTATTATGTCTGATACCGTATTTATTTCTAAGTGCTTTAACTATTTATTTGATACTCTTATCCTTCCAAGTTTTCTTTTCAACGCTTGACATCGTAAATGTTTCTTTTCATCTCAGAACGTCTTTTTTTATATCTCTAACAACGCATGAGTTTTTCTCAAACTTTGACTTGATGATAATACTAATCATAAACATATATGCAGTAGCTATTGTAGTATTGGTGGACACTAAACTTATTATTAGTCGACGTCACGTTGAAGCGTCACGCGTCACCATGAGCGGAGACACTTATAGATCATTTGTTAGATCTTGAACTGAAGTATGGGTTCCTATAGATTGAATTTAGTGGAATGGTGTAAGACTTGTGAGTGTAACGATAATTTTTAGAAATAATTTCTAGGACAAAATTGTTTGAGTTATTTATTGTATATTCACATCTATGCTAATTGCTAAATGATTGATGTCAGCGACAAACATTAACTAAAACTCTATATTATAAAATAGTGAATAGTGCTTATGTAGACGATACTAACAAATTTTATAGGTACTTACATAAATCGGAAAGCTTTAACTAATATTTGGACAATACATTTATGCCATATTAATATAACTTAGTTTAAAAAACTAAATGCTATACAGTGGATGTAACAGTGCAGCCTTCTCAGTGAAGAGTTTTATTTATAATTTGATATCATAATATGTTGACAGTCACTGTGGCATTCAGTAGGTGTGTGTAGATCTTTTGGATTTCGAATGTATCATAGTTTTACATCATTATCATAAAGCTTTACATACCATTGTTTTCCTTTCTTAATCAAATACAATATGGTCGTCATTAGGTTAACGAACACCCGTTGCAGTAACTGACTATTTATTTTTGCAAATAAAGGTGAAATATTCGTCTAGTAAGTAGACACATTTAGATTTTTTCTCAGTGATCGTTCTGGGAGTGAATATTTAGAATTAAGTAAATCCTACCAATCACATGACTTATAATAACACGCAATTAAAATGCAAAATATGTAAAACAAATACTTGCTCACTACTAAGTTGTATATCATTGTGACGTCAGAATGAAGTTGCCATTATGGATTTTAGCAAGTTCTTCATACAATGTATGGGATTTGGTAGATCTTGTAATCAAACTGAGTGTCATTCATGGCATCGTGGATCGTTATACATTTTATTCATGTTTGTAAAACAATATTGGTGTAAAAATAATGTTGGAATCGTATTTCCTATAAAAAAGATAGTCAGAAATATTTTTTTGCCAAGTATTTGTTAACAACGGTGAATTCATCAACATTCACCAACCAAGTATAACGGTACATCTGTTTACTTTATACTGAAAATTAGAACTGTTATCATGTGCCTAATTCGTAAAGCTAAGTTTACAAATTGACAGTAGGTACTACATACCAAATTGCATTTTTATATTATTTATGTTTAACATTATAAAAATAACTTCTTTTTCCATTATCTTCTCTCGTTATCGCTTTCTTGATGTGTAGCTCTTTCCACTTATTTCATAACAAAATTATATTTTTTTCAATTTAGTCCTACTATTATAGGGGGCTTTATTTAGTCCTTTTTACAATTAGTATAGTACTTTGTAAGTAATACTGGATTCCGATTTGGGATTATGCTTTCTAAGAACTTACAAACTGTTTTTTTTTTTAATTTACCTATGTAGGTATATGTATTGTCATTATGTGACGTGGTGTTAGTATCTAAATGACGAACCAACTCAAGTTGAATAACACAAAATGTTATCGACCCAAAAAACAACACGGAAAGTGTTGTTACAAACCATTATACGAAATCTTTAAATCGAACCTTTGTTTTTTTTTATTGTTGATAGGCCTATATTTTCTGTGCTTCCATTATGGTGCTCAGGAAATCCTAGTAAATATGTACTATATGATATTTAAATCCATAATAGAGCTAGGTACTTAAAGCTTCTAAAAACAATTTACTTGACCATACAAATAGGTGATATTGCTCGCTATGTAAATTACAATAATACATAATAATTATGCTTTTACACTATTTATTTATTGACGTTATATTTGTAATAATATAAAGCCTTCAGTCTCCACCAGTTAATAATGGAAAAATGTATATTTTAGAGCTTCTTGTAAAGAAAGAAAATGTTGAGGACATTATTTGATGTACAACTGTCGTATTATCAAAATGTATTATAATATCAATATAAATAAAATGTTGGCTTTGTGGAAATGGCTTTTGTTTCTTTGTAATGGTTGGTTTTACAAAGTGTCTGATTAGCACCCGAAAATGTACACGTCTTTCACACAACGCCATATCAAGCTATACATTTCCAGTTTTAGCTGACCTCGCATTGTATAAGCTTTTCGTACAATGAGAAGTCAGCTTATACTGGAAATGTATAGCTTGATTTGCGTCGTGTTTACATTCAAGTCTTTATATCTTCGTCAGTTTTCGAATTATTTCCTTTATCAAGTCAGGATGCATAATACCTTTTGAAGCTCCGGCACTGAGCGCACTATTGCATAGAACATTATATATTTAAATACTTGGTAACAAAGATCAAAATAGCATACACCTTTGACCAATGTCGAGTTGAAATCAACAAAAAACCTTTTCAATGGCCTGGCCATTTTATGAAATACTAGCTGACCCGGTGAACTCCGTACCACCTCAGAATCAATAAGAACGAATATATGAAATGATGACGTTAATTATTTTTTTCGTTAATTTCTTCCCATGTTTGTATAGTTATTCTGATATTCGAGGCGGAGACAAATCCAAGAAATCAAAGATTATAAAAATCAATCCAGGCGTTCTTGAGTTATAAATGGCAAATAACTAACCCGACTTTGTTCTATTTATATAAATAAATAACTACTTTTTTAAATTTTAATTTGCAGAGTCCGTCAATATCTCCTTTCTGATTTGGTCTGTCATGTAAAAAAGATGGTTGTTAATCATTCTGTGGTATTGACATTACGACACAATTTACAACAACGCAGATTCTATCGTGCGATGAGCAGACAAAAATAGCCCTTAAGGTAACATATTTTGGATGTGTGATTATTATAACCACTGTAAAAGTATACCAAGGGAGTATGGTAATAAAGGAAGTTCAGTAGCGTCTGCCTGACCTAAGAACAACATTCCGCAATTCCAGGCCATTTGCCAATCATGTTTATTTGTGTGCTAATGATGGTTTACAGCTGTTTTCATCACGGTTTATTAAAGGGTTATCCACTACTCCCTACAGCAAGAAATCCGTAGTTTCGGCTAAAGTTACAAGCATTTCCTAAGTGGGACATTAGATGAGTTTGGGGCCCAAATTAAGAATGAATTAGAAACACGATTTTACAGTTGTCCTTACTCCTAATCTGTATTTGACCGTCCAAAAAAGTTATAAGTCGGGGGTAGATTTCACTCTGAAATATCTTTCTACTTTCGGACGGGCCCCGTTTATTCGCTGACGGACTTAGAGAGTTCGCTCCCAGGACCGTACCCGGGACGTAACAGGGCCGTGGCACACTTAAGGCAGGCACTGAAGCTCCGTCGCTGCGGACGTGTGTGAAACAGTTCATATAAAATGTGCGTACAGATTTGTATCGAGCTCATGACGGAGCTCGGTCTGTCCGCGTCAAGGGCACGGCTCTGATATGTGTGGATAGACCTTAAAGGGAAAGCACCGGGGTAGCCCAGGAAATTCTATTTTCTTACGCTTTTTGAAATTTGCAGGTCGGTGTCAGTTGTATGTTGAACAAAATATGATTGGCGACCGTAACAAGTTTGTATTTACAGAAATATAATCATTGAAATCATCAACACAACCCTCCAAGGTTATATAACCCTCATCATAATCATAATCAGCCTAATGTTCCCACTGCTGGGACACAGGCCTTCTCTCTTCAAGAGGTAGTGGGCCGTAATCTACCACGCGGGCCCACTGCGGGTTGGCAGATGTGACATGTCTTCGAATTTTTGGTTCTAGGACGGCATGTCCTAGAACTAAAAAAGAAGGTTTCTTCACGATGTTTTCCTTCACCGTTTTGAGAATTGGTGATAAAATAATTTACACAAAGTAAAACGCTTGCCTGTGTTCGAACCCACGACCTATAACTAGTAAGTCCGGGCCGATACCACTTGACCACCACTGCTCTCCAATATAACCCTATTAAATGACTATTTCATGAAATATCAATCGATAGGGTAAGAAAAATTGAATTTCGCTTCCCCCTTAAGCAGTGTATCTAAGCATCAACGGCCAGTAATATACGCTCGACGTAATATTAGGTCGAGCCTAATATTAGAGCAACTCTGCTCGGATTGCAAATCTATTAACGATAGTTTGTTTGTCTACCGCTTTGAAGCGCGGCCATAACACGTTTCCTGTAGCTGACTCACGTTAGTAATTCATTTCATTGTTATTTTGTGAATCTGTCTGTTACAAACCAGTTTTGGAGTAAACATAGGTAAAGAGGCAAGAGCTATAGTTACATGCCGGAGGCGTAAAAGTTAATAAACACTTCCGTTTATTTTGCTGGAAGGATAAATTATAATTTATGTACATACCTATGTAAGCTTTGTTTACATAATTTCTGTTCATTGCCTTATAATAGCATTTCCTACACTGTGTACACTGTCATTACGTAAAATCGAACTTCGTATCTTGCCTCTGTGCTAATATTTTGTTGTTCATTTACCATTTGATTCAAGTCAAGATGATTCAAGTCAGACCTTGCCGTTACTCACAGATGAGTCAAATATGAACACTATTAACATTAAACACGTCACATGATTGTTTAGTGTTTGAACACTATCAAAAATAGAGCCAAGTTAGCGTGCTTCCCCCAAATCTTGCAACACAGCGCCCAGCGATGCTGACTCGGCTCAACATGCGTCACTAACCTTGAGTTGTAGCAGCGTTAGACTGACGCGTCTCTACGGGTTCATACGTTGGATGTTAAGATGAGGAGCAGTTCAAAGGTACATATTGTAGCGAAATAAAAGAGGGTAATCTTCGCTTGAACACGTTTAGATTTTTGAAAAAACTTGTGTGTAAAAACTTAGCAAAAGACACAGAACGAATATTATTATTAAAAAGGATTACGTCGTGACGCCCACGCGAAGTCTTTGGTGTTCGAGCCCTATAGTAAATTTTGTGTATTCTTGTTACGCGTCGATTAAGATACGTTTGCAACCGTTCCTAAACTTACGCAACTAAATAAATACAAAGACGTCCTAAATGGATGATTGGCACCAAGTCAATTCATTATTAGGAAGCAAAATAATAATTTAAATTACCGCTTGATCAGTTGTTGGTTGGTAGTATATCAAGTAATAGGCTCTACTGAAAACTAAGCTACAAAATATATGAAAATCCGATCCTAGGCTCCACGCTGACAATCGGAAGGCTCCTCGCTGGCTGGAATCAGAATCCTCTTAAACGTGCAGGTCGCGCGCAAGGTGTTATGTTGGGTTCGATTCCCAACAGGAAGCTTGTAGACGTCTGGTACTAGGGCGGTACTAGGCCCTACACTCTTCGGACAAATCGAGTCTTCATGGAATGTAACTCGCCTCGAGACCACTTTTTAGTGATGTACAATTCGTTTATTTTCGGGAACACTGCCCATGGATCCAGTGGATGACTGCACAGCCGATCGATTCTGTAAAAATCTCACCGTCAAAAGTTAGGTGAAGTGAGCTTAAAGTGAGCTGTCCATAGTGTCACTCCCTAGTATTAGTTGGAATGACAGCTCACTTGACCTAAGTTTTCACCGTGAGATGGTTACAGAATCGCACTGCAGAACTCGGTCGTTCAAACTGTTATAGTTTACCGTTAATATTCTAGCGAAATAATTTCATTGTGAAAGCAGAAAAAAATAATATATTAAACTAAGTCCTGTGTCCAAAAAATCCATACAATGAAAAATCTCGGCAAGAGAAAAGACATGACACTTTTAGATTCAAAACCAATATGAAGAAAAAATCCTTTCTGGTTAAAAATAAGGTTGGATTCGTTATAAAAGAAGGTCGTTCGTGATAAAATTATAATGTAGCGTTTGCCAATGCTGCAATATGTATGTAAAGAACTGCATAACATAAAATCACGCCTGTAATCCACGAAGGGTTAAGCAAAGGTGTTCCTATAGTTCACCCACATTTTGTCAGTTATATTTTAGTTCCATGTACTGGCGGACACACACAGGACACTTACGCAGCACACCTACACAGCATACTCACACCTACAATTACTTACTTTCTTCTAATTACCAAGTTGTTCCTACTTTTTCATGTATTTATTTATTTTATTACCTATTAGCTTTTTCCAACATTTGTCGGCTTACATACATTGTCAATAGGCTGATTCATATTCAGACTCAACAGAAGGCCCAGTCTCCTGTGATACAATTTTCAGTTTTTACAGCTGACCTTTTCCACTAAAGTTAATATTGCGTAGTTTTTGCTTATGAATAACTGGTTGAAAAATAACAATGTTTTTGGAACAATACAATTATTAATTAAATATTTATTTCAACTGTGGGTAGCCGTTACGTCCCCGTCAGGGGGCGCGGCAGGTGGGTTACGGGCAGGGCCTTTATAGCCCCGCGGTGTGATACGGTACCCGTTAATACCGACACGTTCGTTTGGTGACCATGTGCCTAGCTTGAGGCAAGTCCGGTGGTAGAGCAACTTGCGTATTTGTGTGGATGCATGGGTATTCAGCAGGAGCGCCACGCCATTGTTCCACAGTACCGCTTACTTCACGCCACCCCATGCGGTCAGTCTCCGCTATTTGAGACCTCCAGCGTCAGAGGTGCTCCCCGCAAACTTTAACTTCAACTGGAAATATGTGGTGTGCCAAGGAACTTCCGGATATCAAATATTATTTTAATCGAGTTTACAATTGATTTCCGTTCACTAACTGACGGTATTTACAGCACTGTAGGTGGTTGCACAAAATCTCAAATAAGCAAATAAAACATTTACAAAATAATCTACACCAACAAAAAAAAAACCAAAGCTAACACAACACATTTATTATTTCATTCGAGACACATTGAGGAAACATTTGTTATGGTTCATCTTTATTACAATCTGCTAAAAAAAGATTCCATATTTTATTCATACTAATTTCCCTAAAGTTTTGACCTAGTTTAAAATTCTCATGAAATAAGTCAATCCGGCGAAACGACTTGATTTAGAATCCAATTTCATAAGATTTTACCAGCCAAATCTCAAAAGGCTCGGCGACTGAAAAGGTGTGTTTTAATATCTCGTTAAGCCTAAGGGCCAAAACACCCTTTTGACATTCATAGATAATTTTAGATATTGGATATTGTTCTTATTAGCATAACGTACTCGCATAACATTAACATTATTTAGACAGGCCTGTTGGTCTAGTGGTTAGTGACCCTGACTGCTATGCCGGAGGTCGTGGGTTCGATTCCCACCCAGGACAAATGTTTGTGTAATGAGCACGATCATTTGTTCTGTGTCTGGGTGTAATTTATCTATAATATTTATGTATTTAGAAATATATAAGTATGTTTATCAGTTGTCTAGTACCCATAACACAAGCTCTGCTTAGCTTGGGACTAGATGGCGTTGTGTGATAGTTGTGGAATATTTATTATTATTTATTATTATTATTTATTACGTGTACATTCCTCGAAACGGTGGGCAGAGGTGTAGGGCACCAACTTATTAGAATTCTGAAATTGAATACCAGCCTAACATTCTCCCTCTGAAGTGCAAAGGGATTTTATTATACAGAGAAGGTACGAGCATTGATCACCACGCTTGCTCAAGACGGGTTGGCGATTTCAAACTTATATTAATTAGAAGTGCAGGTTTCCTCACGAAGTTTTGCTTCACTGATGTCAGTAATGTCTAAGATAAACTCAGAAAGTACATATAAATTTAAAGTCACATTGGTACTTGCCGGATTTGAACCCATAACCTTGTGCGTGAGAAGCGAGGCCTTAACCACAACATCACATCATCAACATCTAGGTACTGTTACCAACATACAGATAGATGAAACTTACTTCGAGGCAAGCGTGCCCCATCGTCGTTGTCGACCGCATTATCGCTAATCATCAGGTGGGATAGGTCAAAGGTGACCCTGCCAATTAGATATAAATACGAGCTGGAAAACCCAACGCCTCTTTCAGGGAAAAGTAGCTTTATTCTTAGGCCGCGTGCACTTTGGACGCGAATTTGTATCGTGCGAAAACGTATATAAGGTAAACGTGTATACAAATTGAGTGCGCACACTGAATGCGTTTTCCTCCTTCAAATAGGCAGTGTTTCGGTGATACGCATTCGTAAATTCTTCTTTGGAGCGCGATGAATAATCTGTCTTGGAGACTGCGGACTGCGGCGGCGTCGTCGCTGTTGTAGAACCTAATAGTTGCGTGAAATATATTAAAAAAAACATGATTTCGTTAAATATAATCATATTATGAAGGTCGGGTAAGTGGTAACTTGAATCGCTCTGATCCCACAAACATATATGTCCGTAAACCTACATTTTTCTACCTCGTTATATATTTAATTTTCAACACACGCAATTGTTTTAAAATCCCAACAAGTTCAGATTGTTTTCCGACGCCGCACTCAGTCTGTGCACGCACTTGGAAGGTCGGGGTCGTTCGTGCGTGTTCGTACGAACGTGTTCGCACGAGTAAATTCGTACGAAAACGCGCCCAAAGGGCGGGTGCCCGCGGTTCGTATTTTATACCAAAGAAATCCCATTTATTACTTTCATGTGGTATTATTTGTTTTCCAAACTTACATATATTCTGACACACTCTTCTACTAAAATAAATGACCCTTAATGAATATATGAGAAAACTTTGACATGTTTATTTCTGATTAGTCTCACAGTCAGACCACAAAATTGCCCCCGTGGGAGTCGTTCAATACTATTTTTTTGGTAGACTACACAAACAAATAAACTTATTTAGCGACAACTCTCAACTAAGTTACTTTATTAGTTTGTTACAATTCCGTTTTCTTGCGCGCTTCCTATTCTAAATGAATAAATGTTCTATTAAAGTGTAAGGCTGAGATCACAGACAACCGATATATTAATCTGCAGATTTTTTTATGCCTAATGTTATAATACACTACATACATATCTAGGATGATTCATCATGATGAACAACATAATTATTACAAAAGCTTTGTAACAATTCAGCTAGACCTAGCTAGGTAGGTACTTCACAAACTACTTAGGTATCGACAAATAGAAGTAGCTAACGAGAAATACGTCACAATTTCGAGATGTAGGTAGATCCAATTAGTGCAGATTTTGCGGAAAATGGTAGGCGACGGCTACAACCAGAAACTTATCGGTATGTTGCAAATGAATATCGTGTGCGGGAATCCTAACTATGTTAGTAGGTACATGTACCTCGAGCTGTTACAATTTCAAAGCATCTACTGTTTGTTAATTAATTTGTAGCGTCGCCTCCCTGTAACTTTTTGTTCGTTCTTTCAACTGCTTCGTTGTTTGATTACACTGCTTGCTTAACATTAAAGCTACATTTGGTAAGAGATAAGTACTTATACAAGACTAGCGATCTGTCCCTGCTTCGCATGGATTTACAACTTGACAAAACATCGAGATTTCTTTTATATATGCCAGTTTAATATAAACCTGCGACGTCCCCAGCTAAATGGACCGACAGCCTTCAAAAGATGCGGAAGGTGGAGGACAGAGTGTTGCGGCGCAGCAGTGGACTGCAATAGGCTGAGTTGATTGACACATAAACCTCCCGGAATAAAATTTCTAAATTACACTGAAAACCGCATCAAAATCAGTTGCGGACTTTAGAATAATTACGCGGTCACACAAACACACACCAGAAGCGACTCTAATTTATTATATGTGTAGCGGTATCTACAAAGCCACATGCGAACAACGCGTCATACTGACGTCACGCAAATCCTGCATCTCGCAAGCAGAGTTTACCGCGCAATTAGCATACATACAAACTTCCCGACATCAATCGTCGGGCAGTTGCCCGCCAGACACAACACCCGTCTGGTCGGAGGATCCTCTCTTTTCTATGGAGGATGAGTGAACTTTACACCCTGTTCCTCATACCTCTAAATATGTAGCAAGTAATTAACACAACTGACTTAAACATAACTCGCGAAATGTGAGTGTATTATGGGTACACCCTTGCCTAACCCTTCGAGGAATAGATGCGTCTTGTTATACACATGTATCAGTAAGTAAAAATGCTAGAATTTGGTGTATTAATCCAGTTGGTAATCAGACTAAATAAGAGAGAGAACTCAGAAACGAAAACAGAGTTGTATAGTAAGTACACCTACATTTTCCGGTCTATTGTTAATTTGGAATAATGTAAAGAAAGGAAATCTTAGAACTTACCTTTCATTGCGAAGTAGACAATAATACTACCAAGATTCGTATTATGATGACCTACAACATAGCTATAGCTTTCAGTTAAGAATTTAAAATTCATATGAAGTGGAAATAAAGCTTTTGTAAAATTTCGCTTTAATACAGGAATCCTAGCAAAGTTTTCTTTAAAAAAAAACTTTCTTTATGAAGTTCCACAAGTTTACTGGTAGCAATTATTGCTTCAACCTACAAATGAATAATCGGTCCGATATATTTAAAATGAATAATGACAGGTAATTAGTGACCGATACACATGATAGTACTTATCACAACAAACAACTTTCGAGAAACGATTTTTTTTTAATTTACCAAGTGCGACCCCGATCACCCCAGTAGAATATGGAGTACATAACAAGAATAACACACCATCAGCTGTAATTTAATTTATTTACGAATCCCATTTTACAAACAAAACTAAGTATTCCACTTTACATTATCATCTGCCTTTTCCCAACTATGTTGGGGTCGGCTTCCAGTCTAACCGAATACCAGTATTTTACATGGAACGACTGCCTATCTGACCTCACTCGCACTACGGACCACGCTTGGTAAATTTAAAAATTCGTTTCTTTGGGAAAGTGGTTTGTTATGATGAGTACAATAATGTGTTTATGTATCGGTCACTAATTAGTCACCCTATATATGATACTCGTAAGGACAATGGATTGACCTGCAAAATATCTACCAGTATCAAACGTGAAAAATTTAATTAAACTCTTAGTCTGACCTAGGGTTGGAATTCTGCCTCATAGGTACTAAATGATGGAAGCGCATAAGCGCATTCCATCATTTCATCAGTAAAACGTCCGTATATAAATACCGACGTTTTTGGTTACTGTGACAGTTAGTTAGTGAGTACGGTGAGTTTCTTTATCTGAATCTATAAACCTCTTTGTAAATCTATAAAGTCGCTTTTCGTGTCTGTTTATGTGACCACGTTGTTCCTCTAAACTATACATCGAACTTTGATGCGGTTTTAACCAACATTTAGAGAGTTTTATGAGTTGTATTACATTAATATTAAACTTACACATCACAAAGAAATCCCGACATGTTGTTAAGTCGTAAAAACTGTGCGAATCAGGGGCGGGTCACAAAAAAAACCCTCTTATCTGAATCCAACGAAATGATTGCCCTGTAGTTAACATTGCCATAACCTTTATCTTGGTGGAAACATTTTATTCGACAGGACTCAGCAGTGACAGAAATGTTTAATATATTTTACTGTTTCCCAAACAAAAGTCTTTCAATAAATATTAAAAGGAACTTAAGCTTAGTTCAGAGTAACATAATGAAGGAGTAGGGAAATATTAAAAAAAAAACTCTGATAAAATCTGTATAAGGATATTGTATTGCCTGTTGTTAGCAATCCATTTAGAAAATTTCAAATTAAAAAATAAAAGGGAAAAAAGTAATTAGAAACCATACTTAAACCGTTTCCTTGAAAGCTTTGTTCTTTTCACTTTTACTCAATGATCGCGTTTAGTTTATGCCTACTTTACGGCTTCTGCTTCCTGTTATTAATAATTACATTTGGCTTTTAAAGATCGAGCTTTGTAAAGTTCCATTACGGTTCACAAATTCAGAGGCAAAAACATTTGGTTCCACAGGGCAGAGATGGATAACATTCGTCTTAAAGTAGTCGCCACCAACCCGTTACCAAACGTAGCGTGGTACTGTGGATCTATGTGAACGTTCATCAGTATTATTTCAGGCTCGAGTGGGAGCGCACGTTATTTTCCTGGATTTTATTTTTGGAAATATATTTCTACAGTACTTCCAAACATCTGTTGAACCTGTTAATTAAATTGACAATAACTTTTCGGGAACTCGTTAATTTTTGATGCCACGTTGGTCGCCAAATTAAAATTACTGCCAAGTTTTCGTAGTAACTCTTTGATCTAAAGTTTTTGTACAAGTGAAATATCAAGAGATCCTAATGATTTAATATACTGGTTTACATAATGGTGATTTTTACGTACTCAGTGTATTTAAGGTGAGTTTTTCACATCTATCACTTGATTGACATTAATGATATTTTTTCCCTGTCACTGAATTTTCACAGAAGAATTTTCCCTTTGAAAACGAATGAGCTTTTAGCCAATGTTTGATTATCATCATGATATATTGTGTACCAAAAAAATACTGACGTCAAAATATGTTAGCCTTATTTACGGTACTATTTATTCATTAACTTAATTTAAATGTTCTATTTTACATAATTAAGAACGATCAACGTTGTGTGAGTACCCGCATAATTAGCATGTATTGTTCAGAAATAAAATATGGTTGACTATAATGTTATTTTAGGTCTACGTGGCAGGTAAAAGTCTTGTATTTCACAGAGAATTGTGATCCGTTTTAAGTTCCAAAGAGCGTAAATGATTATTTTAGACTCTTCATGGGGTGAGTAGTAAAGTGGTGGGTACTTCAAGTTCGGCTATACGAGTAGGTGTAGTATAGGTACCAATATTTATTTCATTAACGTCTGAAGCCTTATTTTAACGTTGTTTAGTGCTTATATTTATTGCCACTTTAAAATTGTAGTCGGTTTCGCAAGTTTATTTTTATGAATAGCCTGTACAACATTTTACAACTTCTGTTCTGTATTAAGAGCTGTACGTATAAGTTAAGTGCCGAGTAGCTGAGTTTATGTTAGCCAATCAAAGCGACGTTTTATTATGTTTAAATTGGTATTTTTATATTTAAGACATACATAATGTACGATGACAAGATAATGTAGGGGGCGAACGTAACAAAAAGACGGTAATCAATCTTGATGTCACTTGTTAATATTTTTTTGAATGCTGTAACTGTATGTATGTGTCAATGTATAACAGCCTTCGATTTAATGCATAAACAGTTCCATGTTCAACGGGAATTTGTCTAACTTGTCTCCAACCATCAAAAAAACAATAACTTTCGTGAATGGGATGTGAAATAGCACCACAATTGCGTAACATATGTTCAATCACAGTCCCAAGAGTTTTGAAAGAAATGTCTAATCCATGGCTTCATATGTTAGAAAAATTCGTCTGCTCGACATCGTATATAGCGCAATGAATATTGTTGAACTGTCAAAATGAAAGGCATTTCCATTATATGTGTGTTACGCAATTACTACGCAGTATTGTCAGGTCAAGTGATACGAACACACAACGATGCACATGTATAATCAGCCTTTTAATGTTCCCACTGCTGGGACACAGGCCTCGTCCCTTCGAGAGGGAGTGAGCCACGCGGGCCCAGTACAGGTCTGGTAGATGTCACATGTCTTCGAATTTTTGGTTCTAGGACATGCCGGTTTCCTCACGATGTTTTCGTTCACCATTTTGGCAGCAGTGGTGATGAAATTATTTACACAAAGTAAAGCGCTTGCCTGGCTTCGAACCCACGACCTAGAACTCGTAAGTCAGCACCATTACCACTATGCTACCATTGCTTGAATACGACGCACGTTCTTAATCAATTACGTACATAGTTTATATTCTGAACTTCATCAACTCCATGTCAAATTCAGCAATTAAGTTATCACAACTTCAAAGTTCTAACCGAGGCTTCGTGTATCTATCATTACAGTGTCAGACAACTGAGAAACTCTAACATAAATAAGTCTAGCATCAAACACACTGCTCTGTGAAGCTTTTAACAAGGATTAGTTAATACTTAATTCCTTCTAAACAGAAGGAATTTAAGTAAAGTAGAGCATGTTTGGTGAGGACTCATCTGAGCAGTGTAACCATGGGCTTATTTAATAAAACCGACAGGCGTCAGGTGATAAACCGACAATTTTACTTTCTTTCATACATTCTCTGCCTTATTACCAACCCGCCGTTTTTTGCCTGTCGAGGAAATGTGTCAATTTTGTAATTTTTTGCAAAATATGTCTTATTCTCATAGCTATGTGTATTTCTGCCGCCAAGTACCGATTTCTTATATTTTGTTGGTTCTATTTCAAACCGGAACATAATCGTTCTGCGGCTGCTGAGACACTCAAGCGGCGCAAATACTGTAACCTTATAGGTTATGGGTAACAACAGCTTTGAGCCGTTTGGGGTCGAAACACTCGGGTCATAGGGCCAGAGTGCGCGTTTCCTGTTTAAAGAAATTTCTCGCCGGCTGATCTTCACGTGACCAGAGGGCTTTTTTTTTTTTTTTTTTTTTTTCAGGATGGGAAATCATCAAATGACTCCTCCCGCTCTGGGTGGAGCAGAAGGGAGTGTCAGACTCTTACTGACTAAAACCCACCCGTGTTCCTTCCTTAGCCCTTTATGTACCAGGGCAGCGGTAACCCTTTCGGACGATCCCGCTACCCCGGCAGGTGACCAGAGGGCTGGGTCTTTCTTTAGCCAAAGAATTAGCATTGCCATTCAACGTGGCAATGCTGCCAGTCTTCTGGGATGACAGCGTTGCGAACGAGTACTTCGACGCCTAAATATCCTTTTCTTTTTGTATTTATTTATATAGTTAGTCTTTTAATTTAGTACCTAGTATAAATAGTTAAGAGATTATAAAAATGAACACAATAGATGAGTAAAGGGAACGCATGAAAGGCGGAACATCACCTATAGGCCCGTTTGCCAACCTCCAATTGGTATCAAAGTTTAGAATAACATTGTGCTTACAAATATGTACAATATATTTGTTAGTACCATACATAGTCAGAAAACTGTGATTACCCTTCCAACAACTAGGTCCACTTACCCGAAGCGTAATACAAGAGTTAAGTAATAAATTATGTAAACTACTAAACATGGGTGTTAGGGTTGTAAGTATATTAAAATGAATTGTCACCCCATAGGGGTAAGCGTGTTAGCTACATGTCCTAAAATCAGAATAATGCGGTTATACAACGTGGTCGTTATCTCGCATGATTAATTTTCACTGCACACTGTACATGTATAGTTTAAACTATGTGCCATAAAAAACAAATGTTAGGTACTCAACGAATATCGCTACCTGTTTCACGTACGATTAATGACCTTTGACATGAAAAGAAACTAACCATCTTTATATTTCATTAACAAAACCAATCTCACGAGTACGAGGCATTGGAGATATTGTTTTATACATTTATTTAAAACTGCGACACCATATCTCTTGCTTTTGCTATAATGATAATACGTCAAGCCACAGCCACAAGGCGGTGAAACAGCTCATCTCGAATAGAAGAATGGTGTCTAAATCTTCAAATGCTTTAGTGACAAAACTGTCAGAAAAATTCGAAGCCTCTACTCAACAGCGATTTGTGGGTCGCCGGCAGTTGAATAATTATGATTATCGGAGCGGGAGGCGTATAAACCGCTGTTACTATAGAACTTAAAAAGTATAAATTCATGCTTAAATTAAGTCGTAGTCAAAGTGTGTCAACGTCAAAGTTAAGAATGCCTTGTATGTGTTAACAAGGCAATATCATGTCACTTGACACCTACGATCGATTAACGAGGATATAAGTTAACTTTGAACAAGAGATAGAGTACAGCTCTTCCGGTTTTGTTAGCACTTGCACTTATTTTCAAAGCACTCTCGTTTCTTCGTGGAAGCGTTAATAGCTAACGGATATATCTTGGAGAGTAAAAACGCCATTCATTAGCTCTATCGGACGTTTGGCAATGTGTTTCCAAACATACGTTTTCGATTTACGAGTGAATTTATCTCTGGCATCGAGCGAAAAACAGTGACGGAACCCGCACGCTTCTTGTTAAATACGGACGCGTGTAATGGCATGAGAACTGCTATAATGTGGAACGAACATACATCCTCAGACTTTGGATAGTAGATTCGTAAATTCACGGTCGATCCTAAACTTTATAGCAACGTAATTTCTCATAGAATTACGATATAAACAAACCAATATATAACGTAAAATCTTTCATGTTTCAGTGTTTGTAATAATAATATATTTTGGTGATGGGTAAATGTATTGGACATTGCAAAAAAACTGACGTAAACACGTCATAAAGCTGGGTTTTTCATCACGTGAGAGTATCGAGGAAATAAATAAGTGGAGCTAGTAGAATTTATTGGAAACGAAACGTGCTTTGCTTACGTCTATTTGTTGTTTTGTGACTTATTTTTTAAAATAAACTGGCTTTGATGACGATCCTTATTTCATGTTCCGTGATTCTGTTATTTGAAAAAATATGGCTATCTACCTACTCCTAGTTTCAGAGGGCTAAGTGCAACACATCCCACGTCCTAAATTACATAACCGTCCATTTTTGTTCTTCGAGTAGTTGACGTTTCATAGCGCTTTTCGTTTCCTGTTGTGTCCAATTTTGACGGTCTACGAAATAACTTTACTGTCAGGAATAAGAAATGACGTCAATTTTAACAGAATCAATAAAAGGAGAAGGTTTTCAATTTGGTCGTATTAGATTGCTTCGTGCCAAAATTGGCTGAAGTGTGCATTTATATTGTCACTTCAGTGCCTGTCAGTCCACAGTTGATTTTATTAGAAAATAATTTAATCAAATGAATTTTGTAGAGGAACAGAGTGAGGTAAACTGACTAAAAGACGGTATTTAAAGTCATTTTTAATTTAGGATTATATCAAGACGCGGCTTTTGGAAAAGTACATAGGTACATTAACTTAAAAAAAAAAGTATTCATTAAAAAATATCCAGAAAGCTCTACAACGATCTTGGTTTTGTCTTTGTAGTGAAACAGCACACAACAGGACGGATTAGGTAGCGAAGAATTTAGGAAGATTTTCCAGGAAGGGAATATAAAATAAAAGTGGTTCCTGGCTTCCAAACCAGTAATAAAATAAATTTAGTCCACAAGACGAGTAAAAAACTCATGATAACAACATACTCATAGTACATTCAGGGAAAAAGTCAGAATAAAATACAACAGTAATATTTTACGCAACAATATCCGTACGAAATGAATACATTCTATTTCGAGAGTAATCTCTTTGATTTATAGACTAACATTCGCAAACGTTCATATATGACGTGGGGAAGGTCCCGAATCTAAACGTTAGATAATAATAATGTGGTTATCATAATCAGCCGGGTCAACCGCAGGGAGGGTTTTATATAAATAATTTTAATACTCATCTCATAAACCCCAGTTAGTAACTGAATTTTCCGTAGAGCATTTTATGTAGAGTAGAGTATTTTATGTACTACTTTTGACTGGTTATTTATATAATATACTAGTGGACCCGGTGAATTTTATACCTCCTCAGAGAGATATCATCAAAAAAGCCGAAAAATGTATGACAAAATGACAAAACATGTTTTATCCTGAATTTTTCCCGTGTTTTAATAGTTATTCTGCTATTCGGGGTGGAGACAAATGTAACAAATCAAAGATCGTAAAAATCAGTCCAGCCCGACTTTATTTTATTTATATCTTCTTCAACCTTTCGCCATCCAATGCTGAGTGTAGGCATCCTGCAATGCACGCCACTGTTCTCTGTCTCTAGCCTTCCTAAGCCAGGATCGTCCAGCAATCTGGACCACGTCGTCGGTCCGCCTCATCGGCTGTCTGCCCACACTTCTACTACTATATCTTTTATTTATATACATATGTAAGTGTTATACCGGATTTTACACACACGCGACCAACAATTTACACAAAACTTTTTGGAGCTCTCTGTAAATAATCTTTTAAACGTACAGATATAGAATGAATAAGTTTAAGTTTATATTTATTTCTTTCTAAAAGTATGAAATATAGGCTATATTTTACAGTTTGGTTTTAACCACACAGCGAAAACCTCTCAAGGGTTTATCTGTGTGCTGGCGAGCCGTTCATTTTACATTTTACTTCACCACATTGTGCATAAGTTTCGATCTCGTGGAAATATCGGGATAAAAAGTATCTTATGGCCTAATCCAGGTCATGGTCTACCCATGTGCCAAATCCGTTCAGCCGTTTGAGCGTAAAAGCGTAACCAACAAACATACCAAAAAAAATTTTTCTCTTTATAATATTATAATAGTTTGGAATAATGTTAATTAGATGACGCTGTTGATTACTTTATTTAATATAGCGATGTTAAAATTAACACTACAGTACTCTCTTTGTCGTTTAGGGATTAGTCATATGTTGTCTTTTCTAAATTAAGTCCATGTACAAACTAGCCAGACGTGCGTTCGTCGCACTCTATAAGCTTTCAGGTTTCTGTAAGTTCCAATGTAGACGCCTACGTCATACTATGCTGACGTATAATACGCCACTGGCATTGACTTAGGTGACACAAAAATAGCCATAAACTTTCCACGGTACTAAGTAATTGCATCTATGTACCTACCTGTTGCCTCAAACAGATGTATACATTGACCAAAAATTTATTTGACTGTTTACAATTTGTGTTTCATAAGACTGTATCAATGTGTAGCTACAATTAAGTACCCGATATGTAATTTGTTTTATTTTGTTTTGTTTCACATTGTACAATATTATGGAACAAACATAATCAACCTATAATTTTCCCACTGTTGGGACACAGGCCGTAGATGGTAGATGTCACATGACTTCGATTCTTGGCTCTAAGACCCGCCGGTTCCCTCACGATGGTTTCCTTTACCTATGGTACGTAGATTGTAGACAATTAAAAGAGTTATTGTCAATGTACCTATATAATAATATCTTTTCGACTATACCTAAATACATACAAATATTACCTATATATTGAAGTGAAAAAGAATTTCTGTTCAGTCTCTCAGAACAATTGCTCTGGGGATAAAAGGGTCAAGGGACTCGAAATCCAAGCCATTTCATCTCCTACTTATTTGAACAACCAACACAGCAATGTACTGGTTTATTTTTTTTATTTTTTATTAAAGCATAGCACAGTTCTTTTTAACTTTTGACAATGTTTTTGTGTAGTAGGCGTAGCTACCATTTCACATTCAAAGGTGTACTGATATTAATGAAATCTATTTCTCTCGATCTTTTAAGTTGTGGTTACTTTATAAATTATTTCAAGAACACTATACATCCATATAACATCCTGAGTGTATTGTATGCTAAGTGGGACAGCCCCATGCTGGCTCACTGGTTACGGTTGCACACGTAGGTGTCAGTCGTTTAAATTTTTGTACATAGTGTGTGGTTTTTACGAACTTTAGGTTAAGACTATTACTAACAACATATTATGGATCTTTGATCTGAAATAAAATATTTATTTATAATTATTATACAATTTACCTAATATTTTACTCATTTCTTTTTCAACACTTGGTCACACAAACAGGTACAGACACTCTTTCACGTAAACGTTTGTCTTTCTCAGAATACTACTAATATTATAAACGTGAAAGTTTGTATGAATGGATGGATAGATTGATGTTTGTTACTCTTTCACACAAAAACTACTGAAAGGATTTGGATGAAATTTGGCACACAGATAGTTTATAACCAGGTTTAACACATAGAATACTTTTTATCCCAACATTCCCACGGGATCGAAACTTATGCGGGTGAAACCGCAGGCTCAGCTAGTATTTCCTATAATTTGGTTGTTTTGTGCTCGTTATTTCATATTATTTTCCGTATTTGGAACTGATACTAGATAATATGTAATAGTTCTGTCAACTGATAGTGACATTTTCTGAATAGTACTCGTATAGGTAGATAATCAGATATATGTAGGTCACGTATATTCGATTTTGGATATTTCTTACAAATAACACATAACATAACATCACCCCTGTATTTCCCGGAGGATCAGGCAGAGGTGTACCTAAACTAAACCCACATTTCGCCAGTTATGTGTAATCGGTTGTCATGGTATGGGCATGCGATACGGAGAAACGACGTGAGAAAAGTTTTGAGTATGAATGTCGACGGCTATAAGAGTAGGGGAAGACCAAAGAAATGATGGATGGACTGTGTGAACGATGATATGGTTAGAAAGGGGGTGACTACCGATATGACGACTAATAGAGAAGTATGGAAGATAAAGACAAGTTGCGCCGACCCTGAATAAACTGGGGTAGGGGCAGGAGAATGATGGAGGATTTCACCAGCTATGTTTAAATCCCATGTAACTAATAAAGGACGAGCCTATTGCCATCAAACGGGCCAAAATACAGACTCCGGGCTGCTACCAATAGAGAATTTCTTACAAATAATAATAAAAATACCCAATACAACAAGAAAACCTTTCAGTGACGGCACCATTAACGCAGAAGCTAAATGATAAGGGTCGCGGACTCGATCTCCGCATCAATATCATGTTTGTTTGGTGTATACATACTTATTCCGAGTCTTGACATTTACGTGCGTGATCTCTGTCGATAAACGTCTCTAAGAAACAGGAAAATGTGTGATGATGTGTCAAATTTCCCTTTTGTCCCTCAAAAGGGTCAGTGCCATATTGGCGTAGCAACGTACCGTCATAGCAGCGTAGCATACATCTACGAAAAAAATATTCAAGAGAATAAAGAAAGAAATTCTGTAGATTACGTTATCCCTGTGAGATGATAATGACATGTGTCGAATTTCTCTTGTAAACTTAAAATTCGAAGTTCAAACAAAAAGGTCAGTGTCATAGTGGCGTAGCGTCACAGCCGCGTGGCATGCCTCTACGAAAAAAGCATTCAAGAGATTACAGAATGAAAACCCCTTTTATTTTTGGTTGGGTAATCATCAAATGACCTCTCCCGCTCTGGGCTGAGCGGAAGGGCGTGTCAGACTTTTACTGACTAAAACCCACCCGTGTTCCTTCAGTTGCCTATGCTAGGAGCCACGGTATCTCTTTCGAACAACCCGTGGCCCTGGCGGCATCGGCCCTAGCGGACCCCGTCAGTTCGTGCTGACATCTCTTTGAGGCGCGCGTGGAACACAACGCGCCGTCGACCCGGGCCTGGTCCTTACCGAGCGGCGAGCTGCCCATTGCTCGCCGCCCGCAAGCCCGCGCCTACGGTGGCCGGGAGTCGGCTGTTCACTCCCGTCCAGGGCGTCTCCTGCGGCGGCTAGGCGCGAGGAGGAAGCGCGACGGTGCGAAGGAGGTGACGGCCTCCCATTCACTCTCGCTCCGTACCATAGCCTGGACCAGGGCTGGACGCAAGAGATCGCCGCCGCCGATCGCCGGCGCCGCCACGAGGACACGGCGGAGCCATGCCCAAGCCGGGCAGACCTCCACCGTATGCTCCACCGTGCCCTCCAGGCGAATGAAAATCCCTTAGCTTATGTTATTCTAGTGGGATTATGGCTATAAATATGTTTTAAATCCTTCAAAAGGATCAGTGACATATTGGCGTAGCATCGTAGCGACGTAGCCGCGTAGCATGCATCTACGAAAAAAGCGTTCTAGAGAATTTAGAATCAAAATCCGTAGCTTGTGTTGAGCTTCAGTAACAAAGCAAAATTAGTTTTAGTAAGTACGAGTACGTTAATGATGTTCATGTTTATATTAAAATACGTAACTTCTACTTTTAATTACTTTTCAGGCGCTCTGCCAGATATAAAATACATATTTACCACTATATGTATAACATCGGATATTAATTATTAGTCAAGATACGGATGAGTTACGATTTGGGCTTTATTAGAATCCTTCGAGTTAATAAGTATTTGCATAGTATGAATGGAAAATCAATATCTTGGACTGAATCGAGATCTCAATCAGAGGTCTCCAATCAGTCTCAATTTATCACCGTCTCTCTACACAATTGTAGATAAATTGTATTATATTATTATGAAGACCATCGGAATTTTGAGAATATCGTATTGAATTGTATAGGATTTTGCTGTATAACTTATACGAATATTATTAGAAGCAAAGTAAAATATCTTTAGAGATAGATTTTACTACATAAAGTACGATGTTATAACGCACATAAATATTAATTAAAACCACAAACCTGTATCATCTGGGATTTCTATGAAACTTGTTACTGTATCGCCGCGTTATTATTTAAGTTTTCACTCACCCATGTAGTTACGTAAGGTAAGTAGAGAGTGTTAACAAATTCCTAACAAGAGATTTATCGTCGAACTGTTTCCTTTATTCTCTTTGAAATAAAAACCGAACGAACAGTATATGTTCGGTCTATTTGCAGTATTTCCACAAGGCATTGGCGTTACTGCATGGTGTATTTAAATAGGATGCTGTAGTTATTTTACGATCAGACTGGGATTTAGATAGTAAATAAACATACTGCACTGCTAGCGACGCAATTTAAAATATTTTAAACTCCGTTTCAACTGTAACCAACCCAATCTAGGGGCCATTGTTGACTAACAATATTTGATTTTAATATTACACATTGTCTCGAGGACCGTAACTTTATGGTGGTAAAGGGCCAGCAACTGTCTACGACAATATAAACACGACTAAACCCTCCGTATGCTAAACGTGGATCCACGCCAGACACAATGGCTTTTAATCTTTTGCATTAAACCGGTTTAATGCCGCAGTTACTACAGTTACTAAATACTAAATCGTATTAATACGAGCCGTATATCCGCTGGGGTTTCCCATCGGCAACTTCTCAGGAGCATTAGGGGATGAGTTCTGTAAAAAAAACAATGATACAACCACGTTTCTAACCTTAAAAATGACGAAATTCCATATAAACTTTCATCCCCTATTTAAAAACTTTATGGAATGAACTTTCATAAATCCTTCACAGTTCTCACTTTTATTATACAAAGAACTCTTGTGCAAAATAAGTAAAAGATATATCCTACATAGTCCAGTCAATAAAGAAGTTGTAGAGTGCGTGAGCAGGGACCTAAGCGATTCCTTTAGAAACTTGTTCAGGGTGCTTAGGAAGTGAACATACTAAAAGTCCTGACGTCTAGGAGGTGACACGTAATGGGAGGGGGGTGTTTTTTCCCATATATCTTAAAATCAGTGCGTCGTAGGGAAAAAAATCTTTTACCAAAAAGCTCATAAAAATTTTCTACAAAATTTACCTAGCCACTTTTTCCAAATATTCAACCGTAAAACTACACGCTCCGGAAAAGTAGGTCACGGTTTCTACACCCCCTTTTGGGCCATTCGTTGAATGCACTAGACAGCATTAACCTGTTGACAGGTTGTCACCATTAACGTCAGTCACAGTACTAAAAGGAATTGCCTATTTTCAACCAAACTGACTGGACGGGTTTGAACGGCCTGGAAACGGGCTGGACGGCCTTTTAGAACATACGATTTAGCTCATTTATGGGGGATAAATGAGCTAAATCGTATATTCTAAAAGGCTTTGTGGATATACTACGCGTATATTTCATAACCCGTTTTGCAAACAAATGTGTAACATTCTCAATAGTGTTAAGATGTATATAGTAGTTATTATCTATATTTACTGTTTGTACAAGTCATTTGTAGAGGATCAAATGTCCTCGTTTACTTAAATGTTCCTTTACTGTCCTCTAACTAATACAAACGAACCTTGATACTGTATTGTATTACTGCTTAATTACTGATAAATATACTTATAACGTATTAGTTAATCCCTCCAATTAATTCCTCCCTAGAAGATTATATACAAAATCAGCTTATAATAATGTTCCCATTGCTGGGACACAGGCCTCCTCTCTGCGAGAGGGAGTGGGCCCTAGAATAGAATAGAATACTCTTTATTCTCTTTTTTCCGTAATTCACCACGCGGGTTGGTAGATGTCGCATGTCTTCGAATTGTTTATTCTAGGACATGCTGGTTTCCTAATTATGTTTTTCATAACCGTTTTAAAATGGTGTGGCGCTGAAATAATTTACACAAAGTAAAGCGCCAGTCGGGGTTCGAACCTGCGACCTACAACTCGCAAGTCGCGGCCGTTCCCACTGCGCCATCATTGCTCCGATACACTCTTACAAGATTCAGATTGAATTTCCAAAAAAAAAAAACAGGATTTTTTATCTTTGAAGTAATTTGAGCTAGTATTACCAAAAGCATTAGGTATAATTGAACAAAGAAAGGTCAAATGGAAATATTAATCTTATTATTCAAGAATCGAATTAGAATTATCTCACACAATGATCGCCTACGTAGTCTGTAGCTCTATAGGTACGCCCCACAAGTGTACTACGTCGCAGCAAGTAGTTTTTGTTCTAAACCACAAACTGTTAGGCCTCATACGCACTGACTCTAGTGAGTAGTGACTTAACATGCTTCAATACAAGCCAGGCGACTAGCGAAGGCGCCAAACGCGCACTGCGTGAGAAAGTGATACAAACGCTCTAGAATTTTTTGCAACGGGCAAAAAATTCTAGAGCGTTTGTATCACTTTGCTCCTCGCAGGGTGTCTCGCTAGCCTCTAGGCGCTAAGCTAGTTACCTGTCAATGCGTACATCATAGCCTAAAGCTTTCAAATGGGTCAAAGTGTCATGCTAACTAACTCACTGGCTCAAGCAAGTATTAGCTGTAGAAGTTCAACAAACTTTGCATCGTAACTAAACTGTAAATTATTACGCTTACAAATGTTGACGTGTGAATAAAGTGAGCCCTAGAGGCAGCGCATTTATCATAGTATAATACTAACATTACTCAATCGTGATCGGACAAACTTTTCATTCGATACACGTATGTCACAATACGTGCACTGATACGATATCTTGTGTCTGCCAAAATTAATTTGCTTATCGCCTGAAATTAAATATTTATGCGTACTTAAGCGCGTTATTAGATACGTACATCGACTATGTACATATTGGGTATGCAATCATGCATATATCGCGTTCAGTCTGTATCATACGTCATCGTGTTTCGTTTCGTATACGTTATCGATTTTTACGTTCCGAGGAAAAATTTACAAAGCTAAAGAATTATTGAAGAAAATACGTCTTTGAAGAAGTTATAATTTGAAAGACAGACAGACATTTTTAAAGGTAAAGAGTGATAGCCCGTATTTTTGATGTGGAAAACATAAAAGAAAAATCTGGGGCTTAATTCAGAAGGTAATCGACATTCATGGAAAAAAATTGAGGTTCATCATCATCTATATATATAAAATACGGTACAAAACTTGCATTGGACCAGTATTGTTATCATCATATCTACTAGCTACAGGCATGTTATAGCCGTTGTTTGCCATGGTCGTTTGACCGTTTGATGAATCGATGCAATTCCCAATTCCGTCCATTGTCAAAGGTACACCTTTGACGGTACGGACAGTCGGAATTGTCACAAATTGCAATTAGTTTGCGGAAGTCCAATACCGGTCGCCTCCTGGTTTATGGCAAAGTTTTTTTGGCAAGCAGATAAAACTTACGGCTTTTAATATTATAGATAGATATATAAATCGTTTATTCAGTGCTCGCAAAAGAAATAGCACAACACAAAAAAAAAAATAAAAAAAATAATAAACATTCACATTAATATAAAGAAAAAAAAAAACATTATTATTTATTTATATATACGTTATTGTACACCACAAAAATACATAGCATAAAAATACATCGAACACTACAAAATATACAATGCGCGGCCTTATCGCTTACTGCGACCTCTTCCAGGCAACCTTGTACAATCTTGGCAATATTGTATATTTTAAAGAAATAAAGTGACACTATGACTATGACACATTTTAAATTATGAAGCACCGCAAACTCAAATCATTTATTTCAATTAAACCATTTTCAGGCACTTTTGAATTGTCAAAATTAATAGTCGATTAGTTAGTCAGAAAGTTGAAGCTAGTTGCCCATTCCAAAACGTAGATCTCTATGGAGAAGAACGGGCAAGAAACTCCACGGACGCTCTTTTAAATCAAGATATTATTACAAAATCCTGGGTACATTATTCTTATTGCTTCTATATGTGAGAACAATGTAAAAAAGAAACAATTTAAAATATAAAATTAAAAATAAGCCCTGGCAGTTAAGAGATGACCAGTCTCAACCCACGGTGCCCGTTCACGAACATGAAGCGTGGATCAGCACCACCCAGCTCAACCATTTCGTAGGGAACCGAATAATCCAACACACGCGCCACCACCAGTGAGACATTTAAGTGAGCATGACATATTCTCATTCATAACTCAACTCTCTTTCAAGTCATCATCAAAATATCATAAAAAACGGATCCATTTCGGTTCTTACATTTACAAAATTTAAAAAATGCTTATAAATTATACAAAACTATAGTTTGCCATTTATTTAAAAGATGAGAAAAAAAATACTACCAATCAGGAAGAGGTATTTAATATTGAAGTATTAAGAATTAAATCTTGATTGAATAAAATAAACATTGAGTTCGTAATGTCAGAAACACAACAAAAAAAAACAAAAAGGGAAAGCATCTCATCCAAATATTGAAATTGTGATCAACTAGTGAGCCCAAGTGCCTGTGGAGCAGGACGAGCATTAAGCCAAGCATTTTTATTTACGATATACTCATCCAACTTATAATATGCTTGTCTACATAGTGTTCGTTTAATGCATGTTTTAAATTGCTTCTCATTAGTTGAAGAATATCGAGTGGTATTTTATTATAACATTTTACACAGTACCCCATAAAAGAAGTTTTTACTTTAGACAATCTGCAGCGCGGTTGATCTAGTTTGTTCCCATTTCTAGTGTTACAATAATGCCTGTCACTTATCTTACTAAAAAGATGTAGATTTTTTCGAACGTACATAATGTTTTCGTATATATATTGACAAGGAACCGTCATGATGTTAATTTTTTTTAAAAGTTCCCTTAGAGATTCGCGTCTGCTGAGATTGTAAATGGCTCTGACAGCCCTCTTTTGCAGAATGAAGATAGAATCAATATCTGCCGCCCGTCCCCACAGCAAAATACCGTAAGACATGATGCTATAGAAGTAACTAAAATAGACCAGTCTCGCGATATCCACGTCTGTTAATGGACGGATTTTCCAAACAGCGTAAGCGGCTGAACTTAGCCGCCCTGCAAGTGATGTTAGGTGAGGACCCCACTGCAGCTTCGAGTCAACCGTGATCCCCAAGAAAACCGTATTTTCGACGAATTCAAGTATCTCCCTATTCAATACAACGTGACATTCACTACTTCTAAGATTCGGTAAAGCGAATCTAATGCATTTCGTTTTTTTCTCATTTAATACTAAATTATTTACAGTAAACCAATTATGGACCATAAGCATAGCATTATTTACGTCGTCAAGCTCCTGTGCTCGTCTGCCTACTTTAAAAATCAGTGATGTGTCATCAGCAAGTAACACCATTTGTAGTCGGGTTTTTAGTAAATGAGGTAAATCATTTATATATACTAAAAATAGGAACGGCCCCAATATTGAGCCCTGCGGTACACTCATTTTGACTTTTAAAACCAATGAATTCACACCGTTTATTTGAACTTGCTGAAATCTATCATATAAATATGATTTTATTAAGCTAAGAGCTAGTTTACTTAGTCCGTAATGCTCAAGTTTCAAGTGCAGTGTTACGTAATTCACGCAGTCAAATGCCTTGGATAGGTCGCAAAAGATGCCTATTGCATCTTGTGTCTCTTCCCATGCGTTAAAGATGTGTTTTAATAAGGTGACACCGGCGTCAGTTGTACAACGTCCTTTGGTGAAACCATACTGTTGATCGTGTAGGATGTTGTTAAGATTAAAATGATTGAGCATTTGATTTAACATTACTTTTTCAAACACCTTACTGAAAACCGGCAAAACCGATACGGGTCTATAATTATTTGGCAATCATCATGTATATAATCATAAAGCAGTAACAAGCTTTCATGATTAAATGTTCATCTACAGGTATCGATACCCATCACGTCTGCAGAGTTTCGCTAGCTAATTTAATTTGACACTGTATATTAGGTACCTACATTAGTATCTAACATTTATTATATTTATAGGGGCTATCAAGTTTGAGGTCATAAACTGTAAATATCTGAAAATACACCAGTAGTAGCAGAATAAATTTCAGATACGAAAAATATGCTAGACGACGGATGTCTGTCCTAGTTTTTTATCATTATATAGTATTTACTCCGAAATTCACAGAACCCGTTCCATTTCATTTTACCCTCCGATCAATGTTTGATCACGTAAAATATGTTTTATGAATTATGGATTTAACGTACATTATCATAATTTATTGGCATCAATGTTATTTCAGTGATGTTCAGTTTGCTGAAAATATAAGATAGATGGAGATAAGATATCGCTACTGTTATTATTTTTTGCAAGACGTAGGTACCATCTGGGTTTGGAGATCATTAAATATCCGTAGATGTCAAGCCCTGTGAGCGTCGAAACCCTCGAGACCGGTACAATGGTTGTGAGCGGGGAAAAGAGCGCAGCGTCAAAGGTATAAGGTCAAAGTTCTCTTGTTACTATTTACAACTTCTCAGTATCAGCTTTTGGGGACTTTTACGTCAAAAACGTAGTCCAGTTTCGTCATTATCGGACGTCTCAATCCCGAACTTTTGCTACTCGTCAAAAATCTGGGTCTTTTTTTGTCCGTGTTTCAAATAATTAAAAAAATATTATGTTTATTTGATTTCTAATTCTTTGGCCTGTTTCTTGGCCAAAGAATAAGCACCGCCATACAACGTGGCAATGCTGCCGCAATGCGGACGAATTTTTTGATGCCCTATGATTATTTTGCTTATTTTTTCACATGTACATATCATTATTTTAAATGTTAGTTTATTTCCACGTTTAATAAATCTTTATGATTGTTTGTTTATTAAAACAAATCCAAACATTTCTCTGTCATGTGTTAGACGAATCTTCAAACAAATATGTTGAAATCACGTTCAAAGTAAGACATTTCCCAGAATCTATTTTGATTTTTGCTGTCGGATCAGTTTGTGACTTTTTTATTCCAATATTTCTTTATTTGACGCTTTACTAGCGTCTATGAAATTATTATGACGGGCATTCAACGTTCAATGTCTGACGCTTCGAGGCTTGTGTTATTATAGAGTCGGGCCAATAGAAATGTGTGGAAACCCTGAAGCCAAAATAAGTAAACGACTATATATGAGTATAGTTACGAGTACAAACCTACCTAAGCCTTTACAACTATATCATTGATTCAGTGTCCGAAAATAGAATCCTGTATGTTTCATCGAGATAAAAGGATATATATGTACTTAATTACCTTTCACAAATCCTCGGCAAATAAATCCCTACAACTTATGTATTGTAACCCTCTAGTTCCCTATTTTCTGAAAGCGAATGTAGCAGCCATTTCTGGGTCAACAGAATTTAATCTGCGGTTATTTAAGCTCCATTTGACCTCTACCATAATCAAAATTGATACAGATATTGAAGAACCAATAACTAAGAATTTCTTCGAATCCATATCAAATAGATAAGTAAAAAGTATTCTCAGATCCGTGGAAAGTATTCTCAGATCCGTGGAAAAATTTGCGCACTGGCACGTCAGTCGTTAAACTGTCTACAGACGATTTAACATACGCGCCGTTTAACAGATAGGTACAAAGACAGAGCATAGTTGTTCAATATCTATCTTTCGTTAAACCCTGAAGTAAACAAACAGAGAGAAAATAGAGTAATATCTTTAGCCGTACACATAGTGCTCATGTTTTCTTTAGTGCAGATACCTATATGTACATATACAGTGTGGCAGGGAAATCGACGCGCAAACTGTAACCATGAATTCAGCATATGATTCTAGACGACAAATTGCTACGCCACACGGAGTAGAAATTTTTCATGGGTTACAAAAAAAAAATAGCTGTGTCATAGAAAAGTGCAATCGAAATGCATGTAAAAAAAAAATGAACGCCCGGGGGCGTTGAAATTACTGGTCAATTTATTTGGTATGGTAACAGGTTGCGCGTCGATGTCCCTGCCACCCTGTATACGTCTTGTTTTGTAGGTATCTACATGCTTTCAAACCAGAATGTATACAAATTTTGGTTTGCATGATCAAAACAACGTCTTGTTTTGTATATGGTAACAAAGCGCAAGCATGCATAAATTTATTTCGTCGGACAATTCGACGTTTGCTACTTCATAAATAATTCACCCTTATTTGCTTATTCAAGCACTTTATTCTCTTTGTCAAACAAGTACACCATTTACGTAAAGTAGTTGCATGTAAGTGATATTTTGTTCTTGCAAAATAAAGACGTGAATCCAATATTCACAATGTGTCAATGACAGATAAATAACCTTTTGTTTGAGCGATCTATCTACATAATAATAAAGCTGAAGAGTTTGTTTGTTTGAATTGAACGCGCTAATCTCTGGAACTACTAGTCAAATTTGCATTTTATAGCCCAATTCTCTAGGAAGGCTATTTAACAACACGCATCGATCCTTAGAAGCCGAAAACGAATAGTGCGGGCAGGCGACACGATGCGACGGGGTGGACTGGGGGATCAAGAATATTCACGCGGCCAGAAGCTAGTATGCTAGTAGTTATGGATATTCAAATGAAGTCTATAATTAAACAACTCGAAAGACTGTCTTTCATTTGAAACACCGTCATAACAAAACGTAATAACTGGCCTTTTTTTTTTTTTTTCGAGGATGGGAAATCATCAAATGACCCCTCCCGCTCTGGGTGGAGCAGAAGGGAGTGTCAGACTCTTACTGACTAAAACCCACCCGTGTTCCTTCCTTAGCCCTTTATGTACCAGGGCAGCGGTAACCCTTTCGGACGATCCCGCTACCCCGGCAGGTCGGACGATCCCGCTACCCCGGCAGGCGATCCCGCTACCCCGGCAGGGTCATAACTGGCCTCTCGTCGTATGCAAGTTTTGACCTATAGGGTACTGTTACTTACCTACCTATGGGGAGTGGGGACCATATCAAGTACTTTTAATTTCGACCACCCGCACCACCGACACCGATAGATTAGGGGGTGTCTTCCTATTGGTCTGGCAGCTCTCTTCAGCTGGATGTTGTACCGATGATCCTATTAACAAAGGGGTTCGAACATGTTTATATGGGACCTGGCAAAGGTACCAACAGCCCGACATTTTGAAAAAAAAAGTATGTACTGGTTTTGGCGACACATGAAGTTACTTCATTAATCAGTAATATTTTGCGGCTGTATTTTTGTTAATCGTAAAAAAAATCATACGTAATAGTTTTCTACCACAATTAGGTAAAATAAAACTAGTCTACTTCCACACAGAACAGGTCAATCGTATTCTATATTAAGTAGACACCTCACTTGGCCTGTTTCTGTCATTCGCTCCCATCCAACGGTTCATTTACCTTCATCATTAACTTGTCAAACTCGAAAACTCCATTAAATATTTTAACCTACGAGTAAGTACGTAATTTTGTTATTTCATAACTTCAAGCAAGGCAATTGAGTCATAGGTAGTCAGGTTAAATATTAAATTCTCGTTCATTTACGACGAGAATTTAATATTGCCATTAATTGGTGCCAACGGGATCTATTTCTGGGATATGCCATCTTACTGTCTGCCTGATGTCAGGGCTGTATCTTTTCAACTATTATAGGCAGCGTGTAGTTTCACACGTTATCATTTGGTACAGTGACCTCTATCATGGCAAATAATTAAAACAAGGTTAGCTATAAAAAACTTGATGGTACCCTACCTACTTCTTGTGCGAGTCCAACTCGCACTATATCGCTCGCGGTCGATTTTTGCCTTACTTACGGCATACTAGAGCTGGTTTCCAATATTCGTAAAGGAAAGTCATGTTAGTGCTTCAAGTTGTAACTACGTCCCTAAAGGTTTATTGCGATATGTTATTTTCTCTGAACAATATTCCTGATATTGGTTTTATGAGAGTTTTACCTTGAACCTTGACTCGCAATAACGCAAAGGTGCGCCAACGTACAACATGTAGCGATAAATGTACAAATATCGTTGTCAGTCAGGATTATATTGTTCAGGAACTTTGAAACAGATTTAATATCAGAATATTTAGGAGGAATGCATATGTTAATGCCATTCAGGTGAACAATAAGTTACCAAACTCATTTAAGGAACTTCCCATCCCTATGTTCACGAAAAAGCTCACAAGTTGATTATTGAATAAAAAAAAGTGGGGGTTCTTAGAGTCAGACAGCTTTACATCCTGTCTGTCACTCTGAGATTCCACCAAACCTCTCTGAGCACTTGCTCTCTGTCAAGTCGAAGGGTATATTGGGAAAAGGCTCGATGCCGTAAAACAATCGGCAGAAAGTGCTACAGTTTCATGGGACCTCACATTTACGCGAAACTCAACGACCAACATAAAATTCTGCACCTAACACGTAATAAATGTAAAATTACTGTAACTAAATGGCTTCTTACACTGGACTATGACTCAACCGAAAGCTTATTATCCTAAAAATGCATGTATCCCACATATACATACAAACATACACAAATACACACCCCCACCCACACACACATTTTATATATTAATAACATATTCATAATTATATATATAAAAATATATATAAATAATAACATATACATATATTAATTTATATTATATATCACAAACTTGCACAACATTCATACAAATTCATTATTTGGGCAATCTTCTTATTTTGATTTTATTACTTTTTTTTATTTTTTGTATTCCTTGTTTTAAGATTACGAGTAATATCTTTAATTTAAGAATTAGTTGTAACAAAAAAAATTGTAAACGGAGCGAAGGAGCCTGGAACTCACGACACAGGGAATCCTAGTGTGAGTTTCAGGAATCAATGCATTAACTGTATTTTCTTGAAACAATAAATTATTCTATTCTATTCTATTCTATTCTAATAATTGTTTGTATGACATTGGCGAATGTATGGAATATTGTAAAAATCCAAGATGACAAGTACTTAATTTTGACATTGATTTTAAAGTAACGATTACCTAATTATAATAAAATGAATTAATATTGGACTTATTGCTAATCACAAATCATAAAATGAATTGTATTTTTTCATATAAGAATAACATGTGATTATTTGTACACCATATGTTGTGGTAGAGTGTAAAGAACTTAAAAAATATTAATACCATACTATGAAAAATTACATTCTTACAAATACATAAATTATAATTCCATTGTTTCGAATATTCTGATAAGTTCGCACTATAAAATCTATATCTCATTTTCGGATACTTATACAATGCTTAAACGACGTTATCTTTTACGTCATACCAAATTAGGCAACGTTTGAAAGCTTAAAAAGTTTTTGTTTATATAAAACGATAGTTTGACTAGAGTATCTTCTTTCATATGAATTGAACAAAATTGTTTGAATATTAAAGTTAGTAACTATCTCTTCATTCAAAATAAATTCGGTTCTCCGGCATTCCTAAATCCCGTTACAGAAATTTTTCCTCGGCGATTTATTCCTGCTCAGATACGAATTCTCTGTACCCAAGTAAATAGATTCTGTTTCAACCTTCTGCAGCTTTAAAAATCTTCTGGAGAAAAGGAACAAAATCCTAATTACATCATTTTGAAAGAGCGTTGACAATTATGTAATTTGACGGTCACGAAATCACGAAATATGGTGACAAATTAAGTTATTGTAACTCATGTTTTCTGAAGTACATATATATTGAATGAGTGTTTCATGAAATATCAATCAATAGGATTATATGAACTTGGAGGGTTGTATTGATGATTTTAATTCTGTAAAGTCATATTTGTTATGGTCGCGAATCACATTTTTATCACAATCCAACCTGACAGTGACCTGCAAACTGCAAAAAACCTAAGACAATTTGAATGATCCAGGCTACTCTGACGCTTCCCCGTTAAGGTCAATAAACCAGTCAAGTCACACACACAGGAAATGTGCGAATAGGAAGTAAAAGTAATAAAGCGATTGCTACGCCCGTACATTTGTAAGAACGAATAGGACAAATCAACCGAAAAAGCAATTTTTAGAACATTGACTATCTGTTCCTACAGGATTGCAGATCTGGTTTTATCTGGTTTTCCCAGAAAGGATTTGATTGAGATTAGATGCAATATTTTTTTCTTATCTGTGAATATTACAGCTGGAAATGGGTCTCTCAACGACATAATAAAATGAGAAAATGGGCATAATGACCAAGAGTTTTTAAACAGATATATAATTTTAATAGCCATTATCAAGTTCGCCTTGTTTAAAGATCCTCTTGAACAAAATTAATCCGCCAAAAAGCTAGGATAATTTTAGGGAAAAGCTATACCTACCACTTAGCTAAGAAAACCGTTTAGTGGTAACTATTTTAATAATAAAGTAGCACTACATAGATGAAAATGTAACAAAAAAATCATATGAAAGATGTTAATAATGCAAAAGAGGATTATTTTTCATAGCTCTCAGCGCACGCGCGCCTCTTAATATCAACATCCGTTAGGGTGCGCTATCACACACAAAAGCATAAAAAAGTAACAAGCTTTTTGAGCCCCACTTTCAGCTACACACCGTGAAACAATTTGGGTGAGCAACGTAGCACAAAGAATACATGTCAGTACCCTCTGAACAAGTCATTATTACTACACTTGATAACTGCAGCAATTACGAAGAAGAATTTCATAAGTTTAATGAAAAAGAAATTGCATTCGTATCTAGGTGAACTCGGAGGTAAAAGTTAAAGTAAAATAGTTAAGATAGTTTTATTACACTCATTTATTGAAGACGGTTGAGAGGAGATAAACCGGTACCTATAGCTTGTGTAATCAATGCTCCGTTCCGTGAGAAACTCTGTGATAGAGTGTGATGTGAGTTTTAATTATTCTGGCAACGTTGTCAGACTGTTTCAGAGTGGTAATACTTTTGTACATAAGTTCGAGGTTATTGAAGTTTCAGACAGTATTCTATTTTTTAATTAGACTGCTCCTGTGAATTGTTTACTTGCAGTAATGGCTCGTTTCGTATTTAAAAGACAGGCTTTCAATAAGAATAACACACAATATCACAAAGAAAATAATGTTATTAACAATGTTATGAGATACGAGTACCTACGTGAGATGCTACTATACTTTTATGCTTTCAACGGTTCAATAATCCAATTGAAAATAAAATTAAGTGTCATTAAAAATGCCTTTATGATCGTGAGCAGCTTATAAAGTTGGTACTTAATTATGTTACAGGAGAATAATTAAATTGCTAACGTAATTAGGTCCAACGATACCCGAGAGTATTATTTTTTCTTTTTTATTTAAATTGCTAGTATTTAAGGATTTTGTGGGTTCTTAGGTTAAAACGTGATCGTTTTATAATTAGAGCAGTAGGGGCTTGTGGTAACAGCTGCGAATTACGAGCTGTAGGTCATAGGTTCGAACGCAGACAGGCGCTTTACTTTTTGTAAATTATTTCATCACCACTGCTCTCAAAACGGTGAAGGAAAATATCGTGAGCAAACCGGCATGTCATAGAACCAAAAATTTTCAGACATGTGACATCTACCAAGCCCCACTCGGCCCACGTGGTATTTATCTATTACGCCCCACTCCCTCTCAATGAGCGGAGGCCTGTGTCCCACCAGTGGTAACATTATGGACTGCTTAGGTAGGGTTAGGTTTTATAATTTGACATTTCCGTTACACTCATTTTTAATGTGGTTTGTGTGTTCAGGACTTGAAATCATTCTGTTTTATAGCAGGCACGTAGGGAGACTTAATTTTCTCGTACCGCACTGCATTTGCATAGCATAGCACTTAGTGGATTCGTTGATATTTGTAGTAGAAATTAAAACGTATTAACTAATGTAAAAGGACGGGCATTTAAGTGTCTCCCATTTTTTTTGCAATTTAATACCTACTTGTCCATTAACCCGTCAAACGATCGCCTACTAGAAGCCGTTTGCATGTAAGTATTCAACGGTTTCCACAATTATATTTACTGTCGTATCGAGTATGTTTTTGTTATAGACCAGCAGTGGGGTTCATACGACATTGTTTATTGTTTATATAATTATTTTAAAACCCATACACTATCATCACACTAACCTAATACAATAGTGTAGTTATAGTTATAATAACTTACAATTAGACTTGCAATTATATATTATACATGTAAGAGTTTAATACATATATATGTACATATAGTGTAATTTCATTCCCTATCATTTCCCTGAAATATTATATTAACTTCAGGAATATTAACTTCAGGAATGAAAATCGGAAATCAATTGGGATCGGAAGGATTTACTTAGTCTATATTATCAACATATCAAATATCAATAGACGATGATATCAGTGTACATTTAACTTAATGTTGTCGGGATGTTATGTAGGACGTTAAATCGATTTAGTGAAGTGTTCGATGTTCCTGAATGCTTGTGGTTATCGTAGAGCCAAGCCGCAGCCTGCGGCGTCACAAATGCAATTATCTGAGCACTTTGTCTTGGGCGCGTCTGTAAGTGTCTATTAGCAAGACAATTGAAATGAATGCGAGATTTTCAATGATGTTGTTACAGGGATAAACAAATGACTATAGACTGTACTGTTGTTATCTGAAGAAATCTCTCTGAATTACCGAGCAAATAAAGAGGCAATTATAGGCAGCCTAAACAACAAAATGCTTTGACACAACAGAAATTGGGACTCCTGAAGTCCTTTTTAGCTTAGTAATCTCCCGGACCATTGAATAAATGCTGAAATTTTTCACAATCGGATGAATCAAATGAATCATAAATAAACCTGAAAAAATGATCGAATATTCAGTTAGTTTGGATTCTAAATATGCTTGGCATTTGAATGAAGTAAAGCTCTCGCTTTACTTCATTCAAATAATGGGGTATTAGCCTCTCGGCTAATACCCCATTTTTCCTCTCATAACTTGCGAACAATTATATCGCTGTGTTATTAGAATGCTTATAAAATGAATATACCAGTATGAGTATAGTATTGTGTCTTGTGTACCTACTTTCCGGGTGACCACTGAAAATCAGCGCTGTGATGTGGGTTCCCCATAGCTCAGCTTCATGCTGAGTGAAAGCCTTCTTGTCACAGTCACTCACGGTTCTGTGTTCGTAAGTATGTATAAATCTGTTTTGTTTTTTTATTCGAGTGATCTTATCTTTTTATCTACACGCGTTTCAGTGACAAATAATCTATTTTCTTTAATTATTTTTTTATTCTTATGATTTTTGAAGCACAATAAATTGCTTTGTTATAACATTGTGATCGATATAGAGATATAAGATAGATAACTTTCCTAAGAAAAATAAAGAGCTTTAGCTGTAGCTAAAGCCTCGTTTCTCCTTATTTTTCTTAGGTATGTTCTCATTACTGATTAGAAAAAGTGCCAGGAATTTATGACTCTATGAAAACTATATAATAGCAATTCACGACAAATTGTACCAGCAAATAGTAATAAACATCCAGAGAGAATCATAATTCAAACGGTTATTTTTTCCCACGTTTCGCATCCAACGTTTTAGTGTACTTTGATCCCAAAGTTACTTAAGGAAATTGAATGTCAACAAACGATAACTTTGTTCGAGTGCTTCCATTGTGGTCAAAGGAATATCCTTTCTCCGGTAAAGAAAATATTTCCAGACGGTTTCTGCTGGATTTTCCGCACATATGATTCTAGACCTACCTATGAGTGAAAACTGTATGTACATAGCACTAAGATGAAGATACTTTGAAGTTAATAACTTTATTACTCAAATGTTATTCCACGTGTATGTATTTAGGTACCTGCGGTTATCTTAAGTAGTAAGTTAATTGTTCTAAATAGATTCATAGACAGCGGTCTTGCTACTAGGGCTCGGTGTAAATTGAAATCTATACTTTGAAGGTTGCTCCTATACCTATATGTTTTGATTTATTTATTTATTTCTTAATTAAAACGGTTTAAAACCAATTACAGATAAAATAAAAGATACACCAAAGATAAAATTAAAAATCATCAAGTAAAACAACACTTTCATAAATCCCTCTCGCAGTACTTCTGACATGCCGACAAAATCTTCGTCCATTCGTCCGCAAACAGATCGTTTGTTGGATTAGAGTCCAAGAGATCATTATGTGCGGCCAGAGTACGTGGTATTGGGGACTTAGCACGCGCAAGTGTGTGTCATGGAGGCACAGCAAACAGCCTGTGCTTTCTGCCCTGGCAGTAGTTGTCTAGCACAAAGAAGCAAGCCAGCACAGCATGTAGATCAGGCGCGTCAATAGTGCCACAGAGCCTCTTATAGGCTATGGTGAGCTGGTTTTTGTTAATGTGATATTTGTCTACAATGTGTGACTGAATTAATGCACATATAACAGTTTGTTCAGAATAGTTTACTGAATCGATTTCTGTTATTCTAAACCAAAATACACTAGGTACAAGTTTTTTTTTGCGACTATGTGCTTGCGTAGATTTGTAATGTGTCCACAATTTTCTACCACCATCAGTTTAACTAATTTAATAGATAAACAATGTTTTATACATAATAGCATACATTCAGTGTACTACCTATTATGATTATAAAATAATAATCTAATTGGGGTCTTTGGTGATGTTGTATTATGCTGTGTAAATATCAACACAAACATCAGGCCTGTGGAATTCGAGAATTAATTGTTTGGTGGAAACGACGTTAATTTCCGGCTTCCCATAAAATATTTGGCATTTGAATTTCCCCGGATTGTTTTCTGGAAATTAATTATTTTAAAGTACCAAAGTACCATCACAAGACCTGACATCCAATAAAAGCATTTCGTGCGTACACGCTTTTTTTAAAGGTACGTAGAGTGATTTATATGCTGTGCAGTGTCCAGCTTTTTTTTTTCTTTTTTTTTTTTCTGCTTGGGAAATCATCAAATGACTCCTCCCGCTCAGGGCGGAGCAGAAGGGAGTGTCAGACTTTTACTGACTAAAACCCACCCGTGTTCCTTCAGTTGCCTGTGCCAGAGGCCACGGTATCTCTTTCGAACAACCCGCAGCCCCGGCGGCATCGGCCCTAGCGGACCCCGTCAGTTCGTGCTGACAGCTCTTTGAGGCGCGCGTGGAACACAACGCGCCGTCGACCCGGGCCTGGTCCTTACCGGGCGGCGAGCTGCCCATAGGTCGCCGACCGCAAGCCCGCGCCTACGGTGGCCGGGAGTCGGCTGTTGACTCCGGTCCAGGGCGTCTCCTGCGGCGGCTAGGCGCGCGAGGGTGCAGCGATTGCCTCTCCCTCACGCGCTCCGCCTCCTCCTTCGCGAGCATTACTGCTTCGCAGAAGGAGGTGACGGCCTCCCATTCACTCTCGCTCCGTACCATGGCCTGTATGAGGGCCGGACGTGAGAGGTCGCCGCCGCCGATCGCCGCCACGAGGACACGGCGGGGCCCCGCCCAAGCCGGGCAGACCTCCACCGTATGCTCCACCGTGTCCTCCGGGCGATCCCCACAGTGGTGACACCCTGGCGTTTCCTCCCGCTTTATCCTGAACAGGAACCTCCCGAAACAACCGTGTCCGGTGAGGACCTGCGTCAGGCGGAAGGTGAAGGCGCCGTGGCGCCTCTCTAGTCACTCCTCAAAGAGGGGACTTATCGCCGCTATTGTGGCGTGCCCAGTGCAGTGTCCAGCTCATAAATCCTTTTTGCTAAAGTACAAATTCATATAAAATTTATATTTTGTAAACGTTGCTTAAAGTTAAGCAATATCAGCTATACTATACAATGATAAACGTCAGCTATACTATACATTTTGATGTTTAAAAGTCTCTTAACTTTACTCAAAGTCTATAAATAAAGCCGTGTTTTAAATACAAGTCCCAGATTTCTTAGTGTATCTACTGACCAAGATTTGGTCTGAACTTCAAAATTTCTTCTCAGGAGTAGCCAGATACGAAATTCCTCATCTGCCTAGTCTTTTCCAAACTATTTCTGGGGTCGGCTTCCAGTCTAACCAGATGCAGCTTAATACCAGTATTTTACGTGGAGCGACTGCCTATCTGACCTCCACAACCCAGTTACTGGGTAACTCGATACTCTTTTGTAAGGCTGGTTATCAAACTTTCGGGCTTCTGACGACCCGTAACGACTGTCAACAACCAATCCACGAACGACAGCCGAGACCAACAGCTCAACGCGCTTTCCGAGGCACGGGGGGTTGTTGGTATGTAAAGATGGTGGACCCATCCACGGACCGACCGCGGCAAGCATAGCTTAACCTAATCGATCGACCTGTGCAGCTGTTATTACTTAGCCACGAGCCCCTCCTATCATATATCCTATTTACAGAATAAACAACTTAATTTTATTTCCTACCATTTTCACAAATATAAATAGGCCGTTAAGCCTTACATGTCAATGCAAAATGTTGAACCGCTAAGAGTTTAGGTAAGCTAATATTGCCATAGCTAAGTGCTCAGTTATTACTGCCTGCTCGCAAAATATGTGCATGTGATTATATCTATGTGTAACGAGCAATTCTTAGCATTTACTTAATGAAGATTACTTGTCGGTATCGACTCGAAAACAATTTAAAGTAATCACTGTCTACGTATTTGAAACTTTATTATGTGAGAGATTTTAACGAACGTTGTTATAAAACTTTTTCAGACAAAGTAATACAAAGATAGCGAAATTGGCAGAAGTCAAATTTAAGTTGAACTGTAACGCAATTCTGTTGTATGTTCCCCTTTCGCAAACACATTCCTTAGGAACCATTGTTCCATAATTAGTTACTTATTACATAAAAGAATATTATAATAAAAATATATATTAAAACACGGTATCATGCCTACATTCAGTCGTGGGTAAGGGAGAGGTGTAGCTAGCCTCCAGAAATACCTCTCTAGATATAGAGTAGTAGGTACCAAGTAAGTATAAATTTTTTCAAAGAACGGATAACCTCATTACACTTCCTTTGATATTTTATTTAATCCCAGAACCTAAGGTCGGCAGCTAAATTTCAATCGCCAGCACTGCATTTTCGTTTTCCAACATCATTTAAATACATCAAAGATGAAATGAGAAGAAACTAACGTAATAATGAATGGCACTTTTATCTAACATGCCCCAATTTTTATTTAGAATTAAAATAATGTGTATGTAAACAACAATTAATACCTAATGAATAAATACATAATGAATGAAAAATAACAAAGTTATATCCTAACTAAAACTAATCACGAACTAAAATATAGCCTCGAAAAATTCATCCGCATATGAATTAGATGAAAATATACGACGTTCTATGATCAACATGTTTCCTAATTTAAAAGTCAATAGGGAAAGTTTCAGGATAACTTGCGTTAGCATTGCCACACAAATTACCAATAGAATTTATTCAGTCTCTTCTAACAAAATCATGATAATAGATGTGACTTGTTCTTTTCGTGAAATATGACACAGCTCAGAAACCACGGACCAATGATTCAAAAATGATCAATGATTCCAATGATGAATCTCTAAATTCTTAGCACGCGAAGAAATGAAAAAGATATGTCTATATCAGACGACAATCCGATAATTTCACAAGTATTTATCCTAGTTTTAGTGCTTTTTATGTCTAGTAGAACACACACATCGTAAGGAAACCGGCATGTCCTAGAACCAAAAATTCGAAGACATGTGACATCTAACAGACATCCAACCCGCACTGGGCCCGCGTGGTAGATTACGGCCCTCTCCTTCTCACAGAGAGGAGACCTGTGTCCCAGCAGGCTGGGATTATAGGCTGATTATGCTTATGCTAAGTCTAGTAGACATTTTCGTGAAAATGTATTTTTTCTAAGTCGCGATAATTTTTTTTTTTTTTTTTTATTCAGCCGTTTCTGTCCCACTGCAGGGCAAAGGCCTCCCTTCCCTCCTTCCAGTTATCCCTATCCGATTTCATTTACTTATATTAAATAGGCTCCCGGCGTTAAAATCAGAACAGGAAATTCGTATTGTCGTCGGTATGTAAGGTTGTGTGTTCCGAACGAATGTTCGATAATTAAATCTAGTCCCATGTGGCGGTGCCGCTGCCCCAGCCGCAGATTGTTTTTCTTATGCCCTGTATAATAGGTAATCCGTTTTTTGACAGATGGATGGTTGGTTGTGTGTTGATTGCAGCAACACTCAATGCATTGATTGATATACGTACGGTATTATAATGTATGTAAGAAGCAATTAATAAGATCATTCTGGAATATGTACGTTCTTAGACAGCTGTCCAAAAACGGTTAACCTAATGAACACGGTTTTCTTTTCTTTCTTATAGGGAAAAATCTGCGCTTGCTTTCACAGTCCGAGTTTAGAATACTACCTAGATTTATTACAGTTGCAGTCCCTTTGAAAAGAGCATCAAATGACTTTGTTATTACTTTATAAGTCAGTTGTTTATCAACGTTACTCCCACTGCTTGACATTACAAATAAAGTTAAATGTCGCTGTAGTGTAGGATGTATTTAGATAGTTTTCGAACCATGGAGAGGAACAATTGAACGTTCAGTTAGGAATGCCTGAACTTTTAAGTAAACAATATCTTGAGTACATACATAGCATACTCATTGATGTTACAGAATGTTTTAAGCGTAAGACAGAAATAGATTTTGAGACGAAATATAAATAAAATTTTGTTGGATAATGCCTACCTTTAACGTAATTACTTGCTTTAAAAGTAAAATAAATAACGTTTAGGTACCTATAATCGAATTCTTAGACATAGCGGCTGTTTCTCCAACCGTTTCAATTCGAACTGCGCTGAATTGAATTCATGTTTCCAAAGTATCTCGCTGAGTGCTTCTATCGGTGGCTACTATCCAATGCTATGTAAATCTAAACTTGTTCGGCTCCTCATAGTCTTGTAAATGTCTAAAATTACATTTTCCGTGAAGTCGTTTATATACCTACATATCTAAAGGTATTTCTGGATACAAATAAACATGTTGCACACAAACACACAACGTTTGTTGAAACTTGTAGTACCAAACTATGTCAAAAATTAATACCTAGACAATTACACAGGGTTATAAATTTAAACACTGCAAAGTATTACCTGTTCTAGCGCGTGCCGAGTATATGTTCCTCGCAGAATATTTGGATAACAGTGATATTCAAATTCCAGGTAAATATGACGTGAAAACACGTCAAGCCAAATCAAAATCATTTGAAGTGCCACGCAAAAATAACTTTTATGGCAGGCGTACCGCTTACTTCACAAAACCCAATTTACTAAACCAAATACCTGTACCTAGACATTAGAGAGTCAATGAATAGTAAAAACATAAAGCGTAAGCTGAAAGAACATTACATCAATTCGATTAAAACTTAGCTGTTAATAGCGCGTTGATCAAATCTCAGGCCATGGCATGCTAAGACAGACCCAGGTTTTGTGCGCTTTGCTTAAGTTAAGGAATATGTAATTTTTTTTAATAAATATTAAATAATTAGCAAAAATAATCAAATAATAATAATGTCAAACCAAACATATTACGTCTAAGCAAAAATATATGAGTTTAATCACGAAGGTCGAGAAGGGCATATCAAAAAATATCCAAAGCCTTTTGGTCATATGTAAAAGCAAAAAAATCGAAGTCTAACGACATACCGTCTGAAATTAAATTAAATGATCGGCTAGCCACCTGCGGGGACAACGTCTGCAAGCTCTTTGGTGCCCAAATTCTTCAACGTTCACCCCATCAAATGAAACAATACCTGCTTCATTACAGACAGATCACAAGTATCCCCAAAATAGCTTGAGTCGGGTCACATTCTCAGAAAGTGATGTGATTAAAGTCCTTAAAAACTGAATGTATGCAAGGGTGCGGGACCGGATGGCTTTCCAGTGTTTGTTAAAAACTGTGCGAGTAGCTGGGCCCTACCGCTAAAAATCATTTTGAACCACTCAATCGACACAGCGCAATTCCCTTCTGAATGGAAAAATGCCAATGTAGTGCCCATCTTTAAAAAAGGTGAAGCAAATAACATTCAAAATTATCGGCCAATATCAATTTTATCTGTGTTTTCGAAGGTCTTTGAATCCCTCATGTGTCATATTCTAACATCATATTTCAAAGTAGAGCTAGCTTCCCAACAGCATGGATTCTGTGCGCAAAGATCTACCACGACGAACCTGACTCTTTATGTCAATGATCTAAGCAAACTTATCGACTCTCGCTCACAAGTTGACTCTATTTATACAGACTTCAGTAGTGCCTTTGACAAGGTCGACCACCAGATCCTTCTGCAGAAACTTTCAAACCTCGGCATATTCGGACAGCTTATTCAATGGTTCGAGTCTTATCTGACTGACAGAAAACAAAGGGTCGTAGTAAAGGGGCATCAGTCTTCCTTTTATTATTCCACCTCTGGAGTCCCACAAGGCTCCCACATGGGTCCGATATTGTTCCTTGTATTCGTCAACGATATAGTGAACTGCATCAAGCACAGTGAGTGTTCACTCTTTGCAGACGATGTCAAGTTCTATAAGGAAATCAATTCAGTCAGAGATATATCCTTGCTGCAAGAGGACCTAAACTCAGTGCAAAACTGGTGTTTAGAGAACAGGATGACTCTTAACGCCGAAAAGTGTAAACAAATGACCTTCACAAAAAAGCGAAATTCCCTTCCATCCTCGTATTCGTTGAACGATGAAATACTGCAGAAGGTTAACACAATTCGAGATCTTGGTGTCTTCGAGAGCTTACTTTCACTTCACACATAGACAATACTGTCAAAAAGGCAACTAAAATGTTAGGATTTCTGAAGCGTATCTGCCGCGACTTTACGTCTATTCGCACCCTCAAACTCCTCTACTTCACCCTCGTCAGAAGTGTACTCGATTATACATCGCAGGTGTGGAATCCTATCTACCGGGTTCATATCGATCGAGTCGAACGCGTCCTAAAAGGCTTCACTAGGTACCTGCGATATAAATCTATCAGCTGCCCCAACACGTCTAATTACCCTGAAAGATTGAGTCACTTCAACCTTACATCCCTCGAAAACCGCAGGAAACTGATGGATCAAATTATGCTCTTCAAAATTATTAATGGTCTGATACGTGCCCCAAAACTACTAGAAGACATTAATGTATCTGTTCCCCGTAGTAGTCAACCCAGGACCGAACGCAAATTAGATGTGTTCACACCATCTACAGTTCGAACCAACCTCGGGCGATCAGCACCACTGAACCGTTTGATGAGGACGTATAATGAAAGCCACTCTTGCACTGATACCATTGACATCTTCTCTAACACCCTGGCTCAATTTCGCAAACATCTTTTACGACAACTTGCAGATTGCTGACAGTTGATTCTTGTTACAGTTTTAACTTTTTTAATCAATGTAATTATTTTATGTTATACATTTGATTTCTATTGTATTATTATTGATTTATTTGATTTTATTATTTTAACTTATTTAATTCATTATTGTAACTTAATTGATTTTATTATTGCATTTTATTTGACTTTATTAATAAATTATTCGATTTTATTATTATTAACTTACTTAATCATATTGTCATATTGTTATTTTTATCACTATAATTAAATAGTAAATCAATTAGGCAAACTATGTAAGTGCTGTGCACACCTTTAATTGATAAGTTCACTGTAATACTTTATATAATAAGACTAAGCTCACTGTTAATGTTTATGTGAATTAATCGTTGGAGTGCCATAATAATAAATAAATAAATCACAAAAAGAACAGCGATAGTAATTGACTGTTATGTAAACAAGTACCAACGGCAAACATGATAAGAAAATTTAAACGTTCTTTTATTTGATTCACAAATTAACGTGTTTCTAGCGAGTTACGCTTAGTTAGCGTTGTGTAAAGATAATTGGGTATGTGTAGTATGTTCTAATTTGCCTCGTCTCACAATTTCATTATATTGTCGCGCGCCACAATTAATGCCTGGTACATGGTGACATTACTTACCACTAGCGCCATCTAGTATCAAGTATCAGAACTAATTTACCACTAGCGCCATCTAGTATCGAGTAACAGAACTAATAGATCCTTCTAGAAATTTCGATTCTAGAACTATCGACATTGGTTAGTCGGAGCCGGTATGTACTCGAACATTCTAGATGTTTCTATAATAGAAGGTTCTGGAACTATCTGCGGCACTATATAAGGCCGGGATTAGCTGCGACCAGTCTATCAATTCGATCCAGCCTGTCCCTTTGCTGCCCTCTCCCAGCGACGCCCTAAGCCGAGGTTCGTACCCCACAGGGGGTGCCCTTAGCGTGCAGTCGCCTTGTTTTAATTAGTTTTAGCCCTGCCTGGAGGCTTTAAGATTTCTTAAGGCAACCACAGGATAGTCCGGTTAAGTAGTCACGACCTCTCAAGGTCAACTACGAGATGCCATTTATAAAAAAAACAAAAAGCGACCAGTCAGACTTGGATTAGTGGTACATGCGAATACGTCGAAAGCGATCTTCAAGTTTTATAATTAGTGTGTTTGAGTTGTTATTAGCGTTGTTGAATAAAAGTGTAATTTTTGGTCATTTATATCGGCAGTTTTTATTGTCACGAACCCGAAGCTCGTAACAATATGATATAAAAAGCTCCCTAATTCTATTTCATCTCTGAATTAAATATTCACATACGTGGGTAAGCTTCTTCGGACTCGGCTTTAAAAGCAAAGCTTTTATAAAAAGTGAAACAACATCGGTCGGAAAAACATTGAGTTTAAACATAACTTGTAATGTAATTAAAATTATTTCTTTCTCGGAAATTAAGGAATTTGTTTTATCCATTTTTTCTATTCCTCGTCGTTTCCAGTTACGCTCCGCATTCCCAATAAAAAACCCTCAGTATAAATAAAACACACCGCTAAATTAAACAACGATAGCTGTATTTGATACAGTCAATGAAAACACAATCAGAACTTTTACCAGATATCTATGGAAACTGCACTCAAACTAATCAATAGTTCACAAATTAGTTTCTTCACTTGTTCATTCGATACGAAATTTCCATTTAGGAACAATGTACTTACAATCGTAAAGTGTTGCTGTTGATTACAATGTTCCTTATTCTTCTTTTCATGTCAATAGACCAGCTCATTTTAAGATCACTATGTTGCAATGACCTCTTTCCTTATCAGTAGATCAATTCATCGTACAGAATATTTTACTGTAAATAATAAAACTGTAATTATGGCCACACTATTGAATTAGGAAATTCCTGTAATGATAGTGATGTTGAGTTAATAAATAAACAAATAATAAATAACAATAATACGAGTATGCAGCGATCTACGTGGACTGTCCAACTAAAATCCTATGATCCTATCACTGAAGCACTCTTTACGGTAAGGAACTAACTTGATACACCTTGTATATAAAGTCAAATAAGTATGTATGGGATTGATTCAATTACCAACGTTGAATGTTGTATCAGTGTCATACGTCTGACGCCTTTCAGTCTTACCTTACCAACGGGTATCATAATACCCAGTAACAGGGTTGTGAAGGTCAGATAGATAGTCGCTCCAATTAAAATACTGGTATTCGACTGCATCCGGTTAGACTGGAAGCCAACCCCAACATAATTGGGAAAAGGCTAGGCAGATGATGTTGACGTCTGACGCCTTTTCTTCCTATATATTCTTATACCCGAAGGGTTAGGGAATGGTGTACCATGATACACCCACATTTCGCACAGTTATGGTCCCATGCAGTAGAGGGCAAGCCTATTGCCATCAATCGGGCACAAATCTCTAAAAAAAAGACTCCGGGGCTGCTCCTGAGAAATACCTGATGGGACCGAATAACACTTTGCGTGACGTGGGAATAGCACCAGAAATTCTGATGGGACCTAATAACACTTTGCCTGACGTGGGAATCGCACCAGAAATTCTTATGGGACCGAATAACACTTTGCCTGACGTGGGAATCGCACCAGAAATTCTGATGGGACCGAATAACACTTTGCCTGACTTGGGAATCGCACCAGAAATTCTGATGGGACTTAATAACACTTTGCGTGACCTGGAAATCATCCACCACCACTAGAACTACGGGGCAGAAATATTGATCAAGTGCTCCAATTTTCCATTTTATTTGGAGAAGATCCGTCAACGAACTCTCAATTACTAAGTACACACATCAACACTGTCTAGGGATATTTTGGATTTACTCAATTTACTCAAAATTTATTAAAAATAACATACAGCATGCATATATTTTTATAAGGCCCATTTATCAGACTATACTCCAGAACAAAAGAAAACTATTTTTTTTGCGTAATCAAATTTTTATTCAAATAAAGAAAAAACGTGAAATAATGGTAAAACTAACAATGAATGTGTTTCTCAAGAAAAAGTGAAAAATAAGGAAAAATTAATCTGTTTTTAACAGTTATGTGAAAAATCAGTAGTCAGTAAAACACCCCATGACGTTAATAACGGTCCTGCAACGGTTTTTCATGCTTTGGATTAAGTTATCCAAGTCTTGCTGCGGTATATTGTCCCAGGTCCGGTTAAGATGCAAAAAAAGTTGCTCTTCCGTCGCAATGTTTGCAGGGAAATTCCTCAAAGCCCTTCTTTGGAGCATGTCCCACGCGTGTTCTATGGGGTTTTAGGTCAGGCGATTGAGCGGGCCAGCCTAAGACCAATACGTCGTGCTCCTGCAACCAGCTCGTCACCACTCTCGCTGTGTGCGGACGGGCGTTATCGTGCATGAGCGTGAATTCTTGGCCCATTTGTAGTCGATGGGGGTAGATTATTGGTACTAGCACCTCGTTACGGTATTTTTCAGCCGTCATGGTGTTTCTGATCCAAACGAGGTCTGTTCTTCCACCAACACGAATTCCCGCCCAAACCATAATTGTCCCGCCGTGGTATGAATTGACTTCCTGAGGATGTTGCAGACGGCTCTTACGACCAGGAACTCGCCAAACACGTACTCTACGTGTATCGGGATGGAAACCGAACCGGGACTCATCGGTAAACAGCACTACAGACCACTGGTTATCTTCCCAGAGCAAATGTTCACGAGCCCACTCTAGTCGTCGTCCACGATTTCCTCGGCGTAGTGCTGGAGTACGAAGCGGTCTGCGCGCATGAAGGTTAGTTTCATGCAGTCTTCTCCTTACAGTTTGATCACTCACAAGCAACTGGTGCTCTGACTGGAGCCTCTGAACCAACTGCATGGCCGTAACATTTGGTTGTCTTCTCGCGGCAACTTGCAAAAATCGGTCTTGTCGTTGAGTGGTTATGCGCTTCCCGCCTGGGTGTCTTTCAGCCACATCACCAGTAGCACGATAACGTGACCATAACCTTGATATCACAATTTGTCTTGTTCCAATCTCCTCAGCAATACTCCGTTGAGTAGCCCCAGCTTGGAGCATGCCTACTGCCCTTAACATTTCCTCTCTCGTTAAATGGCGCCGCTGCATGATGCACACAATAACATTTATTCGAAATTAACCGATAACTTGTTATAAAACTTAAATTTGACACAAAAAATAGCCAAAAACTACTGTAGGTAAATGAAGCCTTCGGACTTCGCTACCATTATGCCGCGTAAATCTTTTGTTTTTAATTTATTTTTTCAAATTCAAATTTAGAATCGTTCAAAAAGGTTTACAAAATAAGCTTTCTTCAAAAGAATTTAAAACTGGCCAGTATTTTTTGAGTTAAAGAACTTTATACAAAATATCCCTAGACGGTGTTGATGTGTGTATTTATAGAACATATTATTCTATAACAATCGGTTTACGTTCATCTAATATTAAAAAAGTAGTCGAGTAGGATCATTTTCTGCTCACCAATTTTAATTAGAACCTCAAAGGCTTCGTAATCCGAGTTGGTGGTTCATTAAATGGAAATCACGAACTTTTTATACCTATTGTTGCTTTCACATCAAGGTTGTTCACGATCGATTAATTGTCAAAGGGATAAAGAGGCACGATGCTGAGGTACAGAAATTACGAAGATTTCGAAACGAAAAAAGATGTGAAACGAATAATATTTTGACGGGAACTTTTGTAGTTTCCGCCAGGAATTTCTCAGTAACAGCCTCACGCAGCCCGGACTCTGGATCCGTGTGCGGTTGACGGCAATAGTCTTCCAAAATATCGGCGAAAGGCGAGTTTACAATAGGGTAGCCCACTGCCTAGCCCTTCGAGGATTACAGGCGTAATGTTATAGTTCGCATTTTGCACCACGTTGGTATTTAAACTAATTCGCCTGAAGAGCACTCAGTAAAAAAAAATTGTATGAAAACGTTAATATTACAATTCATTTTAACAAGTAAAATACCTTAATATTAAAAAAAAAAAACAAACGACTTTGTAGGTACTAAATAATGTAGCGGTATCTACAACGCCACATGCGAACAACGCGTTATACTGACGTCACGCAAATCCTGCATCTCGCAAGCAGAGTTTACCGCGCAATTAGCATAGATACAATTTCCCAACATCAATCGTTGGGCAATTGCCCGCCAGACAAAACACCCGTCTGGTCGGAGGATCCTTCCTTTTCTATGGAGGATGAGTAAACTTTACACCCTGTTCCTCATACCTCTATAATAACAACTAACTAAGTAGAAGTATTTATAGGTAATTCTTCATAAAATAAACTTACTGGGTTACAACTTACCTACTAAGTTTCTCCAGTTTCGATTAACTTTTTTATAAAGGACAAAAGCTTGAACTGAAAGAAATACAAGAATGGCCAGATGAAATGAAGCCTGGGCAAACAATAAGCACTCCCACTTAATCTTTTAGGCTTTGGAGCGTGTTCCAATGAAACACAGAGGCTAGTATAAATAAAATGAATAACTATTTATTTACTTGTTTAGTACTAGCCTGTTACAACAATACCTATAGAAAATCAAGCCGAACTTTGATTCCGGCAATCTAAAAGTTTGATTGCTGAATCAGTCTATTTTATTACTTCCCATCCAAATCAAAATACATTTTATCGTATTATTTACAACCAACATTACCTTCATATAAACAGTATCCCAACAGATTTGGTGAATTTGGGTTTGTACCTTATTACATACATAAAAACTATCTAAGTATTGAAAATTATCAAGGTGATAATTTTGCCAGTCTTTCAATGTCAATTCGGACGAGTACTTCGACGCCTAAGTGTCCTTTTGTATTTATTTGTATAGTGTATCATTTAATTTAGTACCTATTGTAAATAGTTAGTTTTGTGAAATATTGTAAAAATTGCATATCTTTCTAATACTTAAATTTAACTGTCATCAAGCTGATTACATTTAGTTTGAGCGCTGGTTTAAAGTAACTTTCTTGTTGGGTATCCTACCAAGACAACTGTGACCACTTTGATACAAAAATTTTAACTTAATACGCCAATAAAGTACAACGTTAACACACATGTGGAGATAATTAAACTGATTTTCTCCTAAAGTATGTAATTATGAGATATTATACTGGAAGTACCTAGAATCCCTCATAATATTATTATGAGTTCAGAAAATCAATACTTTGAAGAAAAAAGTGTTCCTGAATGTTGCATGTGTATTACTAGTTTTTCTACGAGTCTCATTCGAGATAATAGTTTTCTCGATAAAATAAATAGATTCCTGAAAGCATGGAAGCCAATTAGTTGATGCTTACCTACTACCTGTTTCATGCAACTAGAAATATGTCGTCAATTATTATTTGAACACGCTTTTACAATTTAATATGAGATTCGATAACATATCGAACGCCTGCAAAACTAGAATTGACAAGGGAAAACTTTATGTTTGTATTTTTAAAATGAAGAGATTCTTATGACTTTTCAGTAGGTACATTTTAAGAGTCGGTTTATTTTATATCTAATCTCTAAACTTCAATTTTACAACGCAAATCAGCAACAATAAAATTAATAATTAAGTATGTATTTGCTCGAGATTAAAAAATCCAAGATTATTGTATGACGCAAAAAGTTAAAGCCATAACAGCAATTGAAATATCAGATTCTTTCCTTAATCAAAAGTGACGAATCAACTCCCAAGGCTTTTGTTTCATGACATTACAAAAAAGTCCCCATTTTTCATCGTCGACTTTTTTTTAGGAACAATGTGAAGTCAATTTCACGAACTCAATTAATTTGCAGCTTATAGATAGGTACGTGGGTATACCTATTATTATTATGGTTTGCTCAATACTATGACGTGTGACCTCATCACCTTCACCACCCTAGCTGTGGATACTGTGGGTAGATTGACGAATGTACACCTCTAACAAAGAATAGAATACTCAAACGCTGAAATATTTATCAAAACAACGTTTCAATCTACATCTCATCACAGCTCGGTATGTAGTGCGAAATTTGATTGAGAAATACGAGCTTTGCCAGTGGCTGTCAATTTGAATTTTGTTGTTTTCGCTAGGTCTTGTTTTGGCGTCAGACTACATAAATAACGGAAATAGAAATAACCAGAGGCCCCAGTACGAACAAACGACGTAAATTCGTACGATTTTTGAATCGAAAATACAACTGTTTTTATTTAATGATAGTAGTAAGGGAGACTTTAAGAAATAAACAATTTTATAGCATTTTCGTTTAAATTTTTGCGAAAAGCACCCATAAATATGAATACAGTCTTAAAAATACGTAAATACTATGAGCAAAACAAGTGAGAATTTTCAATGTTTAGGTACTCCGCGCGCTCAAGCTAGACCCACAGAGTGGTAAATTAATCTTATGTCAGCGCACTCAATTCACCAAACGAGAATTCAACAATAACTCTGTGTTTCCATAACATTTTGCCTGATTTTTGATTGACATACCTACATATCATAAAGTTCTAACTAAACCAATAAAATGTTTAATGTGTTTCACACTGTACGCACACTGAAGTAAAAAAGGCACTCGTATTTCGTAGAAAACATATGACTGTAGCCAAAGTTTTTAGACCCATTTCACAAAAGTTTGACCTATGGGACAAAGTCTTTCAATATAACCCGTATAAAAATATTTGAACAATATAAACTGAAACATACGATAAGGGTATGAACAACCCCTATACTTCTGATTTTCACTTATTTTTATTAAATGGGAATAGAAAAACCCAACCCAACCTAACCCGGGTTTTCGTAGGAGTAGGTACTACTACTAAGTACCTACAAAAATAGCCAACTTGCAATGACGAAGAAATTGTTCAAGCGCCTCTCCTATAGGCACAACAAAGGTGATTAAAAACGATAAAGATATTAAATATTTAATCTATTGTAAAGTTAATGAAGAATCCTGTAATAAACATTGTCTAATATAGGTCAGTGAATTAAACAGTATAAATATTATAGTATAGCATTAAATACATTGTAATATTTTGCATGTCAAAATGTCTGACTATGTAATAACACCTATTGCAAATAAATGAGTATGATAAATGTTAAGTCCCTAAGTAAGTGTAAATATTTTTTTAAATAGTTATAGATGTTCGTATCGCATTTCCAAGTCCGACGTCCACAATAATTTAATGTTGCTAAACAAGGATGAATCGATTTTTGATTTCCTCGCATTATCGCGTTCTCGTTATTCTGCGATTTCTTCAACGAGTGAACGCTTCATCTAAACAGTGAGCAATACTGACGTCATCGAGCCACTGACCCATTTATTTTACTATTGTGATCATAAAACACAGGAAAGTGATAGATATCCTTCAGCTAGCTATTTATTGGATGCCCTTATCTTGAAGAGTACTGAGAGCAGCCATGTATCTCTCTGTTATTAATACCGTCCTACTATCTCCTTGACATCATTTATTTCCTATGAAGAATAATAGTTTTTCTTTCTTGTTTATTTAATAAACTAGGATTCGTTTCTCAATGGTTTTGGGTTTCCGCCCTGAAATCTATATATTTATAGTCGATCTTGTACATACAATGCTATCATTGTGGAACAAAAAGGGGAAAAAGTATTATGATATCAAAGAATATTTCTTCTTTCTTTATTTGCTTTGTCTTGTCTCATATTGTCTGTCTTACAATAACAGTATTTGGTATCTACTTTATTTTTACACAAAACCGAAACCTTATAAAAAGTAGTGTGTATGTTATGATTCCATAAAATATATTTTCAAAGCTTTCTCACTTTTTATCCGCCGCAGTAATGTTCCTATAAAACTCTACTATACTGTTGCCAATACTGACAACTTTTTATATCAAGTACTTTAGCGCCATGTTTTATGTCCAGCGCTGGGCAAAGGTTACGTCCGACCATTACTTCGGCGCCCACTGTTTGAAGTTGTGGGACAATAGTTGTTCACCTCCACAGGTTTATGTCTAAGATATGGCCAAACCGTTAACTTCGGAGGTTTACTCTCGTTCAACGGGATTTACAGCTTTGATTCCGCTATTATTTAACAATGTAGGCATGTGGATGGATATAGGTACGATGACACATACCTACACAAACTCATGGGGGTAGGTAGGCAGATACTACAGAACGCCACTTGCTACGATCCTTACATACTCATTTTGCTTCGTTTACATTCATACATCTGATCATACACGTACGAATGGTTGCGAGTGCTACGCACCTGACCTTTCTGAAGAACATCACCAATAAGGAACGAACGATCAGTACAAAGAATCTATTTTATTTTCATAATAACACCATCAGACACCAGACATCAGACACCAGTAGTCCAGTAAGGCTCCGGTTCCCGTACAATTCTTGTGTGTCAATTTTCAATTATGAACTCCAACTTCCACTTTATAGCTCTTTGACTTTTCTTCCAATAAAAATAACAGAAAAGCCAGAAGTTCTGTTCTTTTCTGATGAACGAATAGAAATCGCATCGCGCGAAAGATTCATTTATGGATCCAGGTGTGGTTTGATTTTTCAAGGTTTTTATTAACACTCAACAGGTTGTTACAATGATCTTATTCTATTTGTACACAAACAGTGATTTAGTTTGTTATATAGGCTATATTTCCCCTTTGAAAACATTAAAACATGTTTTTATACTATCATAATTTGCGTTGACCTGAATTAACTTAATAATGTACTTCGTTAAACTACGATGTAGAGGTATATGCAAGTTTTAGTATGGACCCACATTACCTATATCTAAGGGGATTTATTTATAAACGATGATTAAAGTTGAGTGACGTTTAAACGCCAAAAATATATGGTTGTAACTAAACAGTCGCTAAGCGCAATGTTTATAAATAAAGGGGTAAAGTGTTTAAGTTACAAAATGTACGCTTTCTGGTGGGTAGTCTTAAACATACGGCCGGTCTAGCTGCGTCGGTCGGCTAGTAAGAAATGATCCATGTAAATATTATGAAAATAACTAAGTAGTTAAATGTATAAGAATTCTTGTATCAGCTGCAAGGAATAACTTGGTTTCTTTATTTCTGTGTGTGGCTAGCTTTATCCACGATCGCGCGACCACCATTTATGAGGTCATCATTGCCCCCATAAAAAGAAGTAGTGGAATAAAACCCTGAAGAAGTTTTATTACTTATAATAAGTATTTCTACGGTGAAGATGAAATGGATGAAAAAGTTTGTGACTCGCGTTCTTAGCATTTACAGATTAAACACTGAAACACTTCCTCTCTCCTTAAACACCATCATTTTATTTTCTGTGCTCCTATTTCATGTTTATTATTATTATATATATATATTTATTTAGATTAATATAATATACTTTATGTATGTATTTATTGTATTATGTAAATTGTACACCACAGACTGCCTACAGTATTTAATGTGCAAAAGTTTTTTACAATATACAATTGGAACCTAATGTAACACGTCTGTAGATAGTTACCCGGGAAAGATCTAACGCCTAAGGTACAGGCTCGGCCTAGTTTAGGTGTTAGTGGTCATTCGAATTGTGTTCAATTGCAGAATTCTACCTACTAAAAAAAAAAAAAAAAAAAAAAAAGTATTTGTCTCTCTTCCCCTTTTTAATCCATCCAAAGGTTGTCTTTAAACATCGCTCAGCGATAAGACCGCCCATTGTGTACCTGCCCTTTGTAAAATTTCTATATTTATGTCTGTAATTTATGTGGTGTAGTATTCTATTCTATTAAACTAGACTGAAACGCTTTTCTTCCATGGTTCTCGCTTACGACATACTTAATAATCGTTAAATTGATCTCGTATAATAGTAGAACACGATAACTGTATCGTAACATTAGGTAATGCGTCACAATTAAGCTAGATAGGTACCTAATTCACCCAGATTGGTAAAAGCGCAATGGTAGAATTATTACATTTTCTAATCTTAACTGCAGTCGTTAATCTTCAATATATCGTAATATGTAGTAATAAATTGAAGGGCGTCTATAACCGATATTATTATGTTCGATTCGAGAGTGAGCTATATAATGCATAATTACACCTACATGAAACAGGTACCATGTGGGTTTCGTTTAATTAGTCTAATATCGTTCGTCTAGTATTGTTATAATATTACCTGTGGCATTATCTACGAAAGAGGTTTGCAGGTGCTTTTGCTTCTTACCTTATCGTAAAGTACCGCACGGTACCGTTCTGTACCGTACTGTAACGTACTGTACCGTACAGCTAATACTCTCGTGACTAAATTGAAAAAACAAAAATTGTATACCTTAGTTCCGAGCTAAATTTAGATTGATTTTTGATTCAGAAGGACGTAGAATACAGATTTCGGATTCATTTGGACTTGCATTTCGATTCACTGGAAACTTTTTTATATTTATCAGAATGAATATCCATGTTGTTTGTAGGTACCATTGTTTGTAGGCCAAACATCATAGAATACCATAAACGAAAAGCATTTAGATCCACGAAATGTATACATATTAAAACTAATCATTTAGAAATATATATCTTCGTTCGGAACATAACGCAGTTTTCCAATGTGAGATTGTACCGTATCCTACTTTGATCTGATGTGGGTGATAATACTGTTTTATAAGAGAACGAATACTTTGAAGAGGAATGTAAGCTTTATGGGATAACCGTTTGAAGAGCCCACGCGACTTGAGAGCTTCGATGTAGGATGAGTACCTAGGTACTTATTTACCTACTTATCTTTGTGACAAAGTCTAAGGAAGGTGTTTTCTAATAAACAATACGATAATTATTTTTGGTGCAAAGTCGTTGGGATACATCCTATTTTTTCATTATGACGCACAATTAATTCTTATCTTATTATATTAATGATTTTTATTTTTCCGCAACGAGGTGATCCGGCAGAGACGCAAAGTTGTCGACATAGCTCACAGAATAAGCAAGCTGAAGTGGCAATGGGCCGGCCATATTAGCCGTACAACCGATGACCATTGAGGTAGACGTGTTCTTGAGTGGAGACCGCGAATAGGTAAACGTAAGGTGGTGGATCGACAATCTTCGCAGGATGGCTGGTAGCAGCTGGATGAGAGTTGCCGAAAATCGAGTTGAATGGCGTGCAATAGGAGAGGCCTATGTCCAGCAGTGGACTGCTATAGGCTGATGATGACTAATGATTTTAAACTAGGCTACTGTTCATAATGTATTAAATTGTCGTGCTTAACTTAGCTTCTATGACAAATCATTTACTGTTCAAGCAGTACGGTTATGGAATGACTTGCCCGTGTCAGTAAGGCGTGCTCAATCTTTGTCTACTTTTAAAATTATGATGAAAAACACTTTCTCTTTCCTAAAACATCATCATTATACTTTCTTTGCTCCTGTTTCACGATTATTATTTATATACATTCATTATGCTTTATATGTATTTATAGTATTATGTAAATGGATATTAATACAGACTACCTACAGTATTGTCTCTTCTTACCCTTTTTAATCCATCCAAAGTTGTCTTTAAAAGATCGCTTTTAGCGATAGGACTGTCCATTGTGGCACCCTTGTAAAATTTCTACATTTATATTTGTAATCTGTATGGTGTACATACACAAAAACAATAAAGATTATTCCATTTTATTGTAAATTGTAATAATTATAAATAAGATCTTGTAAAACACATGTGAAATAGGTATTATGCAACAAAGAATTGAATTGATATGGATCACTAGCTGAAGGAACGTCAGAGTATGAGAGTACGTATATTGCTGTTCCCCAATGCTACATTCCTGACGTTTAGGACGTCCTACTTAAACTTAGGTGATTAATGACGTAACACCACGCCTGTATTCCCCGAAGGAGCAGGCAGAAATGTAGGTATAACAGTCCCATATTTCGCCAGTTTTGTTTACCTAAGTTCTATGTAGGTGCCTAATAGGACGAATAGTTAACATAACGTAGAAGGATTGCCAGGTTATTCAAAAAGTTTGTGCAGCGTTACATACAGTGTAAACCCGATCATTTTTCATTTCCCAGTACGACACGAAAGATTTGTCAAAGGATTTTGCGTTCGAGAACCGATAAAACGTTATGCGTTATTCTTGCTCCGTATTCACAGTCCAGCATTCAGTTGTAAATCAATATTGGTCTCAAAAAGATTCTTATCAATTGAAGTTTTGTATGAATATTTTTCATTTAAATTTTTTGTAAGCCTTACTTACTTAGGTATCTAAAATGTAATTCATAGTTTTATGTTTGATTGAGATGGACAAATTGTATTTGACTTTTTGAAATAAAGATAATTATTATTATTATGTCGTTTATTTATTTGCTTATCTTATTTTATTACATTTTTAAATATTATTTTTATATGTATAAGATTTAAACAACAAAAAAAACATGTAGAAAAAAGTATGTTTTTATTTGTAATAATCGGCAAATAATTTCAACGACACGAGCGGCTTCGGAATCATGTGCTGAATTCTGAGTTTGTGTGTCAATGCCCCTGCCACCCTGTATAAAAATTCTCAATCAAAAACTTAGTTGGCAGTAAGCAGTTATGAGAGATGTTGCTAGTGGAAATAACTAAAGGCTTACGTTAAAGTTTTAGGCGTACACATCACAAACATTCGACGGGTTGTTGAAACGAAAATGACACATTTTCAATAGCTAATTTGCAAGGCAAATTGAATGGCGGTTTTCTATTTAATTTAACCTGACACAATTTTCGGGCTATGGATTTGTGAACAGCCTTTAGAGGACTCTCTTGACAACATTGATTGAAGTTTGTTTCGGCACGGAAGCATATCGATCGGTTATGAAGCTATCTAGCTTAGCTAAATCTGAAAAACTTGTTTATGAAAATGGCAGAGACAATGCAGACTTCCTCTGTTGTGGCTATCAGTCTATAGTAACCCTTTTAGCTTGTCTGATGTTTACCGTAAATAACGCGATGAATGTTGTTGAACTGTCAAAATGAAAGCGATTGCTACTGTGTGTGTTACGCGATTACTCCGCTGCATGTCTAGTTACTAGTTGTATTTTGTCTTAATTACGAACATTAACTGAAATATTATAATTTTAACGAATGTCGTAAAGCCTCATCTAGAGTCGTCTAGACACGGTAATTAATGTGTAAACATAACAAATATTAATCTTAATTAAAAAGAGTCCTTAGAGAGATAAAAAAAGCAAATCAAGTAGGTACTCGTACCCACCAACGTAAAATATATTCAGGGATGATTTCAGAGTGTTTGTCGGTTGTTAAGCGATCTAGGTAGAGAGAACCTATGAGGGTAGATAGGTACAAAGTACGACGTAAAATCACGTTAGAAACGCTTTTAGCTAGGAGTGCCAACAGCCTTCATTTTAGAAAACATATAGTGCTGCTTCATTCTGAATGATTGAATTTCCTCTTTGTTTCAGATGAGGGCGCGGTGAGCTGTGAGAATGAGTCGGAACTCGAGCGTGGCCGACTCCAATGGAGAACTCAGAATATTGCTAGTCGTGACCGTTATCATCGGTTTACTTCTTATGTTCTCCCTGCTTATGTGCTACGCCTGTGTCCTCAAACGACTGTGCTGCGGGACTCCAAGGGAACGAGCGAAGCATGTGGGCTGTGCGCGAAGAACCGAGAGCTACCCGATGGGTGATGTCACTCTACTCTCGCAACCGACGGAGAGCGAGCGCGTCTAGCAATCAAATATAGCGCCACAAGATTTTTTTGGCGCGTGGCCAAAATCGGAACTAACGCCGCCGCCTCCTTGTTTTTTGAATATATTTCAAGTGACATTTCACAAAACAATTGCGCAAATGTTCACCAACACCGCCCCCCTGTCAACGTCATTTGAGCGCCAAAAGATCCTTATAGCAGTGTACATAGCAATCAAAATAATGTGACCGCAAAACAACATTAATTATATACCACAATAATTCAATCTGAATGCGGAGTACCTACCTAAGAACATAAATTTATCACGTTAACCATTAACCATGTTGAGTAATTGCCCTCATATATAGTCCCGAAAATAAGGCCAATTTCTTTATTTGCTAACGTTATTCTTAGTTGTGACACAAAACTAGTCAGTGGTGTAAGATATTAAATCAATCTAATACTAATTTATACTGCATTTCATGAAAGACTGATTTAGGTATCGACTCGGTTGCCTGGTTTTATCAGACGATCCACTTTTATATTGTTTAGCGTTTTGTAACTTCTAAATTTATATTTAAATTGTATATGAGTAAGTGCGTTCTTTTTCTTTTATTGTAAGTAAAATATACAATAACACGACGGAGACCAAAAAAGGATTCAGTAAAAGTAGGTCTACTCTCATTTGTTATTTTCTAAATCTGCAGGCTAATTGCGTAACACACAATCAGTAGCATTGTCTTTCATTTTGACAGTTCAATAACTGTCAATGCGTTATTTACGATGCTGAGTGGACAAATCGTTCGAACATATGAAGCAATGGATTAGTTGGGATTGATAATGTGTTACGAAATTAGGGTGCTGTTCCGTATAAATTAGGGTGCTGTTCCGTATAATATTTTTAAACAAGCTAATGCGTTGTTAATAGTAATGTGTTGTTGATAAACCATCTGATCAATATACCAACTTATACCTATTTTAATTTGAGTAAATACCTACTGTATTTTCTACTGTAGCTTTAGAAATGAATGTATCAGTCGGTGTAAACCTGTATTCTAGTGTTGTGTTGTACAGTTTCCTTAAACTTCTAAACCTATCTGTTATTATGTAAACCAATGTTATGTATTATTGATAGAGCTGACATTTACCGACTTTTGATATAATGTATTGTGTTGAAAAGTGGAACGATAAGAAATAAACTATTACCCACTCGCTGTAGTTGCGTGTTTTGTTCTCGATATTATTTTAATGACGTACCTACAGGACAACCAAAAGCTATGCCAGAAGGATAATTGATGAACCTATAATTGGCTCTGTGTTACATATACCTAATGTAACACAGAGCCAATTATAGGTTCTCAAAGGTAAAAAAAGAAAACGTAATAGAAATCTTAGGATTACTAACAAGCACGTTAGTTTTAGATTATTTATGTTCATAGTTTTCACTGCTCGTGATAAGGGTTGATGGGGATCCAAAATTAATCATCATTAGATAGGTAAGTATATAACTTTGAAACAATCACGAAATCATTAAAAGAAAACCAGGTGCAGGTGGCGACCCTGAGAAAACAAAAGTAAAACGTTGGTAAACAATTTAAATCTTATTCCGTAAGTGAATTATTAAAGAAGAATGAATTATTGAAGAAGAAAACTTCATAATAAATGTATTAACTTGCAAATTTCGTTCCTGAAACTTTCCCATTACCAATTTATAATTTGACCAACAACTTGGGGCACACCTACATATTCAACGAAAACCGTAATATAAGGCGGATATGTCAGTGGCAATATCGGAATGGGCCGTCCTTGAAGGATATAAAGTGATCTTATTGATGAAGCAATTACATGCATAGTTCTCGCAACTGGCGCGCATGAATGGCGTGAACGTAAACAAAATAATCAAAAGGAGTATCGCGTAGCGTGCCGTTGTTACTGCCTAGGTACCTCTGTCTACTCTAATAGGAAATAGGCGAGAGTTTATGGACAAGACAAAGTTTAAAAAAATATAGAAGTGGATTTTTATAAAGATAGATTTTTACAATTTTACACTTGCTACGAGCTACGAGGTGACCTACGCGGCCACGCTTCGATGACGCTACGCGACGCGTAGCGCGATGTCGTAGACCCCTATCTGCGTCACTTTAATGAATTAATAATAATTTATAATAATTTAATAATTTAACAATTTATTATTATCTCCTTTATTTTAATGTAATCATATAAATTATATTTTTAATTAATTTATTATTATTATTTTTTTTTTTTTTTTTTTTTCATAATTATGTATGGAATATGACTGCTGGCTGCTGGCTCGATGACGCCGCCAGCCCAAAATCCACACCAAACATTATCTTTTTTGGGATACATTGGACGCTCTTGAATATCATGTGGATTAGTATCATCACCAGTGGACTCAAATTTATCCACCACACTGCAAATAGTCCTCTCGGTAGGACGATTATGGCGACCGTAAAATGGGTGAAGCGCGCGGAACGCTGTCCGAACAGAACACCCATTTTGATAAAACAATTTTATCTTTTACACCTGTTGTTGAACGCTATATCCGTCTATGGTGATTTGGCAAAACAGATTGAATAAATGACAGCCAATTTGACACATGTGGCTTCCACAATATGGTCGCTATCAACTGTCAAAGTTTGGAAGTCTCTAGTGGAAAACCCTTTAGTACTTGCGAAGTACTGCCTGATTTTTGCACCCAAACATTAAACATTTCTAGTAGTTGTTTATTGTTCAATAATCATCATCATCAACCAAAGTTATAACATGAAAAAGTTGGAAAAATACCAACATTTTCTATAATCTTTACATCCAGAGACATTCAGCGGACGGCAATTTGTACCTGTTGTTGTTGCATTTTGTTGTTAATAACAGCTTTCCATGGTGGATCTAAATGACCGGTAGGTATACGAAAGACCCAAAGGAGCCATGGGAGTTAAAATAATAAAGTTATATACTCATCCTCCATAGAAAAGGGAGGATCCTCCGACCAGACGGGTGTTATATCTGGCGGGCAACTGCTCGATGAATCATGTCGGGCTGTTGTATATATGCTAATTGCGCGGTAAACTCTGCTTGCGCGATGCAGGATTTTGCGTGAAATCAGTATGACGCGTAGTTGGCATATGGCGTTGCAGATACCGCTACAGTGCCATCAATAGTACATCCGACTGCAGTGATACTGAGACCCCCAATCAACTCATTGCTGTACAGGTTGAAAAGTCGGGGGGATGTTAAACCACCGTCTTACACCCTGTACTCATCGGACACAACGTTCGCCCACCTTACAACATTGACTTGATTATTATACCAGTCATCAAGAACATTAATGATCCCCTAGGGGAGTGAGGCGGCCCTCAGCTTCTCCCAAATATGCTTTAATAAGACACCAAATCGAAAGCTTTCGACAAATCTATCTGTGTAGTAGTTATTGATATGATTTTAGCCTTTATGAAATAACTTGTTCGTATCTACTATAAGTTTCGTCTCTGTATCTTAAGTACCCTAAGTAGTTCTCAAGAACAGCATGGACAAACTTAGTGCTGTTTTGAGATCTACCTACTAACAATGTATAAGATACAGAAAAAAAGTTCAGGGATGGGAAAAATCAGGTTTTTTAATATTTTTTCCTTCCTAAGTTATTTAAAAAAAAAATTAGGTGAGGATAATCAAATAGTAGCGCCGATTCCCTTGTTCACAAACTAAACTAAATTAACGTTCAGTGCATCTTTTTCTTTTTATTTCATTAAGAAAAGGACAGGAGATACCTAAATATTAGTTTAGTCCTGCACTTGGTGCCTCACCAATGGGCAACGGCCTTCCCTGTCTCCTTCTAGATATCTCTATCTTTTGCGATATCTGGCCACGTTTGCCCCACACGCCCATCCTGATCGTCACAACACCTACCTAAGCTCCAGTCGAGGTCGACGGCGATGCCCTCCCTCAGTCAGCGCATTCATTCATCGAGAAGAGCAAATGGCTGAATGTTACGAAATAAAATATACATAGTATGTCGACCTTGCGAAAGCTAACTTGAGCAAAATTGGTATTACTGTGAATATAATTGTATTAGACTACTGGTATCATTAGATAGGTTTCGGGATAAAATCGCTTTGGGTAAAAACTGAATAGAGAAAAGAGATCTTATCTGACAGATGAGTAGAGAAATAAGTTGACCGGAACTTATCCGGAGACGATTTATGAGTTGTCTATCTTTAAGACCTGCACCCCAATTACGAAACACACTTTCAATTGAAACATTTTGAAGGATATTGCTAATCCATTGCTTCATATGCTCGATAAATTTGTCTGCTCCACAACGTAAATAACGCAATGAATGTTGTTGAACTGTCAAAACGAAAGCCATTGCTACTGTTACTGTGTTACGTAATTACCCCGCTGATGAGCATACTTGATGTTAGCTACAATTTATGTGGAGGTATTTAAAAAATACATGTTGCCGACGAACTGTTTCAAAGCCGACCCCGTTTGTCTTTAAAAAAAAAAAACAATAATTCTACTGGAACCACTTTAATTCACCACAGTACAAAAACACAGACACACAAGTTCTTGAGTATATTTTGGCAATGTCCCTCTTGGGATCCTGCCGTTGTGCCGAAAAGATTTTGCCAAAATTTCACTACCCAAACCAATTTTAGCAACCTTTTTTTATACCAATGCAATGTTTGGAATAATTTGAGTACCTACGCACATTTTCATTTGGTCAAATCTTTACTTGCCAGAATATTATCAAGGATAATGTCATTCAGGCATTTGGTCTTTAATCAAATGATTTATTACAGCAAACAATCTTTAGAAAATAAACGTTTCGTCTACTGATTGGTTATGGCAAAAAATATAAAGGCAAAAATATGATTTTTTTGGGAATTAAATAAGAATTAAAACATGCAATTTTATTTTAATATAATCATTTATTTAATACAAATAAGGAAAAAAGTGGTTATTGTTAGCAGGCTATCAAGAACCAAACAAGTTAGACGACATTAATTTTAAAAAAAACCTCCTACGCATGAGCCGAGCGAGCGAAGCGAGCGGTGCCGCGGCAGCGGGTGGCGAGTGGCAGAAATGACTAGATTGTTTAGAAAAAAAATATGGAAAAAAAGAGATTAATTTTAGCAGGCTGTCGAGAACCGAACTAGTTAGACGAGGTTCATTATTTTTTTAAAAATGGTTAGGTTAGGTTAAAACTTTGACCTCCTACGCACGAGCTGAGCCAGCGGTGCCGCGGCAGCGGCCGGCGAGTGGCACAATCGACTAGATTATATAGAAAAAAGCAGGCTACCCGAGACTGAACTAGTTAGACTATAACAATTGACTGAATGAAAATGGTAAATTGAAAACTGACGATACTAAATATTTGGCAAAATTTATTTTGCGTAAAATGAGTTATTCCCACTGAAATATTTGACTACATAAAAATTGGTAAAAGTACTAGTTTAGTTGGTAAACAAGTCATTGTTTAAACGTTAACTTGCCAAACATTAGGTTTGCGTTACGATTATTTGTGAAAAGATTTTTTGCTAAGTAATAATTTGGCAAATGAAATTATGCGGAAATTTTTTTGGGAAGTGATACCTAATTTGGCGATTTCTTTTCGATGAAACAAGGGAGACCCGTCCCTCTTAATTGCTCCCTTAATTTGGGCACACTAGATTACGCGAAGGCGTCCAGAATTCAACTAACTAAATTACTTATTATTTCATGCACTGGGTAAAAATGCAACATCACTACTTTAATAAAGGAAAAGTACTCTGTTTATTAGTAAAAGCAGACTTAGGCTTTATTGCCTTGTAATAAGGGTTATAATAGAACGAATAAAACTCAATTGTAACGAAACATTTATTAATTACTTTTATTTGAAAACCGCAAACTGTTAAAGGCACTATCCATTATTGACATTCGTTTTCTTGAACAAATCCGTTAAGGCGAACTCCTTATTATCACTAAATTATAAGTTTCAAAAATAAATTGTTTTGTAACAAAAAAATAAATAGACTCTTGCACTCTGCATATTATCGATAAGGAGTAATAGGTCTTATACAAATCAATTCCTGTCCAATCAAAAGTTTTATAATATTCAATTTACATACATTGCTGTATATTCTTCATATAATTCATAAAAATATCTAATTCGTTCTCTTTTAATTATAAAGGCGCATTCGCATTAGGTCGGTGACCGAATGCGTCGATCGTCGTAGTCAAGTTTAGCTTGCGCGCTCCCTGACCAACAGCAAGTTTTAACCGAATTACATTGTATATGAGTCGGTGCCCGAAAACCGTTGCCGATGAGTACGGCCAAACCACCCTAATGTAAACGCGCCATAACTCTATAATTATGCCACAAAGATACATGAATAACAATAAAAATAAACAAAGAAGTAATAAAAATCTACATACATTTTCTCTTATCACATTGAACATATAAGGACGTTTATCGCTTGCTCTATCGTCATTATCAGCTTAAGTTTATTTGGCAGGTAAATAATAAATTGCAGTAGTATAAATTTGTTATCTATGTCATAAAAGAAGGATCAAGTCAGTGTTATGCTACATATGAATGTAATAAGGACGAAAGGCTATAGAAAATGTGTTTTGGCTACAGATACAGGCTTTGAAAAAGATTAATTCATTTGATGACCATATTATATGACGCCCTAAGAAGGTACTTTAGTTTTATATATACACAGTAAAATGTAAAAAAAAACATAGATTAACAAGTATTTAACGAACATATAGAATGTAAGCCATATCATTTAGAAAAAATACCAATTGTAAAATTTTCAAAGTCAGTGTTATGTTACATAAGAATGAAATAAGGATGAAAGATATAGAAAATGTGTTTTGGCTACAATATCGGGCTTTGAAAAAAAAAACATTAATTTGAATCTTTTGATGAGGCCATATAGTTACTTTACTTTTACACAGTAAATGTAAACAAAAACATAAATTACCAAGTATTTAACGAACATATAGAATGTAAGCAATTTTATTAAAGAAAACTACCAATCGTAAAATTTTCATTCTCAGATTAATGTTTATCAAACCCCAATAAATGTAACCCTTTTTATGATTATGTACAAACAATAAGACACGGCGGCTTAATATTATATAACATCTATGGCGTATAGCTCTGTTCCCTAAGTACCCCATGCACCATGGTTCTCAGCGACTGCGGCTTACAGTATTCTTCGAGCCAGTTGAACACGCCAGCTGAAAACTCCGCGAAATTATTCGTAGGCACCGACTCGAATGACTCGAATAACTTGTCCATTATACCCTGGAACTAAATGAAAAGCATGTTTATAACAAAGTCAGTTTTAGTAAATATGTAGGCACAATGAAATCAAATCAAATCATTTATTTGCATACCACAGGTTCAGGGGATGTTACAAAAGGTTCTTAAGGCACACTGTATCCATATACAGTATGGTCCTGGCGCAGGGGAGGTCGCATCAGGCGGCGGCCGACGCGATGACACGCGGGGTTGCGATAGTCGTGGAAAGGATCCGGCAGTTGGGTCTCGAGGTGGCTTTGCACAAGTCCGAGGCCATGTCCTTCCATGGGCCCCGGTACGGGCCACCTTCGGGATCCCAACTGATGGTAGGAGGGGTTCACATCGGCGTCGAGAATACGATGAGATACCTGGGTCTCGTCCTCGACAGCCGGTGGAACTTCGTCGAGCATTTCCGACGTTTGGCCCCCAAACTGGAACGGACCGGGGCCGCCTTAAAGCAGCTTCTGCCCAACCTGAGGGGGCCAAACGCCTCCTGCCGGAGGCTTTACGCGGGGGTCGTGCGGTCCATGGCCCTTTATGGGGCCCCGGTGTGGGCGCGTTCACTGCGGCTTCGAGCCGCACACTATCTGAACGCGCCCCAAAAGGTGGTAGCCGTAAGGCTTATCCGGGGGTACCGCACGATCTCGGGCGAGGCAGCGGGCCTCCTTGCCGGACTGCCGCCATGGGATCTGGAGGCGATAGTCCTCGCGCGCCTGTATGACTGGCGCGCGGAGGCACTACGTCGGGGGGAAACTCTGCACCCGCAGCAAATCACGGCGGAGCGGACGGACCTCCGGCGCGATCTCATGGCGGAATGGAAGGCGCGACTATCGCAACCCAGCGCAGGGCACGCTACGATAGCGGCGGTAAGACCCCTCTTTGAGGAGTGGCTAGAGAGGCGTCACGGCGCTCTCACCTACCGCCTAACGCAGGTCCTCTCCGGACACGGATGTTTCGGGAGGTTCCTGCACATCATCAGGCGGGAGGAGACGCCCGGGTGTCACCACTGTGAGGATCGCCCAGAGGACACGGTGGAGCATACGGTGGAGGTCTGCCCCGCTTGGGCAGAGCACCGCCGTGTCCTCGTAGAGGCGATCGGCAGCGGCGGCGACCTCTCGCGCCCGGCCCTGGTGCAAGCCATGGTCCGGGGCGAGAGGGAGTGGGAGGCGGTCACCTCCTTCTGCGAAGCAGTCATGCTAGCGAAGGAGGTGGCGGGATGGGCAAGGGAGAGATCCTCACGCCTCAGCCGCCGAGGGAGACGCTCCGGGCGTCGGGAGCCGCGTGACGACTCCCGGCCACCGTAGGCGCGGGCCTGCGGGCGGAGAGCAATGGGTAGCTCTCCGTCCGATCAGGACCAGGCCCGTGCCGGACGGCGCGTATGTGTTCCACGTGCGCCTCAAAGAGATGTCAGCGTAGTTGACGGGGCCCGACAGGGCCGAAGCCTGCCGGGGTAGCGGGATCGTCCGAAAGGGTTACCGCTGCCCTGGTACATAAAGGGCTAAGGAAGGAACACGGGTGGGTTTTAGTCAGTAAGAGTCTGACCCTCCCTTCTGCTCCACCCAGAGCGGGAGGGGTCATTTGACGACTACCCATCCTCAAAAAAAAAAAAAAGGCACACTGTATTATAGGCATGTGAGGTGTGCAAATTTTTTTCTTATTAAGTTATATTGTCATAGAAAATATAGTCAATTACGTCACAATCTATACTACATATACTAATAATAAAGCTGAAGAGTTTGTTTGTTTGTTTGAACGCGCTTATATCTGGAACTACCAGTGCGATTTGAAAAATTATATTATTATTATTGCATTTGATAGCCCAATTCTTGAGGAAGGTTATAGCAAATGTATTACGCTTAGCATCGCTCCTATATATCACGGTATGTCTCTTAGGAGCCGAGAAAGTAGGCTAAGCGAAAACGAAGTCATAGCGCGGGCAGGTGATCGGGGGATCAAAAAATTTCACGCGCACGATGCCGCGAGCTAGTAGTTAAATAAAGTTATTCCAATCAATAATTGTTGGAAAAAGTGGTAAGACTTAAAGCTTTCCTTCCCGACCTTCTAAATACAGATGAATGTAGTACTAACTCCCTTTAGTGTGTTGTTGCGTAGAAATTTAACCTTAACAGCGTTTATTTACATTTTCTTCAGATAGTTTTGGAACATTGTACAGTGCTTGTATGTATAGTTTTTTTCCATAAATGCCTTAGTTCCAAAACAAAACCAGGTGAGAAAATTACGAGTTTTCAGATCAAACGTCTGTATAATGTAAAAGTAATTGAATTACGCAATACTCTACTAGTTTTATCATGAGAAATTAAGATTACATTTACAAGGAAAATATTTTGTTTGTGGTGATAACAATGTTTAAGTTCTGTGATGGTAAACAAGTTTAACTATTTGCGAGTTATAAATAAAAAAAGTAGTTATAAATGTAAATTAGTCTTTGTTATTAAAACTTCAATCATTAGTTGACTGGCTTAAGGATGAAGTTTTGGAAAATCCTTTCCTCAATGGTCCCTAAATAAATTTCCCATGACTATATACATATTCAGTGGTTTAGGCTATTCTTTGTGTGTCATGCAATTGATCAGCAAATCACAACGTAACTCTTTTATAATTATTATTATGTTTCGACTAGCGACAGCGTCCCACCCCTGCTTACTTGCTAAAAAACATCGAGATTTCTTTATTATATGCAAGTTCTACATTAATGTACCACGCATAAACCTTCCGCAATAAATTCTATAAATTATGGTGAAAACCGCAACAAAATTCGTTGCGTTGTTTATAAGAACAACATGGTCACATAGACCTGCACGCAGAGCGACTTTATTTTATAATATCTATAGATATAACAGTGATATTCTGTCGTAACCATGACTACCACCCATGACTACCATGAGGCCCGAAAGTACAGTTATCTTAGAAGAAATGCGAAATTTTCATACTTACAACTTGGAATTTATCCTGATCAGTAAGCCTCTGTTCATTATGACCGGGAACCGAGTGCTGCGCCTTCACAATCTGTTCGTAGTTAGCCTGCATGATGCGCAGTGCCACCACATCTTTACGCAAAGCATTCCGTTCGTCCTCTTGCCTTCTTCGCTGCTGCAGTAAGTATTGGATGTAGTCTATGGATTTTTGGAGTACCTGGAATTATGGTAATGAGTTTTTAATCACTAAGAATACTTTGACAAATCGAACGTATCTACCCAACTAAGTATTCTGCCGCGCAATTCATAAACGCAGTAAGTAAGAATTCGGACAAAATTGAGTTAATCATTATTCCAATGCTGCTAGTGCATTAAACCAGCCTCCAAGACTGACGAAACCTTAATGTAGGTTTATCCAGCGGACCCCGGGCAGCTCTGCTACCACGTCGCTAACTAGATAAGCCAGACCAGGTTACAGGGCATCAACATCATCATCAGACTATAGTAGTCCACTGCTGGACATAGGCCTCTCCTATTGCACGCCTTTAAACTCGAGGGCAGGGCATGAGCTATTCTAATTAAGTTCGTGATGATGCGATAGAAAAATAATGCCGTTGAATGAAGCTATGACTACAATATTCTATTTATTTTTGCCAAAACACCTCAAGGGTTACTCAACTAATCTGTCCAGATTTGTTTAAAAATCATTAAACTTGTTGAACTTTAAAGTTTACAATACACTATTTACATTTACTATGTTCGAGGTTAACCAGAAATGTGCGTGGACACATGTCAGCATTTGTTTGTTATTAAATGAGGCTAACACAATCTGTCACTGCGCTAACACGTGCTTATAACTTGGGAAGCAATGGTTTCTGTAACTATTCAGCCCTGTAAAGTTAGGGCGAACACAATCTACATGGTCGCGTGCTAATGTTGGACACTCGAGTTTTTCGTAATGAAACCCTGAGCAGGGGCTACAGTCTCGACATTCATAGCGATCGCTTTACGACCGAATTCGGTCGCAAAGTCCTGTCACTCCATACATTACACCTGTCAATCCGGGACTTTGCGACCGAATCCGGTCGTAAAGCGATCGCTATGAATGTCGAGACTGCAGCCCCAGGAGGTAGCATGTAGTCTTCACAAGCGATTGTACACGCGGAAAGTATTGTGGGACACAACTTTGTTTCCCTAGCTAGATGGCGTGCCAATATCAATCACCGGTATACATCTAATCGGAGATCCCGAGCCTCAATTCAAAAGTAATAAGGATCTTGGTGAGCACCATATGATATAAATAGATGTAAGTATGATGTAATCTCCAACCTCCCTTCGCCTATATACACGCGGATTTACACACGATAAAAAAAGAAACCGGATTTCAGACGGAAGTATAGATTGGATACCGATAAAACATTGAGACCTCCACTTCCAAACTATGTCAAATTCTAATGTGCCTAGTAACCTATCGCATATTATTTACGATTACGAACTTAGATCTGGCACGTGCTTGCCGCATGCTACTTCAAGAGGTGTCACTGGCCTCCATATCTATTCCGCGACAAGACAGCAAAATAAGACTATACAGTAAAATATCTAGTTATGAATGTAACTAGCCTAGTCTATCAACAAAAAGTTTTGGAACAGGGTAGGTATGTACCTACTTTATTTTGTCGGTAAAATATCGACAAAAAATATCGATCAAATTGTGTAAAACAATTAAAAAATAGAAATTTAATTCATCTAGATGGACCACGGTCCATCTAGCTGAATTAAATTTCTATTATTTCCGCATCCAGTCTGTCCCAGCCTCGGCTGGGACAGACTGGATGCGAAGGAGGAGGACAGGATGTTGCGCAGCCTGGGAGCCTGGTGGCCTATGTCCTACAGTGGACTGCGATAGGCTGAGTTTATTGATTGATGGATTTGAAAAATAAATAATACGTTCAGATAACTATTAAACTTAAAAGTTATTAGCATTGAATAAAGTATTATGCAACACAAAGAAGAAAAATTGCAACAATTTATAAATAGCACCGCAAATATTACGCAAGCAAGCTACATCGTAATACAATATAGTCAGTATTGAGTATTGATTAATAACAAGGTCGGTAAAACAAAATTGTAAGATAACCTTCGCCATATAAATACGAATTGATAAGAAACTTACGGCTGCTTTACTTGGCTTGTACCCTGATGCGTCGGTCTGCTGGCAAGTCGGCACCAAGTCCTGAAGAGAATCGTAGCCCTTCTTTATGGCATCCCTTCTTTTCTGTTCAGCCTGGAATTTAAAAAAAATACATTGGAACGCTACTACTATCTATGTTTTTATCGTGCGTGGTTTGCCAAAAAAACTCATTTGACCAAAACCTTGACAAGTATTTGGTCATGGCTCCGTCTTTTTTGTAAAGGAAGTTATCGACTTAGCTTGTCGCTTAACTTTGGCTTTTTTGTAACCCTTACTAAGTCAACCTCTTAGTGACCAAGACCACATGTTGTTCCACCTTTCGTCTATGGAAGCTGGAGATACCTATGTATTCTTTCCGCATTCCCGGCAAGAAAGGAAGGAGAGAGAAAATGACATGCCAACACAAAATTAATTGGGGCCAATTTCCCGGAGCAGCACAACCTAGGCCCGCTTTCACCACAAATCCTAAAAAAGTATTTATCGCTAAACGGATTTAAAATATCGTCAGTCATATAACTTCTTAGACAGTTTTTGGCATAAAAGTCACACTGGCAGGTATCAGAAAAAGCGCCGCGCGCCGATTCGTCGAGCTGATGAGATAAGGGGAAGCTGACTTCATTTTCCTCCATGTGTAGCTTTTTCACATTATTTACCATTCAAAGAATGAATTTATTTATTTATATTTTCTAATGGATTTATTTATTGTTCTTTCCTAATTGTATGGATGGATTCATATTCATTTAGTTAGCTAATCTTTAATAAATGGATGGATTAATTTATTTGTATTTTCTAATGGATGGATAGATTCAAATTCATTTACTTAGCTAAGTTTTTTTATTTTGATGGAGGGAAATATATTTATCTGTTCTATTTGGATAAGTGAATTCATAGTCTTAAGCTATACTTTTTGCTATTATTATTTATTATTACCAGCAGTTGCCAGCAACGATGTCTGCATGTATTTTGGCATTTTTTTACACAAATATCCAATTTACAGAAAAGTACACTATTATCGAGGTCCGAGGTTACCTATCTATTAAATTTCATAATGATTGGTTCAGTGGTGCATGAAAATGTAACAGACAGAGATCCTTTTGCATTACTAATATTATCTAAGTGTGGATCTATTCTTTATATTTTGATGGATGGATTCTTTTGTTCATATTTTCTATTTGGTTTCATAAATAGACATACATAGTTTCTATTTGAAAGGATGGATTCAGTTTCATTTAGTTACCTTTCTTATTTTAATAAATGGATTCATTTATTTTTCTTTTCTAATTTGATGGATACATTCTTCATTTTATATTTTTTAAGGATGTAAAATAAAATTATTTATCTTTGCTTTATGAATGGATAGTTAGTTTATAATAAAGTTTACCTGAGTATGGGCTTCTCTCCTCCTTTCCTTAAAACTAAGTGCAGATGCCTTGTTGTCACCACTATCATCTTCATCTTCTGTAATGTGAAAAAGTGTTGCAATAACATTATAACAGTCTTATTTAATCTGTATTTATATTTTGCAATGAGTATAGGAAACATAAGAAAAAAAGAAGAAGGTATACAAGAGTAAACATTGTTTTATTGTGCCAGCATTCCAGCAAACAATTTACATTGTGGAAACAGCAAAACAAGTCAACTTTCGTTAATATTCGCATGGTTTTAGAATTTAATATGATAATATGGGTCACAGGGTCTTAGGGGCGCTATTTTCACATTAGTGAACAACTGAAAATTGAGTTTTAATTAACTTTTAACAGAAGCCATAATTTACATACATAGAGTATTTTATGTTGCATCTGATAACAAACATCACAAAAAAGTTGTGGTAAAAGATCTGAGACACCTTCAAGTCTCATTACATTTGAGACTGATGAAACTCCAATAACAATATTTACATTACAATATAAGATTCATAAGGTGATACTTTGTTCTTTCACTTACCTGTGTTCTGGTTTGAAGACGACGGTGTCTGGTGTATATTTTGGATTGAACCATTACTACCACATCGTGGATACATTCTTAAAATATATATTTACGAAAAATCTGCTGCTAAACTAATCTATGAAAAGATGGGACTTACTTAAAACTAAAATTGAATTAAAACTAGGTTAGCGATGCAAGCAAGAAACTAAAATTCAACATGACACTATTTAAAGAATTTGCATATTGATATAAATTTTATGCGCTGCTTGTAAACAATTACGCACTTTATTTTCACCTCGCTATTCCATTCCGTTCCATTGATTCCATGACAAAATTGACAAATAAGGGAATAATGACAGATGACATGATAATTGACACTCAAAGTCAAACTTAACGTTAAATTGACAAACTCTATTAGCAATGACGCAAACGGTGTTGCCAGCTCTAAAACTCACTATTTTATTATAAAGATTTGTGGGACACAAGACGTGCCTTAGAATAAAAGGCGTAAATAACTTTCCCGACTGTGACCTCTGAGTTTGTTTCGGCCTTTCTTCTCAGAGTAGACAGATAGGAAAAGCCGATTTCATCAAGCTTTAAATAATAATAATTTGATCCAGCCTGTCCCATCTTGCTGTACTCTCCTCAGCGACGCCCTAAGCGAGGTTTGTAACCCACAGGGGGTGCCCGTGCCTATAGCATGCAGTCTAAAAAAAAAGTTTGTGTGTGTTTGTAAAAACGTGACTTTCGTCCTAATCTAGACCTTAGTAGAGAAAGACCAAAGAAACAATGGATGGATTGTATAAATGTTGATTTGAAACAATAGGTGTTGACCGCTGAGATGACCGTACAAAAACAAAGATTCGTAAGATATGGTACGCACGGCTACACATCAAGCTATACATAACAAGTATGAGGCAATGAGATAAGACAATGAGAGGTCAGCTAAAACTGGAAATGTATATCTTGTTAAGTCGTCGTATGTGCCATTAGAGTGAAAGATTATAGAAGTATTAGGGGTTAAAGTATGAAATTGCCGATTTGTACTGAAAAATTGAAATTCGTTTTTTTTTTAAATTTAACATATTTATTTAATCAAAATAATTACCATTATTATCTATACATTGCTGCCATCTAATAGGAAGGTCATTTATGCCTTTGCGATAGAACTCTCGTGATCTAGATTCGACAAACTGTGTGAAAGCATTTTGTACTGCCTCCTGAGAAGAAAACTTTTTATCACGTAGAAAATTGTCCAAATCACGAAAAATATGGTAGTCCGTTGGAGCAAGGTCTGGCGAATACGGAGGGTGAAGAATGGTTTCTAATTGCAGTTCCTGTAGAGTTAAAACAGTTTCTTGTGCTGTATGAGGTCTCGCGTTATCATGGAGCAATAATGGTGAAGATCGATTCATGAGTCGGGGCTGTTTCACTGCTAGTTTTGCTATCATTGTTCGGAGTTCGGCACAGTAGACATCTGCCGTTATTGCTTGACCAAATCGGAGAAAGCTCTAATAAATAACACCATGCTGAGACCACCAAACAGTTACCATTACCTTTTTATTGGTAAGCTTTGCTTTTCCATCACGAAAGCGTTTAAACCAAAATCGCACGGTGCGTTCATTAGCAGTCCCCTCTCCAAACGCAACATTGATATTGCGAGCTGTTTCTGCCGCGTTAGTTCCGCGTCGGAACTCGTATTCAAAATTAACTCGAATTTTCGAAGTATCCATCTTTCTTGTCTAAGCTGAATAAAAAAAACAACTGAAAGTCGATAATCGAATGTTGCACATTTTTCAAAAGAAGAACTTCATAGGTACCATGTGGAAAAAGTTTCACTCAAAAATATCAAACCATGAAGGTTCTATGTCCATTCGAAGTACCTATTACAATGAAACGGCAATTTCATACTTTAACCCCTATTACATACATACTGTATTGTATACTCTATCTCTATACTCTATTGTCCTGTGGAGCAGGACCAGCGTTTAGCCAAGCATTTTTGTCAGCGATGTAATCCCCCAACTTATAATATTCTCGGCTGCATAGTGTGCGTTTTATGTAAGATTTGAATTTCGTTCGTGACGTCACTTGCTTGCGACTCTTTTGCAAGCAAGTGACGTCAAGCCCAAATGTTGACGCGCTTTATCTTTGTCATTTGTTGTTTGATTGACAAAAGAAAAAATACGCATCCATTATTTTTCGATAATCTAACTGATGGACTAAATAGAATAATTATTTTTTTACCCAGGCAACTACCCAATTTTTTTTAAATGTTTAACTATCTGACCCAACAAACGTTGTACTCTCAGAACAATAACTGTTATTGTTCTGAGGTTGTACTGTTCTAATTTCATTAAGGTGGATGCTCCAAGGTAATTCTGTAAATACGTAATTATTACGACCGCGAATCATATTATAATCAACGTACAACTTAGCACTAACCAGAAAATTGCAAAAAACTTAAGAAAATTTCAATTTTGCGGGCTACCTTGGAGCATCCACCTTAAGGGGTGATTGCTCAATCGACAGATAATTTTTATTCGTGGAATAAAATTGACGTCTGACAGTTTTTGTATGGTAGAACTGTCAAAAATTCAAAATAATTCCTTCGATAAACTTATCTTGTGTTGGGAAAATCAGCCCTACATACAAAAACTATTTTTACTGATCTTCCGGGCAACTTTTAAATTTTTTATGCCCTAAAAACCTTGTTTGAAACATAACGAGAAATAAAAAATATTCTGACCAGCCCTGTCCAACCGTTCTCAAGTCACAAGTAATGCGCTTACCAACGAACAGCTCTTTATATTTTACTTCTAGATACAAAAAATTAATAAGATTGTTACTCAACCCTTTTGCCACAAAATTGCCATAAAATCCTACTCTACTCTGTCTACGCGTAAAATCAAGTTTTACAGAAGCTGTTGCTCTATGGGTAAAGCATAGCCTAACAAATGAAGTACTTATTTCATTCGAAATCGTATTCATTCACTCAGTTCATCCGTGTCTATTCCATGGTCTATCTATCCATGTAAAAAAGAATATTTTTTGTGAAAGCGTAGCGCATTTGTGACTACTGCGTCTAATTATAATTTTGTTTGTGAAGACAATCACGATTTAATTAACAAAAGATGTGCATGAATTCTTCAGTGGGTGAATTGTTTCCAATATTACGATAGTTTCTTATGCAATCCGTAAAAATCATACTTAATTTCTCAAGCGATTAGGTACCGATCTAGTCATCCATGGCCACCATTTTAGAATTTACTCGATGGTGCTCTCAAGTAATTTATTTTTGTTGTATGAAAAAGATGCTTGGGTTTTATTGAAAATGTAACTATTCTGGTCATAAGTTCTTTACCTTTGTGTTTAAATAAGTCACGGATTGCATTTGTAACAAGAAATTGCATATTTTTCAATTTTATGAGAGTGACTCCATAGACTAGCTTAGTTTTCAGGAATATATATGTGAAGACTAAATTGGTGGCAATATGGTGTCGACGAGACAAATGAGCAGCGTCGGAGGTGGCAATGGAGGCAGCGACGGTGCAGGTCCCTCTCACGCGGAGCCTGTGGCGGTGTCCCGCGTCACTCGTCACTCCAGCACTTTAATGCCGGGAGGGTCCTCGCCGCACGCTAGTACCTCCAAATGCAGTTTAGTGCCTGCCCCCAAGACTTACACTACAACCATACTTGATTTACCAGTTGAAGTTATTGAGAAGATTATTGGCTACACAGGCTTCAAACATGTCTCACAAATTAGAATGGTTAATATTTTTATATGCTCAATTACTCTTTAGAATTTAGGCAGGAAACAATTGCAGTAATTGGTTTTGTATTAAAATTTTTTTTCCTTCCTAATCTATAATTAAGTTAATAACATGTATATGGTCTTATCTCATTTCTATAGCATCTAGCGCAGCATCTCTCATTTCTATAGCATCTTTACAATTTTTTAAGTACATGTTGAATTGAACAGACTTGTGATACAAGCATGATTATATTCAATATGAATTTTAAATTTCCACTTGAATTTCTATGAGGTTCTGGATATACTGTTGAGTATTTTAATATTCTGTGGAATAATGTTTTCTTCCAATGCTTAGTTATTGTTTCACAAAAATAGATAGGTAGTAATTCAGCCTTTGAATGTTCGTCACATAAACCAAGTACATTTTCATTATTTTCCTGTTTTGGTAACTGACATACATAAAACCATTGGTATACCACATCTATAAAATACAGGTTTTGCTGATGTAATTTTGAGAAAAAACTTCTTACATTAAAAGTTCCATATAATTTAGCATTCCCTAATAAATTAGTAATAACTGTTGTCTGCACAGGATTCAGGCCTCTTTTTATTTACAGGTTAACCGTCAGTTCAATTCTGTATGTAGCAGTTTATTGAACTCTACATTTCAACGGTTACAAAACCAGATGTTGCATAGGTTTCAATCAATCAAAGCTAAGATGCCTCGCCGAGAATCTGCCCGTAGGAGTCACCCTCTGGCATGCGAGTCTGACATCATTGAAACTTTGCACATGAGACTAAGCCTTCTACAAATGACTTTTGGAAAACACATTGAGAGGAAACATTGCTGTTTTTTCCCAGGAGAGGTAAGCATTGTTTCTTTAGATAGTATGTAACTTAAATTTTAATACAAGTTTATTGGTTTCTACTTGTTCAAGATAACAATCTATCAAGCCACTGATTCATTGGGTATCTGGGTCATAAAACCCGCAGAGATGGTCACATTTATTTTAGAGAGTTTGCCATCTCTTATCCTTCTCTATCATGCTGGTATTTTAACCCTGCCTATAGTAAGACAGAGTTAGTATTAGTAAGTATGAGTAGTATTCTTTGTCTCTCATTTTTATATTCTAACGGTATTTATTTAATGTTGAACAGTAACAGTGGTTGTTTTCATAAGTTATCGACAAAGTTATCTACTGTTATTATACCTACAATTTAGAAGTTTAGTTGATTATATGAACTGAATTACATGGTATGAATATTTTAAATACTTGAAGCACTTGAAACTTTATTAAATTCAGAAAACATAGAAGTGTGAATCATGGGTTCATCATGTGATTCATGTAATTGTGTTGGTAATTATTAGTTGTAATTATCTGTATCAGCTTGTGCAATGTGAATAATGATTAGGATTACTCTGAATTGCATATTGTTTTTCGTCTTTTGAATATTTATTTATTTTATTTATTTATTCATTAGGGAATATATCTAACAGATGGTAAAAAAAACTAGCACCTAATGACCTGAGTATGTTTTTTGTTTAGGCACGTAAGTTTATCAAAAAGACGAGTTATAAATGATAAAAATTTGTACAAAGACCTATTAAAATTATGGTAAAAATAAAGGCTCACACACAGGAAAAGAGTTTCTCGCCTTTCGAAAGGGGAGAATATCAATACGAGTCTCGTATGCGTGACTCGCCTCAAAAATTACACTCGTCAGTGAGAAACAATAATTCACCCAAGATCATGGCATAGAGACTTCTCAGGCGAAGTTTCCCGAACTGCCATGTGATTCGAAAATTCAAAATACAAGTTTTTGTTTACGCTTCCAAACTTCAAAGCCGAAGTGTTTCTTGCCTTTCCATATGCGGGTGGTGTTAACACGAGCCAACTTAATCTCCTTTCGATAATCGCTTTTTCGAGGTAAGTAACTCATCGTGTGAGTCAATGAGCCTTAAGTCCGCAGTCGTGCTACCACGGAGGTGGCTTCGCGGTTTTTACGCAATGCTTTTTGCGCGTGTTTTCTATACCTACAAAGGTACAAAGCTAAAGTGCACGCCGCGGTCGCTGTTGCGGCTTAATCCATTTATTTTCTGTTTCTTTGTCAGCACATTATACCTAAATCTAAGAAAGTAGAAACGAATTTGATGTTGCGATTGCTAATGTAATATTATTCGAGTTTCGTAACAATAACAATTTAGATCGATTTTAAAATGTCTCTTCAGGGTCTTCTAAATATTTTTAGCTTACGTATACTTACGTAAGTTCTGAACTACATACTTGTAGTTGCATATCTTACCGTCGATATCGTTTTTCCCACAAATAGAGTAGGTCACCGCTACTGTGGAGCCATATCTTTCTAACTTTCACAGATCCTAAATAGTTTAGGATTTCGATAGCCCCGCGGCGGGTCTTGAAAACTTGGGGAGTCCAGGGCCGAAATAGCCACGTAGAGGTGTAGCAAATGCTACAGGCCTCGCACTTTGGGTTGCCCCGCCTTAGGACGTCCAAAAATCAAGTCTTGTTATCTATGCTAACAGGAGGTCCACGTATGAATGGTCAAAAGAATGGCCTCTCCGAGGCGGGTTGCTAAAAACATTCAAGTTCGCTTTGCTCGATCTTGCATCCTAGTTTCTCTAAACTTTTTCACTTTTCTGTATAAGACGACAAATCATCTCTTATTTCTGTATGAATTGTCAAAAGAAGTCTGAAACAGGGTGCTTAAAAATTTCTGTCGCATCTTAGTTTTCCTTAAAAAAAATTGCATGGGTCGGCAAAGTAATTTCTATTTCAGTATGAATGGCCACAAGAAAACCTAACCCTAACTAATACTAGGTGCTGAAATTTTCAAGCACGCTTCGCTTGCTCTTGCATCCAAGGTTTTCTAAGAAAATTCACTGCGCGCAACAGCTATGTCAAAAATCAAACATATATTCATTAGTATAAGTAGGTAATTTGGTTAAGTAGGAAAAGAACGTTTGGGTTTAGAAATAATTGATTTGACTAGCGTCATAGTGAGAAATATCGAAAAACTATATTGTAAAGTACTGTTTCATCTCCTCATATTTAGCTGTTGGTAGAATTTCCTACAGGCCCCGCGCTGGCTTAATCCCGAGTCACAGACAGCGCAAACAATCGACTCTATTACGGCGACATCGATCAATTGTATCAATGCGTCGTCTAAAATGCAATCTTATTTTTTACTAAAGTCAATATGGACTCAAAATAAAGTTTTCTCTTGTGGTCTGGCCTAAAAATAGACTCCGAAATCGACTACTGTGTTTACGGGACAGTAGCACGTGTCGAATGGCGTGACGTCATAGGAAAATGTGCCATCAGCCACTTACGATAACTAATCTAACTGCAAAGCTTGCTGACTGACATAAAAAAAAACTGATGAGGTTCCGTCAATTAATTTTGTAACCATGCAGCAATAATTTTGTTTTCCAAGCAACTGCTCACAGCTTTTAGAGGTAAGCTAAGGTTTGTTTTAATCACCGAAAATGATGATTACGTAACGGTTTGCGTAAAAAAACAGTGATCAGCCGCGGGCTACAGTGCACCTTGGTGGGAGGATAGCAACCAATTTTAGAACGCAGTTGCTTGGAAGCTAACTTGCTTAATCAACTGTACCAACCAACCACGAGCATGAATATGATACGTCTACTTTAGTACTTCTACTTCAACCACGTTGACTAGCCTGTTACATATTAGATTCGAAAACAATTTCAAATATCCGTGCTTCATACCCAATTGTTAACTTCTAAATTCGGTGACATGGTGCTACACCAACTGCGTTATCGAAAGAAAAGCTAAACCACCGTCAAACCGCAGAAACCGTGCTCAAAAATAGCGTAAAAAGATAGTAATAGTGGATATCTAACCGCCGAATTCCTGTAGTAGCATTTTGTGTGCTAGAACCATACAATCAGCAGCTACCTAGCTAGTAAAAAGACACGAACTGCCTTTATCATTCTTCATTTTGTCAGGTACCACTGCTTAAATGTTTCGAATCTCTTGTTTTGGTTCGTGATATTACAACATGGTAAGAAATTCAAGACGTCAACAAACGGGTTATCAACTTTTGGGATACTGGCTCCGCTGTAACTAGTTCTTACCGGATACTTAGCTGGCAAGAATTAAGTATGGCGTAGTAATGGTAAATTGAGAATATTCTCCTAGCGAGAACTTTGCCGTAAAGTTCTCGAGAATTTAAAAATTGAATGTCTATTGTATCGATCAATTTTTATAGTAATGGTTTTGAGTGTGTCTAAGCTTTTTACGAAGTTGACGTCAAAATAATCTACTTCACAACTAATCTACTTCTCAGTAAATAATTTTCGTAAATTCTTTATAAATTCGTAAGGTATTCGTTTCAAAATAAATAATAAAATAGAATTTCCGTATTAAAACAGACTTAATGATCTACAAATAATCAGTTTCAATATTATTTATAAAAAAAAAACCTTACGGGAACCTTACTTTTAAATTATTTCAATTGTTAAACTCTCCATGTTCCTAGAATATTTCCGTTCAAAAGAATATTCTCTATCGGAGAACATTCTCCGTGAAAGAATATTCTTTTGGACGGAGAATAATCAATTGACGGAAGAGAATATTCTTTCGACTCATCACTAGGTCAGCGACTACTATGCGACGCACCAACTAAAACACCGCACCGCACCGCTTATGGACTTGTACGCATATAATATATTATGATCGTGGTATTTTGTGCGAGCCTATGTAAGTTGTATAAATTGGACATCAGCGTCTTTACAGGAACCTTTCAACCCCTCAATTAGCTTGGGCGGAATTTTTCATAAATTCTTAGATTGCTTTTAATACTTAAGCAAATGAATTGTGAGAGCACTTTGCACCCTCTAAAATTAAAAACGCATTGGGTTTGAAGCTTACGGTATTCGTCCTATATCGTAAATTCCTCCCGTACTATGGAAAATAATGAAATGCTAAAATAAAAAGTTCATTTTGCTGCGATTTTATTCTGATATCAAGACTAGTAGTATTGCAATGACGCAAATATGCTACAAGATATCAATGCGAGACATAAGCGTCGTAATTTCGATCATTGCATCTTTTGGCGTCGAAATTTTGTGTATCACACACGTCACGGAAATAACCTACAAACCACATGGACCCATGAAGCGAGCTCAGTGCTCATGTAACAAATCACGCGTCGACTACGGGCTTATACCTTAGTCCACATAAGAACACGAAGATATAGAATAATATACAAGCATAAAGGTGCAGTTTAATAATAATAAACTCGAACTCGTCGCCCTGGATAGAAGAGTCCGTACATTACTGACCGCAAACCGGATGCATCACCCACGATCATCAATGATGAGACTGTATATCCCGCGGAAGTGTGGGGGGTCGAGGCTTTTTAAATGCGAAGACCCTCCACAACCGCGAGGTGTGCAGTCTCAGGTAATATTTTTTAAAAGCCGAAGTGGATATGCACCGTGATGTGGTCGCAGTGGACAAGAGGCTCACCCCGCTCTCCATGGCGAAAGAGAACTGGCGCAGTACTTAATACCGATGACCGCAAGAAGGTATGGCAAAGCAAGGAGCTTCACGGGTGCATCTGTCGGGCTCTTCATGAGCCCGGTGTAGATTTCTTAGCGTCCGTATCCTGGCTACGTTTTGGTGACCTCTTTGGGGAAACTGAAGGTTTCGCCTGTGCAATTAAGGACGAAGTTATCTTGACGAATAACTACCGTAGACATATTATGAAGGACGGGACGGTTGACGTGTGTCGGGCATGCCCCCGTCCGGGTGAGTCCATCAGAAATATTATCTCTATTTGTTCTCGTCTGACTAACGGCGAGTACTTGCACAGGCATAACCAATTAGTCAGGATTATTCACCAGCAACTTGCTTTGAAATATAAACTTGTGGATTAGTAGCTTGGACCCTGCTCCTGACATCGGTGGATCACTATTTTTTAATATTTATAAATGTTTTTTTTAACTTAATGTTTATATTTAAAAAAATGTAATAAAATAAGATAATTAAATAAATAAACTACATAGTAATAAATACTTTATTTCAGACCATGGTGTCCATTTTGTTAGTATTAATGTTCAAAAAGACTAGTGTTAGTAATACTTAACCCACAACACTAAACTATTAACTGAGGCTGAATAGAATCCATATTTTACGGAATTAGGAAGTAACTTGTATTTACTAAAATAGACTACTTAAAATGTTTAAGTGATGACATAATAACGATAAAATATGCATAGTCATGTTAAAAAACAAAACCACAAACATTTAATTGCTCTATCAGATCTGGAAATACTTTTGTAAACAATAATATTATTAACCCCTTTTCATTATCTTTATTAAAGATATTAGATGAAGTCTACAGTATTCTGTCGTACTTAAAAACCACTACAAAACTGGCAAGACCTTACAAGGTGACTGATGAACTCTTTGATTTGACCACAATGGCTATGGAATACTTTAAAGAACACATTGAACCAGCCTTGCCAGAGATTACATACTTTGGTACAGATTTCTTTGATATTACTACAGCCTTTTCACGTAAGTATTATCACACTTTATTTATTGTATCCAAGCAGAAGAACCAAACTGTAATTTCCTATTATGTTAAGAAGATTCTTATCACTTTACTTGAAAAATCGTCTTATCATTACATTACAGTGTTAAATTAATTTCAGCTGGCGAAAGTAGTAAGTCGTATATATGTTTGGATTCGCCGCCGCCGAGCGGCTTTGAGTCGTCTTCGTCGCAGCAGGCTGGGGCAAACGTGTCGGAGCGTAGGATGTCTTCTGTCAACAATATGTACATGGAGGAGAGTCTCCCGCCGTCCCCGCCACCGCCGCAGAGCAATATGGTGCTGAGGAAACGGATACATCGCATTAAACAAGGGATGAAAAAGTAAGAGGCGATTTGGACATGCTAACTGTAGTTTTTTAATTATTGAGCAACAGTTGGACATTTTATCAGTCTTCTAACTTGGGTTATCCAAGCTGCGTCAGATCGAGGCTCATGCTATTGGCAATTCAGCTCCAGGAGCAAACTGCTTCAACAATCCTTGGTCCGTTATCTAAGATTGCTGACACTGCAAGCTATTGTTTGTAAAGCATAAGCAAAAAGCAATTCTTGGCTGGCTATTGATTACACAAAACACAAGGTTAAAAAAATAAGTTATTTTGTATAAATCGTATTTATTTGTAATTTACTTCTTTCATTTTCAGGTACAACGATCAGCTGTCGGCTTTGCGCAGTGATCTTCGCAGTTGCAAGCGCAAAACTGCTCTTCAACAGAAACAAATTGCCGAGCAACAGAAGCAAATTGCCGAGCAACAAAAACAGACCTTGGAGTACGCCAACCGTCTTGATGATTATGATAAGAAGAACGAAGAAACAAGCCGCAAGTTTCAAACTTTGTTGCAGGTAAAAATGTAGTATTGGTATGTAGTATATTTATTTATATATTCTATGGAAAAACAAATGGCCTTTTGGCGATAGTTAAAGGAGGTTCGTCAACTGCCGATATCGTAATAATATATTAATTTGTTAATGAACCGTCACACGTTACGATCGCTGGTTGTCTTGCCAAATATTTATTTACTGCTAGTTATTGCCACAGATCCATTTGTTTCGTGTGTCGTCACTTACATATAAAATACAAATTGAATTGAGCATACCCATAACTAACCTGTGCTATGTAATGTATAGTTGTTGCGCTATATGAGTGCAATACCTTTTTTATTTACACAATATTGTTTCGTTTTTATTTGTTGTCTCCCTTCTCATATTAGTATGTAAAAAAATATTGTCATTTATTCTTTTTGCAGGAGTTAAACAAGTGTAAAACAGAGCTACAATACTGGCGGTCCCGTTCCCCGGCCGTCCCGCCGCTGTGTGCCGAGTGCGGCGCCTCGCTGCGACTGTCGCCGGCCCCCTCACTAGCACAGGTAAATAAAATCATTGACGTTTCACGTTCAAAAAGGCTGTATTAGTTGTCACGTATCAGTATGGCTCGTCTGCGGTCCAGAGAAAAGTTTCACCGTTTCGTAGCTATGTTGTAACTGAGATTTTTTGCCCAAATATGGTGCCCATGCATATGCAAATAAGTCGGTTTGCAAATTTTTAACGTTTTATACCATTTCAGTGGGCGGCCGGCACAAGTTCAGAGCCGACGGAGTGCGAAGTTACCGCAGCCGACGCGGAGGTCGTCGCCGCTGCCAGCGCGCTACCCGAGCCCACCGCGGAGTCGCCGCGCGCTGAAGTCAAACTTGAAACGAAGACTAAACCGGAAACTAAATCCGAGTCCAAGTGCAAACCGGAACCGAAAGTGGAGATTACAACGAAATCTAAACCTGAGCTTAAAGGCGAAACCAGCAGTAAGTGTAAACCGGAGCCGAAAGCGGAGAGCAGCGCGGCGGAGTGCGCGGCGACGTCGCCGCCGTCGCGCCGCCGCGCCTCGGCCGACGCGGCCGCCACGCCCGAGCGCAAGAAGCGCCGCCTCACGCGCCCGCGCAAGCTGTGAGCGCGCGGCTCGCGGCTGCCCGACGAGTGAATAGAGCTGGCTGGTATATTCTCGAATCTTTGGTGAGTTGGATCATTCTTGTTACGTCTGCGGCCCGATGTTATGACAAAAAAAGAGGACCCTGAACTTGTCGCGCGATTCGTTGCGCAATATTTGTTATTATTTATTTTTCGACACATATCCACTTTAAATAAAATTGACAGTGGATCGATGCACGGTATATACAATACGCTGATACGTGTGCTTAACTTATTGACCTGTGCTGATTGCGCATGGTAAATCCGATCAAGCTTTCATTTTATATATATTCTGGTTTTACAGATAATTTTCTTTGGAAATATCTTTATGCACAACTAGTATCTCGTATCGGGCATCTAATGCTAGGTGCCGTCTTTCGGGGTCCGTGAAATCGTTAAAATGAACTGAATAGGTATACCTATTCTTTTATGATTATTTGCTTTGCGTGGTTTATACATGAATATGGTAGTTTAATGGAGGCGATCATATTGGTGTGCAATCCATTAAAAAAAATGGGTGTGTTGGAAAGTTGTGTGTTTATAGTGTTAGCATTGAATGTTATATTTGGAGCGGGGTCTCCTAGTAAACCCGCTTTTGACGTGGGCTCACCTAGACCAGGACGTTGTTGAGTAATAATAAAACTTTATGTACGTACGACGATCCGCAGCCAGTTAACATTAATCTGGAGTCCATTATAAAATCCCATTCATTCATAGTGAGTATAATAATAATATTGTATAGATTTATTGAAATTTTGTAGTATTTAAAATTGGTTTCTGTCTCGGAATATGATAATACTTGCTACCTATACACATAATAATTTTTAGTTCCAAGACCAAACGGAGTATTGCTTCGATTTTGTAATTTGTGAAACAACTTTATTCTCTAAGGTGAATTTATTGCATGCATAGTTAATATTATTGTTTAATAAATTGCAAGATTATGTTGTAGAAAGTTTTTCTGAAACTTAGTTGTAATAGTTTGATTGATATGCAATTTACTGCTGAGTTTACATAGATATTGGGCCAACCGTGAACAAACTAAAAAATATTGGTTTTAGCTAGCCCTAAGCTTCATCCATAAAAAATAATTAAGTTATTTTAATAATAATTTAAGCTCACTTAATACGTCTATTATTATAAAATGTAAATGTTATAGACACGTAGGACAAATACGGCAACTTATTCGCATGGTTTATTAGCGACGCGCTATTTTCCTGCAGTTACCATAGTGGGTTCAGGGTAAAATCACAATTTCTGTCTAATTTAACAAACTTAACATTATAAACATGTTTGAAAGGCAGGACAATTTTTAATTACAGTTAATAAAGCAATCCTTATACGACATGACATCACTGTCATTACAAAAATAACTGATCATGATTAATATAAGGAAGTTTAAGGAAAAGTATAAATGTATGTTCAATTTTTTTTTTTACTATACTTCCTACATTTTAAGGCCATGTCCACACAAAACGTATTGTCACCCGCTGTCTGTGAGCCAGCATTACGCTGTTTACTGCTTTACTCATCATTGTTTTCACTTCGAACCGAGAATACGCTATTAGTGAGTTTGCTTAGAATCTTCGATTGACTATACGTCTGGTGTGTACGCGGCCTAAAATAACACATTCTGAGTAACTACTCTACAATAACATACTATAATAAGCAGTTCCTTTTTTTTTGGTTTGTTTACGGTGTGTCATGGGTTCAGATGCATGCAGATTTTGTTCAGGGCAGTATTCATATACCAAATGGCTAAATAGATTTCTTTATGATGAGATATGATGTGTTATAAATTATAAAACATATAAATGACTTAAGTACTGGTCAATGCTACAATTGTGTCTTTGAGGTGAAGCATGGAAAATGTTTGTAGTTTATTTATTACTTTAAACTATTTAATTTTATATCTTGGTATCGAAAAAGCAGGTTGCTTACACAACTTGAACAACGTTAAGACGTCTCCTGTCAAGTTTAACAGGAAGACAATTTAGTTAATTCTTAGTTCACCTCAAATATACAACAAACTTTTCTGTTAAACTTATGTTTGAGTAAAACAGTGTAACTTCTAAATAACGTTCACAGCATCGGCATCAGTCGCCGGTAGCGCTAAAACGGGTGCTGTGATGGTTATTCAGAGTGGTACAAATAGTTTTAGTTTATGATAGGTTTTACAGCCCTGATAATTTTAGTTTAGTAAAATAGGTTTTGAAAAATGAATGTGAATAGAGATGAAGGTTGAATGTTGTGTTTATTTGTAAATATTCTAAAAGTAAAATCACATGTGTAATGTACAAACGAATATATTTATGATTGTATAAATATACAACAGTGTAAATGAAATATTTTTGTGACATGGTGTACAGTTAGGTGACAGTAGATGCGGCATAAAGCTATTTTCCATACATTGAGTTTAAGAGATGTCCTCATGGGGCTTCACACAATTCTTGCATCATGTCACTTAACAATTTACGAACATATCAGCCAAATTCATCGAGTCATCATCGTGCAGGTTACCCAAACTATAAGCACTTAGTTCACTATTGTATTCTGTATCAAATACGCACAAGTACTACATATATTTATATTGACAGATTCATATATTTAATTTGCTGTTTGTTAGTCATTCACCTTTAATTGCGTTTGTGGTTTCCAAGCTACATTATTATGTACATAATATTCTTAGTGCATATAGTATATAAATATTTCCGAGGTTTTATACATATAGAAATCGCGAGTACAAATTATTTTTCGTTCTAATGCCACCAAGGCTTCTATGTTTCGAGTGCAGTTGTAATTTTGCTGGTTTAATACATCCTTTTTACTTAGTTATTATAACAATTACAATATGATACTTCGAACAATACAAAATAATGACTATTAAGTAATAACTACTAAACCTATAGGTATATTTGTAATCTCAAGAATATTATTCAGGTGAAAGAAGTCAAACTCACCTTCTTGGACAATAAGAAATGTTAGTTACCACTTGTCTGCCACAGTAGCGAATATGCATTAGAAACACATCTAAATGAAACTGCTTGGCGACTACCTTATTAGTGTGCTCACATTAAAACACACTAAGTATCTGTGGGTATAAAACTATTAAACAACACAATGCTACCCTCGTTTTACACCTTTGCCATGTTATATTTGTGTATATAGTTACAATTGTACATACTATGTATGCCGTGTGTAGGACTGTAGGTTGTTTCACATTCTTAGAGTTGTAAGGCAAGTTATTAAATAAAAAGAAGTACACAGAATATTTTTAATTTTTAATAATTCTATATGATTCTTATTTGAGTGAAACGAAATCCGAGGTACGTTGGTAAAGACGCGGGAGCGAGCACCTCAGCCTGAGCCTTGACGACTCCACGCGGGATGTACCCAGCTCTGTCCGCCGTGCAATAGGCTAGTTTCCTAAAAAAATCTAAATAGTCCGTCAGTTAGATTTCAAAAAATATAGGACCCGTATTTTTTCTTTTGTCAATTATATAAAAAATTATGAAGATATCGCCCGTTAAAGTTCCGCGTGACGTCACGCCTTGCTACACTTTTTAGCATGGCGTGACGTCACGACCCGCCACTCCACAAATTTTGACGCGCTTTATCTCTCATTTTTTGTTTGATTGACAAAAGAAAAAATGCATGTCCATTATTTTTCGATAATCTAACTGACGGACTAAATATAATAATTATTTTTTTTACCCAGGAAACTACCCTTTTGTGTACATTTTATATGTAATGTTCATTCGATGGCTATGATGTTTCAACGACCTAATAACGAAGTTTACAAAGTAACGCTTATCATTCTGGGAAACTCGGTACATATTTATTGGACTATTTTCTTTCATAATTTATTTAAATGTTAATTTCCTATTAAAGGTGAATGTTACAAATGAGTTTATTATCATTTAGACAATTATTAGAGTACATTCTGTACATAATAATAACATACTAGGTTAAGTAGTCCACTTAAAATGATTTTCGAAGTGCATGCAACGGCGACAGGCGACCTATATTCATTTTATTGGTCGCGTGGGACTAGCTCATGTCGTGTTACAAATGATTAAAATGTATAATAATACTAATTATCTTATATTAAAATAATAATTTCGTGTCGAGTTTATTTTTGAAAGTGTTCCATTATACTTAATTTGAAGATTGTAAGGAATAAAACAACTGTATTTTATCTGAAAGAAAATTGGCAAGTTTAACGTATGATAAAACAATGTCATGTATGTGTTGTAGAGCTTAATGAACTTAAATTTTAGAATGTTACTTTAGATGAGAAAACGATTCGAAGTAAACATAATTGTGCCTAAATCAGTTAAGTACTTAATGTCATTGTAAATTAATGTGTGGACCGATATAAGACATTACGGTCTTGTGTACAATATAAACATTATATGTATTTTAATCACAATCTCTTCTAACGATGCAGGACTCTTACTAAATATGTATAACAAACTTTGATAATGTATGTCTACAATAACTAGCTATTGTTGGGCAGTATAATAAAACATGTGTTGTCGCCAGTTTTGGTTAAAATCATTGCGTTCGTTGTTATTTTATCTTGATCCATAAAACCTTAAAGTAACGAGATTCTTACTTTAGATATGTGTAACATATTACTCCTAACAATCCTACAAATATTATAGACGAAAGGCATGTAATAATAAATAACGCCTGTAGTTCTGATAAAAACAGACTTCTTATCCTACACTTTTCGTGAGATTTAAATCATACTACTGCAATTTTTCTATAAATCCATTAAATATCCTATTTTTCGTCATTCAATAGTGCAATACGTGAATATATCCATTCAATGGTGTTATTTTGGCAAAATGTGCAGTTTTTATTCTTCGAAACTTTAAAATAGATGCGATAGGGCTGTAAATTAAGGTATAAAATAATGTTGTTAGAGAAGAAAATGATGTCCTGCCAAGTGCACTAAATGCATTACAGGAGATGTGCTCTGGCAAGTGTGTACAACCAGCAAGACTGTCAATTGCTGTAGATATTCTCTTTATAATAGTTATATGATATAGTATTTTTATTAGACAAAAATACAATAAATGTGTGAAGTCCAATTAAATATGTCTTTTTTTTTCTCGGTTTCACCAAACACCCTCCGTCATTTCCATCTACACTTTTTTATCATCAAACTTCCTTGCATCAATCTGTTAGTAATGTCTATATTATATTAGTTGTGGACATATAATTAGGAACGACTGATAACGAAGTCATTTTTAGAAAATCAAGTTGATTTTACTATTGTATTAACGTAAAAAAAAAAAAAAAATCAAATTACAATGGGCATTTAGATACATACAGGCTGAGTTTTTAAAGACCAACTTAATTTAAGGATGTAGTACAGACCATCAAACTGAACAACTTTCTCCATGGGACCAACATCGTAATCGCAAATAAAAATTCAGCCGTCCCATACATTTAGGTCGAGTAGGTATTGAAGTTTTCTATGGGACAGTTGATAAAATTTTCGCGATTACGCTATTTGTCCCATGGAGAAAGTTCTTCACACATCCTTAAATTTGGCTGGTCTTTAAAAAATCAGCCTGTATATTTGGAGATCACCTTTTAAGCAAGGGATTGCTTGTCTTAGGAGTCTCCGCACTTCCGCTTGTCATTTTAATGCAATTGAAATGTAGACAATGTAAACATGCAAGACTAAAAATAAAATAAAAAGGTATCTTAACATTAAACAAACTGCTCTGCAAAAGAATGAACGTTAAGCAGAAAAGTGCCAGATCGCGCGAGTAAGTGTTATATTGTGTGTGTCACGAGTAAGTGTGTTAGTGAATACGAGTGTGAGTGTGAGTAGTGAGGTTGTGTGGTGTGCGAGTTGTAACAACTGATGCTTAGTTCACTTATCCCAATTAATATATACGAGAGTGAGTCTGTTTATTAGTTACGCATTCACGCCCAGACGGCTGAACAAATCTGAATGAAATTTAGAGATTTGGGACTTTGATAGATCATATCCTTGGTTAGGACACAAGATACTTCCAACCGGCGCTGCTGGTATAGGTTGGTATAGACGTAGATTCAATTTTAGGTTGTCGGTTTGTCGGTTAGCCCTGCGACAGTGTCTTGGGATCGAAAGAGGAGAAACGTCTTCTTTTACTAACCAATAACAACCCAAAAGTAACCACTTTGGTTATTGCAAAGTAGATAGAATAGATTCAATATCGTCGTAAGATTTAGTTTTTAGCCATTCGGTTACAACTTTTTTACAGTCCCTGAACTTCATGGAATATACCTATACCTAATTCTTTATTTAGTAAGTTGTATAGGTAAGATGATTGCCCTGGGTGTTGCCTTTTAGCGAAAGCAGATCTAACCTTGACAGTTGGAGCGACTAGGTAGCTCCTGCTTTTAGGCTTAGAGGGATCATACGGGAGGGATTTTTTTTTTTAAATATAATTTGCAGCAAATAAAGCTTTCTTACAGACAAGAGATCAGATAATAGGTAGAGGGTGTGGGTGGGGGTATCTACAGGGTTTAAAGAGCATGACCTTGAGTAATGTTCTCTGCGCCCTCTCAAGTTCCAAAAATTTTGTTTTTGTTGTCCCTCCCCAGCAAGACGGACAGTACGTGAGGATAGATTGGGCCAGTGATATGTAAACTTGCTTCAGAAGTTGCTTTAAAGCCACATGTCGGAGAGTTTTGAAAGTACATAATTATCAGCTTCCTCTTTTCATAATAATTTCAGTGTGCATCTACCAGGACAGGCGCTGGTCAATCATAACACCTAGATATTTGGTATATTGTAACCTGTCAATTTTCAAACATCGCATGCTTAATGGAATACTGACTTAACTCAAAAAAGACGATTTTTGGGAAATCGCAAAAGGAGATCTTGCTATGAGGACTTAACCTACTTGTTGATGCATAAAAATAAAACTGATTTATATTAATCATGAATGCTTGTATTTTGAACGTCTATGATTAACTATTGATGAGATCTGAGTAAAAAAAAAACGGAAATCACTTCTGACCTGTCTACTATTGGGTCAGTGTTCCATTAAGCATGCGACATGGGCAGTCGTGGGTTGGGGGTTGGGACAGATGTGGATTTTTATTTGGAAAGCATGGGACGGTTGTGAGTTATTATACTTAGTGAAGCAGATGTAGTTGGATTTGGAGGCATTTAGTGTGAGGAGACTATGGTTTAGCCAGGTGGCTATCTTCGCAAGGCCACGCTCTGCCAGCTTAGCAACATTATGCCAACTCTTAGGAGTAAGACAATGGCGGTATCGTCGGCGTATGAGAAAATGAGCCCACCATCAATCTTCATGTTGCAGAGGTTATTAATGTAGACAAGGAATGAGGTCGGCCCAAGGACACTGCCCTGGCCGACTCCGAAGGTGACGGTTGACTCCGAACTCGTGTACTTCGCAATTTTAACCGTTTGTTTGCGGTTGGTGAGGTAGGATTTAAAAAGCGGGCGGGTCCTCTTATGCCGATGCGTTCTAGCCCGTGTAAGCGTAAAGGCACAGACATTGTCAAAGGCCTTTTTGAGGTAAAGAAAAACAGCTAGACACTTGGCGCCACTATCCATACCGTCCACCAGAGAAGTTAGTGACAAAACTGCATCCTTAGTAGACTTACCTTGTCTAAACCCAAACCGAGAAGGCGACAGTATTTTATATTTAGAGAGGAATTTAATTAGGCGTGAGTTTATAAGTTCCTCAACGATTTTTGATATGGACGGAAGGACCGAAATTGGTCTATAGTTAGACGGGTCAGACTTACCTATCCCCAGACTTGTACACAGGCGTTATAAGGGCAACTTTCAAAGTGTCAGGAAAAAGTCCCTGCGCGAAGCATAGGTTAATTAAGTGGGTGAACTTACAGATAACAACTTTGAACCACATAAAATAATGCTTTATTAGTAGCGTTTAATGATTCGTTCTCAATAATCAAAATTATTGCACTTCAATATAAAAATCAATTTTAAAAAGCCGGAAAAACAAGTGACCGCTGGAAAAACAAGAACGCAAAAAAATACGCTCTTATTTTTAGCTTTCGAAACCAAATGGAACATTTTCAGTTTTCCCGCCTATCTTATGGTTACTTTCTCCAAGGTTTTTTTTGTCACAAAATATTAATGCTTAGTCAAAATATTAATGCTTTGTTTTGTAAGTAGTAGCAAAGCCGTATTGTTAATTTTTATCAACTAAATTCTCATAAATGAAGTATTTTTATACCCGTTCCGAATTATTTGTCTCCAGGTAGGAAGTTTCAAATAGGTAGGTCTATGGCCCATCGTTAAATTATTAGGTAATAGAAATCCAACTATTTTGTGTATCTTGTTTGCATAGTATAATAAAAGCCTATTAAAATTGATGTTTAACCATGTTATTAAAAGTTCAATCAACTTAACCTATCGTAGTCCACTGCTGGACATAACCCCGAGCATGAGCATTCGAAATCAATTCATTATGTTCTTCAGAAAAGTCAGGTAAGTAGTACTCGCAACCGGCGTGCATGTATGACCAGGTGTATAAACGTAAACGAAGCCTATCTGATATTTAAGGAGAATGATGTAGCAGCTTGGCGAGAGGCTTCTAATATTTTTGTCGTGTAGCGACAAGAAACTAAACTTATAAAGGAAAAATGAAATTAAAGAAAGGGAGGTAGAAAACAATTAAAGGTATATTTATAACTTTAAGATGGAGATGGACAGAGAGGTGTGTAGTTTGTGGAGGTGGGGTGTGTGGATGACGATGCGTGATAGGTGGGCTGAGGAGGCTGAGCTGGAGATCCAGATGGAGGGAGGTAGACGCGAGGCAGGTGCCGGCGACAGATGCAGGTACAGATGAGGGCAGGTCGCTGGTGCGTGTGCGGCACGGAGGACACTCGTAGAAGGGCCCACGCAGCAGGGCAGGCTGCAGCACGGCAGCAGGAGCCGGCGCAGGTACAGGTATAGATGAAATGCAGGCGGAGGACACCCTTTGGAGGGTCCACGCAGCAAGGCAGGACGCAGCTCGACAGCAAGAGAGAGAGGCACGACAGAGACGCTGTCAGCCCGCCAGGTGAGGCGGCCCTCGGATGAGGCGCGGCCCAATAGTCACAGGAGCCCTTCACGGAGGACGGAGGACGGAGGCGTAGGTAGGGTCCGACAGGTACCGGAGCGGAGAGGTACGCTGGGTATTCCCGGGATAGGTAGAACTGGAGTATCAGGCTCTTTATTGTATCCGCTTTAGAGGCGAAACCCGAACTGATCCTTGGATTGCGTGGATCTATAATGTCAGCTCGTAGAATAACATCATGTAGAAAATATGAATTTGAGTTACGAAGATGGCCAGTAATTAAATATAATAAGTATTCATGTCTAATTAGCTAAAAAGATACAGGCAGGTAAGAATTTGAAAGAAAGGTTGCCATGGCGACGTATTAAACGTCGTTGTCAAAGCTGTCATAATAAAATATATTATTAATAAAATACGATAAAATCTATAGTTATTTTGTATTAGAAGTATAGTGATTATAGGAAAAATGATATCCATCAATGTGGGCGTAATTACCAACCCTTGGATGTCACTAAATCATCGTAGTGTCATCTTAAAGATGGAGCTGTGTCTGTGTACTGATTGTGGATGAAACGTGTCGTAATAAATAATCAGATCAGCGCCCAACGGTAACAGTATGCTTGTTCTGACCTGGAGGAATGAATGAAGATAACTGTGAGTATGTACATTATGTTACATTTTGCCTTGGACTTCGATTCGTGGCTCAGCCTGTAAATATACCTAGGTATCACAAAAAATGGTAGTTTCTATAAGATTTACTGAGGTGTGATCCTATCCTTGACTTCAGCAAATTAATCGAAATTTTGCAAGCCTTGCCATAAATGATTACTTTTACTGCATTTTTACTTCCTACGTGATCACCTCATTGGTCACAAAATGCGTTCATCGTAACTCGTGATGTTCGAGGTTTTGAAAGTTCTCAAGATCAAGCCGAGTGCATCACCTGTGTAGATAAATTGTCAATATTGATAAATGATTTTATTTTTGTAATTGACATTTTATTATTGACATTTAACACAACATCACGGCCGTATAATCCTCGGGAGGGTTTGGCAGCGGTGTACCTTCCTACAGGTAGGTACCGATGCCAGCACATCAAGCTATCCGAAACTGTCAATTTTCCCAATCAACTTTGAACCTAATGATTTAGCGATAAAGTTGAAAATATATAAAGAAAGACAGATTGTAGTAGCTTGATTTGCTGGCGACTGTACTGCCGTTTTGTATACCGTTGTTATGTTTAAGCCTCATGTAAAAGGGGGGCGAGCCTAATGCCATCAACCCGGCACAAATCTAGACTCCAGGCTGCTACTGAGAATTTCCTGACTTAAAAACCCTATAGCACTTTACCCGACCTAGGAATCGAACCCTCTTGCTCAGCAGTAGCGCATGCAACCACTAGATCAACGTTGTAGTCGAAAGTCTCAATATTGATTGGAGATATATTTAGTTTATAATAGCAGTTAGTGTGGTGTGCTCGTTTAGGGTAGGATAATGTACCTACATGCATTTCTGCCGATTCGACCTGTTTATAATGTTATGTAAATAATTATAAGACTGTTTTCTTGGGTTTAGTGGTCGCAAGCGCGCCTATTGAGCATGAGATCCTGGATTTGATCCCTAGGTCGAACCGAGTTAATTAAATTTTCCTATTGGAATTTCTCAGTAAAAGCCCGGTAGTCTAGATTTGTGCCCGGGGATGGCATTAAACCTAATTTACACTGTACGGCCTGTACTGTACTGTGTGTATTTGCCTGTGGCATACCATAATTGAAGCAACTATGAAAATTGCTGGTTCTAAACAGTGTTTAGACGATGCAAGTCATTTGTTGCTTCAATTTTATTGTATGCCACAGGCAAGTATCTAACTTGCATCGTGTAAATGGTGCTTTAGGCTCGTGAGCTCGTCTCCTGTTACATGGGATTTGAAACATTGCAAATATCTGGTTACCCTTTCGGGGAATAAGCGTGATATTATGTTCGAGTGTGTTTTGTCAGTTATGTATCTTACATAACTGATAATATACAGTCCATATACATGATATTATGTATATGGACTAGAAAAATAAATGTTGATTGAAAGCGGCAATTATAGCTCAACGGCTGTCGAGCGCGGGATCACGAGTTCGAATCCTGCAGCACAATTGCAAACCTAACACGAGTTAAATACTAGTTTCAGTTTTTACAACGTCAAAAGAAGCAAATAATCTGTAATACAAATAACTACCTACCTATTTATTTTTTTAATTTTGATTTTCGTCATTAATCAAACCCGCATGCCCGCACTGAAATCGAAAGCGAGCATTCCGCAGTAAGCCATTTCAGTCCCTCGCTAGAACTTTCATAATAATTACATGATATTATGATACATAAATGATCGACTGAAGTTTCCATAAATATATACTTATTCCTAACATTGTCAAAACACTGCATTTCTGCGTACACGCCAAAATACAGGGTAGCCGGTAAATTCTGATTAAATATTTACACATCTTCAAGGACTAAGGCACTTAATAAGCCCTACTTAAATTTGACTCCACACGTTTATAGCCCGGAAAACTACATACCGAAAGCAGCTGACGTGGTTTCATTATAGGCAGGGGAATTTATAAGCGAGGGAAATCGGTGGCCGCGCACAGTTGTCTGTCGCAGTGAGTGTCGCGACGTCCACGACGCCTTGCTAGCGAACGCGATACACACGCTGGTTTTATCGTGTTATAATTTGTAAACAATAGGTGCTTAAACATGAATTGTATTCATTAAAAAACAACAGTTTATAAGTTTTGGGTATACAAGTGATTTGTTCAGTGACAAAATGCAAGTGATTGCAGCTACATTATTTGTGTTCGCGCTTTTGCAAGGTATGTAGATTATAGCATTTATGGCAGTTGCATTGATTTATTTTATTCGGAAAAAATGTATGACTTAATAAAAATGAGGAATACGTAATCGATTGTTGATGATGATGACTAACATTTCTCAATTTTATGTATCCTAAAAAGCTTGTAGAGTTCTGACTCCTGCAAAAAAATTACTCTATAATTAAATGCAGCAGTAGAACAAGTGAAACTCTATTATTATACTTACTTAAATCCAATTTTATAATGGCATGTTGAGTATTGAGACCATTTAGCAAATAAGTTCATGCCTAATACGTTCGTACGTATAGTTCTAAGCTTTCTGTAAATTACCATAATACAAAAAATGCTATGCACGATACTTAGTAGGAAAAAAAGTCATTCTTCATTTTAAACATATATGACATATCTACTTAATTGTCTTCCTTATTCCCGATGGTTTTTTGAATAATTGACGCATCGCATTTCAAGGAATACTTCGATAAGTAGTTCTAATAACTTCAGACAGACAGGTACGTAAGTGGTCCTGATAAGGTTGGTCTAAGGAGGTTAATGTGTCAATATAATATCTTCTGATGCATTTCCGGCTCCTGGGACTACGGAGACATTATTTAGCTCGTGTTATTATTTTTAGTTACTGCTCTTTCAGTGTCTAAGGGCCGATTTTTTTATCCGTAGTTAAACTCAACCAATTGTTAAAAATAGTAACTAATGGTTAAATTTTTGCAAAATGTGTTTTTTGATCATTTTTACTTTATCTCTTCCTATTAGCTATTTTCAAAATGTGTAGATCCTGCTGGGAACCTAGGTATTTACTGATTTCTGAAATCGTGTAAGGTTGTCTGCAAAAGTGAACCTTACATCATGCTGGCTGGAGGAAAAATTACTGGTTGCATTCAATCACTCAAGCGAATTTAAAACTAGTTACAAAATTTAAAAAAGGAAAAAGTGGCTTTTTTGTTGTTATCTTTTAACCACGAAATAAAACAATAGCAATATCAAAATGTTATTTTCAGTTAGGTAGCCTTCCTATGTGGTCTGTGAGAAAAACCCCTACACTATATACAACAATTACATATTTTACTGTTATTGAGCGTCATTCCATATTTTTATTCGTTTTCTGGTTTTACAACGGGTAAATAAATAAAGGATTGTATTAATAAATAGTTATTTATTGTTGAGATTTAAGTACTTTCCTGGATTTCTACGTACAAACAATCCAGTGTTTGTTCTAATTTATTAAACTAACTAGGTACATGAGTAGGTAGGTACCTACCAAATGTTTATTGTTCGGATATTGGAGGTACAGTTAGTAAGGAGATATCTACTTAATGGGATAGTTGTTGGGTTAAGTAATGATTAACGGCTGTTTAACCATACATTTTTGACGTTTAAACGTCTCTTAACTTTAAACAACGTTTATAAATCCTAAAGGGACTTTAGACTGGCCCAACGGCACAAACTATACATATATATTTCTTAATACTTTCACCTACTTAGGTCACAAACTAATCGAACCAAGTCCCTAATACCTACAAACAACAAGTAGGTATAACTATCATCATTTTACATATATAAATGACTAGCTGCGCTCCGCAGTTTCACCCGCATAAGTTTCGATCACGTAGGAATATCGGGATAAAAAGTATCCTATGTGTTAATCCTGGTTATAAACTATCTGTGTGCCAAACCTGTTCAGTAGCTTTGGCGTGAAAGAGTAACAAACATCCATCCATCCATCCAAATATACAAACTTTCACGTTTATAATATTATACAAGGTGGGAGGGACATCGACGCGCAAACTGTAACCATGGATTCAGCACATGAGTTTAGACCCCATAGCGTCAAATTTTTCGTCGGTTATTAAAAAAAAAAATTGCTGTGTCATACATTTTGACCGCGTAGGTATTGCACTTTTCTATGAAACAGAAGATTTTTTTTTTTGATAACCCATGAAAAATTTCGACGCTGTGGGGTCTAAACTCATGTGCTGAATCCATGGATACAGTTTGCGCGTCGATGTCCCTGCTACCCTGTATATTTGTATAGTAGGAAATAGGATATGATGAACACGTCATAAAAATACCCTGCTCCTCTACGCTCCCTATTAAGATCACTTAGATGCGTGCTTATGTAAGTTTTTCAATAACAGTTACGTACGCGCACTTAGTTCTACGGGTTTATCATAGTAGACTAACCAATAGTAGGATTCTTTAGTCTGACAGAAAGACAGAAAGAAATATAAAAATAATATTCCTAGGCTGGATATTGAGACGCTGAGTTTTAAGTATTATATAGGGTCAAATACCAGGAACGAAACGATACCCATCACGTCTGCGTTTCGCTAGGTAATTTAATCTGACCCTGTATATTGAAAGATCTAATAGATATCTTTTGATATGACTGCTTTGATGCGACAGTTAACACGTTTTCTATTTAAATGATGCAAGCGACTCTGCGCCCGCGTCGTTGACTCGTTGCTCTGCATGGCTGCACTAGCAGCTGCATCGCTACCGGCCTGAGAGGCATTCCACACCAACACGTTTATTTGTTCCCAAATTAAAATTAACATAACATTACGCATGTAATCCCAAAGGGCAACTCAGAGGTGTACCTAGTCTATTCTTTATGTTTCAAATTGATGTTATTTCAAGTGAAACAAATATCAACTTTATTCCCATGAAAATTAAGTTGATTTCAGAGTTAGTAGCACTCTTGAAAAAGTTAAAAAAATGTTTTAAGTTGTAGCGGAAACTGAACTTTATTGTGTAGGAATTAAAGTAATTTTTCCGTAAAGTTATATTTGTTTAAATTTTGGCAAATAAGAAATAAGTCGCGAATGCAGACAACCTACACTACACCCATATTACGCCACCTATGTTTAAGTCCAATTATTAAAAAGCTCAACTATCGCCAATGAGACACAATTACTTTTTCTATTGATACCGAATTTAATAAGCTTATTTTTTTTATTTTTTATTTTATTTTACCATTTATGTACACACATATATAAACAGACAATGAAAAACAGAACAGAAAAAATAGGTACAGAGGTGATGCTTATTTCATAAGAAATCTCTTCCAGCATACCTGAGATAGGACAATAGATACAGAGATGTAGACAGCGTGTGATAGAGCAAAGGAGACAAAAAATAATACATAGAATCAAAAAAAAACAATTCACTTAAAAACTAAACAAGAATTACGAGAATATATTAACATACATACAAATAAACATACATAAATACTTCTAAAATAAATATTACACGAATGATAATAATTATATCATACTCAAAATAATAAATACATACACAACTATGATGAAGTGGACAGATAGTGTTCTTTCACTCTTCTTTTAAAAACCGCAATAGTTTGGCAGTCCCTAATGTCAGGCGGTAGTGAATTCCACAATCGCACCGCGTGCACTGTGAAGGAGTAGGAGTAGAAGTCGGTGGAGTGGGAAGGGGACTTGAGAAGGTTTTTAAGATGCGACCTGCAAGGTGCATCTGAGGGACGGGCGTAGGAAAACCGCTCCCGCAGATAGGATGGTGTTTTAGGATTGTGAAGGATATTGAATAGCAGACACAATATCCGAGAGTTCCTGCGAAGTCGAATGGGGAGCCACTTGAGTATCTTGCGAAAGTTGGAGACATGATCAAACTTTTTAAGGTTAAAAACAAAACGAATACAGATATTTTGCAAACGCTCAAGTTTATTTAAAAGCTCCTCCGTGGTATCCAAGTAACAGGCATCGGCGTAGTCAATAATGGGCTGAATGAGGGTTTGAGCAAGAGAGATTTTGGTGTTCAAGGGCAAGAAGCCCTGGAGACATTTCAAGGAATGGAAAGTATAGTGCACCTTGCGACTGACTTGAGCAACATGAGCAGTCCACGACAGGTAGGAGTCCATGGTCACCCCCAGGTTTTTAACCGTTTGTGCGTATTCAATCTGAACTCCATTCAAACAGAGTGGAGACAGCGACGCTACATCGAGCCTATTCCGCATATACCTGCCGCCAATAATTATGGCCTGGGATTTCCTAGGGTTGATTTGCAGTCCAAAAGACCGCGACCACTCGCTAATCAAATCCAGGTCACTGTTCATGGCTGAAACAGCGGCTTCCGCATCTTCCCTTAAGAAATTATTGTAAAGCTGCAGGTCGTCAGCATAGAGATGGAAGTGAGAAGAGATGACTCTGGTGACAGAGTTAATAAAAATAGAAAAGAGAAGAGGAGAGAGAACGCCACCCTGAGGCACACCTGCGGTAAGAGAGCACCAATCAGAAGATGACTCGTCAAGACGAACCCGCTGTGAGCGGCCATTAAGATAGGAGTTAAACCAACCAATAGAGGAAGAGGAGAAATTTAAAGATTTAAGGATCCCTAGAAGGATGTCGAAATCGACAGAGTTAAAGGCACTGCTAAAGTCGAGAAGTACAAGTAAAGTAAGAGATTTGTGGTCCATAGCCCAGCGGATGTCATCAGTAACCTTCAAAAGAGCCGTTACTGTGCTATGACCAGGTCGAAAACCAGACTGAAAAGGGCTAAGGAGGTCATTCGCACATAGAAAGGCAGAAAGTTGTTGATGAACAATATGCTCAAGAACTTTAGAGAGAAATGGGAGGATAGAAATGGGACGGAAATCGGTGGGTGAGACCGGCTTAGGAATTTTGGGTAAGGGGATGATATGAGCTTGCTTCCAGACCTCAGGAACAGTACAAGAGAACAGGGAGAAATTAAAAATGTGGGTCAAGACAGGAAGTAGCATAGGGAGGATAGGAGAAATCATTCTTGAACAAATATTATCATTACCGACTGCTTATCTAACAGACGAGGCAATATTTCGCATCACAACCTCTATTATGATAATTATTTTGTGATGCTGGCTGGCTTACCAAATGCTATTCTACAAATTGATCCAGATCATAACTCTTTGTTTATGTAAAAAGGTAATTAAATTAAATATTCGGAACCGGAAGACCAATAAGTCTTGACGTCATTTATTATTTAATTCCGCAGATGCAATGTTTACTATCACTTAACGAAAGGCCACATAAGAGTTGTAAAATATGAGAAAAGGAAAGTAATTTGAGCTGCGTTGTTTTGCAACGAAAGTACCCGCTTCCAACGTTTGCCAAGATAATGTAACCTTAAATGGATGGTTTACAACAATTCTCTAGAAATAAGGTTATGTAAGTTCTACATAATTCTGGTCCAGATTTTTCTGTAGTTGCCTAGCTAGATTACTTAGCATAGCACACGTGTTAGCGATACAATACTGAGGAGAAAGTCCGCACGGGAAATCTTAGCGGCTATAATAAACACTAGGCTGTAGGTAGGTGTATTGTTCTTTTTTTGTATCTACCTCGGTAATCTACCATTATTTTACCTACCTACTGACATAATATAGGTACCATCATGCCTGTATTTTCCGAAGGGTTAGGCAGAAGTTACAGGTGTAGACCCATTTTTCGCCAGTTATGTGCCTCTGAAAGCACGTTAAGCCGTTGTCCCGGCTGTGATTCGTGGATCTTTGACAGTCGTTACGGGTCATCAGAAGCCCGAAAGTCTGACAACGAGTCTTACTAAGGGGTTTCGTATTAACCTAGTAACTGGGTTGTGGAGGTCAGATAGGCAGTCGCTCCATGTAAAATACTGGTACTCAGCTGCATACGGTTAGACAGGAAGCCGACCCCAACTTAGTTGGGAAAGAAGCTAGGCAGATGACGATGTTCAAGTCCCATGTAGGTAATAGGGGGCGAGCCTGTCCCGGGCAAAACCCAGTTTTCGTGATGCTACTAAGAAATAAGTAATATAAATAACTTATACTGGGTCAATTTAAATTAGCTAGCGAAACTCCGCCGACGTGATGGGTATCGATATCTAAAAACATGATAAAACAAAAAAAATCGGTGACTTTTTTGGGGGTCATCGACCGCAAATAATGTAGTCACTTGAAATATCAGTTTAAAAATCCAGTTTACTACCTCCTAAACTTATAATTCAAATCATAACAACTACAATCGGTCGTTGACTCAAAAAAATAAACATCAACACTTTTTAATTTCTATTACATCGTGTTAAGATGTCAATACCCATCACGACAGCAGAGTTTCGCTAGCTAATTTAATTTAACCCTGTATAAAACAGTAACTACTATGGCACTTTTATGTAGATATTATTACTACTATTTTATATATAAAAAAGTAATGTTATGTTCATATAATAAAATAATAAGTAATGTTAAAATTCTACCTTTGCCATGTTTATATATTTTTGAAATATGTATTTTTGTTAAGAGAAACTATAATTTATTTGAAACCAACACTGACAGGCCAAATACACGGCATAGATAGACTTCGGCTGCCACCAATAAAACTAAAATTATTTAAGAAAAATGTATACTGCATGTCGATTATTATTTACAATCATTTACCAAATAGATTTCAAGCCTTACCACTGACCAAGTTTAAAAAAATACTTTTCAAACTATTAATATTTAAAAGATATTATACCATTATGGACTTTCTAGAAGACAAATCAATAGAATCTGTAAGTTAGATTAGTTGACATCGCTGAGTGTGAATACATTTGCACGCCATGTTATGGCAGGATATGCTGAAACAAATTTACTGTAACACCTTATGTACCATATTCTAGCAAATAAATATTTTGATTTGATTGATTTGATTTGTTCATAGTAAACTTGTATGTAACTCTGCTAAGTATTCTAATACTTATTTCCTAACATGATCTATTTAATTAGATAAGTCAGCTTAATAGGTTTACATAACCAGGTTGATAGTGTAGGTAGGTACCTAACTAGACTACTTACTACCTATCAGTTTCCAAGTTATCTTCTAAGCATAATGCAATATATCCTAACAGACACAAATTGGTCAGTATCTGTCACTTCTACTTTTCAATTACCTGATAGAATAGAACCCTTATATAAGAACTCTATTTAATTCATCGTGAAATCGGAACTTGTTATTATAGGTTACACTGGTTTGAGTAAATGCTGTTGTAAATCGATTGACATTATTGCTGATAATTGGCCAATTAGTGCCGTGAAGTACTTAAGTAGGACCTAATTAATTAAAAATATCTAAGTATTTGTAAACACATATAAAAGGTAGGCAACTACGCTACCTGCTCCTTTTTTGAAAATTCAGAACGTCAAAGCATTTATTTCAAATGCCAAAAGGCACTTTTGAACGTCAAAACTTACAATGAAATAGAATTGATTCTAGTCGCCCCTTCCAAAAGGTAGTTTTCGTATGGAGAAGAATGGGCAAGTAACTCCACAGTTAGGTACTCTTTTAAAATGTTTTTCAATATTTTGCATAATAATTATATGTGAAGACGATGCACTTAGAATAAAATTACTATACCACAATTGGTAAAACAATTAAAAATGAAACCATGGCAGATAAATTAATTATGTGATAGATACATGGTGCTGACATGTTTATAAAAGTAGAAGATTTTCATTTAAAAAATATTAACAAGTAATAAGTCAATGTGTTGAGTTAAAGTAATGACAGCCTGTCAAAAAAACTTCAAAAAAAGAACAAGTACATTTTACAATTAAATTAGCAACCAGGTTGATTTTGTCTAGAGCAACCTGTTTGATTTTGTCTAGAACAACCAGTTTGATTTTGTCTAGTGCAACCAGTTTGATTTTGTCTAGGTCAGTTCAGTTTTCTCTTTTAGGTAAGTAGGTACCTACTCCTGAAAAGCTTTCCGCCGCTTTTTGGAATATACCTTGTACCTAAGTAGTTATAGGAAACCGATAGGTAGTGTAGGTTCATAATAAACTACAGTTCTAAGTAGTTTATTAGTAGGTACCTACCCTACACTGTGTACCTACATGAATAGGTACCTGCAGTGCGATTCTGTAACCATCTCACAGTGAAAACTTAGGTGAAGTGAGCGTGGAGTGAGCTGTCATTCCAACGAATGCTAAGGATTGACACTATTGGCAACTCACTCTAAGCTCACTTCACCTAACTTTTCACGGTGACATCTTTACAGAATCGATCGGCTGTACTCTAAAGGTCGTGAAGATGCAGAATTTCAAACGAAACACGTACTTAGTAAGATATCGATTTATCAATTCGCTGAATAATCGCCAAATTCGCAAACTTGAGCTTCCATTTTCCATCAAAAGGCACGCAATCGTGAACAACATGATAGCACGCAGGCTTAAAATATACTGTAATATATAATAATGCTTTTAGAAAATCGTCTAGTCGTTGCCCATGGATAGTCACATGTTCACAACGTTGTAGTTCGGTGTTCGGTTAAGATATCTACGCATAGAAAAACCTACCAGCGGGGTAACTGCGTAACACATTATCAGTACCAATGGCTTTCATTTTGACATTTCAACAACATTTATTGACTTATTTACGTTGTTGAGCAGACAAATTTTTCGAACATATGAACCAATGGATTAGCAATATCCTTCAAAATTATTCAAATTGCGATTGAAAGTGTGTTATTAAACGTGGCCCAGATTTCGACATCCGCCATAAGTTTTTATGAATACGTTACCTATTTTATTACCTAACCTAACTATCTTAATACAAATTGTGACTACCTAAGTCATACCTAAGTTCCTTTGTATAATTAATTTTACAAAGAATGTTTGTGGTGCAGTGTCGTAGATTAAATTCAAATTCAAATTATTTATTTCAGATAAATTACAAGCTTATATAACTTATCCATATTGGGTTTGGTAATTCAATAATAAATAAATAACATTTATAATAAAATCAATAATAATAATACACACACACACAAATTAAATCGACACACAAAATCAGGAACGCCTGACATGTTGTTCTGTCCAGTACTCCATGAGTGAACTGTCAGCGTCCATTCTATCCGCAATGAGTTGCAAGAAGCTGTACGCGCTGTAAGCTGTGTGTGTGTGTGAAGCTGTGTGCTGCTGTGTGTTTTGATTAGGTAATCAAAATAAAAATAAGGTAAAAGGTAAAAGTACAGTAATTTTGAACAAAACATGTTTTTCATATATCTAAGCAAGCACGCTTTTCAGTAGGTAACTGCCAGTAGGTTAGTTAGAATTCTATATGGCCCATAAATTGAGATAATTAGAACTAGAATGAACCAAAGATTTAAATGCGGATTGCTTTGGTTTTGTTATATAACTATGTTAATTCAGTTTATTGCTTGTATAATGAAGGTTTACCTTGACATGAAGATAAAATCCCCAAAAGTAATAAGCCCCCAAATCATTCAAAGGCGACTGTAAAAATTAAATGAAAATGCGATGTAACTCGTAATGCTGAAACATCTGTAAGCAGTTCCGGGTGTTACGCGCTTCCTGTCATACGTATTATAATACTAGGTACCTAGTACCTAACTAGCATAATCAGCATGTAATGTTCCCACTGCTGCATGGGACACCTGAGGCCTCCTCTCTTCAAGAGGGAGTGGGCACGCGGCCCCAATGCGGGGTGGTAGATGTCACATGTGTTTGAATTTTTGGTTCTAGGACATACCGGTTTACTCATGATGTTATCCTTCACCGTTTTGAGAGCAGTGGTGATTAAATTATTTACACGAAGTAAAGCGCCTGTCTGGGTTGGATCCTACGACACACAATTCGTAAGTTGGGACGGTTACCACTGGGGCATCCTTTGGGGCCACCACTGATCACTGATCACTGATCACTGATCACTGATCATGCCACTCAAGGGCAGTTACGCTGAATAAGACACGCTGAACATCACTTTGATATAAGGAGTAGGTACATTACATATTTACGCTGAGGTACATAGGTACCTATGTCATATTGTACCTACATAGGTACTGAAATCCTAGCTGTGGTTATAGATCTTATCTTATTTATTACTCCAACGTGAATAACGTGAATAATAATTACCTCAGTGTCTGAATCAAACAAATATTAGATGGATAATAGGTATGCTCACCTGATACCTACTTGTGTACCTACTGCGCATGTTTATAGGCAAGTAGGTCCTTATGTACAATAGTTTTTGTTGCTCAAGTTCGAGTGGATTGAATTTTTTACTTTGGTAAATAAAACCTGTGTAAAAATAGTCCGGGTTTAATCATAGAGTATGAATGAATGGGTTTATTTGTGTCACTATTTTGTGCAACATGCATTTTCCAGGATAAAATTTCAAATTCCCATGCATCGAATTGACAGGATAATATATTTTTGCAGGAACTTATACAAATACGTAATACTAATAATATATCAACCTACTTATGATTGAGTCATATTTATTTTATTATTAGACAAACATACAATTTTATTGACGTGTGTAAAGTGTACCTACTGTGTGAAGTACCTATGTAGGTACTCATACTAGAATTTTACTTGGTTTGCTTAATCATTACCTTTAATGAAGCTTCTGTCCCGTCATCCATTTATGTATTTAGATACTTAATTACCTAAACTATTTTTACGCTAGGTACTAAATAAATAACTGATTAACTATACCTACCTACCAGCCACTTAAGGGATGCCTCAACAAAGTACCAGCTTGCTGCACTTGACTCGGTGGACCGCAGAACAAAAAGGCTCAGGCGATGACGCGCTGGTAGCTAGGCTTCACAGCCTGGCTCGTGTTGCTTGCCGGTCGGTCCGGACAGTGTGAGCAGGAGCTACAATCTCCCTTTCACTACCTGACTAACAGACGTACTGCAGGGTACCGCACTTGGTCGACATACCGACTAATCGTACTAAGCGCTTCTCCTCCACATTTAATTTGCGCATAGCTAAAGTGTTGAGCTCTCTGACAGCGTCTGTGTTCCCTTCTGCATATAACCCGTAGCCTTTAAAGAAAGAGTGAACAGGCATCTTCTGGGCTTGCTCGTTCCGTCATAGACTTCATTTATCGCTTTCCACCAGGCGAGATCGAGGTCAAGAGCAGGCCCATTTTTAGCAATAAAAAATAAAAAACAAAAGGACACTTAGGCGTCGAAGTCCGGATCCGCGTTCGGAATCGTGCCCAGAAGAATGGCATCATTACCACGCTGAATGGCAATGCTAACTCTGGCCAAATAACGAGTCAGCGCTCTGTTTAAATTGGTAATTGTTTCATAAATAATTGATTTATGATTAATATGAATATCATACATATAATAAAATAACGTAACGAAGTCAAAATTACATTAGATATTAAAAAAAAGTAATTTCAACGAGGTGTAGGAACGAGTCTGATGCCGGAAAATATGGTTTTTAGAATTTTTGCCTGTTTGTATGTATGACCCGCAAAAACGACTGAACGGGTTTGGATAAAATTAGGCACACAGATAGTTAAACACATAGCACCTAGATTAACACATAGGGTACTTTTTATCCCGGTAGTAGGTAAGTTCCCGTGGGATATTTGTTATATTTGTGTGACGAAGTTTAGGGAAAAAGCTGATGATTAATAGCAAAGGCTTATTATGAAAGAGGTAACCTATGTATAGAAATTGATTTAAGGGTTTTCCTGTTTAGGTACGTACCTACCATTATTTTCTTTATGAATTTGTACTTATTTACATTTTATTTGGATTAAATAATACCAATTGAAACGTTAGTAACCGAATCTTTTACGGTATATTCAAGAGTGTTGAGAGAGCAGACAGCACCCACAGAATCATAATTTAGGAGAACCGTTAAAATGACATGAAAAAGCTCTATATAAAAACCATTGCATCCTTTTTCCAAGCTTACAAGGTTGATTAAGACTATGTGTCAATGATCCTTGTGGTTAATGGTAGTCGGTATTTTATAAATAAAACTAGCGACTCGCCCCTGCTTCGCACGGTTTTTTCGACTTGACAAAACAGCGAGATTTCTTCACCACATGTAAGTTTTATATTATTGCATATAAAAATTCCGGAATAAATTCTCTAAAGGATGGTGAAAACAGCATCAAAGACGGTTGCAAAGTTTGCACAACGTGGTCACATTTACAGACACGAAATAGATTTTAATATGTAATATAGATATGCCACTCGATTCGCCGATTAAGGTTCCTATTCAATTTTTTCTAAACATTGTGGTTACATGGAACCGGACTAACCTGAGGTTCATGATGACGTTGATTTACTGCCTGCTACCCGACGTCAAAAAAACATATCCGGGAGTGGATACTTAGCTACTATCTCGATCATTTTAGCTTTTATGTCTCGTTGGGAAGAAATGTTAACAAAACTGACATCGGTATAAGAAAATAATGATGTTTTGGGACATAATATCTATCAAGACAATAGTGATATTTTGGTCAGCGCCCTAATTGCATAACACAACTATTACTCTCAATTTGAACCATTTTGAATCATAATTATATGTGTTATTTAATGTGTCTGCTCAACAACGTAAATAACGCAATCGATGTTGTTGAACTGTCAAAATGAAAGCCATTGCTATCGATAGTGTGTTACGCAATTACCCCACAGATGATGTAGGTACATTATAATGTGCACAGGGTAGTTTCAGAAGAAATTCAAATACAGGGTCAAATTAAATTAGCTAGCGAAACTCTGCAGACGTAATGAGAATCGATATCTAAATCCTACTAATATTATAAACGTGAAAGTTTGTATGGATGGATGTATGTTTGTTCCTCTTTCACGCAAAAACTACTGAACGGATTTGGATGAAATTTGGCACACATATGGTTTATAACCAAGATTAACATATAGGGTACTTTTTATCCCGATATTGCCACGGGATCGAAACTTATGCGGGTGAAACTGCGGGGCGCAGCTAGTATGATTATAAAATAAAAATATTTTTAAAAAACTGGGGTGGCAACGACCGCTACTAGTGTTGTTACTTAAGTATGAGTTGAGAAAATCTGCTTTCTTTTGTTTTATCGCGTTGTACTGATGTTTCAAGAGACCACACTAACTGCGGTCGACGACCCCACAAAAAAGTCATCAAATGATTTTTTTTTTGTTTTATCGTTTTTAGATATCGATTTCCATCACATCTACGGAGTTTCACTAGCTAATTTAATTTGACATGATTGTATACGCAGATATAATGTACCTACCAAGATTCAACTTACCTTTAATTTCGAATAAATAGAAAAGAAAATATAAATGTCATAATATTAACTAACTATCTAGTCTGTCATGTAAACGCGACACACATTCGTTGCAGGCATCTAACTTAGGTATGTATCAGTTCTTGAAAATGACAAATCGATTAATAACTAATGACATAGTTACTGGAAAATCGCATGCTACGTAGTGATAAATACAGTAATTATTTGTTTTTTATTTGTATCTCTACCTATGTGAACTTGGTTTAATTAATCTATAGACATGGTTCACGAGTGTGAGAAACTAGGTACCTAGGTATACAGGGTTAAATTAAATTAGCTAGCGAATCTCGGCAGACGTGATAGAATATATCTAAACATGATAAAAAAAAAAATTTGATGATAATTTATTTTAGGGTTAACGACCGCTGGTCAAGTGTTCTTACATGAAGTATAAGTTGCACGTCTGTGAAGTGTACAGAAACAAAAACATATATTTTTACTGATAGTTCTAACAAATAAATTACATACGGTGGTTGACTCAAAAAAAAAAATTATCACCCATTTTTTTAAAATCATATTTAGATATCTATACTATACCAATCACTTTTGCTAAGTTTCGGTAGCTAATTTAATTTGACTCTGTATAGAGTCGCAGGGACATCGACGTGCAACCGATTACCATAGATGCTTGATAAGTTGATAACAGACGAAGCTCCCTAGCTTAGACATTTTTCGTCGGTTATCAAGCTGCAACCATGCCAGCCAGCAACTGCAACCATGAATTTAGCACATGTTAGACCCCCTGGTCTTACATGTGCTGAATTCATGGTTACAGTTTGCGCGTCGATGTCGCCAACCTGACGTAGGTACGTTCGAATTACACGGATAGCTAACGAACTATGGATTGTTAGACATAAATAACCATGTATAGCCTAGATCACGATAGATTACTAATTAATAGTGAGTTCTCTGCATCTGTTACGAGGCGTCACGTGTCTACTTTGTTAATTATATTATTTATAATATAAATGTGTAATATTTTATGACAACCAATAAATTACAATGGATTATTTTTATGGCAGGTTTCAATCCTAACACAGTACTAATAATCATTAATTTTAATATGTCACATGGCGTTAAGCACGTGTCTTGCATGATACGAGTATTTAATCATGAATGAAGGAACTCATGTCTTCATCACCATTCATGACGTCATCAGTCTTTACCTACCTATGTTTAGTAGATATCTATCTGTAGATATATTGGATCCGGGCTCATTTCAATGTCACTTCAACATGCTGTTACATAAAAATATGTAGTTAAAAAAAAACTACAAAACCCGCTTTTATCACGCACTAAAAATAATAAAATATTTAAATTGACTTCTTTTATACCCAATGGTTAATTCAAATAACGTGGCACGCTTTTTTAAACTAATTAAAAGTACTCACAAACAAAAACCGCTCCACGCTTTTTGAATTAACCATTGAGTATATAAAAACAGTGACAAGCTTACTAATAACTACCGAAGGTATCTATCCCCCACCATACGAGCTCGTTTTATGGCATTTTCCATCACTTGTGTCAGAACTTCCGGCGATAGGTTCTCGCATTCCTGTCAGATACAAGAGTCTGAGGCTTGTTAACATAAACGGGACTTCAAGTAATCTCGCAAAAAAAAGTCTGGAGCGGTCAAATCGGGTGATTTGGCCGGCCACTGCAAATCGCCAAATCTAGAGTTTAGACGACACCACACGACGACGCAATTATTCCGCGTTATTGAGTGGTATAGCGTTCCATGGCTTATTGAAGTGTATCCTGCATCTGTTTACTACACAAATGTCAAAACAGATTTGACATTTGCCGCAAAAGTTATAGCGCATTCCAATAGGGTGATCACTTTTGCCCCACCTTGTACATATACATACAAAGTTTCATTTCGATTCGACACTTAGAGTCGGTTAAAATTGACTTCTAAGATTGTATTACATTGATTGTTAGTTACAAGTGAAGCTAATAAAACAAGCATGCTAAAATCACGCATTTTAAGTTGAGTGTTTGCTGCCTAATCGGTCTCTGTTCACTTACAGATATGAGGATCACAGCTGTTCCCATACAGAATAGTAAGTCACATAATGCATGACTTCATGAATGAATTGATAGGTGAAGAAATAAAATGAATAAAGATTTTCGCTGTAAAATGTAAATGGCCGGAAAATCCGTTAGGAGGAAAATAAAATTTGGATAGAGCATTCAGCGTGTACGGTCACCAAAGGAGATACGTAACCAGGGTCGCCGTGCATATTGTTGAAGTTTAGTACGAAACCGATGAATATTTTCGAATAAAATTTAATTGAATGAATAGAAACCAAACAATTCATTTATCAAATTAAATTTCATTCGAAAACATCCATCGGTTTTTACGAAACTTGAACTATACTCGACGACCCTGGTGACTTAAATCTTTTGGTGACTATACCTAAAGTGAATAAGTAATATAGTTTTTTTTTTGCCTACCTAATGTAATCCTAATAAGAATGACTTGAAAATATGTAAATATGACATGCAGATTCATTGCCGAATATCCTTAGAGCTTGCTAATAAAAAACCGTTTGAAAAAAAATTTACCCACGGGCTTAAAATAGATAGGCATTTATTACGACATACCTTACCCATAGGTATGTAAGAAAAAATATGTATCTCAGAAGATATACGTAAGTAGGCACCTCATTATACACAATCGTATGTACGAGTAGTTGTACGTATAATAAATTATCTACAATAGACGTGATTGTCTAGATCATCCAGATATGAACATATTTGCGGAATAGAACAATAGCTAATTATTAAGTTCAGCAGACAAATAAATTATAGGTTTGTCCACCTTAAATAACCATTAATGATGTTCGAACCCCACCAAGATCGGTAGTAGGTGCTCACGAATGTTCCTCTTATAATAGAGGCTTATTAGTATATTCGCACGAATTTACTCTACCGAAACGGGCGAATCATCACTTTTAAATATTATTATGTATTCTATAAAATTCGAAATCTGCCAATTGCCGATCGTGCGAGTTGCCTATAGAAAAAATAATATTGTTTAAAAGGGATGATTCGTCCGTTTCGGGCGAGTAAATTCGTGCGAAGCGACTAATAATCCAAAAGAGAACATTGTTTTTTAAAACAAAAGTGACAACGTGTGTACTATTAAGAACATAAAAGGACTATTTAGTCAGTTATTTTTCGAACAATGTAACACCTATGTATTTAGGCACCGTATTGAATATTATGAATATAACCATAATTACACTGATTTCACAGTTTGGTGCGCAAACATGTTAAAGTATTGTAACAATAATGTTTTTATGGTGCTTTATTAAGATGTCAAAACATTTGTGGTGGACTTAATAACGCGAACGGGTAGATACACGATAAGTAGTTACGTAGGTATCTACCTTATCTAAAGTATATTGTATTTATACAAATTAATTTTGACATGTTTTGGCCTACGGTATAAACTACTCAATCTAGGTGTCAATTATTCTTTGTATCATACTGAAAATACATATAAACTACTCAATCTAGGTGTCAATTATTCTTTGTACCATACTGAAAATACATATAAACTACGCAATCTAGGTGCCAATTATTCTTTGTATCATACTGAAAATACATAGAAAAAGCAAGGTAAGCAAGCTAAGTACCTCATCATTCTTCTACCCTAATCCCAATTTATTTGTGGTCGGCTTTTTCTTTCATACTTTTCTATTAGTTGTCATCTCGGTGGTCACCTACTTTCTAGCCATATATCATCTTTCACACAGTCCATCCATCGTTTCGTTGTTGTTCCTCTACTTAAAAATGACGGAAAATTTTGATGTAAAGTATGAATGGATAGCTCCGTTCATACTTTACTGCAAAATTTTCCACACACCTCCGTATTGACAATCGATTTCCACACAACTTTTCAGTCAACAGTGTCACTTTCAGACTTCTTATATACTTACTCATTTCTTATTCTATCCATTCGCGTAGCACTATACTGCACACATCCCTCTTAGCACTCTCAGGGGGACGGGTGGTGTTAGGTCAGGTAGGTAGGTATAAAAAATACGGTACAAAAATATCAAGTGAAAAAAGAAAAGTTCAGTAATTCCACCCTGCCAGCATTGCTTGTAGTTGCAGCGCCGTAGGTGAGTTGACTTGCTTAGGTACCTGAAATAGGCGGAAATACAGGATTTCTACAGGAGCCCATAAAGGCCCTTAATAGAGCCTATTTCAGGCAGATAAGAGAAGACATGCCTAATGATTTTCTCTCACTATTACTTCTTTAATTCAATTACACAGCTGCTCAGCTGATTGAAGCTTGTTGTAACCATCTTAATAATGAATTGGGTTAAATACGATACCTATAATTGATTGTCGTTATTCAACGTACATGCTGTAAATCGGCAATGCACTGTAAAACGGGTTTGAAATCGTTGTAAACCTAGTAAATAGCCTTGTTATACAACTTAAACTGACGTTGGTCAGTAGGCATGCTAATGTATATTGCTTCTTCAGATATGTACATAGATAGGGTCTGAGATAATCACTATTCCATTGTGTATTATTATGATGTATCCTGAGAGATTTTTTGGCAGTGCTAGTTGGTTCATGATAGGTCTGGCAATACAGGAAGTACCTTTACCCTTATTAAAACACTAGCATATACGAGTACATTCAACATTGGTTTATGTGTGTATTTAGGAAAGGTATTACTGCTTATGTATTCACAAATTATAAGAGTACCTATATACCATATAAAGAGAAGAAACATTAGACAGATGCTGCTTATAGATAAAGTAGAAGTAAAATTCAAACAAAGTTAATTAATTTCAATAATATAAATGTTTCATGTTATATTTCAAAGTATGTAACTGGTCAGAAAAAAATGTTTCTAAAACCGTTCTGTTACTGACTGTGGGAAATTTATAATCAAAACAAAATGACAATACAAAAATAAATAAATACGTACTTAATGCTTTTTTACGTGACAATCGCCCAAATGACATGTAACAAAATTGTTGGAAATATAACGTAATTATACCTATGTAAATGTGTCGTAATTACGAAATAATATCTATTACGTTAATTCATAATCATTACAGTAAAATGAGGTTGTACAGTTTTTTGAATGTCAGCTGATGTCGTCATTAATTTTTAAGGTTTTACTTGACAAAGCGTTTATCCACATTTGGGTTGGTAAGTAGGCAAAAACTGCAGTGTTGCAAAAGAACTTGAAATCGTTTGTTTGCCAAGAATTCCTTTAGCGTTCATTGCCTGCAGTTTCAACATACTGTAACGCAAAATTATTAATTGATTCACTTTTAATTCAGATGCATGTGCAAAACGACATTAAATGTTGAATGCAGTTTAAATGTTATAATTAAACGAAAATTGGCGCTGCCCGCTTGGATCCAACGACCAACCATAAAAAGAATTTATGTCATTTGGACTAGAACCAAGAGCAATCACAGCTTTTATATTTACGTTTGTTATATTGAAATAAACAATGGCGTTTGATTTACAGGAGTAATTACGTGTAACTACATACATTGGAGGTATGAAGGTCAACCATGCATTGAAAGCTGACATAAAAATATGATCAGTCTACACGTGCTTACCCGAACACCTGCTTGCTGAACGACAAAATCCTCGTATTAGTTACGAGTAATGAGGGGATTTTGTCGGCTTCCAGTCATGGGCACTTATTAAACATCAGAAGCTAGGTGCACGGTTTCAATTGGTTGTTTCCTATTGGGAAGAGCCGGCAAAAAAGTTTACGGTTTCTCTGGACACTGTAGACCTGTCAACAAGTAATTACCAGGTACTTACTTAATAAAATAGAAAATGGTTTACAAATCTACAGTCTACAAGGCGTTCTCACATTTACAAAATATAAAAGGATCTATCTAAAAGATGAATAAAATAATAAAATATAAAAACCTATTTTAACCAAATGACAATATGATTGCCATTACAATCACTAATACAACGGCGGGGTAATTGCGTAACTCACTAACAGTAGCAATGGCGGGGTAATTGCGTAACTCACTGACAGTAGGAATGGCTTTCATTTTGGCAGTTCAACAACATTCATTGCGTTATTTACGTTGTTGTACAGACACATTATTCGAAGTTATGAAGCAATGGATAACAATATCCTTCAAAATCATTCGGATTGTGATTGAAACGTAATTACGTAATTAATGTGTTGATTTGTCTTATCGGATGCAGCTAAATATCAGTATTTTACATGGGGCGACTACCTACTACTATCTGTCTGGTCTCCACCACAACCCAGTTAGATACTAGGTAACCAAGGTAACACGATATCCATTGGTAAGACTGGTTATCAGACTTTCGGGCTTCTGACCAAGTTGGTATCATCGGGTGGACGTGCTGTCCGAGGCATAGAGAGATCTCGGTATGTAATGGATGGTCACCCATCCACGAACTGATGTCGGCAAGCGTAGCTTCACCTTCTGGAAAATACTTAGATGATCACGTCAAGTATTTATGTGAAAGGAGGGTACCTATAACAAGACTTCTTAAACTATCTAGTTTAAGAAGTCTTTTTTTTTTAAGGTTTCATTTCCAGGTTAGGGTTGTTATCTTGTTAGTTACAGTAACTTAATAAATGACGCGAGGTACAGCGACACCTGCATTTTACCACGCCATTTAGCAGTTCTCAAAATGCTATGACGTCATAAATATTGAACCATAGACTCTAATTCAAGGGGTAATAAGATTGATTGACAGAACAAGGTCCCACTTATTATATAAACTACAGTTTTGTTGAGCTCTGGTGTGGAATATTAAACAATTTCCACTTATGTATTATTCGTAGACCGTACTATCGTTGTACTCTTACTTCATTGCGCATGAGCATTATTGTTTTATAATATTATTAGTATTAGCTTCTTCGCGACTTCGTCCGCGTGAAATTTCTTATTTCCTCGACCCACCGCGTCGCATCGCATCGCCTGGGCCACGCTATTACTTCGTTTTCGCTTAACTTCTTTCTGACTCTTTTACCTCTATCCTAGGGCCCTAGCGTGATGTTTAGTAGCTTATATAACTTTCTACAACAATTGGGCTATAAAATCAATAATATTTTGTTCAAATCCGACTGGAAGTTTCAGAGATTAACGCGTTGAAACAAACAAATTCTTCAGTTTTATTATTAGTAGATTCCTAGACCGTACGTACGGGCTAGGAATCATTACGGTCTACTATACATTATGCTCTTACTTCATTGCACATCGCCATTAGTCATTGTTTTATAATATTATTACTATGAAAGAAGAAGTAACAATTTGTTAATATTATGTAGGCACGTGTATTGTGGAAACATATCAGATTTTTTATGCTCCATGGAGTTACTAAAATAACTTTCTATTTTGTTATTTTAACGTAGTGTAAATTCTGTACTTGGATTAGTGTGTACATAAGTTTAAGTGATTTTAGGTTAATCACAATATAAAATTTGATTGAAAGTCCAGACAATGCTGCACAGCTTCGCACTGTTTGGTAACAATGAAGGTAAAACAATTGTTATACAAAAGTTCTTTATGGCATTTGTTTCAATAACAACAGAATACCTACAGGTGTGCAGCACCTATGTCTCATAATTACCTACTCATAATTCATACCTTATGTGTCACTGAGTGTGTTAAGTACAACAATCAATGGAAAGAAAATAAGAGCCCTACGACGAATAAGTTCTTACGTTATATTTGTACATGCACCTCTTTAAGATATCCGGATAGATAAACCATTTATAGGAAAGTTATGATGCATTTGCGCTATCATCACAATATGAATCATTTAAACACGCAAGAATGTTTACGAAATCTAGTTCACATTGTCACACACATGTTTCTTTGTACTTAAACATGTTGTTGACAACCCTGCGCAAGCGCAATGCGTGTCCCCCGTCACCAAAACATAAGAATTATGTCTTCATCTGTATGCAAACCAGGTGTTCTGTAAGTGGTGCAGTCGTAGAGGTCATCGCCGGCTGAACTTGAGTAACGGACCTCCGCGACAGATTACTCAATAGTTCCTACCTTCTACGGAAACAATTATACATAGGTATCATATCATGGTTTACGACAAGACATTAATCGCTGGAAGTGTTAGATACCTACAATTAGACCTACATCTATGGTAATAAAATTCTATTAAGTACTTTGTCTCGTTTACATTGATAGTTCATAGTTGTTCTTGTAATGGTTCTACTTTTACTTAAAAGGAGGTCCGTAAGATTTACTGTAAAAGTTGTACAAGTTTAATAAACCTTTTTAATAAACCTTTTTTAATGGAGCTGTTATTTAATAACTAGTAACAGGGGGACGTTTCCAGAAAAATTCTGGTCGCTTTCGAGAGTCACGATTGCTCAAACACCACTTTTATGGACAGTCGTCTTCACGAGCGGAGATAATTGTAGAGCTATCTTAAAATGTTGTCAAGTCGTGCACCACGACACCTACTTTTACTTTTATTTTTGGTATTTTAACATAAATTGTTACTCTATACTTTCTTGAACTTATATGTTGAACTAATAACAATGAAGTCCCTACTTCTCTCCAAGCGTGGATACAGGGGAGAGGGCAACGGGTGCAATTGCCCTCCCTTGGCCAAACTGAGTCTAAAACTTGAAATTCGTCATAAACATAGTTTTATAACCTGTATTTTTACTTTACATAAACAGTATATTACTAAGATATATAGTTGTCGCCATTCCTCGAAAAGGGGGCACATTGTTCAGTTTAAGGAAAATAAGTGGCGAACTTTTTTTTTTAAAACAGGCTTTCACAGTCTGATATATTATTGCCCCCCCCCCCCCCCCGTTGAGCGAAAACCTAGATCCGCGCCTGCTTCTCTCTCTACTATTCAACGAAACGAACAAAAAGAATTGTAATGTGAATTATAATAATTTAAATAATCAAAAACTAACTTAATTAATTTCGAATGTATTTCATTTGTTCGTTTATACATTAAAGTTTGAATTATGAAACAATGATGACCTTCTGGTTGGCGTGTGGCAAAATCTTGACGTCACAGTTCCTTATATGTCATATTTTATAACAAGTAGGTATTAATCACCCCTTTTCATTTATTTACCTACTAGCTGCGCCCCGCGGTTTTACCCGCATAAGTTTCGATCCCGGGGAATATCAGGATAAAAAGTATCCTATGTGTTAATCCTGGTTATAAACCATCTACATATGTGCCATTTCAATTTCGTCCTAATCCGTTTAGTAGTTGTTGCGTGAAAGAGTAACAAACATCCATCCATCTATCCGTCCATCCATCCATACAAACTTTCACGTTTATAATATTAGTAGAATTACTGCCGTGGCGGGTAATTAACTGGTACTGTCGCGTTGATTTGTAATTAGCTAATTCGTCCTTCGTTTTGAAAAATCGCCATCTTCGCTGATCCATAACAGCGCTTTCCGAAATAAATAATGGTATGAAACTGATTCATTCACTAATTATGTAGAGCTAATACCTGCCTCCAGGAGTACCGACCTTTGAAGGCGGTCTGTCATTCACAAAATGAGGGAGATCAATGATAAAAGATGCCTTGACCTACTTGCCCTCGGAGCGAGACCTTGTAGTTGCCGAAAGAAGTGCTTTCGCAAATCTTGAGAAGATACGAGAGCCAATGGACAGTGGACTGCCTTTGAGGATGCCAAAGAGGGACAAAGTGGACGAGACAGCTGAAGGCGAACTGCCAGTACGTAGTCTAGATCATATGATAATCACGCCAGGTTACAGAATTTCTGGGATCCCAAGAATGTAGATACAGGGAACGCCAACAATCATACCGGGCACCGACGACCGGCGCCGGCGCAGTCTTCAGCGCCAAGTATTAATTTCTATTCGCATTTAAAACCAATTAGACGAATCATTGAACATATCGTTTCAAGATGAAAGAGATGCATGTCTCCTTTGAATTTCCTGTCTACAGGCACGGTCGTAAATCAAAACGAAATAAACTCGTAAATAATGCCAATACGCGTATCGTGACAACGCTCAACACAAAGCAAGCCACATAATATCCACGCTATTTTATTCATGAGTTCATGACGGTATTTGCCGTGCCGTGTACGAAAGATTGATTGTTTTACTACTGCACTGACGTAGTCAGACGAGTTAGGAGCCTAGTTCACATAACATTTACGGTTCAACAAAATTATCCATGAAATAATGCAAATAAAACTGTCATTCGATAACTTGGCCCCCTAATCATGACCATTTTATATGATTAGGGAATTACAGTTGAAATATCAAACTAAATTACACATAACGCTACAAATTGTTCGGTAAATAAAGTAAATTGAGGTTTTCTTTTGCACTGATTTGTTTGTTTAAAGTCTGAATGACTTTTACCATTGTAAGCTGTACCCACCTATCTGTAATCTAAAGTAGCGTCTTTATGCCTCAATTGGCGCCGATTCCCTTTTTCACAAACTAAACTAAAAAGTTCAGTCCATCTTTTTCTTTCTATTTCATTAAGAAAAGGACCGAAGATAAATATTAGTTTAGTCCTGTCAAATTAGTCAGCGCCTGACGTATATTTAGTCGCCATGTTTTTAATCATGTATAAACTATCTATGGAGTATCTTATTTTGACAGGACTAAACTAATATTTATTTTCTGTCCTTTTCTTAATTAAATAGAAAGAAAAAGATGCACTGACCTTAAATTTAGTTTAGTTTGTGGACAAGGGAATCGGCGCCATGGAAGCTTTAATTCTGTCTAATATTCATTAAGTTCTCTTTGATTGCTTAGCAAGTTACTGCTGGCAATATTTCAGGTTTTCGCGTTCTATTGGTTGATTTAAATGTGTGTTCCATCATCATCGTCTGCTTGGCGACAGCTATATGATATTATGGTAACCAGCTGTAGAGGAATATTACTAGGTGATGTGATGCCTTGCCTTATCAAGAGGTTAATGATCGCTTGTATCAGTCGATAACTTTGAGTAATAAGCAATATAACGAGAAAGACTATATATTAATACGAAGGAGCATTATTCTAAGGATATAAACAACTTATTCAAAGCTTCATTATCACTATATTAATCCATCAGTAGCATTATTATCACCTCACCTCTAGAACTGTCACATTGTTGTTAAGTATAACATTATAAATACCGATGTTCCTACAACCTGTTATTATAAGTTCTATATTTGTCGGACGTCTGAAAGTTAGGTCACCAACCCTGTGATTAAAAGAACGTAACGTAATATTGGTAAGACCTCCTTGATAATGAAGGCGAACATTGAACAGTCTCCAACGCCAAGGCGAGCTTATAACCATGTAACTACAATAGTGCCGCATAACAGTAATACACAATAGAACAAAAACTATTTTCTTTGGCATGGTATACGTATACCCAAACTGATGTCTGGGACCTTCGCTGCTTCTATGCCAATTAATGAATTAAAACAATGCGAAACCGTACGAAGCGTTTCACATCGCGTCATACCATAAGACAATCGGCTTTTATGTCCATTGAGAACAACGTTCATCCTTTACATCGGACACGCCGTAAATAATAAACAATATTGTCATTGTATGTATATTTGGACTTTCAAAAGTAACAGCCTGGTTAGTGAAAGCGTGGCTTCGCATAGACATGCCCACAATTGACCTTGTTCCTCTAATCCATGCAGTGCAACAGGATTTCCACCCACCGCCTCAAAGTGTAATATAATTGTCTCGCACATGCCCATGAGCAGTGTCACTTGTAAAAGGTCGCTAAAGCCATTATTGTCTTGAGTAATTTATTTTTATCAATGAGTTTGACACGCGTCACTAGTTGTTACGGTATAATTATGTTTACATAGATCAATTTGTAATTTAGTGAACCTTAATGTTAAATAACCGTGAATTTTAAATACTTATTACTTTTTAAAATGCAAACTGAGAAATACAATGTCAGGATTCACATGACTGATATCTGGCTTCTTTATCTTTCGATTAATCTTTTGGAAGGCGGTAAAAGAAAAATATAATATACAATTTTCCTAGTGTAATAATTCACGGCCTCCAGTTACATCTCTGGGTCGCCGAAACAGTGGTGGAATAAAAAAAAGATTGATTGAAACCTTGAGCCGCTGGCACAAGGTGAATGAGAACTTAAGAAGACATCGTACTCTTCAAGGCGATATCTTTGTAATTGTAGCAACTTGGTCATCTACATCCTTATCACCATAACCATTTTATAGTTCTACAAACCCTTTCCTTCCTGAACTGATCCCGTTTTGATTGAGAGCCATATTTGGATTAAAGCTATGATAAATTCTACTTTGCTCAAGTCATTACTGATGCTATCGAAGTCGTAGACTCCTAAATTGTTGGTATCCGACTTCCGACATACCGACATTTATGGAAGCGTAGGTAATTGTCAACGCTGAAAGCCTTACTGAAGATGGTATAGTAGCATCGCTGACGATAATTCCTATCTACAACTAATAAAATGCGGAATCGAAGCCTGTAGAAGATTTAATGGGCAGATACCGGTTCTTACCAAACGGAAAAATGCAAGTTACCGGAAAAGGTCTAAGTTGGAGATTAAAATAGAATATTGATCTCTATAGTGTAAGTAAATAGGGCACTTTGTCAAGTAAGCAAAAGGTACTCCGTTAGGTACTTAAATCGAATCTGGAAAGGTGCAGTTTGAAGTGCACTTTCATGGTTTCGAAGTGCCTACCTATATTTTCGTACTTCAACGGTTTGTTAGACCGCAATAAGTCGAAAAATATTCTAAATAAAACAGATAAAATATACAGAATAATACAGAAGCTCAACCTGCAGTACTAAAAAGTTATGCGGGGTAATTGCGTAACACACTATAAGTACATGGCTCTCATTTTGACAGTTCAAAAACATTCATTGCGTTATTTACGTTGTTGAGCAGACAAATCTTTTGAACATATGAAGCAATGGATTAGCAATATCCTTCAAAATGATTCAGAGCGTGATTAAAGTGTGTTAATCAATTACATAGGGTACTGGATAGATAAGATATAGATCAGTTGGTTCCCCTTGGAAAACATCAGTTGCTGCCATGTAGCTACTAGGTAGGTGGGGAAATTAAGTTCATACAGAAATGCTATTGGAAAATGGAAGATGATTATCCCGGAAGTGCAAACATGGAAATACAGACCGCCCCTAACTCCTAGATCTCACTTTAAATTCATGAATGCTGATGTTCTTGTCTTTCCTATACCTATGCATTGCACTTAATTGCCTTCGGAAGTGGTTTTCCGTCATATTATAATGGACGCGACCGTAATCAAAGCAAGAGCCCTCGTGTATATGAACCGGTTGTCTGTGTGTGACTGTGTGTTGTATTCAGGAAACCCATGGACCATTTGATAATAAGTATAATGACAATGTTCCGTTGTTAAAGGTACACAAAAGCAAAGCACGCTTGAACTGGCTTCGACCGTTAAATACCTACTATTTCTATTAGTGTAGGTACCAACCTACACAAGTTACATGGATGAAATAAAAGGCCAATGGATGAGCTACTTTTGAATTCCAATATGTATACGTTGATTATTTAGCTTAGACGGAAATGATCTAAAATAGGTTTAATGGGAAAACAGCGGGGGTTTAGTGTGAAAGCAACGTGTGTAACGCAATTACCCCGCTGTTTTCACATTGGCTGTTTTAGCAATGGCTTTCATTTATTTACGTTGTTGAGCAAACAAATTTTTCGAACATAATGAAGCAATAGATTAGCAATATCCTTCAAGAAGATTTAGATGGTGATTGATCGCGTGTTACGCAATTAGGGTGCAGTTAAAGAGTGTGACAATTTGTTACAGAAACAAATTGTCACTCTTTTTTTTTAACTCATCATTTCCGTCTCTTTTTTCACGCTTACGGGCTATGTTATTCAACGTTGTAACATGCGTATTAGTAGGTATGGCACGGTAGTGTTAATCTCCATTTGTATTTATGAAGGAAAGATAACTCATATATACACACCCATAAACCTTTCAAGCGTCTGAAATTGAAGTCTAAGGTTCTTTTGAAACCTTGTTACATACATTACCTACGTGTCTACTTTAATTTGTAACTGCTAACAATCTCATATTTTATTCTTTTGTTTTATTACAGAGCTCACGCATGGCGAGGAGTTTGGCTACGATGGAAGTATCGGTAAGAATCAATTCAATGTGTTCATGTGCACATCAAGCTACTACAATATGTCAAATTTCTTTAATAGATTTTCAACTTTATCGCTAAAGCATTAGGTTCAAGGTTGATTGGGAAATATTTACAGTTTCAGGTAGCTTTATGTGCTGGCGTCTATACTTATATCGAGGCTATACGCAAAAACTTAGGTGGAATGTAAACGTTCACTATTTGCTCTATTAAATAGCGATTGGAGTATCGCTGTCATAGATCGAATTTTTTTGAATGACCAATCGTCTTGTACATATGTCGATTACTTACGATATATTAGATAAGTACCTAGTTACGTAATAATTACTGCTACGGCGTATCGCTATGCTAAATGGAAGAAAGAACGAAAATAAAGAAAAATATTTTAATTGGAACACGCACAGGAAATATAAACAGTAAAAAAGGACCATTTAATTTTAAAATTAAAAACAACCAAAAAAATAAACAAGAAAAAAGACCTGTGTGAGGCCCAAATGGCTCCTATCTCTGCAAAATCTAGTCTTTACTGTGATCCAGTCTTTCTTCAGTCCTTGTGTGTAGGTAGAGAGGAAACATGTGAAAGATTTATTTGAGTTTCTTCCGTTAAAATTGTAGGAACTAGACATCGTAGGACACCTGTGTAGGCTGCGGACCAACTGCTACTATTAATTACCAGAAATCAATTTCCTTGCCCGATTTCCGTTATGTAAGCAGCAGCTGCAGTAGGTCTATCTACCGGTAAATATGAAAGCATTTAGAGGGACATTACTATTATGTTCAGTTTTTGCCTCTATCACGAACATCGTGCTGTGTTGATACGCCCAGCTGTCCTACCCCATTTTGAGCAACCCCAACCCGGGTGGTGGCTATATTTTAGAAAACTGTATTAGAGTCATTTCAGGGACACGACCTTCAGTAATGAAGTACGCAACCTTGAAGAGAAGATACGAGTCATGAACTCATGAATAGTCATGATGTGATTAAAATGCTAACAGAACAGATCCGGGATTAGGTTGTTTAGGTAGATTTGTGTTTACCTTTATCGATTATGCTTTGAATTTCTCTTGCAGTGGAGTCACACAAAAAGTAAGCACCAAGGTGGTCCGAGCCCTTGGCCTAACTTGCTTGTTGCGCTTAGAAGAAAATCAGCATGAACACAATACCTAATGCTATTAAGTAACCGGGTACACATTGTTCCACCAAAAACAATGTAATTGCATACTAACCGCCATAAAAACCATAGTGGTATGGTTTTTATGGCGCGCTCGAATTAACGCCAACTAATATTGCTGAATTATTCGTGAATAGAATGCAATTGACAAGGTTATATTTAATTAATTCTTGGTAATTATATATGATAGTGTTTATAGATTAGATTACAGATTTAAAAATACCGCGTAGTTAACAGTTTTTATAGATTTAGTTAAGTTCCATAAATAAAAATGCCATTGCATGGTTGCGTGTGCTTTTTAATCGGATATCTGATTGTTTTGAAAGTTATCGCACTGCCGGAATGAAGGCTATAGGTAAGTTATTTGCGTGCAAAAAACGTTAAAGAACGGAACACTTTTTGCTGGTACATGTACTCTATCTACACAATGTTAAGTGCCAGATAGAAGCAACAAAATAGACCTAGAATACATAAATCCCACAGCATAAAACAATTGTTTCCTTTGTAGGGCCTGAATACTGGGGCGAGAGGTACCGGGAGTGCGCAGGCAAGCATCAGAGTCCGATCAACATCAACGTGCTTCGGGTGAAGCAGGTCACACTGCCCGACCTTGTACTCGTGGGCTTCGACGACTCCATTGATGACGTACACGTCACCAACAATGGACATACAGGTAAGAAGGTTTCACACATGAAGGTGTTAAGACATAGGTACACTTACGTACAACAAAATACGCTATTGTACTGCCGTATAAATATTGTTCCCAGAAGTGAATAAGCAAACGCAGTGGATGCTGTACAAGGCGATTGAAGGTTGCACTTTTGGCGTAAGCACCTTGCACAAACACATATCAGCTTAGTTGGAGGACTTAATGGATCAAGTGCATGAGCTACTTCTTCCTATTAAAACCTATTTGCCACCACTGCAGATCCAATGTGGAAGCTTTGTCATATGAATTTGTTTCTTTGTTTTAAAACAGCATACTCGTATTACCCTGATCAGACTCCGGACCCAAGTTGGCCGAAGCAAGGAAAACCTGCTCAGGTGGAGATTCATAGACGACTCCGCCTTGGAGTGCAAATGTGGTGCTGTTCCACAAACGATGGAACACTTAATATCGTGTCCTGCGTGTCCTGTCAGCTGCAAGAACTGGTGGACGCTGGTGATGGCACCAAACAAGTAGCCGAATTCTGGGCCGAGTCCATTTAGATTGCTATCGACACGCTAAGAAGAATCCTGATGTTGACGCCTGTTTTCGTATTTATTGTCATAATATGGTTGCATGCCGCTGGACCCACTTTTAAATGACTTGATGCATGACTGACATCCTATGGGCGATGGAGTCATGCTTTTTGTTGTATAACTGATGAATTGGTTATTAAGTGTATTGTGATGTAAATATTTGATACCATACGTTTATTGAAGCTACAGCCTATCACAGTTTATTGCTAATTTTGCTCAAGGATAAAGATGTGACACCAAGGTAATTACATTCTGTCAGTCACGGGTCTGGCGTAATCTTTGCTCTAAGCAAAGATGGATGCAGCTATTCCAAGTTTACCCCATAAACTAGACATTTTATTTCACAACAATAAGGTTTCGATAGAGCAGAGCGTTCTGCAAACTGTTGCAGGTAGGTATAGGACGATTTCTCTCAGTAGATTTCTATTGCATTTTTTTATGGCTTTTTTGTTTGATCTTAAAATTTGCGTGTAAATAGTATCATTGATAATAGATAAGCGAAGTTCACGCCTATTACGGTTCAAGTATAAATGCGGTCAAGGTTCAATACAACTTTACGAAACTTCTCATAGAGCAAACAAACGTCTTTATCTACTGGATTGGTAGGTATAGTACAGTAGTAAAAAGCTGCAACGAAGTTTTGGAGACGACTTATGTAACATCATGTCTGTATTCCCTGAAGGGGTCGGCCACGCAGAGGTGTAATTTGCACGTCCTTTGCCTACAAAGGCTCCCATTACCTATAATGGGAGCCTAAATGCCATCAACCGAGAACAAATTCGCAGTCATATAACTAAAATCTGCAAAAAGGCATTTAGAAACTTGGGGTTTGTTCTGAGACAGACGCGAGACTTTACCAGAATCACAGCCATCAGAGTCCTGTAAGACGCATTAGTCAGGAATCATCTGGAACATAGTGCTGTCATATGGGCTCCACATGAGGCTAAGTACTCAGTGATGTTGGAGCGAGTCCAGAACAAGTTCACGCGCCACCTGTATAGGAAACTTTATGGGGTATACCCATTTTACCCATTGATGTACCCCACTCTATTCGTACTGGGTATGGTGGGGTACAATCAACGCGGGGTGCGACGGGAATTTGCTCTAGTCTCGTACATGGTGAAACTGCTCCGAGGCATAGAGCACAACCCGGGAGTGCTGCAGTGGTTGCACTTGTACGTGCCCGACCGTTATGTGTGGAGGCGATGGCCCCCGCCACTGCTGGTCGTACCATCAGCCAGGACCAACTTGCTAGCCAAAACCCCTTTGACTCGAGCAATTCGCACCATCAATTATATTCAGGTCGCAATTGATATATTTACATGTCACTGGGGTGAATTCGCAAAACTACTATTGTTTACAGTTTATTGTTGATCTTTATGATCTTGAGATGTAGTTTCTGACTTATTTTTAATTTTGTGTGTGTGACCTGGCTAAAAATACCTGTAATGATAGTTTTAAGGCATTTAAATAAATAAATCTAGACTCGGATAAATATAATGGAAAACCCAATAGCATTATATAACCCGATCTGGGAATCACTACACATTCACCAATTACGATTGCGGGATATTTAGAATAATTATTATTGTAAACATCTCTATTGCAGTATTGTAGGTGTTTATGAAGCTATGCGATTAACGAATCCTAAATAATATATGTTTTTTTCCTCAGTTTTGATAGAGGTGAAGAACGAGCCCCATCCACGGGTGAGAGGAGGCCCCCTCGACGGAGACTACATATTCAGTCAAATGCACTTCCACTGGGGAGACAACGACACCTTCGGCTCCGAAGATAAGATTAACCATAGAAGGTGAGATCATTATTTACGAATAACATTTACAGATTATCTGCTCACAAGTCCAAAACCAGTCCTTTACAAACAAGGATTGATTGTAATTTGTACAAAATATTGAGGAAAAAATATGATTTTAATACGTCGTGCAAACAAATGAAAGCTGGTATACATTTAATGCATCGTGATTTGTGATTGTCAATTTAACGACTTGCCATTTTCGGGATCATTTCAAGGTAAGTGTATAATTGTGTGTGTTAGTCGTATTATTGACTTTTGTTCTTGCATCTTTCCAGTTTCCCGATGGAACTGCACATGGTGTTCTTCAAAGAGGAGTACGGGTCAGCTACAGAGGCTGTCAAACATTCAGACGGCCTAACAGTGCTCGCGTTCTTTTATGAGGTTCGTTGTACACAAGATACGTCCCTATTTTGTACAGACGCCAGCACATCAAGCTACTACAATCTGTCAAATTTCTTTAGTAGATTTTCAACTTTATCGTTAAAGCATTAAGGTTCAAGGTTGATTGGGAAAATTTGAGTTTCGGGTAGCTTGACCTGCTGGCGTTTGTACTTATTTATTTTTACCTTGATCAGGAGACCAGTACCCTTATTGCGTAACACAATCTGAACCATTTTGAAGGATATTGCTAATCCATTGCTGCATATGTTCGAAAAATGTGTCTGCTCAACAACGTAAATAACGCAATGAATGTTGTTGAACTGTCAAAATGAAACACATTGCTATCGATAGGTAGTGTGTTACGCAAATAACCGGCAGGGTACGTATAGCTATAATTTGTAGGGTAGGTACATAGGTACCTTTGCTTATGGATTCCATTCCAACAATTTGCCGTTTTTATCTGCAAGAATATCAATACTATTGATTCAGCTCTGTGCATCATGACAATAGGTCTAGATCCCGTGAGTTTACAAATAGAAGCGAGTTATCGCAGCATGCACGTGCAAAATAATAGCATTGATCGATAATAGTACGTTGGCTGCCAAATGTGATGATATGATAACGGCTAGATGAGTGTAATGTATTACATGTCTAATTCATCACGTTTGGCAATCTGCCGCCTCGGCTCTTTGCATTCAGCATAGCAAATCAAAAAGAAGCTTACGTTCATAAATTCATTGTTTCAGCTGATTAGGAACGCCTACTAAATATATACTTAGCAACCGCAGTTCTCTTTTGCACTTTTTGTAGACCTACTTTAGATCGCAGTGCGTTCAACCGTAGTTTTAGAATACAACATACCTACCTATCTAATCACTTTGGGGCGCTAGCCGTGACTTCCGAATCCGAAGTCACGGTCAATGTTCGAAAGTGAATGAGAGTTACGGTACGGTAGTTTTGTTACGAGCCCTAAATCCTACTGATTTGGAGCATCAGCATTTTTTTGGTGTATATTGACAAATGGTGCTTTTGTTACGCATGTTTTTATGGTAGAGTAGGTAGGGCAGAGGTGTAGGTATAGATACTAGGTTCACGTAGTTTTCGGATGGTCTTTGAGATTAGGACAAGCGAGAGCGTAGATTTTTGTAAGCATTACTTGCAACTTGATGAGACAATGCGAACCTTGGACGGCAGATTACCGCCACCAAGCATCACAATTGAAAATTCGTTTCACCTTGGTGGGAAAACAGCGCTTACAAGACACGATTATTTACCTACGAAATCCTTCTGAAATCTTTTTTCGATAGCTACTACGCGAAATACTCACTCAATGATTAATCAGAAAATCTCAAGAACTTTTTTTTATTGCTTCTGTAAATCCTCATGGATACCCTCCGTCTGGCGAAAACGGAGGGATATGTCAGACTTCTATCGACTGAAACCTTCTACTCTACTACCATGTGTCGGGGGCCCGGGAGATACTTGTACATTCGCCGCACCCCCGACTGGTAAAAGCCCGCCATGCTCAGCAGGTCCATCACCAACTGCCGTCGATATGTGCGCGCACTGCGTGGCACCTCTGAGCCTGACCGTTCGACCGACGATACAGCCCCAATTTTACCTCCAATCTTGACATTTGGGCATCCGCTAAAAAATTATATTAGGTTAACCTACCCCTACATGGGATGATACATAAGTAGGTACGCATTGAAATTAATTGGAAGCTTGAGAGGATTGAGTCGCGGGGACAGCTAGCCTAACGTTCAAAAATTTCGCTAACTCAACATTAAACCATTTCAGTTGGATCGTCACCAGCACCCTGCCTACGACGACATAACATCAGCGCTGGTGAACGTCACAGAACCCCACACCAGCGTAGTCATGAGCCACCCTTTCTCATTCCTCAACATCTTGCCGTACGACCTCAAGAGATACTTCACGTACAAAGGATCGTTGACCACGCCACCTTGCTCCGAAGTCGTCATCTGGCTTGACTTTGAGCAACCGATCAGGCTAACACATGAACAGGTGAGAAAGTATTGAATTTTGTTGGTGACTGATCTTTAGAAGACGTCAGTTTATAAACCTACAAGATCCTATTGACTCGCTAGGCTGGTTGACATTAACTTATGACTGGTTTTGCCACCATTGTTGCAGATAAAGACGTATATTGTATACAAGTACAATATACGTCTTTTATGTTGTATAAGCACACCACTATACTGTTAAATAGGTGAAACATGACAACCATTATATTTTGTTTAGAGTGGTAATACCCCCGATAGGTAGATGGGGGTAATAGATATTACCCCCGTGGGCCGTCGTATGGCGCAAACAGTAAACTGTAAAGTAATTTACTTTAGAAAGGACCTAATAACTCTCTACAACTGCACACTTTGCTAATGAGCAATTCAGTGAGCACTCACGGGGATACTGAGGCGTAAATGATGTGTCGTTATATAACTTTATATTCAAACAGACAGATGTGCAGGCTGCACGTGACACATGGTAATTATAAACGTTTTATGTTTACAGATAGAGGCATTCAGAGAGATAAGATCTTCGCATGGAAAGATCACTCACAACTTCAGGCCGATACAGCCTATCGGTGACCGAGTAGTGTTCTACAATATTGACAGCAACTACTACGTGTACAATGAGATCGAAGATCATGAAGAAACGACCACTCTGAGACCATCGAGGAGGAAAAAGGGTCGCAACAATGCTCATAGTATAGTTCCGGTTTTATATACAATCAGCTTTACTTTAATGGCGTTGTTCAGCTTGTGCTAATTTTTAAAGACCCTTGTTTACTCAGCTACATACAGTTCATATTTTGTTATTGTTACAATTTGTATATGTAATAGAGTGGTAGGATTTTGTTACTAAACAATGTCACTAATTTAATAATTATTGAATGTTAGTATCTGATGCAAGAGGATGATCTGTGCTTTAAGAAAAAAATATTTATAATAATTAACAATAAACTAAGTAGATACTCTGCTTAATTTATATAAAATGTAAGCACATGCTTACATATTTTCTTATTAGAACTGAAAATTTGTATTTGTGATTAGATGAGTGGGTAGCTACTTTTTGCTCTCATCTTTATGCTTCCCAGATGTGTAAACGTTTCGAGCAGCCTGTGTTTAATAGCGAGTTGAAAATGGAGTGAAATATGTTAGTGGCCAGTCATCATTAACACTAAATATGCTTTTAAGCACACATTGGGTTGATAAATTGTGCAAAATCTGAAACTGTTGACTTGGCCTCAAAGTCACCTCAAAGACACCAAGTCAATTGTTACTAACTAAAATACACCATTAGAGAAATTTTATTATAAATTTTGATGACTGAGATAGTTAATTTTGTTTCTAACAAGGAATATACAAATGTACACTATTTATTGTATTCTGTGATATTAAACTAATTGCTAGTGTGAAATTAAAGTTCTGTGCAATAAATTTCACTAATAAAATTCATCAACCTGTTTATCTTTATGCCCAAAATGTTTATCTCAACCTGCGGGGTAATTACGTAACACGCTAACAGTAAGAATGGCTTTCATTTTGACAGTTTAACAACATTCATTGCATTATTTACGTTGTTGATCAAACAAATTTTTCAAACCTATGATACAATGGATTATCAATATCCTTCAAAACTCTTGGATTATGATTGAAAGTGTGTTATGCAATTAGGGTGCTGATCCAAGTGAACTCAACCATTTCACAGAACATTTTGTAGAATTAAAAAGAAATATTGTTCCTTATTGGTTTTACTTACACATAACTTACAATAGATATTATTCATACTTCATCAAATGTATTAGAAACTTTTTCAGTCCTCTTCAGTAGCTCTATTATCGGTCATTGTGACCATAGCTCCCAAATTATCTTCACTGCCTTGTTTTAGTCTCTCCCATATCAATTCTGCTATTGCCTTCTGTGTTCTTCTCTCTAGTTTCTCTAACTTCTTCGCTACATCTCTCTTGAGATCCCAATCCGGTTTTCGTGGTGCTAAACTTGAAATGTCCAGGTCTTGTAGAACTATCTGTAATTGCAGAAATTAATACTATTAGTTGTTTAATTACGTATGGTTCTCAAACATGCTCTTTGACAATTCAGCAGAGGTCCACGCTCGAGGTTTGCCAGAGATCTATGAAACGGAGTATTCTAGGTATTAAAACTTGTGGACCGGGTTAAGAATACAACAATCTGTTCCATCACTAAAATAACTGATGTCACTCAGAAAGCTGCCACCCTTATATGGAATTGGGCTGGACATGGAATTGGATTGGATCTGCCGCATGTCAGGCGATCAATGGGCCAAACATACGACCCAGTGGGTCCCACTTAATGGCAAACGACATGGTGGCAGGCTACGACAGAGATGGCAGGATGAGCTGGACTCCTTTCATGAAGATTGGTCCTTGGCAGCTCTGCACAGAGAGAGGTGGAAAGGGAGTAGGGAGGCCTTTGCCCAGCAGTGGGACATTAACGGCTAATAAAAAAGAATGTGTTTTATTATGATTTCTATAGAACATGTCTCATAGACAACAAAAATAAATAAGGTCTGAGGAAGTACTATCACCATAACAATTCCTGCCACCAAGCAGTATTACTATGAAACAAAATGAAATGTTTATTTATGTAAGTAAATCTTTTAAGAATCTTTTACACATCAGTATTATAAATACTAGATGCCGCTGGCATTGCCAAGCTGACTGATCCCTGAGAAGAAATGCCGAAACAAACTCAGAGGTCATGGTCTCTTTTAAAGTCCAAACATGGTATTATTAGGATTTTATGCCAGTCTAACAATGCAGGGACATGTCTGGAAGACAGACTTGACTTGACCTGTCCTAACAGACGGTGTGCATGCCTTTTTTTTTTTTTTTTTTTTCAGGATGGGAAATCATCAAATGACTCCTCCCGCTCTGGGTGGAGCAGAAGGGAGTGTCAGACTCTTACTGACTAAAACCCACCCGTGTTCCTTCCTTAGCCCTTTACGTACCAGGGCAGCGGTAACCCTTTCGGACAATCCCGCTACCCCGGCAGGCTTCGGCCCTGTCGGGCCCCGTCAACTACGCTGACATCTCTTTGAGGCGCGCGTGGAACACATACACGCCGTCCGGCACGGGCCTGGTCCTGATCGGACGGAGAGCTACCCATTGCTCTCCGCCCGCAGGCCCGCGCCTACGGTGGCCGGGAGTCGTCACGCGGCTCCCGACGCCCGGAGCGTCTCCCTCGGCGGCTGAGGCGTGAGGATCTTTCCCTCGCCCATCCCGCCACCTCCTTCGCTAGCATGACTGCTTCGCAGAAGGAGGTGACCGCCTCCCACTCCCTCTCGCCCCGGACCATGGCTTGCACCAGGGCCGGGCGCGAGAGGTCGCCGCCGCTGCCGATCGCCTCTATGAGGACACGGCGGTGCTCTGCCCAAGCGGGGCAGACCTCCACCGTATGCTCCACCGTGTCCTCTGGGCGATCCTCGCAGTGGTGACACCCGGGCGTCTCCTCCCGCCTGATGATGTGCAGGAACCTCCCGAAACATCCGTGTCCGGAGAGGACCTGCGTCAGGCGGTAGGTGAGAGCGCCGTGACGCCTCTCTAGCCACTCCTCAAAGAGGGGTCTTATCGCCGCTATCGTGGCGTGCCCTGCGCTGGGTTGCGATAGTCGCGCCTTCCATTCCACGGTGTGCATGCCTCAGTCATATTTTTTAAGGCGCTCAACAACCTGCCTCACGATGCTACTAGATCTGCAGAACAGTACTATGTTCTGATTTGAGGAGTATGGGTGCCAGTGTAACTGTATGCAGGTACATGAGACTTTACAGTTTTTAATTCTGGGATAGTACAAATCTTTGACACATTTAATTCGGCAAGTCCTTGTATTGGCTTCTTTGCTATCCAATAACATAGAAAAATTACTATAAAGTTTATTACCGGGAAGGTTGCTCAGGTAAAGATGGAAAGCCATGGGAGAGATCTTTGCTCAGCAGTGGGATCAGAATAAGTAAAAAAATAAAAGTTCACCTTCTTTAAGTATTGTTATTATATTACACCTGTTTTACATGAAGGTAAAAATGGAGTGAGGAGGTTTACTACCTACTAGACTTTTACCTTTTCTTTTCCTGCTTCCAGTAAATCCTTAACCTCAGCCTCTACGGCAGCAGGTTCTGCATCCTCTAATTTGGCCTCTTGCAGTGATTCATCCTGCGGCTTATAACTTCTGAATTTCGGTCTGTAATTTATCAAAATAAGCCAATTTAGAAAAATAAAAATACAAGCAATAGGTAAGTACATAACATAGTTTTAAAATAGTATAAACATTTTTCATTAGTATAAAGTTTCGTGTTTGAAGAATAGTTAATTATAATTATGTTTGGAGAACCTTTCTATTTTAACGATACAAGGGTGACCACGAATCGAAATAAGTCTTGTTTGTTTGTGTTCCTGTGTAACACAAACAAAACATAACCTCAATATTTTCTCAACTGAACGATACTCACTTGGGAAGTGGTACAAACTCACTGGGCGGATCATTTGAGGAACTTTCATTAGTAGGATTTTTGCGCTTAAGGTTTTTAAGTCTTTCTTTCCTCTTGAGAGCTTGTTCTTCTAAACTGCCAACACCTTCCGTCGTATCCATGATAACCATAACGTTACCCAGACTTTGTATTAATTGAGACGTAGTAGGCAAAACTGGTAATATTATAATACCAGCATTGCCTTTCTAAATTCAGTTAGAATAATGTCAAGTGATTTTGTGATTTGTGATGTTTACGAAAATTTCTCAAGTTTACGTTTGACACATTGATGATGATAGCAATGACAGCAAGCAAACAGCAAGGGAAAATGACATTGATGTTTTGCTCTTTGACCAATAAAAAATGTTGCCAACACTCCATAATAAGGTTGTTATGCATTGATCCAGTGTCTCCTTAGACCATAATTAATATAGAGAGTATCTTATTCCATCTAAGGGGCTTACCATTAGCTCTTATAACAGGGCAGAAGTTGACTGCACTGCTTTTTTGTTCTATGACGAATTACAAAAAAGCAGTGCAGTTCAGTGCTCCGTTATCAGTTCAATCTGGTCAATCTGATTGAAAAAAATCAAAATTTATGAAATGCTTGGAAGTTTTGTCCTATACTATCAACCCGACATAAATCTAACCCGAACTATTACTGTCACAGATTGCATTAACACCAGATTGGTCGTCTCAGGTCCCCCTAATCAAACTCAATCTGAGCATAATAAAATATGATAGCCCAGAGTTTTTCAGTGGCCTTACTATGAGCTTTTAAAAAAACATTCAATTTCTAGTCAGTTCAAAAGCCGGCCTGCTTCTGAATTGCATTGAGTAATAAAGGTGAACGACTATTGAACGAAGTGGAACGGTAATGCATGCTATGCTGTGCATGCTATGCTGTGCATGATATGCTGTGCATGCTACGTTGTGCATGCTATGCATTTTATAGTGTTTAGATATCGATACCCATCACGTCTGTAGTTTCACTAGCTAATTTAATTTGACCCTGTATACAGTTATACGTTACATTTTTCGGTTCCAACCCCGCTGCGTTTATTAGTAATACGTGCTAAGCCTATTATCTAGATCTTGGCTTAATTAAGAAAATTATTTGTAGGAAGGCAGGTAGTAGCATGTTGTTCCTTAACGATCTGGGATTTATTTATAAACGAAGATTAAAGTTATGAGACGTAAAGAATGTATGTCTAAACAGTCGCTAAGTACCTAATCATTACTTAACTTTAAGCAACGTTTATAAGGAGGGGGGGTAGTGTCTAGGAAATCTGTAAGGGGTGTTGTAATAAAAGAAACTCATAATTAATATGTGAATAATAATATATTTACACAATGTATAAAGACGTACTTACTTATAATAATGTATGACTCTATAAAATTCTTTAGCGACGACACAAACGGTACAGGTCAATAAAAACTAAGTAACTCAAAGTTTATTTGTAAGCAATCAGTAAGTGTAAAAAATATATCCTACGATAATCTATAGGTACCCTTAAAGACCCTCATGTAAGAGTAAATAAAACTTGAGCGCCCCTACACTGAATTTTCGGTACAAAAAATTAAACGGTTTCTACCCTCGGTACCTACGAATTTAAACAAGCAATGGAAGGGCGCCCAATTACAAATTAGATTAGGTATTCATTCCTAATTTTAACTTGCGTTATCTATTGTCGTGGCTAACTACTAACAGCTGCACGGGTCGATCGATCAGGTTAAGCTACGCTTGCCGTGGTCGACCTTGGATGAGTGACCGTCTTTACATAGGTACCGAGACCTCTCCGTGCCTCGGAAAGCCGTTTGTCCCGGCTGTCATTCTTGGATCTTTGGCACTCGTGACGGGTCGTCAGAAGCCCGAAAGTCTGACAACCAGTTTTACCAAGGAGTATCGTGTTACCCAGTAATTGGGTTGTGGTTGTGGAGAGAGGCTGTCGCTCCGTGTAAAATACTGGTATTCAACTGCATCCGGTTAGACTGGAAGCCGACCCCCTCCCAACATAGTTGGGAAAAGGCTAGGCAGATTAATTGATTTACTGTTATCTATTCGTTTTATTGCTGTAGGCAAAGGACAAGAAAATTATTATAGTCATAAAATATCGATTATGTGTATAGTGATAGTAATTCTCTTGTATGTCCGTGGGTAAGGTAATTGATTACCTATTGATGACCTATTGATTTTCCTCAAATGTTTAAAAGTATGCTTCTACAAGATCTGTTTTGATTTTAAGTTTCACATCATAATCATAGTCACAGCGTGATCATTATATTGACTTTATAGCCTTCTAAATAATGTAAAATGTATTCGTCATTTGTAATAATTCTAAGATCTAAGTATCTCATACTACCTAGGTACTTATAATATAAAGCTAGACTTATAATTACGAGTACTTAACAATGTTGTAATTACAGGTCTACATCTGCAACACAATGTTGTAATAATTACAGGTCACAAGCTGCTTTTTCAATAATATTTTCGTCAAAAATGCAATTAGATACAAATAATTGCAATATTGACAATGGACATGACATTGCTACTATTGCTAGCACAAGAGTTAAACCTCGTGATAAGCGACAGTTAAATACCTATCAACTACCTTCCTTCAACCTATAGGTATACACCTATATTTTCTGAAAATAAATGGTTTTTGTTGTTATTCTCTTCAGTCAGCAGCTGGATCCGCCTTTTATATTCTGAGCAAAGCAGGTGCCGATATAATATAATTTTTCATCATAATATACCTAAACCTGTTTAGTGTTACGGATAAGTACTTAGAAATCCTAGCAAAGGACCGGCTTATTGGAAGCTAAGAAAGATTTTCGTAATAATAAGAGCTATTCATTGTCAGGTTCATTTATTAAGTTTTAAATTAAGAAATAAGCATATAATTTCTATTTCAACTTGTGCTTACCTAATCAGAATGAATCGTCTGCATCATAACATTACTTTCATCGCTCTCTTAACTATACTACTTATGGCAGTTCGTAGAATATATTAAAGTAAAATAAATAATTATCTTAAACTATTATAAAACGGTTGTAGAAGACGGAGTTAGGGGTGTGCTGTATTTTTTATGTTGTTGTAAATACACAATGATTCAGCATTTCTTTGGTTATTTTATGTTATAGGTATGTGATTTCGTGATTGTTTAAAGATTGTGTTTTAAAATTAATAACGTTCCTGACCCCATTTGGTAATACTTATGAATACCTCGTTGGCTTTATGAGTAACAATCTAATTTTGAACTCAAAACTTTTCGAATGATCAAACTAAATGGTACTTTTCACTAATTATTACATATTATTTTAACACCTTAGGTGATTTATATAAGTGGTCTGACATGTCTCCGGCTGTCAAAGGGTAGCCTATTGGAAACATTGTTATTTACCAATACACCATGGTTCAAAGACAAAACCTTCGATACAATATTTAAATCTTCTTGATTTCTTCCATTCAAACCATTCTGTACTAACAATTGTTTTAATTCTGCATCTACATTGTACTGGTTTTGCGCATTTATCGGAAAGAAACGATTTGCATGAGTTGGGTTAAAAGAGTTAAACGTATTAAAATTTTGATTTTGATTGTGATTGTTTAACCCAAAATTACCGACTCCACCATCATGACGGAAAACACGATGTTTTTGTTGACTAAACTGATCAGGTCTTACTTGATTAAAATTAATTCCTTGGTGAAAGGTCTGAGCAGAGTTAGGATGTAGAAAATTACTTATTCCTTGAGGCAAATGGTTTTCCTGTAATGGAAACTGATCGGGCTGCTGACTGTGCAAATGAATAAGAAAATCGACAGCTTCACGATTAGGCAACTGTTGATTTGTTACTGTGCTGCCCGATTCTAAAGGTACACTGGGTTGAATTGATACACCATTGTTTGGTCTTATTTGCGTATTGTGATTTATAAACTGGTTCTGAGGAATATTTTTCTGGACTTGAAAATTATTCACAGAGCCCTGTGCCTGATATTTCTGGGAATTTAGAAGAAGTTGTTGCCGCTGTGAATCTTTTTGCTGCAAAAGATATTGCTGTTTCCTAAGGAGTTCCTCTTGTTGTCTTTGCTGTTGTTGTAAAAGATGAAGCTGCTCTTCGAGGATTCTTTGCTTTTCTTCAAGCTGTCTTTGTAATACTAACTGTTGGTTTATGTAATCCGATTGGGGTATATGATTTAAACTGACGCTAGGAATTAGTTGACCTAAGGATTGAGGTTGTGCAACCCCAGATGGCAAATTTGTACCGGGTAGCGTTTGCATAAAGTGATGTTGACTATTCGATTGTTGATACAGAGGTATCACTTTTTTCGGTAGACCTTGTGGGTCTTGGTGAACTGTAAACGCTGCAACTAAAGGAGCTTGATATACTTGTACATCACGTTGATTTACTTCTTCTATATTTTCCCCATCATCATTGTGAGTCGGTTTCGGAGTAGTGGTCGTTGTTGTAGTCGTAGTTGTCGTTGTAGTTGTAGAAATTACAGGCTTCAGTGTGGGTTTCTTAGTACTGACGGAGCTTTCCGTGCTCAATTTAGAGGGACCGGCTATACTTCTTGTTTGTAGAACATTGTTACCGCTCTCCCTTGTTTTGAATATTTCGGGAAATGGTGCTGACGTTGGTAAAGTCGCTGTTACCTGACTTTCCACGTTACCTGCAGTAGTGCTCAGAATAGAAATATTGTTATCAACTATTGCTGCTGTGTTTGTACTATTATTAGCAAAAGCAGATTGTCCATTAACGACAAATGAATGAATCTGTATTCCGTCTTTGTCTGTCTGAGCGTCGGGTTCAGCTTCACCGGTTGTATATGCATCCGAATCGAAGCCAGTAGTTCCATCGAGTTCCGATCCTGTAGTAGTAGAGTCTTCAAGATCACTTAGAGCTTTTAGTAAGGCCTTTCTTATGTACGGATCCAACCGCACCGAAGGTTTAGGCTCTATAGTATTAAACTGGTCATTATACGCATCAGTAGTAGTCTCTTCAGCCAAACCCAAGGCAAACAGAGAAAGGAGCATTAACGCCAACATCTGAAAAGTAAAAAAAAACCAATTGTAATTATCAAAATACATAGCCTAGTAGTTAATGAACATGTAACATTGTGTGCGATAATCAAAACTAAAGGAAAGTCGACATTTAGTGGAGTGTCTTGACTTGATTTGGTATAGTAGGACTAAGTCAAATCATATACATTTGTAAGGATAACTTAAATTGAATATTGTAGACCGTACATGAAAATTGGAAACATTGGTTTGTGAAAAACTAAATTGCTAAAATTTGCATAATATGGAGCTGCATTTATGTAGGAAGTCTCCAATCCCGCGCGTTCAATACGTGATTACGATAGCTATTGATACTTCCACATTTCCAACATCTTGTGTTTTTACACAAGGTGCTCAGTTACACTGTTTGTGTGATGTTGAACAATAGCTGTTTTCTTATGGATCTATTACACAACGTTAATGGGTACTATCGTCTGACGTAGATCGATGATGCCGAAAGTAAAACGTATGACTGCAAATGTCTCATTGATTGGGATCTAAATCTAAATACATAATAACATAATGGCAGTATAATTATATAATTCCAGTTTAGTATAGGTAGGTAGTGCCTACTTTGCAGTATCAATAAAAATCGATTACTTTAGTAAGATAATTGCATGGTTGGATATTCTATCAATTTCATAAAAATACTTGATGAGGTCATTTATGTAGAAACTAAACACTATACGGTACGGCCGACGAGAGAATGCGTTTCTGACACCGGTCAGTGTGACAATTCTAGTAGCTAATAAAGATCAAAACACGTATTCGTTTGTATGAAACTGACAGATTTCAAGAATGCATTCTCTCGACGGCCGGACTCTAGTAGGTAAGCGAGGGTAAAACAAATGTTCAAATCATTAATGGCGTTAATTAAATGAGTTTCGCAAAACCTATAATTTATTCAATCTTTTGTTGGATATGCGTGCGGGCTAAGTTAAACATAAAGCAATAACTAGTGTTGCGTATGCGTGCGTGACCCCTGAAATATGCAAACAAAACATGCGTTGATACACACATCGTTCATCATCATCCGATAATTAATCTTATTGTAATGTTTCTATTGTGCCGTAAGTGTTGAAGTTCATATACCTACTCATACATGGAAGGAAGTATGACATTTTATAGTTATACTTAGTTAGCACTTACCAACTTTTATCATATATGCATATTTATTCGTTCCATTCATTCATAGTTTCTATTTATATTTATTTAGTTTTAAAATTATATGTAACTAAATAACCACTAATACCTATAATAAAAAAAACAAAATTATATCCTAACTTAACTAAAACTATTCACAAACTAAAATATAGAGTCGAAAAATTCATCCGAATCGCTGCAGTGTAACCAAGAGACTGGCGGTATGCGGTATTACCACGTTGTATGTATATCTTATTATTGAAATCGTCGTGTAGCTAAAGATCTTTAACAATTAAAAGTAATTAAAAACTACACACATGTAAGCTATAAATCTCCAGCTTTAGTTGACCTTAGTCTTTACGTACATACAATGAAAGGTCCGCGTGATATGTCAGAACATATCAAGCTATACATTTTCAGTATAACAAAAGAGATAAGTACAATACACACATATACAAACACAGCCGAACATACTTACATGTAGCTGTACATAGCCGAATGGTACCCGCTGACGTTGAAATTGAAATTCAAAGAAGATTGATGACCTTTTATAGGTTAAAGTTAATCAAATATTAACAGCGTTATATAACTTACAACTCAATGCCAGTGACCTTCCTAGAGGGTCGGGATCCCTTTTTTTGCCTAATATTCTTTTTCCTAATATACTTTGACATAACGATTTTGGTATAATTTGTTTTGCCATAATACTTAATACTTTGCCATATTTTTTTTGGCATATAATTATTAGGTATGATGTTTCCTGATATTTACTACTGTTATTGAATCACGTGGGTTAGGTTAGGTTAGAACAGTGACCAGATCCCCTCTATTGTTGGTGTTGTGGGTTATGGTTTGGGTTAGATGAGGTTATAACAGTATGATGTTTCCTGATATTTACTTATTCATTACAGAATTTTGATTTGTTTTCAAAGGATTAAATTACAACTTTGCAATAATACACTTAGTGACACAATAGTTTTATGACACACCCGTCCACATAGAAAAAAAAATAATAATATTCTACCTACAAATAAAAGTGCCTACAAATTTTACTAGAGCAATATTGTATAAACATATGTAGGTATTATGCTTATTTGTTATGCCTATAAAAAATATGTTTTAATATCATTATCCGTAAATAAATTTATGCTTTAGAATGTTATGCTTAATCATTATTATGTTTAGAGAAATTATACTTAAAAAATTATGGGTAAACTGCTATGCGTAAATAATGTTATGCGAAAATATAATTAGGTGAAACAAAAGTATGCCAAGTTATATTAAGTCTTACAATTTCATGCAAATGGATAGGGAACCTAGAGGGTCCACTTGCAATATGTATGGTGGCATGGCGTATGAGCTCTATGAAATGTGGGTAGAGTCGAAAGCGTTAGTGACGTTCTAGTACCTACTTACAACTAAATATAGGTAGATAATATATCTAGCTATAATATAGGATGTAGTTACGTTATAATTTCACCAAAATTGACTAGCCATTATTTCATCAAGTCATGATTTTTGCATATATATGGTTATGTAATAATAACTATTACCTAAGTAATATGTGAGACAGCGAAGTGCATGTTTGTTCTTAGACGGATTTTTCGTGAGCTTCCTCAGTAGGTAAGAGATCTCTATCATTTTCCAACCAATTACTTTCGAAGAGGGTCACGAAAGGCTGCAAGCTGCAATACATAATGAGAGCTACCTATTGTTTCAGTGTATCAAGTGATTTTACTAGGTAATTTTTGTATTATTCAATTCAAATAAAAATCACTGGATGGCGGCATATAGGCTGTCATTCTGATATGTGATGTGATTAGTTTTGTTTTTATTTTTATTTAACGTGTTTTTCTCGTATGTTATAGATCTATGGTCTGAAAATAAAGATTTATTATTATTATTAATTCAACATTTGAATAAGTATAGGCACTTATTCAAATGTTGAATTTGCAAAAACAAAGTACACAAACAAAGACAAATTTGTAATCTTAAATACTAAACTAATCAAAACATGTATGTTTAATAATTAGTATTTAAAATAAGATTTATTTATTTATTTGTTAACAATTTATGACTAATAGATAGTGACGGATAATTTTTATTCGTGGAATAAAATTGACGTCGGACAGATTTCGTATGGAAGATCTGTCAAAAATTCTAAATTATTCCTCGGATAAAATTATCTGGCGTAGAAAAAATCAGCCCAACAACAGTCAGATAGATACAGGGACAGACAGACACTACAATTATATATATAAGGACGCCAGTAAAAGTCACAATACCCTCTGTACTAGTTGATACTTTTTATTTTACGTAATCAGGTTAGTAGGTTATTCAGCTTCAAAAGTTCTCACAGAACATATTGCTCTCATTTAGGTAAGTGCATATATGTATACGATACGATTGAAATGTAAAAGGTTCTGGCTGTATGACCTATAGAAAGTTAGACCAATCAGCCAAAGGTCAAATAGTTGGCCATTGCTTTGTTTGTAGCTCGAACTAGTGCCTGAGGCTAGTTATATTTAGATATTTATAAGTACGTAGAGCTTTTTTGCCCGTATCGTATTATAGAGGGTTACATTAAATTCATCAGCGAAAATCTGCAGACGTGGTGACGGGATCGATATCCGAACATGATACAAAGAAAAAAAAATTCTAAACTAATACTCGCGCGCGCGCGCGGTCGTAAGCCCATTTTTTTTTTTTTTTGTTTTATCATGTTTACATATAACCCATCGCGTCAGCGGAGTTTTTTTTTAACGATAGCCATTGATAGGCACGAGAATAATTATCGAAATATCGATGGAAGCCGGCGACCACTTGCAAAAGTTATGTAGCGTCCGAATCGTCACTTTCACCGGACATTGGTAATTCACGGAGAGACGTCTCTCGGCAAACGTCAAATTCAATAACGTACCTTTGGCACACCTACATGTGCGTAAGCGACGCGACGGTGACATAAGCCTGGGACCCAACGGCACACGCTTCTCGCGCATTCTTAATATATTACCTACTTCTATCTTAATATGTGGGAAAACCTGCAATACCCTACCTACTTTTAGTAGAATAGTGGTTAAATAATACAATTAGCGAGCGTAAACAGTTACTTTGTAAGTTAATCTAAAGCGTGTAGGTGTATCAACCATATACGTGGTTATACCTACATTACCTACGAATCTACGATCCTTAATCATCCATTTGACATTGTTATTAAGACAAAAAAGACGCCCGCTTTGCCCAATTTAATGGTAAACAAGATAGCCTTATATATTGTTGTTGTTGAAACGGTGACCTCATAGGGCTCCTAGGCTATTACATAAATAGGCAACAAACGGTGAAATGGCAGGGTGCAGGTGGCCTAGTGGTAACGCCTTCGACTTACGAGTTGTAGGTCGTGGTTTCGAACCCAGACAGGCGCTTTACTTTGTGTAAATAATTTAATAACCACCACTCTCAAAACGGTGACGAAAACCAGCATGATATAGAATAAAAAATTCGAAGACATGTGATATCTACCAACTGGGCCCGCGTGGTAGATTACAGCCCATTCCCATCTCGAAGAGAAGAGGCCTGTGTCGCAGCAGTGGGAAAATTATAGGCTGATTTTGTATGGTGAAATATCAGCGAGTCAGTTATTTGTGAATAATAACATTAGGATAATTATTTGAATGCAATAGAACCCTGTACACGTAAATACTATTAAATGTTATTTTAGTGTAACACGCTAAGTGCCCAATAAAATTGATAGGCATGCTCTCTATGCCTCAAATTGGAAAGATCTTGTCCATACCTAATTGCGTAACACACTATCAATCACAATCTGAACCATTTTGAAGGTTATTGCTAATCCATTGCATCATATGTTCGAAAAATTTGTCTTCTCAACAACGTCAATAACTAATATTGTTGAACTGTCAAAATGATAGCCATTCCTACTCGTGTTACGCCATTACCCTGGGTACCTAACCATTTTCCGCAATTACTCTATTTAGTATGAAATTCTGAATGATAAATGGTACATTAGTATATAATTATATAATCTACGCCTATCTTTTGTACTTATATATAATTGTTCTATACGTGTGTACTGTGTACTGAACTCCTAAACGGCTGGCCCGGTTTTAATGAATTTTTTTATGTATTTGAGTGGGTACCTGGATGGTTTAGATTTACAATTGGACCCGGTAAATGGCGCCGTAATCGTTATAGGAAACAGGACAACGTATGTCCGGTCAGCTAGTGTTATTGTGTAATCTCAACCAATCAATCGAACTATGCTAAATTAATTCATATATTCGCATCATGCAAGACCCGTTTTCAGAGCAGTTTACCTACTAACACAGCAATTAGCCAGTAGAATACTTCCTATGTAATGTTTGACATAACATTATTTGTACAACTATGACAAATATCCTCCTAATTACTCTAATACAATCCGGATGCGAATATCGTCGGAAGCAATTAAGAATTAGAGTAGTTTCACACGCGACTTCGAAATCTAATTCGGGTGAACTCATGTATTTGAGAGATTGTACTAAAAGCAGTGGTAGGCCAGTGGTGAAAAGCAGTGTTTCATCACCACTGCTCTCGAAACGGTGAAGGGGAAAACATTGTGAGGAAACCGGCATGTCCTAGAACCAAAAAAAAATCATAGACAATGTGACATCCACCAACCCGCACTGGGGTCGCGTGGTGTATTATGGCCCACTCCCTCTCACCCAGAGGGGAGGCCTGTGTCCCAGCAGTGGGAACATTATAGGCTGATTATACGTATGCATGTGTTTATACATTTTGATGTTATTTACTTTTTCAATAAAATAACCTAAATTAAAGGCGTTTTGTCGGAGAGAAACATCTAATTAATTATTAGCAATACTCAGATAGACGAACTTCCTAGCTTTTCGGAGTCTGTTTGTGATATCAAAATAACAGCTTTATACTAAATACATATGGATATATACGGTACTTATATATATATATTTTTTTAATTTTGTTTTTATATCTGTCTGTTTGTTCCGGGTAATCTCCGAAACTGGCAGATAGGTGATAAATAGCTTTTCAGATAGCTTAAGTTATAAGGTACTCCTTATAACTACTACTTTTTATTAATAAGTAATAAAAGCTTGTTTTTAAAAAGTTTTTTTTTTCTTTTAATTTTATTTTTAACTTTTTAGTATTTTTGATGCGAGATTGACTACGGCGTAGTTCGTAGCGCGTAGCAATATTTTTCCGTTATATGCGTTTACTGCACTTAAGCTACCTGTTCATCTTTAGTCCCTGGTTACCATCTAGCACCAAAGTACTCGTCAAGATAAATCAAACGAGCCCAAACTCGATGGGGTTATGTCGTTTAATTACCGAGTTCCTATGGCCATCTTCCAGCTCCATCATCAGACCCTGGCTACCATCTAGCACCAAAAACTCGTCAAGACGAATCATACGAGCCCAAACTCGATATGGGGTTGTGTCGTTTAACTACCGAATTCCTGTGGCCACTTCCGGTTCCATCATTATAATAATAATAATAATTTATTTATTTCCAAGTATATGGTATTTTGAGATCTTACACTAATAATGTTCCACATATACTACCATTGCTGGCGTAGAAATATAAAAAAAAAAAAGTTAAGCACATTCAAATCATCACTAAATTAATTAAAATGTCAAAAAGTAAAATGAAAATTAATTTGTTATGTCCAAAATACAAGTTCTTAAGTCAAAGTAATACAGTGATATTAAGATTAATTGCAATGTCAGGAAATATAATTAAAATGTCAAAATAAACAATGTTATGTCCAAAATATAAGCTCTATAGTAAAGTAATAATTATAGATATTATGCCAAAATACTAATAACATAGAATATTCATTACAATGTCAAAAATTATGATTTAGAAATTCATTAACTGAATAAAAGCACATTTCTAATAGCCAAGCAAACATTTTACATTTAAATTTATCTATTGGTAACATTCTGAACGCAGATGGTAATTTATTATAAATTTTGATCGTCATACAACTGGCATTAGATCAGCTCCATGTCATAATAATTTTGCATTGTCATCCGATTGACGTAGACACATGCATGCAAAATTTCAGCTCAATCGGTCGAAGATATCTGCTTCAAAATTGAGTTGCAAGAGTCCGCCCGAACAAACATACAACGCAAGTTAAATAAAAGCTTGTAAAATAATTACGGTTCCGCACAAAAAAAAAAAAAACATAAAATCCAATATGCACGGAACCAAAGTCGCGGGCACGGCTAAGTACTAAATAACAAAGCCTTTAAACACATTAGTACATACAAGGTAGGTAGGTATATCAGGTTGCCAATTTTACAAATAAAGCTTTTACGAATCTCTACAAAAGCTTTTGCGAGTAATTACATAATGTATGCTGTTTGTTCCTCGTCGGTAAAAACAGCCCGGAGCAACTTTAAATGATGCGCCTGTTATTCGGTATCAGAGGTCGGACGTGAAGTCGTGAACACTTCTTATGTCACAACAACGTCGTCAATACATTTCTCTTGATGCAGTCACGTATGAATCCTCTATAATAACGTCTGATGAAGTACTTTAGCTGTGTTCAATTACAGCCTCATCTACAGTATTGAAGAAATCAATAAACTGTTCTTGGAAAAGTTGTTAAAGCGGTTGCCTACTTTCTTATTACGAGGTACTAAGAGGAAAACTGTTTAACTACGTTTTTTCCACATAAACGTAAAGCGTGACGTTATATAATATGGTTTACAAGTCAAAGTTTACCTACATTGCATAAGAAAGTAACTAAGTGCGAGGAGCAGTATCGGTGAAACCTCCCAGTCGACTTGAAATCGTGTGCTTGACCCGCCATGGCACCCTTGCTAGCAGCGGCTACCGATGAATATCTAAATATACCTTCTGGGTATACGCGGTATACTTTCGTCTTGTTTACGGACATATGTATAAGTAATACTCTTTTGTCATTCAAAGCACTCGCCCTATAAAAATAAATGAAGAAAGGGAAATAATTGTCTTAATAAATGATGTACGAGTAACTCATATCAGTTGTCATAAAGACAATGCAATAATATTTCACTATCCCTTTTAATAATGGTTTTAAAGACCTTCAAAATAAATAATAGTCAACGATTTAGTCAGTAAACGAAAACTGACAAGATGGGATGTTGCTGCGCAGAGGTCACTGACCTTCCGTAAAAACATAAATAAATATGTACTCAATCTCGTAGTTACCAGCGTCACGTGTGAGTGACCGGTCCCAGATTGTCGTTTGTTTTTGTGGCGTTCCTCCTACGTGATGCACTCAAGTTAGTGTGGGAACTGACACACCAAAGCCGGTTCTAACTTCCAGAAATAGGTGTTATTTTATTATACCTATGGCCAAGTCAACAACACTGTTAAAGTACAATAGCACGTAATTATATAAAGCGCTATTGTCAACAAATATGAAATTCGCTTTCTATGGTTGGCAAATATTAGCGAGTTACATCAAAGGATTTGGCATTCGTTGTGCACGTATCGATTATTATCTATTGACGACGCATTCATCTCATCGGAGCTATGAATGCTCGACCTCTTAAATGAATGGTTCGGACTGGATTTCTTCTTACAATGTATAAATTGACACTAATCATTAGTTACACGGCTTTGTAGGCTTTGTAATGTCTATCTAAACGTGCGAAGCGACGTGTTATGTCTTCATTAAGGCTGTAAAATAGCTTTAGGTTACACCGTTGAAGTTGGTTTTTTGACTGCCGTATTTTATTTAACATATTAATTTATATGTGAATCAAAACCTTGACCCAATTATTTGCGAAATCGGAACGGCTTGGTCATACTCGTATATTACGACTTTTAATTTTTTTGTCGTTATCAATGGATCACGAAACTACTTGTCTCGGATGAGTAGTTTCTTTTCTCATACTAAACCATCTCAATGGAATGTAGGTATATGTATATACCTGTCTGCCAAGATTTCGAACCAGGAATTTAAATTTATGAATTAAAAGTCAAAACTAAGGTGGAATCATTTGTCACTAACAAAACCTGCTTGTTTTTATCACCGAAAAAGAAAGGGATATCATTATTTACCTACCGAGCTAATAGAACTTTAAGTTCAATTAACATACAAACTACGTATTTATTGGTATGTTAATTAATAACAGTAGGGATAAGAAGACGGGAAATACATTGTGCAACGCACAAATCTGTGCCTTATACCCTACTTTTTGTAAATCACGGTGCTCCAAAACTATCGCAATCTTAATATCCGATGACGTTGCGCTATTCGAGCAGCAATGTTCAATTGTACGATGTTGGGCATATCATATTCGTATATTACAGTTATCTATTACACGGAAACGACCTGCGGCTTAAACCAATTATTCTGTAGGCGTCGGTGAGTATTGTGCAAGTTAATAACATGGTCGAAGTTCCAATGCCTGTGATAATTATCCTAAGAGCAGTGACCGCCACGAGCTCTGCGTGACACCCGCCTTTGATGCTATTATATCCGAAACCAGAACAATTATTCTTTATTGCCGTAACGGCTTACGATTTGATTTATCATTGCGCAACTCTACACATGTATTGTTCTGAAACAATTCCATATTATAAACTAATTCCACAAATTGCTACCTGTCTTTTACATTGTTAATGTTATTTTATTGATTCATTATTCAAGATAGTCTTTTGTGGAGAAAGTCGTTCAACAGATAGTTGTTTTTAAATTTATTGTTGGTGCAAAATATTTTTTAGATATTCAAAGATCAATTCATTAGGGGAAAGCTTTGTATATCTATGAATATGTTCAGAGACTCGTTATAGTATATATGTAAACAACAGAAAATATTAAATTATACTTATAATAATAAGGCCCGAAAGTCTGACAACAAGTCTTACAAAGGGGTATCGTATTACCCAGTAGGTAACTGGGTTGTGGAGGTCAGATAGGCAGTCGCTCCATGGAAAATACTGGTATTCAGCTGCATCCGGTTAGACTGGAAGCCGACCCCAACATAGCTGGGAAAAGGCTATGCAGATGAGGATGATTTATAATAATAAGTTATTTAGTTACATAAAGGTTTGGTAGTACATGAAGGATTTACAAAGTATCTATGTATTGTTAATTACATGACAAATGAATAAATGATTTTACTTCTGTCAGTAGGTTTGCAACTTTGCACAAACACTTTTACACGTCAATCATATTTTAAAAAACAGATGAGGTCGGTGGTAGGTACAACAAATTAGAATGAGGAGTGTTGATGTGGTGAGTTGAATGAGTACATGTGTACGATGTGTGAATTTGAATTAGGAAATACGGTTACTTTCATGTAAGTGTCAATAAGTAGTTTTCAGTCTCGTCGCAGGTTTTGATCAGAAAGCATGCCTGGAGGCGAGTTTGTATTATATATACTTAGGTAGAAACATTTTTTTACACGAGTATTGTAACAAATGACATCATTCTCTTTTACATCTAGGTATGTATAGATTTACACTGTGAAGCAGTGTGCGTTACAAGTATGTATATAGTTTGCAACATAACACTTACTTCTTACCTGACAATAATTACTTATATATCAATATATTTATTTTATGATGTATTGGCAAAACATTTGAAATCTAGCTAACTAACTATTGATAATATTTATTGCAAAAAGCACGCGGAAACATTTTCTCATTCAACTATGCTTTCGAAGCTTTATGACATGTCATAAAACAAAATGTGCCATAGTGAGCGCGGTTTGGTAATAACGTTCTATCGGCACATAGTTCTATGTGCTTACATTCCGACACGACAGGATTCCGGGAAATCCGGAATGTAGCTACTTACGTGTGCATTCTGTTTATCTTGAGTTATCGATTTTACTTAAAGTGATGTTTTTAATTTGCCTTCGGTCTTCTTCTTGTTGTTGGTCGCGTGCTTCATGACTGAAGGTCGTGTCCCTGAAAGGCGTTCGTGGCTTTATGTACGATGTTCTTCCCCTTTGTTCGGTTCTCAGCTTCTCTCAGGGCGGTCGTAACAGAGAGTCCAGTGAGGGTGGTTTCTTGCTCTGACCAGCGGTTAGGTGACCTGGGGGCTCAACCGATTTTTTTGCGATACCGCGTATTAACCCGGGTTGGAGGATAGCGTGGAATGGTTTGTCGGGTACAAGTCCTGTGAGCGTTTGGTCGTGTACTTAAGTTTTTTTATGGGTACGGCTCTAGGGTTAAGTAAATATTAGAAAAATCGGCTGGATTAGGTACGAGTATCATCATTATAGCACATTATACATTTAAAAATACTTATTTGTATTGATGTAAGTAGGTACCTAATATTGGGGTATATCGACCGCGACTCCATAATATACATATATATGTATATATGTATTTTTTTTTCATATATACATATATATAAATGTATATTTTTGGGTCGCGGGCGCGTAGGTCGGGGACTCTGTCCGCCCACCAAGTGACCCCAGGGAAGAAGGTGGCACAGTGGTCACGTGCTGCCGTGCATAGCGAGGCTTAGGGGAGGCCCCTTTACAGTCTCCCCAAAGATGTGCCTTAAAGGCGTTGCGCAGGGAGGGTTCCGGTCCACACTCCCTCTAGGTCGAGTGCCTTTTGAAGGTTTCCCCTCGAAAACAAAAAAAAATATGTACCTAATATACATTTCTATGGGTCTTATTGTATATATTAACAGCTAATATGATGCCGTGCGAAATTGATTACAAAATACTTGGAAGTTTGTGGTGTACCACAAAGTATTCAATTTTCTATGTCGTTACTTAGACCACATACTTGTAGATATTATAGAGGCTGTTTTCATTTAAATCATTTAACCTGGGTATGTAAGTCGTCATTTATGGAAAAACTAAATGTAACTTCAGGTTTTATCAGAGCGTGCCGTGTTACAAAATACATTTTACCCACCTATGGTAGACATTTGGGCTTTTGTCCTGAAGGCCATTTAATGTCGTGGACTCTCTTATACATAGGTATCCTACTCCAAAAGGTCCAGCCTATGTAACACTTCCAGTTATGTACGTAAGTACCTACTAGATATGTCTCTTTTCAGGGTCACCCAGGTAAAGGTCAGGTCAAGCCTATCCATATATCAAGACTTTAATAGCTTAATTACGCCAGCATAAGTGATCATTGTCGCTAGAATAATAGTATTTATGTAGGTAGGTATTACGAAACTACAACCTATTTATTTATTTATATATACTTTATTGTGCTGTTTTTATCGGTGTAACAATGTACGACAATGCGAGTCAGTAGCTTACTACGATAGGTTTCTCTTCCGCCGTAACTTGTTGTAAATTTACATAAATATTAATTAACAGATGTGCCTCGGGCAACGTGCGTTATGTGTGTTCACGAAATGTCTTGCGAAATGGATTATACAAGTCTCCCAAGACTGGTTTATCTCAATAAAACAAAAAATTGTACAAGATTCAATTGAATAGGTGCGACAAATTAAAATATGTAATTCAACGTTTATACGTGAGCGTAGGCAAGCGATTTGGCAACGTCATCGCACGGGCCTTTTTTTCGAACTAAACAGTGAAAATTTGATACCTAAATGACCGCTGGTTCAACGCGTTGCCAACTTGTTTCATGTTGTGAACTCTACGATGAATGTATTGCGTATCGGGCGCGCGCTTAAATGGACACTTTAGTTTTCTTATATGTTTTGATACATGTTTTTTTTTTTACTGGAACGCCGATTATTAGTGTTTGATTGAAGGCAATAACTTTAGTTTGCACTATCTAAGGCGATACTTACATGTTTTATCTCAAGAATTTAGATTTGGGAAATGACAATTTATAATGATTATGTAACTGTTACTTACTGCACCTCCTATTTCGAGATAGCGTAAGTTTTCAATTTCATCCTGTATATATTTTCCGCTTAAATTATGTCTATGACCATTAAGTTTAGGTACAAAGGTGCATTGTCGTTGCAATAATATTACAGTATTCTTGAAAGAGAGTGTACTTAGTTTATATTTTGGCTCACGTTCAGGTACTTGGACGGCGTCATTTGTTTTCTTGACTAGGTATGAATGCAGGCTACGTTGAGCTTAGTTCGTGAGTCTACATCGTCGCTCTCCCTCCGTGACTCGCGATGCATGCACTCAGTGCACCGTTAGATGACATGTGATTTCCAAATGTAATGATATTCATCCGTGTAAGACACGAAATCAGTGGTTTGTATAATCTCTGGGAAAAATATGCTGGGAACTCATCCTCGTGTTGATTCTCCACGTAATATGACGTGAGAAGATGAGATGCAGCGAGGGAGCTATTATGAACAACAATACATACTGTGATTATTAAAATTTCATAATTACTATTGACGTTTTCTTAAACGTCAATAACAATTATGAAATTTTAATAAATACATACTCTTGTATGATAATGCTATTTTGGAGAAAGCAGGTAGAGGTAGGTATCTCTTATGCACTAAGCATAATCAGGCTATAATGTTCCCAGGCCAGTTCTCAGGCCTGGGGTGGGCTGTAATCCACCACGCGGGCCCAGCGCGGGTTGCTAGATGTCGCATATCTTCGAATTTTTTGGTTCTAGGACATGCCGGTTTCCTCACGATGTTTTCTTTCACTGTTTTGAGAGCAGGGGTGTTAAAATGATTTACGCAAAGGATAGCGCCCGCCTGGATTCGAACACCGACTACTCATACGTCGGGGTCGTTATCACTGGGCCACCGCTGCTCTCCTATGCACTTGGTTCAATCTAACCGAACCTTGTTATAGCCGACCTCGTTCTAAAATTCAATTATAGTTCTGCTTTGTGCCGTACTGTGTTATTGTGAACATGCTGGTTGTAGCAAACATGTACAAACAGAACAAATCCGCAATGCAATATGAGGAAGTTCTTCCAATAACATGTTCAAAATTGCTATACATTAAAGCATAACGGAGTGACTAATGTGGTTCACAAACCTGTCATTACGCGGATATTAAGATAAGTTACACGCAACCAGAGTTGTTACGACTTACGAGTCTGTTGGATTTAAACATTCATGAGTTGTGAAGTTCGTGAACTGTAAAGTAGGTTTGAGTTAATGTATTCAATGTTCATGTTTTTTTAATTACTAAATAACTAGGCGATACAGCAGCAGCAGGTGTACCTTTAGTGGGATATGTTGCGTAACTCTAATTTAACCACAGTAGTTAACTACATGGGCTTTATGGAGAAAACCGTTTTAATTAATTTCGCATACTCAAATGTCAATACTAAATTGAAAACAGTAACGATCGACGTATTCCCAATTAATAGAAATGCCTACTATTGCATTATAGCCTTTGATTTTTTTTCCAAACTTGTAAATACATTGAGAACTGCGGTGAACCAAATTTTTTATATCAAATATAGTATATTTTCGAATATACTATATTTGATATAAAAAAGTTTACCATCGCCTGTAAGAATATAGTAGATCGCGAAAAAAAAAACATATCTAGTAGTTTAAAATAAATATATTTTAAATGCATATTTTTTGCTATTTTAAACCTGTTTAGTCCACTCTCGGCCCCTCGACCCCCAATCAATAATGTTTCCACTGGACGCCTCTATTAACAGTTTTTTTTAATGTCTCATTGGCAACTTTCTGTGGAATAAACAGCGTAGCGATCAATCACGTAGGCCAGCATTAACTATCTGTAACGCCTAAAAGGAAACTATATAAGTTATGTCTCTTGTAAGGTTCGGCTCTTCGGACTAGTGCTTCCCTGAATCTAAGGCCCCGACGCTCTGAGACACGATGAGTATTCGATAGCTACGAACGACACCCAAAAATATAAACATGCACTTGTTTTCAATAAACTTTCTTTTAAATGAAATACCCGCTTTGACAAACTAACATCATTAGACGCCAGTGAAAGTTTACATCATCACAACGCGCAGAATTCGCGCAAATTACCTCTCGTGGTGTGTTGTGTCTAGTGTTCGTACGTTGCGCTTTACTGCTGCGAGGGAAATGAGATTCCTCGCTAATGCTATGGAAAGGGCTATTTAAATACACACGTTAAGTAAATACCACTTAAATGGTTTGTTGTTGCGAGAAAACAGCGTGGTCAGGGAATTATGCATCAAGGTATTTGACGAGAAACAAACTTGTTTTGTAATATTTCAAAGAGACTACAATAAGTAAACTATCAGTAACTTTCAATTTTATTTGGAATCTGCGATGTAATCTATGGCATTTAAAGTTGCGATTTTGGGGTTTTTTAATTGTATTTGACCGGGTCATGATTGTTAATTGGAAAACTATTCTTACGAAGACGTCCTACCTATGCAACCGACTTAGATGTGTGTGACTCTATTTTATCATAAACTAGCGACCCGCCCCTGTTTCGCATCGTTTTAACGACTTGACTATAAACACCGAGGTTTGTTTAAGATAAGGAGGTTTGTTCAAGTTCAATATTGATGAATTTTAAACACAGACCTTCCGGAATAAATTCTCTAAATTATTGTGAAAACCGCATCAAAATCCTTTGCGAAGTTTGGAAAAGCGGTGCCACAGACAGACACGTAAAGCGACTTTAGTTTATAACATATAATTATGAATTGATATAGATGAACTGATTTAAAAAGCCAGGCTTAGCACAATAGTTGTTTGTTGTTCTTAACTACATACTCGTAAAATCTGTAAAGCGAAATGGTTTTCGGAGTGCTCATTGCTGCTAAATAAAAACATTAATTAATTTATATTTCAAGCGTTAGCTTATATGGCTTAGATAATACTAAGCAATAACGCAGCTAGAAGGTCAAAGAAGCAGTTTGATGGTCACTGCACTATGACAGCAGTTAAAAAGAGGAGACGTAAATAAGCAAATGATGTGTTAGGGAATAGTTAGCTACTGCTATGCGGAAACTAGCATGTAATCCTCACAACACGTCTCCGATTGAAATATCTGGGAAGTCAACGGCATAATGAGCGCATGCCGCCTTTATTTACATTGCGTTTTTGTGTTAGTTTCCTTCTATGCGTAATATCTGTATTACTAGGAATTATGAATAGATTAAGTACCTAAGCAGTTAACTAATTAATAGACGTAACGAAGTACCTCTATGAAACATACCTCTAAGAACTATAGACAGGTAGGTAGTTGCTGAAAAAATTACAAATATAGGTAATAATTTCAATATTCCACACATGGCTAAAGTCATTAGCCTTACCTAATCTATGTCTCAAACCGTAGATATAATTATATATTTCTATACCTCAAACGTAAATAGCTACAATAATTAGGTACTTTCTCTCCTAAACTGACACATAGGTACCTACATATTTTCAAATAGGACGAAATATATTGAGAATTCAATGCTAAGCAACAAAGATCTTTCTTGATAAAATTCACATCGCGAAATCTCTATTACATAGATTTCATCACTGTTCGATTTTTTCAATTACATAATTCATTTTTCGTAATAATATACTGCAGAGATGACTACCGCCAGACCCGTAAAACGAAAGCTCCTTTACCGAATGCGGCGCGGTCAGTCAACGCGTTTACAACTTGCTGCGTAATCGTCTCATCAATGAACAGCATTCCTCACACGAGCACAATTCGCGTAAAATATTTTTGTTACTAGGTCTTATAGTTATTGTAACACCGTGAGAAACCTAATAGAGCTATTTCAAAAAATAAGTAGTACAATCCAAGTGACTTTAACAGATATCCATGGATAGCTTGCGACATCCCATTAGTTAAGTTAAGACCCAGTTATGAATGAGCATTGTTTTGCGTCCTAGAATTGTTTACAACCTTCTTATTACACCGTATCTGGTGTGATGTGCAACATTTTGTTAGTAGGTACCTACGTACGTGTCAGTTACTCATTGTCTTTTTGTTGCGGTCTAATTAATACCGATAGAGCGATAAAAGTCAACGGTGCATTCAGAACTATTTGTGGGACTTTCGGTTATAATTCGTGTGAACTATTTTTTGTCCGTACCATATTTAATTACTTACAAATGGACATTCAACAAACTGAGAAAAAATATTTCAATATACAGAATACCAATGAAATGTTCGAAGTCTATCCTTAACTACAATAAACAAGCTAACACTAAAATATACATATATATTATGTACAAGTCATCTGCCTAGCCTTTTCTTATGGAGAGACTGCCTATCTGACCTCCACAACCCAGTTACTGGATAATACGATACCCCGTAGTAAGTTTAGTTATCAGACTTTCGGTCTTCTGACTACCCGCCCAAAACGCTGGTAGCATTACCACGTTGGATGGCAAGGCTGATTATTTGGGCTACAAATAGGCCCACCCTCTGGTCACGTGAATAAATAAATACAACATCCACCCTAATTGCGTAACTCACAATCAATCAGAATCAGTTTCATTTTGACAGTTCAACAACATTCATTGCGTTATTTACGTGTTGAGCAGACTTTATGAAGGTAACCTTTTTCGAACTTATGAAGCAATGGATTAGCAATATCCTTCAAAATGATTCAGATTGAGATTGATTGTGTGTTTCGCAATTAGGGTGCTGTTGTGTTATTTATGAGTACCTGTTTTGTTTTTGACTTTAATAAAATCTGTAAATCGTAAACTCATTTGGACATTTTACGACATAATGAGCTTTGATTTATGTAGTATCTGCTTGCTAATCAGCTATAAATTGCCAATTTATTATTATTATTATTTGGGAGCAAATTATCTGAAGCGTGTGTTTCAAATAGCTCGCAAATATTTAATCTGTCCAGTCGGTTCTTGAAGCAGTTTAGTGTAAGAGACGGCCGTCAGAACATTTTCCGGGGCCTATTCTACACTATTTATTACAACTCGGCTAGGCAAGAATTATTAGGTTTTTTCTTTGACGAATTTTTGCATACCTTTAGGGAATGTCCACGCAAACGTTTGTTGGCATTAAGTGTGTAAAGGTATTGATAGCTGGGCACTTCGTAGTGTTCCGTAAGTACTTTGTACCTCTCAATAAGCTATCAAGGTTCACTTTCTTTGGCTAGGTATAGATCTGCAGAATCAGCAAGTCCTAATTTAGTCCTAATTTATTTAGATTTGTTTATTAGACGAGTAGGATAATGAATATATGCAATGTTACGAAATATTTTTGCGTACAGCCCAAAGTCTTTGTATTTTATGTAAATCAAAGGATTAATTACGTAACCTCTAACTAAACTTTCTACTTGGCAATCAATTTATTTAATTACTCAATGTCGCACTGTCATTCGAATCTCGGTAGTATTGTCTATTTGTCCGGAACTTCGCGGCGCATTTGAATAATTCTTTGAAAGTTATTGCATGGAGCAATCATTTCCGCTTAATCTTTTTCCATATAAAATTGGTATTCCCACCATTACCATCAACAATATTTTCATTTGTCAACAAAACGTTTGTTTTGCAAACTTCATCTTCTTTGAAATTAAACATTCAAATACCGTGCAATAGTTGATTCGTGACAATTTAATTAAGTTTTTGCCGGCTTTATTGTTCGTAATGAAATGTTCAAATACTTACTTCGTTCTGTTTTGTTTTGATTATAAATATGTAGGGTCCTTGCCATGTATGTAAATTTTTATTTTTTGCAATTATGTCATCTAAAAATGTCAAAATGTTTTCGTTAATGACCCCAATGATTATCTATGTCAAAGTTTGAAGCAATCAAAACTTTGCGTTTATTGATTGATTTATGGTTTTAAATCGATGCGGATCAGAATGTCCCTTTCCCAAAATGTCCCTTGGTTTCAAAAAGTCCCTTTCCCGAAATGTCCCCTTCCCATAATGTCCCTTTCCCAAATTGTCCCTTTCTCGAAATGTTCCTTTCTCGAAATGTTAGGAATGGTGCTTAGGGATATAGCAACTTATCATCATCTGCCTAGCCTTTACACAACTATTTTAACTAAGAATGATAAATAATAATTACCTGTAGTATTTGATTGGAGAGAATGCGTGAACACAGTTGTAGTAATTATGAACACCGTAGACCACGTAAAAACCGCGATGAAACTTTTTTTTGCGTGGAGCAGTAATTCTGAGTGTCTGACTCACATTTCTATTATATTTTTAGCAACATAGCATATAACTAAAACCAAAACAAAACGAGTGTTGTTAAAGCTCGTTGGCCACACTGACGAGTTTGCGTGTTTGAAATCACAAGTGCTGTGATGTCATGAAATTTATCGCTGTCTTAGTATTATCTAAGCCAAAGAGATCACACAATCTTTCTCTTCCTCATGGCTATCGAGGAGTGATGTCATGTATCATTTAAATGTAAGATAGATCGTCGTAACAAGTACATACAATTAGTAGGCGTTCTAATAATAGACTTACGTTTATCTAAACCACCCACTATGAGCATTACAATTTGAATAAGCACTAACTCCGCCCTTGTGTGTGTTACTCTTTAATATTACATGGGCGAATGTATATCGTTATATAATTCAACAATTATACAATAAGTCCATGACTATAGAGTATTCAAACTGAATTTTTAGAGTAAGCGACCGCCTAGAGCAGATAAATAACGAAATTGTCTTGCCAGTAAAGGTCATGCCCCGTAATCAAGGGAAACAATACATAGACGTGTATCCAGGGTACACATCATTTATCAAACATCAAAAGAATTTGATATGAATTGTTGTTATTCTGACATTGTTTATCTGTAATCAATCAATGAACTTGATGTAGTATCGCGATCGTAAGCATACTTTGAAAAGAAGTTCATGTCAATCATTGCAGCCATACCTACTAGATTTGTAGGTGATAAGCTCAGAAAAGAGTTGAATAAAGTAAAAAATATACAGGTATTAATTGATTAACTCTAAACAAATTGGAACATAATACAGGGTGGCCGGCACATCGACGCACAATCTGTCATCATGGATTTAGTAGATGAACCCTTCTGCGCTGAAAATTTAACGCCGGTAGTAAAAAATAAAATAGCTGTTCCGTACATTTTGACCGCGTAGGTTGCACTTTTCTATGAAACAGCATTTTTTTTTTTTTTAAATCGACGAAAAATTTCGAAGGAGTCATGTGCTGAATTCATGGTTACAGTTTGCGCGTCGATGTCCCGGCCACCCTGTATTATGTTCCAATTTGTTTAGAGTTGATCAATCAACAGATATAGTAGGTAGGTATCAGTAGGTGTATCTCCTCGCACTTGCCACATCTTTGTTTTAATTACTAAATGATACCTTTTGCATAATCTAATATATCGTAACTCATTAGAGCAAATTACACAAGAAAACTGTGATAAATTGGTGGAAAATATTAGATTATGAAAGGCATAAAGGCAACAGACATCGTAATTAACCATAGATCGCAGTGCATATGATAATCTCAACGAGAAATTATTCAACAATGATCCATAACATTACAAAGACTAATTAAAAGAATTGTGTAAAATAACTCTTAGAAATTGCCTACGAACAAAGTAAGTATCAAGTAAGATTATGTTGTTTAGAGTCGTTCATCTATTAGCTTTCACTGTCCCACGGTCAAAAGTAAAGAGTGAGCCACGAAACGGCATTGTGATGATTCAGCATATCGGGCAGATCTTAGTCGACTCGAAATATAAATTCCTTATAGTTGTAGTCTGCCATGATAGAAATCAACTACTTTTACTACTTTCTGCCCAAAAAACTTTAAAATAAGTTATGGTTTAAAAATTACACAAATTGTCTTGTACTGACTGTAGGCAATATCAAGCGGTTGATGCCATGGATTTTTAGCATATAGGCAATTTGAATGTACCAGGTGATTTATCGTTTATTTGAAATACCAATTTACACTGTATTAGAATACCTATCAATTTTGTAAAAAAAAAAGTTTTTTGCAATTGTTAGAATCATCAATTCTTGAAGTGTCTTTGCACTATAGCGTTTGCCTAGTGTGGGCTCTGTACTGTAGTATGACGCGTCTACGCCTCAAAGACGCTGCGTAGGCGCGCATAGGCCGCGTAGGCCCGCTGGTTTCGGTGAACCGAGTGTTTTGTCAACCAAGCAATGTCCTATTTCTCTTTCATACTTTTAATTTGCCTTAACTGTAATCCTGTATCGTCTGTACCTTGTCATGTTGATAAGAAAACGTAGCAAACCCGCAGCGTCAACGCAGCGACAAAGTGACCTGATTCGTAGTAGTATTGCTGTTCAAACTTTAAACTCTGTATCTGTATTTTTATCATGCATGCCTATTCGTATCGTGCGTTTCGTAATCTGGAATAAATATCAAAATAGTGATAAATATTTAAATCACGCTAAGGTTTTTTATTGGAAAGATTTAGTGAAAAACACATAATATGTTAATTTTACTCTTGTTTTATATGGTGACACCACCTGTTACTCATAAGCCTCATCGTTGCTTACTTTATTAATTATGTTCGCGAGCTAACGATGACCAAGTTTTGCTGTTTGCATATTAGGCTAAGGACAGATTTTATTAGTAAAAATTTCCTATATCATAATCTTCTTCTTAGCGTGTCGATGGAAAAAATAACACGAAAAGGTTTACTTGTGTCGTTGTTTTTATGTTTGCTGCAAAATTCTGCAACGCGGATAGCGTTCGCAGCCATTAGGAGATTAGGTCCGAACGTGTGCCTGTGAGGTGCCAGGGTGTGCGGGGCAAGATGGGAGGTGAGCCATTGTCTGAGGAGAGATGCCGCAGACACACCGGAGGGCTGAGCCTTCCATGAACATTAGTGGAGGTAGTCCTTGCTGCGGCCTACTTGGGTACGAAGTCTATTTAGAAAGAAAGAAAGAAAGAAAATGCATTTATTTGCGGCAAACATGACGCATGAAAAAAGGACATAAACGCACAAAAAAAACAAGTTGGGGGTAAACATGCGTCACATTCACGCAAAACAGCCATCGCTCAGCATAATGCTAAGACCCCATACGAGACAGAGCCCAAGCGCTGGTTTTCAGCGGCAGCCGGCAAGTTTTCCAAGTAGGCCACGGTAACTTGTGCCCGGATGGGAGGCTGTCTGATGGTTCAATAAAGAAATCAGGAGGTTTAAGCAGTTCTTTCTAAAGATCACATCTTCCTGTGGAGGGGTTACCATCGGCTGGACCCACGCACCCAAGAATTTTTTTTCGGCTTTTAAGTCTCTATGGAGTGCCATAGAGACTTAAAAGCCGCAAAAAATTCTTGGGTGCGTGCGTGCGGGTGACCTACGCCACTCAATGCACAACTTTAATTCAGTGGGATTAAAGTTGTGCATTGTGTGGCGTGGGTCATCCTGTAGCTTTGCTCTCTCGATGCGGCTGGCTATAGTCCTGCGGATTTTTAGACGCGCGATGCCAGATAGTGGATACAACATTCGCAACGGGGTCGATCTTTATAAGCAACCAGTAATAAACCTGTAATGTCTTATTTAGAGCTGTATCGGAATCAGCGTGGGCAGATTGGGTCCATACTGGACTGGCACTGGCGAGGCAGAATAGCCTGTGGAGAAACAAAGTGCAATTCCAGTTGTTCGCAGGACTTGAGCAGATACCCTCTATCTGGTGGATTTTAGGCGACGGAGTAAGTGGTTTCTGGTATGCACTTTCTGTTTGACATTTGCGCATTGTCTCCAAAAGTTAAGGGACCTATCCAAAGTGTTGCCGAGATTCTTCGAGTAAGTACTGTGGATGAGTGGAACCCCTTGCCATAAGATATTGAGTGTTGCATGACTGCGTTTTAGAGGGAAGTTTCAGGGCGTTGTCAGCATAATAATGGCTGATACCTGAGAGGTCAGATAGGCAGTCGCTCCATGTAAAATACTGGTATGCAGCTGCATCCGGTAAGACTGGAAGCCGACCCCAAAATAGTTGGGAAAATGCTAGGCAGATGATGATCTGAGAGAGCGGTTATTGAGAACTAATTACGTTTATTTATTTATACATACGTTATTGTACACCAGAAAATAACAACACTCTCTGACTCTCTGTACTTTATGATTAGTAAATGATATTTTCTTAACCTCCTCTACCCGTTTGCCTGTAACGGCACAAGTAGGTAGGTACTGCTGGATGCAGCTAGTTTCAAATTATATAATTCGTAAATAATAAAGAAATACCACACAAGGAAATACCACCGTAGTGTCTAAACAAATAATTTGAACAAGGCAGTTTATTTTATAACCTACTTAGATTATACAAGATTAATTCAACGTTAGCGTGAAATGCCATTTTAACAGCCAGTTTAACAACAGTTCGAACAAGTGGAAAGTTTAACATAAACAAAAGCTACGCGCCTCAAGTCACAGCTCAAGTCATCTGTCGGTCGTTCGCTCTCGAGTCTCGCTCTAGACGTAGAAACTGGAAATGATGTGAAATGATTCAAAATTTCACCGATAAGCGGCTGCAGTCGTAACACGTGTGGCTCGGCAACGGATGATGAATCCTTAATAGCCATCATTCTCTTCCGACGATTCATGTAAACGAGCGCACCGCATCATCACGCACCAGTTGCATCACTCAGGGAAAGTGCATTGATGAATTTATTGTGTTAATATTATATTTAAATAAATTCGCACGCTGTGGGATATAGAATATTCTAGACGGTAACGCCTCATTTATACGTAATTTGAGTTGAAACGCTTTATTATTCACAGTCATACGCGAGAGAGTAAACTTCATTTTAACAGCTTTTAAATACACACACTGCTAGTGGGCTTGTGCGAAGCTTAAATAAATTGAGGAATAAATCTACAAAATATGTGTACCTATAAAATATTATCAGAAAATCAAACCCAGAAGGTACTTGGTATTAATCAAATGTCTAAAGGCACCACTTAGGCCGTAATCGTATCTAATAGTAGATTGGGAGAATGGGGCAATAAGTAAGGACTATTATTTCAATGGAATTTGCAATGATGTGTCCCATAGGTACTTAGGTAGAGTAACTTTATCAACTATATAAAGTTTCCCTACTTAAATAACTATAGTAACGGCATGCTTTGAAACTGTTGCACTTTAGGTATAATAACCGTAAACAATAAGACAGACTCAGCTTAAAGTCTATTACTTCACATAAACATAAATATTCAAACGGTGCGAGGGCCGCCTGCAAATTTCCGCATTACAGTCTACTTTAAATACATTGAAGAGCGCTTGCATAGGCACGCAGTCATTTACATGACAGATGACCATCTTAGTAATACAGAGATAAAGAACATAGAAGTAACTACAGTCTCATTTTTATACGAACTCAGTCGTTAGTTAATCGCAATGTTGCTTTTACTTGACATGAAGAATAGTTAATAGAAAATCGTGCTGTGCAATATGGTGAAAGGTTATCTTCACATTATAAAGATCATCAATGTGATTTTCACATTTTAGAGAAAACAATTTATGGATCGTATGGTTACGTAATTTATGTTAAATGAAATTGATGGAGACTTTCAATTTGAGGATCGTTGTATTAATGGAGGGAAAGAGAAAATCATTTCTTTTTTAATTAAAATATCTTGCATTCGCAAGTAATAATTATTATTATTTTACTGCGAAGTTTCAGGTGAAAATATTTAAGCTAATTTCATACAAACGTCATACCCACATCCTTATATAAGCAAAGTCCTTTTATCACTCAAAATCAATAAAGTGAAAATTTATATCAATGACGGGTTAATTAGGGAGATCCAAAAACATCAAAAAAATACTCCTTCATGTATAAAATTCACGCATGCACTCATAAAGTTCACGCACAATTACAGCCTAACTTGAACAACACTGCTTAACGTATAATAGGTGAACACCGGTACTCACTGGGCGCATCTTGCCGGCTCTTGAAGAACACTTGTAGCACTATATTACAGCAACGTGTGTGTCGACGACGGCGGCAAGGTGGCTGTCGCACGTGTGTATGCGGCCCGGTATCTGCGTGCACTGCGCCTGCGTGAGAACACCGCGCTCTGTCGACCACCGCTGCTGTTGCGCCCGCGAAGCGACCAAACAGCCACCGATTGTATATAATACGACATCCGATATACCACAAGGATGTTGTCACTATGGCATTATGTATACATGGACACACTACCTGTCTAGATGTAGCATCAAATTTCGGAACAACGGGAAATAAAAGAGTTGATAAACATTTTCACTGGGTCATAATTAAGTGGACCGTTTATCAATAGTTCACTAGTCGTTCCACGAGGAGTAATGTAACAGTCGCCTGAAGCTATGCGTGGTAACAACTAGTATCTAAGTGTCTAATGTTTGGAATAGTAGTAATCCACACGAGTACCTAGTGATTAGCCCACGGCCTACGATCAACATAGTAACCTATTCTCCTCACTAGGTTCTTGCAACTTTCATGGGAAAATTAGTAGCTAACAGTAAAAAGCAAGTAGGTGCATTTTTCGTAGTTCCCAGATTATCGTGGATAATAATTTACTTGCAGGTAAAAAAATCTTTCGTCACAATTCATTGTCAGAGTATCTCACCACACAGTTAGATTGAGGAACCGGTACCTATATGGTACTCTCTGTGAGAAGGACTGGGCCGTAATCCACAGTGACATCCCGGATTCCTCACTCTCTATGATTTCCTTAACCGTTTCCAGAACAGTGGTGATGAAATAATTTACACAGGGTAAAGCGCCTGTCTGGGTTCAAACCTACGACCTACAACTCGTAAAACGTGGCCGTTGGGGGCTGGCACTGGGCCACCACTGCTCTCCGGTGTTGCATAAACCTGTTAAAATCTTTATTCCATAAAACCTATTAAAGCTCTGACCTGCTTATAAAGCATCCTTAGAGTCCACACGCGCTGTGACATCATACGATGAGTGTGCATAACGAAATAGGCGATACGCTCCATAGTAATTAGGTAGAGCATGGCGTCAACGCAGCTTTATCTCAGTGATTGCACAATATCGGGATCTTAAATTGCACAAACGTTAGGTAAACACGGTAAGAGAAGTCGACACTACCGCATGAAATGAACATGTTGTACCTAACTTAGGAAAAGGACCTAACACGGTAGCCCGGTAAGTATTGTCTATTATACTGTAGGAATTTGGTCAGTGGGTCGTCTTAGGGGCGGAATTGTAGGAGTTGGAGTATACGCTTACAGGGCACTATGAAATTTTTTTTTTTTGTATCAAAAAGTATCTTATTATTTTTTTGTTGGTTAGTGTTTATTCAGTGCGTGAAAACATCAACGCGCACTAGATTATTACGACTAACCACCTGTAAATCTTAAGTGCAAACAAAAGCGCAAACATACGTAATCCTCGTCAAGTGAATTCGGCACGGCTATGTAACATAGTTAATGCATTTTCTCGTGTAACCCCACTGAACAGTACAAAGACAGTGCTAAAGATGTATGACTAATACGAGTAGAATGAGTGTGAAGCTAAATTATGTCAAATGCGAAATAAACGCGTCTACTTTGTCGAACTTTTATACAGATCTAAGAAATAACAATAAAGTATTTTGCGTTTAGAATAACGGAATATAGACTTGGCTTGGATAATGAACTTCGCACCGATCGTAACTGAAAGCTAGAAAGTGGTTTTAAACGGCCCTATAACCTTGTCACTTCCCAGCTTTCATTCCCTATTGAGTGGCTCAATCTTCACCACTACTCGGTTCTGTGCAACCTTAGTGGCGGCTTTGTAAGCTTCGCCATCAGTCGATGTTATGGGTATACAAGGTCAAATTAAATTAGCTAGCGAAACTCCGCAAATGTGATGGGCATCTCTATCTAAACATGATACAACACGGTCAACGATCGCTGGTAGTATACATATTAACTTGGAATAGGAGTTGAGAAGAACATTTTTTTTTTTTCGTGTTGAAATCACGATACCCATCATGTTTGTGAAGTTTACACAAAAAAAAATTGATTTGTAAACTTATATTTCAAGTAACTACAGCCTACTACCTACGGTCGTTGACCCCAAAAATAATGTCATGTTCTTTCTTGTTGTAGCACGTTGAGTTATCTATATATCCATCTCGTCTGCGGAGTTTCGCTAGCTTATTTACCCTTTATACTGTGATCCTAATACACCATATATTAGGATCATATGGCATAGTGATGTTTGTTCTCACCCAAAATTACAAAACAGACGTATCTATTATGTATTTGATAATAATAATAAGAGACCAAGTTAGCTACTTTCTCTGCAGCATTACGTTTAACGAATATATGAATATAAATACAACAGTGGTACATGAATAAACTTCAGAATTATTTTTAATTCTGTCATGTCGATTACATTTTAATTTTGCGAAAAAAGTGGTGGAATAAGATGTTTAGTTGTATTTATTCGGGGTCAAAGCGCAGCGACCGAGGGGCGCGGCGCGCCGGCCGCGGGTTTGCGATGTATGGACTTTCTTTTCCGTAACCTTAAACCGGGTCCTCATAGCACAGGCGGGGCGGGAGCGAGTCTTTACGCGACAATCGAGATTTGTTTGAAAGTTCTAGCGGTTCGAAAGGATCTCATTTGTTGATCTAGACTCGGAAGTGATTCCGGTCCTATTTACATGTCTCCGACTAACCGAGGACCGGTTCTCAAAACGATGACATAATTTGTAGGAATGTCGAAATCACTCTTTACAATTCTCAACCAAAACATCTCATATGAAATTAAATATTGACAATAAGTACGATTTGTACTTATCCTACGAATATTATAAACGTGAAAGTTTGTGTGGATGGATGGATGGATGGATGTTTGTTACTCTTTCACACAAAAACTACTGAACGGATTTGGATGAAATTTGGCACACAGATGGTTTATAACCAGGATCAACATATAGGATACTTTTTATCCCGATATTCCCACGGGATCGAAACTTATGCGGGTGAAACCACGAGGCACAGCTAGTAATAACATAAAAAAAAAACGAGTTGCACTCCGGGAGTGCCGGCAGAAATGAAAACTTGAATATTAACGTTGTGCATTTTTGATATTTTGGAATGCGGTCTACTCTCCCTCCGACTTACGAATTTTCGATCAGGTCACGTGTCCTGACGCGAGCTCCGTCTTACGAATTTTCGATCAGGTCACGTGTCCTGACGCGAGCTCCGTCTTACGAATTTTCGATCAGGTCACGTGTCCTGACGCGAGTTTAACATTTTTATACCCATCACAAAAAAAGTGCACAACGCCGCTAAAGAAGTTTTCACTTCAAAAATTGGGGTGCATTACTGTGACAAGAATTTCTTTAACAAGTAATTGTGATATCACAATCAATTTAAACGATGTATTTGTTTCAATCATCATCATTATTCTCCTGCCCTTATTCCAATTTATTCAGGGTCGGTGCAATATGTATTTTTTCCATACTTTCTCTATTATAGTTTGTCCAAAACCGCTGTACCGCGCCTTCGGTATGTGCACGGCGAGCCGGGGGTCAGTGCAGGCCGCTCACTCGTCATCGCTCACGGCGTCCCGCCCCCCACCTCGCCGCGCATTCCTTCCGCCTCGCCGAGCATTCCTAAGGCGCGGTACAGCAGTTTCGGCCAAACTATAGTCGTCATCTCGGTAGTCACTCCTTTTCTAGTCATCTTTCACACAGCCCATCCATCGTTTCTTGATGTATTTGTTTCAATATATACATAACAATTGGTGCGAGTATTCTATTCCTTGTAGGTATGTTGCGCGATATCTAACTGGAATGCTCTCTATACTGCTCACCCCTTGTCTAAATAAAGTCTGAGCGGTCAGCCGGCCATTCTGCAAGCTCGAAGACGATATCTCTGTTCTTGCTTATTAATTTCCTTAAACAATTGCCGGTTACGTCAACTTTATCAAAACCGGAGTGTTTATTTAGATAGCTGTTCTAATCGCATGTTGCTACTTGCTTGGCTCAAAGTAGTAGGCGAAATCGATTGAGTAGTAGATAAATAAAAAATCACATAGTATTACCTACATAACATTCGTTAAAGGGAATTTGCATTAGCGGAGTCAGCCTAAAATGTTCCAATTGCTGGGAAACAGGCCTCCTCTCTGTGAGAGGACCGGAACGTAATCCACCACGCGGGGCCAGTGTGGGTAGATGTCACATATCATCGAATTTTTGGTTCTAGGACATGCCGGTTTCCTCACGATGTTTTCCTTGACCGTTTTGAGAGTGGTGGTGATGAAATAATTTACACAAAGTAAAACGCCTGTCTGTGTTCGAACCTACGACCTACAATTAGTATTATAAACATCCTTTATTGATACCAAGTTCACTAAGAATAGTACGCATTGCACATCAGCTTTCTTATTATTGACATTCCTTCAGAGGAACATATAGGTGGATGTAAACGAGTAAAATTACAGTTCTTTGAGTGTCCGTTTCCAAAAAACATAAATTAATTACTTAGGTATTTTATTTGTCATTTAAATATTTTGAGAAAGTATACTCTGTCAATAAAATATACTTTCTTGAAAAATGGCAAGTAAACATGGCACTTAAAATAAATGCCATGTTTTCTGTCATTTTGTTTAGATTTTAAAATACAAACATTATTTATTTAAATTATAAATTACTTACATGGTTTCATGACATTAGCAATTGGAAACTCAATCGATGGGAGAGATTATACACTAATGACTAAATCAAAAGTGACCTTTAGGTGAAGCCTTTTGGTGAGTTCTTCTTCTCATGCCATGCCTCTCCACTATTGAATGTTAAAAGACTGTAAAAGGGGTTTCAAGGTCCGTGGCATACCTACTTACCGGTCCGCCATTTTATTTATTTTCAAAATGGCGCCAAAAACTTCAATCCCCTTTATGCTAAAATGCTTCAAATATTCACATAGATAAGATTGTGTTTAAATAATTGAAATTCATTGAAAGATTTTTGAGCAAAGCGCACAAACCATTGTTTTGGTTGAATAGAAACCAAGAGAGAGTTTGTTTGGCGCAAATATTTCGTCATATTTCATTAACAAGAAGTAGGCACAATCAACGAATGACAAATTGAAGTGTAAAATTCTTTGGTAAGTCACGTTCATGTCAATAGAGATATCACATAACAATTAATCATTCGTTTGATGGGCTCGCCGCAAACTGCCTTTTATCTTGATGTCACTTGTACGAAAAATGTTCACTGAATTTTTCGATTTGTCACTTAAAAGCTTAGTTTACATGTTCATTATTGTTGTTTGTGCGTGTTTTTTGGTTAATTTAAATAAAACCATAATTTATAGTAAGTCAATCATTTATTATTTCTTTATGGAATCTTAGATAATACTTACGTAGGTAACGTTCAAAATCTAGTTGGAATCTCCACCCAGCGACAGACTGTGAACGTTCTTAAAATAACGAGAATTGTCCCTCTGAGATACAGCTTTATTATATATAGTTCATATATTTTTCATTATTATATATAGTTCATTATATAGTTCAGGTAGAATCCTACCTCTAGTTTAAGGCCCTATTTTGTAAATCATTTCAATAAATAATTTATTATAACTTCCCTAATTAATAGACAAAACTGAGATATAAAATGATATGTTTATTGGTGACTATCATTTATTTATTGCTAGTGTCTCCAATAAATATTTCGTTTTACATTTTATTCGGATCCCATTATCTCAGTCGAGATATGATGGCATCCCAAATTCTCGTAGGCCCAAATGCATTAAATTACAGCCCATCTGCCACAATGTGTCAGGCCTTGAATGCAATAAATATAAGTTGACATACCTAAGATAATTAGGTACATTATTTGTGTTACCGTGAAAGTTTTTCGATAACGTTGTAATAATGTTCTTTACCAACATTTTATGGAGCTAAGTAGGTAAGTATATGTATGGATATACTGGGTGACACGGAAATTCGACGTATTCCTTGAAACGGGTTATCCTAGAGGTCATTAGCAACAAATTAAGTCCAGTGAACTACGGGTCAAAACTGGATGGTTAAAATCCAAATTTTGCTATTAAAGACCTTTTATTTCTGAGATTATGTAACTTTTGCAAGCACTTTTTTTTAAAATGATCACTTATTTTTCAACTTTCAGAAAAGTATCAATTAAATGTTTGGAGTGGAGTAGTTTTTTCTCATAACGAATTGTTTTTGGTAACAAGTCAGAAAATTTCAAAAAAATCGAAGAACCGACACAAATCAACCAGTAACCATCCAGTTTTGAACCCTAGTTAACTGAACTAAATTTGTTGCTAATGACTTCTAGTATAACGCCTTTTAAGGAATACGTCGAGTTTCCCTGTCACCCTGTATAAATAATTTCTAAGGTCTTGAATTGAAGTATTGACAGAGAGGTTTAAATTGATTCTTTTAGTTTATTAGATACTAAAAGAATCCATTTAACAACGGCCAATGTTAAACAGTATATTTTATGAATGAATTCTTAGTTGATTCATTCTTTTCTTTTATTGCAGGCCCACTTGACGGAGGTTTTTACAGTTTTATTGTAATTTCGTCATAGTACGAGGCTTTCTCCGGGTGTGTCATTTACATACATGTGCACATTTTTGTTTGCTTTACAGATTTCACCATAAGACGCACGTACCCACGCGAGACCTGCCGACTCGAGGGTATAAGAACAATTAGAGGCTCATCAATGAACTGTTTACATTGCACTTAGCACCACGTAGAACTCGACACAATCGCAGGGTTGCGAAATATTTATAAAGTGTAATGCCCGAAGGGCTGCTGACATTCCAATCGCAGTGTAATAATAATGTGTGTCATGATAATATAGGTGTCGGTTTTGCTAAGTGTTTTTATATATGAGTTAATGATAGGCGTTAAATCAAGATTTATTAACGGTAAATTAAATAAAACTTGAGGCATTTAACCTTTATAGTTTAATTAGGGAGTTAGTATCTATTTCATTTAATCTTCGGGAATTTTGTAACAGTTAATCTTACCAACAATAAATGCATGCTTGATCAGCATAGTAATTATATCAATAAAGGAAATTATATGTTAACGCTACGTTCCACTTGACATAGAAATAAATTCTAATGCGATCCTCTAACAGCTCTATTTTGTCATAATCATTCATAACAAAGTCATTGTGTAGTTTGCCTACTTGTTCAAATTACGCATGAATTTGTAATATTAACAATAAAGTATGTAATAACACTTTACCTACATAGCCAAGAGATAAAACTACGAAATGCTTGAGAATGAAATGACTGCTCATCGTTACCGCATATTGAGATTTTACAGGCTAATAAATAGCTTTTAACATTATAGAATCTACCTTCATAGTAAGTACCCGCGTTATACGTAAGCTGCGTGGGTGGGTTTGTAATTGTTTTTCAACTATTGTTTTCTCGCCTATTCACATCGGAGTTTTATATCAGCCCATTGCTGATCGCTGGCAATGAGCCCCATGCAGGGGCATACGTTTAACGTTGCATCGGCTTACCCATTATGATTGCAGTAAGATGCTAAGCGCACATCATAATACCGAATGCATTAGCTAAACGATATTGTAACATAATCAGCCTTTAATGTTCCCACTGCTGGGACACAGGCATCCTCTCAATGAGAAGGAGTGGGTACCGTAATCCACCACGCGGGCCCAGTGCGAATTGATGATTGATAGATGTCACATGTCTTCAATTTTTTTGGCTCTAGGTCATGCTGGTTTTCGCAATGTTGTAAAATGTTCATTAATACGAGTTAGAATAAATTAAGCACAATAACTTATAGATAAAACGTTTCCTAATCAATACATCAGTATCGTCGATTCCACACAGGTATAAATATATGCAGGCAAGTATCGTGAACCTGTTCTTTGTTGAAAGTTCGTCGTAATACAATGGGTGCATCTGCAGTTACCGTATAAGCGGCGCACGTGGCCGATGAAACGTATTGTGTAATATTTTGATTGTATTCAAAATGTCTAAAATAGAATATAGTAAATAATCTGAATGGTTAACAACTTCGACCAAGGACAAGTTCGAGATATATTGGATTGGTTGTTAATTTTGACAAATTATGGTGCCACTTAATCTGAGAGTTACAGTTAGTTTAAATTTATTTAATTATGTCTTGGCTTTAAATAGTAGGTAGTTGTATTGCATTGAGCAATCTTAGGTAGGTAATGGTGTCACTAAATCAACAGTGGCAAAATGTATCTGCAACCAGTTTGTCTCATTAAAATATCTCATTACTAAGGGCTATTAAATGGTTAAATAAAAATGTGGATACAGGTTTAAATTAATATAATTTAGGTTGTAAGTGATATATCACAAGAAAACGCTTAGTAGCAGTCATTTTAAAACACTTTATTTATCCATCCTTTCACAGTGCAAGGTTCACTTACCAACAAATTAATATAAGACTAAAATTCGTGAAATAGTAATTTACTTAAGTTATTACAATTTGCGGTTTTTTAATTATTTTTTACCAACTTGATAAGTACTTCCTTTAATTCAAACTTTTTACGACATAATGAAACGAAATTCTCCAAAAGTTACAGAATCCACTTAGGTTCTACGTTTTTTGATATCATTATGAATTACATAATAAATAGGGAAAGAGCAGCGACTAGAAACTTCGACATTTGACCTAGTTTTAATACAAAAACAGAAAGATTGAAATAATTACTGTTAATTATAATAGGTAGGTATACACAATAAATAACCCTTATTTCAAGGTCATTTCAGGTAGACAGAAATAAGTTTAATAAAGAAGGTCAAGGTAAAATTACATTTACAGATAAAAGTTATCAAACTTTTCATTGATTGTTCATACAAGCTAATCTTAATGATATGGTAATATGATCATTTAGTTGGGATAATGATACTTATAGTAATTTTATCATTTACGACCAAACACCAGAAAACACATTTTTCACAGCATTTTTTTACTATTATTAGATATGATAAATTTATGTCATTATATTTTATTGGTTGGCACTAATATTATTAATGGTCACTACCCAATTTGATATCAAATTCATAACTACTAGGTTTCTAAATAAGAAATTAAACATTAGTAAAATTACTGGATAGGTAGGTACGCACAGCTACACATGAAGCTATACATAACCAGTATAAGCTGACTTCTGATTGTACGAAATACCTATACAATGCGAGGTCATCAAAAACTGGAAATGTATAGCTTGATGTGTCGCCGTGTGTACTCTAGATAGAAGTTCTGTAGTTATAAATTCATGACACTTTAGATGTTTTTCAAAGCATCATCATCTATTAGTAATAATTGCATACTGATCTATTTCCCTTATACTTGTGGGAAAATAATTTTCTCGAGTTTTCATTCTCACTTCAGAACACATCAATTTTATCTTAAAAACCTCTTCCACGATCGTCATTCGTTTTTCCTATCCCGCATCAATTCGAGAGGTATATGGCGAGATGACGACTAATAGAGAAGTTTGGAACAAGAGTATGTGTTGCACCGACCCCAAATAAATTGGGGTAAGGGCTACAGAATGGTGACAGGGTCATCAAAACAAAGTTCAAATTGGTTAAATGCAATATAAAAACCGGTCAAGTGCGAGTCGGACTCGCACCGGACTCGCACCGCAACCGAGGGTTCCGTACAAATTTGTAGGTATGTAACTACAAATTTACGGTTTTCGGATTTTTTCCTTTACTTGTGCTATATGACATTGCTTCTTGCCAAATTTCATGATTCTAGGTCAACGGGAAGTACGGTACCCTATAGGTTTTGATTCCCTTGCGAGTGTCAAAATATGCGTAAACGGAAAATAAACGCCCGTATCTTTTGATTGCGTTGACTTTGAAGTTTGATTTTTTCACTGCTTCAAGGGATTGCAGCCCTGAGTATTTGATACAATTTCAACTTGATAACTTCACGCGTTCCTGAGAAAAAGGGACAGACCGACGGACAACGAAGTGATCTTATAAGGGTTTCGTTTTTCCTTGAGGTACGGAAACCTAAAAACAACTTACAGTTGGAGTATTAATCGACACGGTGTTTACTACGTGTATAACCTAAAGGTGTCTATTGAGCATTTGTCAGGGGTGGCACGTAGAGTAGCTGCGCTAGGTTGTTTCTAGCGTACTTGCCCCGCAGTGGGGCCCCGTGTCCTTGCCTTCCCCAGAGAGACTCCCACGTCTCGTGATGCTTACGGACGCTTTCTGCTGAATTAAGACGATGCTCCTGCAAAACCATTAAGGGAATATTAAGGAAAATAATTGCACATCATCCTGTTATTTCGGGATTCTTTAAGAAATGCCGTTTTTAAATTTTTACCTCCCGTTGAATACACTTTACTTTCATTTGATTCTTCAGTTCCCTCAAGTAGTCCATATTGCCCGAATCGCGCCACCTGCAAAAAGTGCGCACGTATATCTGTATATACCTCATCTGCCTTGCCTTTTCCCAACTATGTTGAAGTCAGCTTCCAGTCTAACTGGATGCAGCTGAGTACCAGTATTTTACATGGAGCGACTGCTTATCTGACCTCCACAACCCAGTTATTGGGTAATACAAAACCCCTTGGTAAGACTGTTTGTCAGACTTTCGGGCTTATTACGACCCGTTACGTCTGTCAAAGATCCAAGAATGACAGCCGGGACCAACGGCTTAACATGCTTTCCGAGGCAGGGAGGGGTCTTGGTATGTAAATATTTGTATATACCTATATTTTTATTACAACTGCAGACATATAAAAATAAACCGCCATCAGCTTTAGGCGAAACCGGCCTACAACTATATTACTATCAAAATTTAAGATCAGCATAACTTAAGCCTATTGTAAGGAGGTCACGGTTCAAAGGCATCGTGAAATACATTACCATATATCATGAATTACGTAGTTACTCATCGATATCTATGCCGAGGTGTCAACGATCATTATTATCAACAATTGACGGTCTTGAGGCCCACGTCACCGCTCTAATGAAAGCCGTTAATCTTGGTGTCGTATGGACCCCAACCGATAGAAAGCCGTGATGCAACCTCTGCCTTACCGGATTTGTGACCAAACATTGCCTACCGTTAGATATGTAACTCGAATCAACGCAACGGAAACGTATTCGTAAATTATTTATAAGATAAACACGGAATGTTCAAGATCAAACATCAATTTAGGGTTCGCAGGTGGTGCAGTATCTAAGAGTTATTTGAAACATTATGAGAAAAACCTTCATTTTACTGAAAGCATTGGTAAAAAAAATAGAGCAGCAGTTTTGTTTCGTGCGTACGGTATTACATACATATATTAACGAGCAATAATTCAGTAGTGTTCGTTTTTTCTCAGAATTGCACTAATAAATACATATATATGATCTACCTAATAAATTGCACTAATCAATTCTCATAAAAACCTGTGCCTGAGCACTACACACTTATACCTAAGTAAACAGGCAATGGAATTTCCGAATCGCGGCTCATGATTCAATATTACAATATGATTTACGAAAAAAAGTGTTACGACATCCGCTGACATTTTACACGCGAATAAATTTACGATACGGGAAAACGTGTCACGCAACTACGTAAGGCAAATTACTTACCTGCGTTAATAAAAAGTCTGTAAGCAATGCTTGGGACTTTATGAACCCAGTGAATCTAATCGATTTGATAAACGAGTCAGATACCGTGATCTTTAAATTGAATTCTATTATTTCTTTGACCTTGGTTAGCTCCAAGCTATGCGCAAAGAGTCTTATAGAACTTTAAATTTATCGATGAAATTAAACTGCGAATTCATGTCACGTTCGGTCATGTCATAGAGAATGGGTTCCTAATCATCACTATAATACTGACAATGGTATTTATTAGTTTCATACGTACTGACACGATTGATCCGCTTGTCTTGTGACATCGCTCGACGGCAGTGTGCGTGCACCGACGCGACGTCTCCTAGCCAAAAGCGGCACTAGTTCCACTCCCCCAGTTACGCGTAAAATAGCAGTCTCAGGCGTAGGCTTTTTCTCAGCTACAACTACAGTTTCTCCACTGTCATAACTATCATCAATTATTAATTTTGTCACTTTATCGCCATTAGTTAATCTCTTAACAAATCTAGTTTTCTTTGGACTTCGTCTGCCTTCTCCATTACCACCACCGTAAGAAACTTCGTGTTTAACTTTTACGTCTAGGCTAAATCTCCTTTGTTCTGGAGATTTTGGCCTGCCAGTGTGTTTAATATTTGGTAACTTTTCAACGTTTGGCGGTTTTACATTTTCCTTACTAGGCATATCTTCTCTAAAATCATCGTCTCCCTTTACTTTGGGTAAAGTTAGCGAAGCTTTGTCGTTGCGCCTGTTATCCCCATCCATTTTCGTAAAAATTTCATTATCTGTCCAACCCTGCAGTTAAATCGTAACAAAAATATTATAAAACGTCTTTTATGAATATGTTTATCTTTATTTCAATACGGACCATAGACTTAGAGAAATTTAGCCCAACATTTCGGGGGTTCCTCCATATAGTGCCTCCTGGCCCTGGTTTACCCCATGGCCCTTCCATAGCATGCTGAAAATATTAAATATACCGTATAATATCTACTATACATTTTTAATTTTAAAATAATGCTGTTACCATTTTGCGTTCATATTCCAAATTCTTTTTCTTTTCTTCTCTTACGGCTTTCTTTTTTTTAGTAACCATCTCATCTGAAATATCAATGTTTTGTGATAAGACAATAAAACTTTGACTGTCATCTAATTAACGTAGATCAGACTTCTACGAGTATAAGGTATAGACTTTCTCATGATTTATGTAACAAACCAATCTTCCATCTTTAGTAATTTATACAAAGGTTTTTCTAAGCGTAGACCTAGAAATATTTATCATAATTTATTATAATGATGTAGGAGTGAAAGCAGATGAGATTATGGTTTTATATTTAAATTTCTTAATAACTTAAAAGACAATTTCTTCGTTTTACAATTTTGAAGACTTAAGGTATGAGGTATAATTAAACTAACTACTCAGATCCTTACCATTGAAGTTCTGTGTATATACACTGGCCTACAAAACTAAGTATCACACTTTTAAAATTGGTAAACTTTTTAAGTACACAAGATATACTTTCGAAATAAAAAGAGTTTAATTTTGTATATAAAAACTTCATAGTCGAGAACCTTCTTTTAAGAAATGGCTGAAAAAAGCTTTAAAAACAAAAATAATCCTTTTCGAATTACAATTTTACCATTCATTTTTCTTTTCCTTTTCTTTTTTCTGTTTTCAAATTTTTTCTTGATCGATGAGTCTTGTTACAAAAGCTAAGTTAGACAACAGCACATAAATTTTATTTATTATGCCTCTTTCACCTGAAGAATGTGCTAGGATCATGACTTTTCTGGAACTAGGCATCAGTATGCGTCATACTGCAAGAATGATGGGTGTGACGTTACGAACGGTCCAGAAGATGAAGCGAAGGTACGAAGAGACCAGAGACCATCTGAGGAGACCTTGTAATGGCAGACCCAGGTGTACTAGTGCCCGAAAAGACCGTTATACTGTTTCCACTGTGTTGAAAAATCGCCACCTTAATGCAGTTGAAGTCCAGCAACAGCTTCTTTAGACACAAAGGGACTACATTAGTGACAGTACAGTGAAAAGAAGACTTGCTGAAGCAAATCTGAAACCCCGAAGACCAGCGAGTGGCCCTAAACTCGAGAGAGAGCATCGACTAGCGAGACTGCTGAGAAGAGTGGTCAAGAATTTTGTTCACAGATGAGTCTCGATTCTCACTTTACACTTCAGAGAGGCAATTCTCGTAATTTTAAGAACGTTCACAGTCTGATCTCAGTCTCAATCTGTCAAAAATACGTCTGATTTCCCTACTTTTTGACAAGTTTTTGACATTTGTTTGTGGCCGAGATGAGACTGCAACTAGATTTTGAACGTTTCAAATTACGAGAATTGGCCTTCTGATGGAAGGCGAAGTAACTACAGGCGGCCTGGTGAGCGATACCTTCAAGACTGTTTCTCAGAAAGAGTCCAGTACGGTGGAGGCAGTGTACATGTATGGGCTGGCATATCTTCAGAAAGTCGCACAGAGTTAGTGGCCATAGAAAATGGCACTCTGACTGGGGAAAGATATGCCCTTAGAGATTCTCAACGAGTATGCAGGGCTGTATTTAGCAAATGTAGGTGATTGATCGATGCTGATGCATGATAATGCCCGGCCACACACGGCTCAGGTCGTGTATGAGTACCTATATTCAGGAGGTTGGTATCAGTGTGATGGCTTGGCCATCAAGAAGTCCTGATCTCAACCCGATTGAGCACGCCTGTGATGACCTAGGGAGGCTAGTCAGAATCCGCAGACCACCACCTACCACCCTTTTTTTTTTTTTGGTGCGAAATCATCAAATGGCCTCTCCCGCTCTGGGCTGAGCGGAAGGGCGAGTCAGACTTTTACTGACTAAAACCCACCCGTGTTCCTTCAGTTGCCTGTGCCAGGGGCCACGGTATCTCTTTCGAATATCCAGCAGCCCTGGCAGGCATCGGCCCTAGCGGACCCCGTCAGTTGGTGCTGACATCTCTTTGAGGCGCGCGTGGAACACAATGCGCCGTCGACCCGGGCCTGGTCCTTACCGGGCGGTAAGCTGCCCATTGCTCGCCGCCCGCAAGCCCGCGCCTACGATGGCGTGGAATCGAAAAAAGAAATGACTCCCGTCAACAGCCGATTGTTGGCACTCCTGCGGCGACTAGGGGCGTGAGGGCGCAGAGATTGCCTGTCCCTCACGCGCTCCGCCTCCTCCTTCGCGAGCATTACTGCTTCGCAGAAGGAGGTGACGGCCTGCCATGCACTCTCGATCACCTACCACCCTCAGGGCACTAAAACAGGCCCTGATTGAAGGATGGGGGAATATTCCCCAACATCAGCTCCGAAGTCTCGTGTTCGCTATGCCAAACCGGCTCGAAGCTGTAGTCAGAGCCCGAGGAGGCAATAGCAGTTATTAAAAATTAAATAACATTTAAAACATACTTATAAATGTTAATTGAGTTTTTTAACATCAAGCTAAAAATGGCTATTTTTATTGTTTTACCTTTTTTTAGTTAAAAATGTTACTAATATATAATTTATTAGTTTCAAAGAAAACTGATAAAATTTGCTATAAAACGTATTTTATTATATCTCTAACTTCTATAGTTTAGAAAAAAATGAAATTTTAAAAGTGTAGTAGGCTTAGTTTTACAGGCCAGTGTATTTAAAACGTAAAGTACTACATACTATAGTGTGACAGTATAGTAGCATAATCAGCCTATAATCTATCCACTGCTGGGATACAGGCCTCCTCTCGGTGAGAGGGAGTGGGGCCGTTATCCACCACGCCGGCCCAGTGCGTGTTGTTAGATGTTACATGTCTTCGAATATTTGGCTCTAGGAAATGACGGTTTCCTCACGATGTTTTATTTCACCGTTTTGAGAGTAGTGGTGATAAAATAATTTACACAAAGTAAAGCGCCTGTCAGGGTTTGAACCTACGACCTTACAACTCCTAAGTCGCGGCCGTTTCCACTGTGCCACCACCACTCACCGCACTCACGATAGTAAATATACCTAATATCTGTTTGTAGTTCTGTTGCTCGCGCGGTGACTGTTTGTATCGTATGTCGTTGTCGACACTCTTGCGCAGCGGCTCGGCGTAACACAGTTGCGGGTCCTCTCGCAGCTTCACCGGCGTCTGCCTCTGTCTACGAAGGGGCGACGTGGTCCACCTGCGACACGCCTCGTACAATGATACTCCCTGGAAAAGAACATACATAATATTGTGTTATGATCATGATGCGGAATGGCCTGGTAGCAGAGCTCCTCAGAAAATTTCTAAGCCTTCATAAAAAATCATACATATAAAATTACAATGTTTAAAACAAAGACAACACTGCTAACAAAAAGCCTTATTACAATTTACAAGCTAACACTCAAGCAAACAATATCTATGTATATATATTATATACAAGTATATAATAGAAAAATAAAGAAAAAGGCAGGAGCTCATTGGGCATCAAAAAGTTCGTCCGCATCGCTGTCAATGGGATAAGTGCCCAATAGGCTGGCAGCATTACCACGTTGGATGGCAATGCTGATTCTTTAGGCTAAAAATATGCCAGCCTCTGGTAACTTGAAGAGTCAAAATAAAATAATTTTCATCCAAACGTAACAACTCATCCATATAAGGTATGTCTCTTGTGACTACAAAATCAAAAAGCCTATGTTTAAATAACCATCCCAATCAGTTATGGTGTCGATATTTTGTCAATTAGACTTGATCACTTCGCCATAACAAAGGCAATCGAAAATGAATTTTTCATATAGACAATGAATGGAAACTATGGACAAACAAAATTTGCATGTTTGATACCTTGATTAACCTGCCCGCCAGCAATCAGTTTTGTAATAAAATCGTGTCGTATAATTATGTCGATTACATTAAAGGAACGCGGACTTTTAAAAGAGAGGAAATTACTGATGACGAAAATACAAAATACCTTAAATGTATGTCAACAAATTTCATATCCTCGATATGGCAGAAGCAGTCGTTCGCACATTTTTTATACATCTTCGTTTCGTAACGCTACGGTGTGGTCCCGCCTTGATAACATTCAAGTAATGAATGACCCTTTACCTTATATAGATTTATTGCCATCGGTCAATCGCCATATGCAACTATTTTTATGTACGATTAATTAAGTAAGTAACCAGATAACCTGTACTATTACTGTGATTAAGAAATGATGTCAACTACCCATAAATGTTATTGTACGTATAGTTTTCTATGAAATTCGTGGGATTCAGAGTATGCGTCGTAGTTGTACACGTGTATCGATGACTTGAGGTCACGAAACAAAATAGGTCATTCAAATGGTTTTTCGCCTTCACCTTTCGTTATGAATGATTTGTTGATTTGCTACTTTTGCATAATTTCACAAACTGACTAAAATCTTCCATCTAATTAAGCAACATTTGTTGACAACATAACAATTCGCCATAAGATTAACGAGACGCGTTTAACCAATAGCATGTTAGTTCAAAATTTTGAGCGAGACTTATGAAAGCAATTTGCATGAAGTAAGATTTAAATACAGATCTCATAATCATTAATAGATAAATAATTGTTTCAATTACACACTTGTTTTGATCAGTCAGGCATGCAATTATCATCACAACAATGATTTCAGAGATAGGCAACGTTCTTTTTCTCGGTCTCCAACCAACATGCGGCACTACAATGTTTGCGTTTGTTACATTGCTTACTACGCGCTACGATACAGTGCGTGCTACGCACTACGCTACATTGCTTGCTCCGCGCTACGGTACATAATTTCTGGCTACGCGCTACGCTACATTGCTTGCTACACGCTACGCTACATTGCTTGCTACACGCTAAGGTACATAATTTCTGGCTATGCGCTACGCTACAGTGCTTGCTACGCGCTAAGGTACATTGCTTGCAACACGCTAAGGTACATAATTTCTGGCTACGCGCTACGCTACAGTGCTTGCTACGCGCTACGGTACATTGCTTGCTACACGCTAAGGTACATAATTTCTGGCTACGCGCTACGCTACAGTGCTTGCTACGCGCTACGGTACATTGCTTGCTACACGCTAAGGTACATAATTTCTGGCTACGCGCTACGCTATAGTGCTTGCTACGCGCTACGCTACATTGCTTGCTACGCGCTACGGTACACTGCTTATTACACGTTACGCTATTCGCCTCGTCGAGAGTCAAGACCTAACCCAACACACCGATCTCGCAGATATAATACGAATTACGAATCGCATTATTATATAATACTTTTCGATTGAAATATTGTGAGTAAGCAATATATAAACCTAAAAGTATTATAAAATAATATCTTGCTTAGATAGCATTAAAAATAAAGCTTGAGGTTGAATACCTCTGGCAGGGGCGTTAGTTGATGGAGGTTTACTGCTGTAGGCATTGCCATTACAATGTCGTAGACACTTTCTCTAAACATACTCGTATGTAATTAAAACGTTAACTGTTAATCACAAACATTGTTAGGCAAACTGATTGGCAGTCAAAGAATGATGTTATTAACGCATAGATTTAAGCCGCATACGTATAATCTGTTCTTCTAAAACACAAAAACAAAAACCTAAGTTGACCCCGGCATCTATCTATACTTGTAGCTAACGCATAGGGGAATATCGTGCTACTGCTAACGCAAAGCTTTCAAAACTACTGTTCAACGTATACCTCTCCCAATTTAGGAGTCGCAGATCTTAACTGGCTGGAAATATACTGCGCCTATAAGACTACTAAGACTACTGTAGGAAGTTATCTCGTACTACTGATTCTTCAGTTCGGACTGCAAATCCTACAAATGCGGACAAATACAGGGTGGCAGGGACATCGACGCGCAACTTGTTAAGTACCATACATGATTCTAAAACCCGCTGCGTTGTAATTTTTCGTCTATGAATAAAAAAAACATTGCTGTTTCATACATTTTGACCGCGGAGCTATTGCACTTTTTTATAAAATAGGTTTTTTTGTTATCAACGAAAATTTCTACGCTGTCATGTGTGGTGCGTCGATGTCCCTGCCACCCTGTATTATAGAGATTCAATCATGTTAATATTGCATATACCCTTAATTCGTCTTCGGGAAAGATTCCTTTGTCTCGGAGGTTGGTAAAACGTACGCCTCGAGCGTTTGGAGCGCCGCCGCCCGCACGACCCCACGGCTGGTACGTCGCCAGCTCTTGACGAGCCTGTAGTTAAAATATAATAGGTTTGTTCCACTAAACATAAATTATATTCGAAAATTCTGTCTAAGATAGATTGACAGACAACTGCGCTGCTGGGAAGTTTGTTGCGCCACTTCATCTTCCCAGCGAAAGCACTAGGAAGTTGTGAAGGGCGGGCGTTTTGGGGGACTGTATTTTGTAATTTTGACGTTCGAAAAGTGCTGATTCTCAGCATAATTTGAATAAATGTCGTTTGATTTTGATTGGTTTCCCTTCATAGTTAAAAGAGTAACAGTGGAGTTTCTTGCCGGCTCTATAGGAAACGACCAGTTGGAACCGTGCACCTAGCTTCTGACGTTTCATAAGTGCCCATATAAGTTTATGTGCAAAATCAAAAGATTTTGCCAGTAGCATATAATTAACAAGAGTTTCATATTAGTCCGTGCTTTACTTTACAATGATGTTGTTGTATTTATTTTATTTACAATGAAAGAATCGCCCAAAATCTACCAAGCTTAAATTTATTATCCTACGCATTTTTTATAACGTCCTGAACATTCCTAGGATCTGTACTCAGTCACCTTTCGATCAATCACGTTAGCCTTTAACTATTGTCGCTTAAACATTAATAGTAGGGATTTAAAACCTTATATCATTAATATGAAGTTATGACGAGCCTGGTGCCGCACCTTCTATTTCATCAGTCAGGTGGGAGGCATAGATATAAATCTTATGGTGGAGGTGTCATCATTTTTACCGCGTTATCGTGTTACTTGGGGAAATTTGGTATATTTAGAAATATTTGCAACAAAAATGTTTGCCTTTGTCAACCATTCTATTAATTACAACATTTGGCTGGATGGATCCGTTAGACACATTAACACACATTGTCATTAACCATACCTACTAGTTAAAAGGGAGAGTAGATCATACCAAATGATATTGTGTAACAGTTAAGGGCAAAGATCAAAAGCACAAAAGGTTAGACGAGTAACGAATACGTTTATTAAATGAGCCTATTATAACGGAGTAAGTACAGTCACGACCGCCAATATGTCAACACTTGGCAACTTTCAATTGAAATTTTTTCGTGAAATAACGAATGCAACGTTGAAATACGACTCATTACATAAATCTATGGGTTCGAAAATGCTATGTTCGTAACAACATAAAATTTTATAAAAAAATAAAGGAGTAAATCGCTTTTGAATAAAGCCGAGTGTTTACATACTTTTGCTAGTGACTGTACCTATTATTTAGTTGCAACCGAAGGTAATTAAATGTTAAATTTGCCATATCGAAAGCTGTTTAGTGTTCTGTATTGTAATTTCAAATGAGTGAGCTATAGAAATAATTATTTATTAGCACTTAAAGCGAACATGAACAGCAGGACAGTTGCTGTTACTGTTACCTCGTTATCATAACCAGCCTATAATGTTTCCACTACTGGGACACAGGCCTCCAGTGCGGGTTGGTGGATACCTACGGCTGTCTAATTTTTGGGCACAGGTTTGTTTAAAAAATAGGTTGGCTACAATATTCCATTACAGCTTTTTATTAGTATCACTGTAAAGCCCTAATAACTGTTATTTTTTCTTGTAAAACGCTACATCTGTATATCTATATTAATTATACCAGCCTCTTATTGCCCCACTACAGAACAAAAGCCTCCTAATAAGCAGATAAGACAAGAACCTTGATCACCATGCTTGGTCAAGCGGGGTTGGCGATTTCAGACTTATATAGACTTATATACCAAAAAAGTCCAGGTGTCCTCACTCCTCACGATGTTTTTCTTCACCATTGGCAGTAATGACCAAGACAAACTCAGAAAAACTCACATTGATATCACTTCTAATTAGGCTTACCTTCCGCTGTTGTTCGAAATGGTCTCGTGCCCTCCGTTCCCTCGTCTCGCGAGCGATCTTCTCGCCCTCCGCCCTCGTCTGCTCGGCACGACGTCGCTCTCGCGCTCGACGTCGGAGTGACCCTGACGTCGGGACGCTTAGCCTCCTATACACAACTTTTTATTTAGACTTGTTGAACAGTCAGTGAAACTTAGCCAAACTTTCGGTGACACTACTTACAACATATTTCAAAAGCCTGAAAATCTCTCGCCTCGTATTTATTCAGCCACGAAGAGATTCGTAGAATTTTTATATGATAGGCAATAGTTGTATTTTGGTTGGCCGGGTACTGAAAAGGTCGTATGCCCTCATAATCTTTTAGCTTTAATATGCTTTAGTGCGATTTTAATTTTAATGTTTTGTTCCTATTATTTCCAAATTATAAAGTTGGTCAGTTACGCACGACAATAAAACATGGTGTATGTTTTTCCTTAAGTAGGTATTCTGTAACTCCTTACTTAGGTATTTAGAAATCACAAGATTTGTCTACAGACCATAAAACGATATCTTACCTACGCAATCTTCGAGAGTGCAAAGCAAACATTTAAACTATAGTTTCACTAAACCCAACAACTAATTTCGTATCACATAACTGAGCACGCAACAGATTCTGAGAAGAATGAACGCAGGGAGGAATGTGCACACACTGACGATGATCATTTCAGGTGTCCGGTAGTCACTGAACGGCTTTCCGCCAACCACTGAAAGCGTCTCGCGAAGTCGCCGCCGTTTCAACTGAAACTGTGTAGGTACTGTCGTGAACGTTTCCATTGAATTATGGTATCACTGCGTGATAAATATAAATTATGATACCAATTTTTCAGTATGAAATCATTTGCGGAATTTATTTTCTTTTGTTGTAGACTGTTTTGTTTTTACCTAGGTAAATATCACTAAACAAATTAACAAAAAACGAATATATACAAAAACAATCAGAAGTTGTAGAGTCACCATCCAAACTTGACTAACACTGTAACTTTTACCTATCATCGAAATTGATACAAAATGATTCTATACATTACTTTTCTGCATTTCACATACCCACCTAATAGTTTAGAGTCAATACTCTTAAAATGTAATATCAGTAAATATGAGATATTTCATGATTTTTTTCTCAATAATTAAAAAAGAAACTACAATTACCAAGTCCTAGTAGGTACCTACATGACAGTATAATACATAGATAAAGTCTGTGTTCAATAACGATGCAGTTTTATCAAAACATGCTGGTGTGTTAATAACGGACACTTCCATTAACGACTTCCATGGTCATGTAAAATTCAACTATAATTTTCTACCTACATGCAACGTTCTTCACGGTTTTAATTATTCAGCCGTGACGTGCTTCTTAATGTCAGCTAACTATGCCAGCTGTAGGGCTCTGGAAAGTTAAGTAGGAACGATTTTATAACCTACAAATGAAATTTAAGTAAATTACGAATGCAAATAAATTCTTAAAAGCTTTTATAAATGGGATAGCGCTCCTACTTGTTAAAATGTAGCTATCTACTTAAAGGTAGGAGTTACAATTGAACATGAACTGTAACTTAGGGCTTCCATATATAGGTCATATGTTTTCTCTATTTTTATAGTTAAGCACCTTGTTATATGTGCATGCTGTGGTCTCCTGCAATTGGAGGAGCATACGTAAAAGTACCTTTTCTATTATTATGATTTATATTGTAGTACGTGTACAGTCACAAGCATAAGTATGTATACACTTGGCTTTATTCAAAAGCGGTTTACTCCTTTATTTTTTAATGAAACTGTATGTTGCTAGGAACATAGTATTTTTGAACCTTTTTGCAATTTTATTTTACGCAGAAATCGCTATTGAAAGTTTCCAAGTGTTTGACATATTAGTGTTTGTGACTGTAGACCCTTTGTTGGAGATTCCAAATACATAAATAAATAAATAAGCGTCAGGAAAATGCACCCGCGCCACAGAAGGCCAGTGTAGCTACATTTAAAAAGGTTTTATCATCAAAAGATGACGAAACTCATTATTTTCAGGGTGCTCTTCGCTGGACTATTGCCGAAGTCCCCAGGTATTAAAATCATCATCACTCTCTTGCCATTATCACAATTTATTTGTAGTTGGCGCAACATATATTTTTCTTCCATACTTCTCTATTAGTCTTCATCTCAGTAGTCCTCCTATATCATCTTTCACACAGTCCATCCATAATTTCCTTGGTCTTCCTCTACTCCTAAAGACATACACATTAAAACAAACCCGAAATTATCCACTTACCTTAAGAATTGTATGTTAATAATAACCGTAACTACCTCTTTGGTACCGGGTACGTACAACAAGTCTCCAGTTAGGCGTGTGGAATATTACTGATTCTTGATAGGTTTTGAGTTTGGACTAGAATATTCTTGCAAATCATCAATTGTGATTAAGCGCTTTGTTGTACCTTAACTTAATATTAATAGGCTTCAAGTAGGTCGTTTCATTGTTAAACTTTCTACTGGTGAACGATTTTTAAACATGAAAAGCTTTTTAACGACTTGTAGATACTATCCAAAAATCAGACGCAAACTAAACCAAGACTGGCGACTTGGATTGAAGTAGAAGTGATCGAAACACGAGTAAGCATTATACATGACCTTCGCAAAAAGTTACTGAAACAAAGGTACGGCTACTTATCGTTAATCAATAAGAAAACGACGGAAAACCTATGCGAATTTTGCAAATTTACATATCGCGATATCACGTTTGTCTCCTATGTCTAATATACGAGCAATAAATATTTCCTTGAACGTAATCACATTCCACGAAGTTAAGGCGCACGTCAAAAAATACTTGCAAAAAATAACGGACTTACCGCACGTACCATACCCGCAGTCGCATCTACTAATTTGCTATTTTTAAATCATGTAAAAAGATGACTAACTACGTGATACTTACACTTCCTTGATCCATTAAGAACGTCGACACTGTAATTAACTCGCCGCGGTTAGGAGTGTCCTACCCATCGGAATTGTTCGAATTGCATCTTTGTTGCGTTTCAATAGGGTTTATTATTGGGTTTGTAACCATAGTTACTTTTCGCCATGTATTATTGGGGTACTTTGTATAGTGCAGTAGGACATATACATTTTTCATGTCATTTAGAGCTGGCATTCGGTTCGTCCTGGCGGTGCCGGGCGCGGACCGATCGATTGCCGCAAACACGCGGCTACGAATCCTATTGCATTCATTCATATACATAGCTTGCAGGCAGGAAAGTGGCAAAGGTGCCGTGGAAATAGGTCACTCATAAAATTGTCAGTTAAACTATGCTGATCATTTTACGACTTTGTCAAGGACGCCACTGCTATTAACGTTTGCGTGCGTCCTTGCAAGTATCGATGTTGCGTAATGTTTAGAAGGGTAAGTTGCTAACAAAAGTTTTGCATTGTTATTTGCAAAATTTAATGTCCTTTGGGGTAAATTATAAAAAACGAATTGAAATAAAACAGTATTTTGTAACTAATGTTTATATTAAAAATTATTCATGATTTACCATTTTACAGAATAATAATATTTACAAACGTATGTCCTATGAAAGTATGTCTACATACATATAAATAAACTTCATTGACTCCCATTTTTAATGTACAAAAAACATACACCTCCATCTCCATTTATTGGATTGGCTGACACAGCCACCAAGGTATGAAATAAGTTCGTCCATTCCAGTGCATTTACGAAATTAACTGAATCGCTTGCAAGTCCACGCTCCGTGGTTCCGCTTAAAAAGCCAAAACAATTAAAAGTGATAAAGAGTTACGTGTGCATCTTTATTTAAAACGAGTTTTCACACACAAATTTTATTAATTCAGAGATATTGGACGGCATAAACTCACAAAGGAATCGCATGCTTCATTTGCTCGATAATAATGTGTAATCGCTTTCCCCTTGGATTCTGTATCTGCTGGAGACATTTACATAATAATTAGATGCTTTTGTCGAAGCTTATTTCATATAGTTTCAGTCGTTATGTCAGCCTTACTAATTTACCTTATTAATGACTAATATTTTTGTTAAATATTAATAATTTCAAGAAAAAAGTTTAAAGAATACTGCGCTTATGGTGCATAATTTTTGCGGTACTCTGATACTTCATTTGTCTATATAAACCCCTGTTACATTGAATATATTAGGTTGTTAGTATTATTTACAATTGTAACGTACTAATTGGCTAACCGATGTTTACATTCTGCCTCCATATGTAGTGCGGCCTCGTGAAATACTTACAATTTAATATTAGGTCAGAATATAACATAAACCTCTAGTATGCAACGTGTACTCTAAAGAAATTGAGGTAATTGGTTTTGAAGATAAAACACGGGTAACTTATCCAATGACTCTCAGTATTTACACATCATAAAATACATACAGTAGGAAACAAACGAACACCAACTCATGAAATCAAAGTGCAAGCAATTTTGTGATGATCCTCGATAGTGTCTTTGTGCACAAACACAGGTACTTTCTATCTCTATACCTACATAAAGATTGCACGACACAAAACAACAGTTGAGCATATTTATATAAGCAGTACACGTATGTACGTAAAGCGTACAGTATTTGGTAACGAGTAATCAATCATACACGCTCCCTGGCAGCAATAGCTTCGCGCTAGTCGTAGATACTTCGTGGTGTCACAAAACTCACAGAAAATTATCTTAAAATAAATCAGGTCACACAAGTGAAGGACACAAAGTACAAATATGTATATAATATCAATACCAATAAAATATTTATATACTTTAACATTATGTAATATATAATTACTTGACAATCAGTTCTACTGATTACAATAATATAACAACAATCTACATAGTGTTTTATATAGTGTATAGTAGAAATTATTATGTTTATTTTATCAGGGCACATGGTATAGCTTGACGTATAATATCTACGATATATGTCGCCATGTTGGCTCAATTCACTCGCATATACACAAACGTTCACTCGCGACCAGCCCCGGCGGCGGCGACCGGGCCGGCTCAACACCGATCACTCATACATTACTAAAAATTAATTGTCCATCGCCTCTATATCCCTTACAAAAAGGTATCCAGAATTCTGTGGGTCTCGCGTGTGAACCTTTAAGTTAATATTAAAGGAGGCGCTCGACATGGAAAGTGAACTCTTTCAAAGTACTCTTAGGATCACGTGTAGACGCGCTTCGACGTGAACGAAAAACTACTTCGACGATCGGTTTCGAAGCCTCACCACGAGTGGGAGGCGGTAGAACTGTGGATGCCTTTCATGGAATATATTAGAGTTATTTTGGTGCGCGTACTGTGGTAGAGGAGTACTATTTGATCCTGTTGAGCACGAGGTCGGCGGTGACGACGAGTCCCTTCTGGTAGGGCGAGTCCAGCAGCTCGGCGGCCAGGCGCGCGGCCTCGGCGCCGTGCTTGCGCGCCAGGAAGCGCGTCTGCTCCAGGCCGCGCGACTTGTGCACCAGCTCGTACGCCTTCTCCACGTCGCCGGGCTCTTGGAACCGCCTCATTATCATCGGGTTCAGTTCTGGATACTGGAATGGAACGGAAATTATTACATAAAATGTAAAGATCACTATCGCAAATACGTGGTGAGTGGACTGTGACAATTTGAAAAATATTAGACTGAGAATACTGTTCATTATGCCTGCCAAAGAACATTGCTCCGATTCTTCTAAGAATCAACAATTAACACATATAAATCCTTTACGATAATTACTAATTTATTTTATGTTTTAGATATCAATTATTATAAACGCACGGAGTCTTCGAAATCTAGGAAACATTTTAAGAGTCGTATTACGTTTTATTCTATAAATCATATTATCATATTTTTTATAGATCATATTTTGCGGCGCCGCATTTGGGCGAAACCGATAACAATAAAAAACTATATTATAATATATATGTTTTTTATTGTTATCGGGTACGGAACCCTATTACTAAGACTTCGCTGTCCGTCCGTCTGTCTGTCACCAGGCTGTATCTCAAGAACCGCGATAGCTAGACAGTTGAAATTTTCACAAATTATGTATTTCTGTTGCGGGGGCCCCCATACAACAGACGTGATTTTTATAGATAATGGTACGGAACCCTTCGTGCGCGAGTCCGACTCGCACTTGGCCGGGTTTTTTATTGTTGTAAACAGATGCATGTTGCGCTAAAGCGTTCGAAAGCACAGAGTGAGGTTATTACGAGTGACACTAGCCTAGCACTAACTTTCAAGCTACTCCATGGAATTATTCAGCACTGTCGTACTTATTGAAGCTCGAATATAGTACGACAGTACTTAATAATTCCATCCACTAGCTTGACCGCTGATGCCAGTGACGGATGACATTTTTTTTGACAACGCGCTCTTTTCATAAGGCGAGAATAGTCGACATCGGCTCAGTTGACAAAAAGGAAAAAAAAACCTTAAAATCAGAAATTATTTTGGATAACTATGAGGGTGGACGGGGAGGCCTTTGCCCAGCAGTGGGACACAATATAGACTAGCAAAAAAATATAGACTAGCAGAACAATAAATCAGGCGTGTTCATTGTTCTAATTTAATTTCAGTCGAATGTAGTCATAACTATAGATATAAAACACAAAGTAATTTTAAGAGGCTGTTGGTTCTTAGGATAACACAATGAATGGCAGCAGAGCAATGTCCGTTTATCAAAATCATTTCTTATAATAGCTGCATAACCGATGCAATAAGATGCTAGACTGAGAATATAAAAATAAAGCTTCAAAACACTTTCATTTTTATTATTTGTCTATAAAGAATTTCATCTCCATTTCGCGTCGTGTTCGTCACAACTCGTAACCGGCTGTCGTAGTGGTTTGAACGTGAATGTTTTTGCAATATGGTGCAAATGGTTCGGCTGTGACCGAACATGAGTATTGCGAAAACGAATATTTTTGCGCAAGTGTGTGTGGTTAATCACCCGCTATGGTTGCGAGTATGTAAGGTTGGGGCAGGGCAACCGGTTTCACATTATTAAGTCGAATTTAAACACGCTCACATCTCGCACTGAGAAATTCTAAATATTTATTATGTCGATCTAAAATCAATGGAAATTTGTATGTAGGTCTGATACGCGCATAATCTATTTAAAAATTTTGATTTATCCTTATATTTTTAGTTACTGACGACGTTGTCTAATCTATATTCAACTGATGCAAAACTGGTAGGTTATTCAACATTATTATTATCAGTTCTTGTTCATTTTTCGGGTTTTGAGTCGCTATCCTTAATCGAACATTTCCACACAGAACGAATATTTGTATTCGTTTCTCCTAGCACAGGTATATATTTTACTTAAAAGGAGGTCCCTATGTAAGATTTACTGTAAAAGTTGTACAAGTTTCTGCAATAGTCTTTTTTTTTTTTGTATGGCCCATACGTAGTTTTCTGGTTTTAGCTTTTTGTGCGCGTGAGTTACAGAGGAGATTTTTTTAGTATGAAACACTTCTGCAACAGCCTATTGTCTAGATAGCGTAGAAATTTTAAAATTGTCCAAGAATTTATCGAAATTCGTGAACAATTTTAATTTTTTTTTATTAGGTGACCACGTGAGGCCAATCTTTAAAAAAACTATTGCAAAAATGAAAATTTCCTTAAAAAATATAGATTCAGAAACAAAATAAAAATACCTTTTCACAGGCAAACAGTACAGGTGCGGTCGCCAGTCCAAGTTTCAGGTCAGCGGCGGTAGGTTTGCCCATAGCCTGCGCTGAAGACACGAAGTCCAGCAGATCGTCCACCAGTTGGAAGGACAAGCCGAGGTTGCGTCCATATTGGAACGCTAGCTCGCACGTACTCTCGTCAGCGCCGCTTAGTAGGGCCACCTAGAAATTGGGATCATTTTAATACTAGAGACCAGTACGTATGCATTACTTAGATGGCGTTTCCCTGCATAGAGGAAGAATTCAGTGCAGTCGTCACGTACGTAGTAAGTCACGGATTGAGTGCAGCGGCATATGCGGCAGCTGAGAGATATGAACATAACGTAATTAGAAAGAAAGAAAGTAAAAGTATTCATTGGGACTCGCACAGGAACAGCACAAACTAAATAGAATGACACAATCATAAAAAAAAACAGAAAGTACTGTAAAACTTGTTGGTTATTTACGGATTGTTCCCGGCTTGTTGGATAACCCTCTGAATCTGTGCTTTGAATGCACTGAAAGCGGAAGCTAGCACCTTCGCGTGTACATACATACATTTAGCGTCAGTATTCTTTACATTTTATTGAATATTAACATTTTACAGTGTCAGGTTGAGCTCTTACGGACGCTTTATTAAAAATCTTCGAATCCCTCTTGCAACTTTTTGTTTATTATTTATAGAATGAGAACTACTTACATTTACTGTTAGATACACTCAGTAAAGTAATAGTGACGAAATATTGCAAAACTATAAATAAAGAATATCTGGCTTACTACTCGTTAAAATTTTGATACACGTTATTTGATTCTATGCAATTTTGCGCAAACAATATCGAAAACCACGAAGTTACTTTAGCTTAACTTTAGACTAATATTCATCATCATCTGCCTTGCCTGTTCCCAACTATGTTGTGGTCGGCTTCCAGTCTAACCGGATGCAGCCGAGTACCAGTATTTTACATGGAGCGACTGCCAGACTAATATTATTTGGTTCATATTAATGATTGTAGATGTTATTGACGATGTGGGATAACAACTGTAGAATCCATTTAAATTGTGCTTTCTTAATATTATTTTTTTAATTGTAACGTGCCAAGAAATTGCAGTTTTTCAAACCAGGTAGGGACTGCAGGTAATAAAGCTAATAGGAAAACAAAACAACAAGTGACGGGTGCAATAATTTCTAAAGTCTCCATTCACATAATACTCTTCACATTTGCAAACGAGGCTTGCTTCCTTATAAGTTCTAATAAGCATAATTCCGTAATTAGAATAACATTACACATGACTAATGAGAATATTACCGCTTTGACTGAGTTAGCGATGAGCGAAGCCGTCTTCCTGTAAGTCTTGGTGAGGTAATGCGCGAACCGTTCGTTCTCAGTCTCCTTGCTGCCCAGCTGCATGAACTCGCCCTGTACGAGGTCTGTCACCACCTGGAAATAAACAACACATCACTGTTGTAACTGGTCATAAAATTTAAGACGAAAGCGTCAGGGTAGCCGCGAAATTCAAATTTTCTTACGTTATTTGTAATGTGCAGGTCAGTATCAGGTTGTATGTTAATCTAAATATGATTCGCAGGCGTAACAAATATTTATTTATAGAATTAAAATCATAATAATCATCAATACAACATTTTGTTTTTGCGTAATTACCAGCCCGTTATACAATAAAATGCAAAGTACATTTTAAGCTAAGCTAAATCTGTATGGTTCGGAATCATATCATTGCTTGCTCTAGCATAAATTGTCACCTAAACAGCATGTATTGTTACGAGCAAGGTTGTTCGCTATCGATTAGTTGTTTGCATTTTACGTATGCGCCGTGTGACATCTGTACAATAGTTGTGCAAATTGAATAATGCAACAAAAATGATTAAAAAAATAAGTAAAATTAAAGGGCATTCAAGGATACGGTCTTTACCCGCAAACCAAAGGACAGGCAAAGTTAATTAACAGACCCGTCATACACAAGTAATATCTTGCACCTAATGTATAATTATGTTGCGCTACTTTTGCAGATGATATGATAAAAGTAAACTGTTTGATAATAATTACTGTAAAACAATAAAAACTGTCATCATCATTGAAGAATTGCCTTGGCCAGGTATTAGGATAATTGCAAGAACCTAGGTCGTCGTGTTTCTTAGGTCGTGCGCACATCATAAACGATGACTAGTTAATAGTACTTTTTCAGGCAGGCAAAGCAAATAAAAATCACCTTTGTTATCTTCTATCTATACAAATAAATAAAATTGAAGTGTCCGTTTGTAATGTCAAAATAACAGCTTTTTACTAGGTAAATACTTATTAAAGTATATACGGTACTTATAACAAATATACATTTTTTTAAATTTTGTCTTTATGTCTGTCTGTTTGTTCCGGCTAATTTCCGAAACGGCTAGACCGATTGATGGAACTTTCACTGGCAGATAGCTGATGTTATAAAGAGTAACTACGTATGAGTACTTTTATTTTAGAAAAAGAATTAGGGTTGGGCGCAAAAAAAATTAAAACCCATGAAATTCAATTTGTTTTCCTACATCCACGCGAACAAGTCGCGGGCAGAGCTAGTTTACAAATAAAATCTTAGGGAAAGGTGATCTAATTGGGAAGAATTATTTGTACTTTATAGTTTATTTCACGCAAGCAGCTGGTATTCAGAACATACTTAATTGCTAACTTTATTTTATACATCAATTTGTTTCTACTATTTTTACAAGATTTCGACATGCTACTTACTATATATGTATACTATTTTTGCATGATTATTCAAACGATAATAGCAATCATTAGTACTTGAATACTGTCATTATTCAAATGCTATTATTATTCAAGAACTCAAATTCAAATACAAAGGTCATCACTGCAAATATATCTAAATATTTCGAAACAGTGATTTTAAAATTTCCAAAATGCTAATAATAGTCAAAGAGAGATAAATATTCAACAGATTTTTTTATAAGATGACGTCTGTTGAATAGTTACTCTTGCATTTCACTTTTTAGATTATTATAACACTAAAAAGTAATAGCTATGCTGTATTAAAGGCAACATTATACAACTTCACAATGAGATTTCATTCAATACATTTCGATCATCATTATAAAAGTGTTATTATTATGAAGACGACAATACGACAATACGACAATAAATTAAACTTCGTATATCTAATAAATAATAATAAATGTATTTATTTATTTCAGGTCAATAATCCCCATTCATTGTACACGTATACCATCAAATCAAATAAAATCAGATAAAATTCTAATTAAAATTCAGATAAAATCAATACAAATCAAATTAGACGGAAACAGAATAAATCAAATTAAAATAAACAATCAAAAATGAATATAGAAAGAAGAATTAATAAATAAATAATCACCTAATGATGTTCTCAGCCTATATACAAAAATTCAATCAAATGTATGTAAAAGTTTAGTCACCACAGGTAGTCAAAGATTGGCAAAACCCATATCCGGACTGGTATTTTGTTTGTATGAAAAACACATTTTTTTAGATGTTAGAATTTATTGGAGAGATCCAAAATAGTTACAGTCCAGTTAAAATAGTTTTCAATTATTGTCGTATTGTTGTCTCCACATTGTATAAGAGCAAAATTAAACTTCGTTCAGCAAAATGATTTATGTTACAAAAAACATAATCAGTGTTAGTAAAGTTGCTTATTGAAACAATAAAATGCATTGAAACATATAGAACAGCGTTATTACCATCGCACTTAAGAAGGCCGACAGGATGAATCGTTTTAATGAATATTCTAACCGAACATTCGACCCCAATTGAGCATGCGTGTGCGCACGAACACTCAAAAGGTTGTATTAAAGTAATGGTTGTGCTACTACTTGAGACTTTGAATGGGAGTACCTCAATATTATTATGAAACGCAATACTAATGTTAGATGTAAGTAAAGGTTTTATCGCATCAAGCGCATCGGCGTTTATTGTATGGTGCGACATTAAATATTAAGAAATTTCATTATTGCCCAATTTGCATCACTAAACGTCTTTGTCAGAATTTTTGAGGTAGTCTATAACTGATTTACATAATCACCCTATAATGTTCCCACCGCTGGGACACAGGCCTCCTCTCTGTGAGCGGGAGTGAATCGTAATCCACCACGCGGGCCCAGTTCGGGTTGGTAGATGTCACATGCCTTCGAATTTTGTTTTTCTAGGACATGCCAGTTTCCTCGCGATGTTTTCCTTCACCGTTTTTGAGAGCAGTGGTCATGAAATAATTTACACTAAGTAAAGCGCCTGGCTTTACTATCTGGAATCGAACTACGACCTACAACTCGTAAGTCTCGGCCGTTATCACTGGACCACAATTGCTTGTAACTGTCCAGTTTTAATCATCCAAAAATAGGATATATTTTTTTTTTTTTTTAGATGTACGCTATGATGCCTATATTTAATAACATCCCGAACCTGGAAAAGAGTTTTTGAGCCTTCAGTATCAACAGGCTTTGGAAAGGTCCTTCAAAGGCATCATTGAAATCTTATTGAAATATTCTATTTTGTGAAGCTTCGTTATTTAAACAACAGCAGTAACTAAGTAAATGCAGGGTACAAAACCTTTACAATAAAATAATGGGTACCATCTCAGATTCCTTCAACACTAGTGCACTGCCCCTTGAATATTAATTAGATCGTTATGACTTGCGTAAGAGCTGCATTATGTCCAGTAACATAATGTTAAGGCACAGATTACATATTGTACAGATACTATGTATTGATCGATCGGTCAGCGATGAGCGGTGCATCCGCAATGTGCAATATTCGTGTATTAGGAAAATGGACTTAATTTTTCTCAGAATTTGAGTAAACCCACGTTGGATTGTACAGACGCCAGCACATGAAGCTACTAAAATCTGTCAAATTTATTTAATAGTTTTTTAACTTTATCGCTAAATCATTAGGTTCAAGGTCGATTTGAAAAATTTGACAGTTTCGGGAAGTTTGAGCCGCTGGCGACTGTACCAGGTACGAACAACTCATTTATAAAGCAATGAGGCAAGTAGTATAACAGTGCATTCGTCAAATTTTAATAATTATCTCTAAAGCGACAAAATCGAGCGAATACTGTGCATTTGCCTTGCACCACTCAATTAATAAGTAGTAAAGGATCTGCACAGATATTTCAAAGAAAGATTAGTTTTTTAATTGAAATTTCTGATTGCTTGTACTGTGATGCCTGTTCTCGATATTTGGCAGGCCGACCTAATCTATAAAGTACTCTATAAAACAGTGACCCACTAAGACGATCGGCTATCGTTGCCAAACCTCATTTAGCTAGGAGCCTCGCGAATTTGTATAGTAGCTAATGTGTGATAATGAAGTAGTTACCTGGCTGAGCACGAGTGTGACGTCATCGCTGCGCAAGCGAGCTATCATCATCGACGCCACGGCGAGGATGAAGTCGCCGGCCATCGCCACCTGGAAACAATTTAATGCAGATGTTAATTTTTGTAAGTTCATCTTAAAATACACATTTACAAGGAAAACAAAATAAAATAGATAATAGGCTATTTTCCTAAAAAAAATCTAATTAGTCCGTCAGATTATCAAAAAATATTGAACCTGTATTTTTTCTTTTGTCAATTATATAAAAAATTATGAAGATATCGCCCGTTAAAGTTCCGCGTGACGTCACTTGCTTGCGACACTTTTGCAAGCAAGTGACGTCACGACCCCCCACTCCAAAATTTTGACGCGCTTTATCTTTGTCATGTTTTGTTTGATTGATAAAAGAAAAAATACGTGCCCATTATTTTTCGATAATCTAACTGACGGACTAAATGAAACTATTATTTTTTTACCCAGGCAACTACCCTAGTATGTAAATATACTTTAACTTCCATCTAAAAAAGATGGAGCCGGCGTTGCCCGACTTCTCAAGACAATAAAAGAATCGCCGATATAAACTCAAAGGTCAAGGATTCTCTTGAAGTCTAGACAATGTGGCGCTGATAAATGAGATTATATCAAGGTAACTTTATCAAACACCCACATCACATTTATAAAGACACATTATTATCAGCCTCATTTAGATATAAACCTCTCCTGTAATCTTGCAACAAAATGGCTTTCAATATTGACAGAACACGAGTGATCAATCTACTCAGCCTATCGCAGTTCTGTCCAGTATAGGCCTCAAGTTGCGCCACAATACATTACTGCTATACGTACGCTTAATTAATAATAATTTAAACTAGATCTACACACGTCGCGTGAGTAGAGTTTGAAACGTACGTGTGCAGGGGAAAGTGAGTGACATTATCGCATATAGCATGTATTAATAATTATAATATTACTGCAATGCACGCAGAGAAAACATATTGCTTGGAAAAACATTTGGAGAAAATGAGTTATTCACTTATGAGTTATAGCAGTTGTTATGTCAAATAATTAAGTGAATGATCAATCATACTTTTGATTGAAACCAATACATCATTTAGAGTTACAATAATCTGTAAAAACTTGGCACCTAACAACAATACTTATAGTTTTTTCCTACTCGCCCGGTAAATTATACCTACATTTCAAATCCCACAATATTGTTTGAGTTTTCCTTAATACCTGCTTATATCCTCTTGTGATAAGAGTTTGAATAAATACAAAGTGTGATTTAAATATTAAAACATCTATGTTACATATAATAGATATTACATAAATACATGCTGGTCTAGTCACTAATCTTGTAATTTTCATTTTGGAATGCCCCACACCTGGACATTTTTGTAAACCTATTAAGTAATCTGAGCAGATGACGAATGCCGAATAAACACTCTTATGAACTATTACGTTTTTCGTGGTTGCGAATGGCACTGAAAACAACAAATAGAGCTGCAAAACAGCATTATTGGCTACAAGCCCATCCAAGCACAGCTGCTGTAAATAACATAGATTGTAATAAATGTATCGATGGCGCTCATTTCTCCAGTTGTTGGCAAGAATGTCGAGAAAGTTGTGATGCGGTGTTCGGTCGCATACTAATGGCAGCGCGGACGTTTCGCCGGCGGCGCGCGCGCTGCTTCCGAGTGTGGGCGCGCGGGACCTCGCGGTCGACGGGGACCGACCACAAACCGCCTCTCATTAAACCACTGGACACTTGTTAGCCTACAACCAGTGGCCAGGTTTAATACGCTGACTTACCCGCTATATGGGACGATTCGATAATATGTGCGAAGTTCATTCGAGGCAACACAAAAGCCTATAACTAGTCACTAAAACATCACTTTAGATGGGTACCTATTACATATTCTACATTGAATACTTTTCACTTTAATCCAGCAATTACAGTAAAGTGGCTCATTACGGCTGAACATTATAATTACGTTGATCAATAGCAAGCACAGACTTCGATTTGGCTCTTGCGAATTTCTTTTCTAATGATTGGTAATTAAAACGTAATATACGATCATAAAGCTTGTGAAACCGACGACGGACGCTAACATTTTAGCATAATTAATTAAACAATGGGCTTGAGTGATAACAATTTTATTTGGTTAAAATACGTCTATTATAATCAAACGTTTGATAGATACGTTATAACAAATTAACAGTATGATTGTGATAGAATTGAAATTGCTAGAAATCGTGTACCTTGGTTCGAAAAAGTAAATTGAAAACTGGTAATTGTAAACTATACCACAACATCTCCTTACTGTGCCTAAAAAAATATTTGTTTAGAAAATCTAAACTTTCTTTGGGAAACCCTATGTTGGCAGACCTAATTATAAGTGGCGAATGTCCTTGACCACCCAATAATATTCGTCGCACAAGAGCTCATTGCCATCTAAGTGGAGGAAATAAAAAAATGTGAAAGTGGTCGGACGATGACGCGATGCGTATTTCCATAAGGTGGTATGAATGAAGGCATCCGGCGACGGGTCCGGTTTGAAGTCGATGACACACAAATATCACAATCAAATGTTAGTTAATTAAATATCGATGTAATTAGGTACCGATTACTATTTGAACTGACATACGCATGTCACTATGACATGAATTAATGTGGGACTTATAAATAAAATTCGTCTCTACATTTTTAGCAGCGTTTTTAAGATAGAAAGAACGATTGCTGTGATCGCACATTGGCTGGCCGTAACGTAACGCCACGTGACTCTTCAATTATAAATTGAAACTAGTTTTTTCAATATTATTATTAATAAAATATATTTTTAAATAAGGGTAAGCTTACCACCATTTTTGTAATCCCTTAGATAAATGCCAAAACATTGTATTGGTTACTTTTCAAATATTAGCCAGAATTTTCACATATTACGTGCACACCCATGCACCATGGAATGTTGGAAGTAATTTTACGTAACGTTAAGGTGTGACACGGAAATAAGTTTGTTGGTCGGAAAAGGGACGGTCCATTCAGGCATTTTCAAAATTAAATTGCCGTAATCAGCACGAGAAACGTAACCTTGTTTGTGCTGGCCGGTATTCTCCTGCCTTTATTCCAATTTATTTGGGTCGGCGCATCCCGTATTTTTCTTCCATAGTTATCACGTCCCACATTTTATACATTTGTATGTCTAAACTGTCAATTTTTGATCCTCAATAATAGAATGACTTAAAATTTAATTATGATTTCAACTAGTTTCATGTAATTTAACCTAATTTTGTGACTGTAAGTTGGTTGTTAATCAATAAATAAATTGCATAAAATAAGTCACAGAGGCTAATTTAAAAGTTTCAAAACTATTATGATGTAGTTAGTCTTACGACTGCATTCATTTTTTCCAGTCTAATTTACAAGTTGGTTGCAGTATCGTTGCATTTATTCGTGCGTTTGAAGGTGAACGCAAATCAGCTTCTCAGTAGACCACATTATAAGATTAGGATTTGAATATTAGATTGCTTAAATAAGACTAGTTTATACGCTATATGATTTTATAATAAATGATGTAAAGTGTAGATCAGTAACATAAGCAACGGGACTACATACGGGAGTGGCCGCGCGTATCGTACGCGCTTGGTTGCGCAAATCGGTGCACGCGTTAGCATACTTTCTGTACGCTAACCGAGCTAAAAACGCATCCGTTACGTGCGCGAGCCGGACCGCCACAACTGCATTGACGATATGCTCGCGATGTGTCATGACACTCACATCCGTGAACCAGTTCCATGTTTCATTAATTACAGGAAAATATTCACTGTAATTCTTAATTACGTGACTGGATATTAAAAAAATTTAGCAGCCCAGAATGGGTACGGGCAAAAAGCAGCTACTAGTTCTTTGGACAATTTCAATGTAGGTGCATGTTCAATAAACTCATCGCGCACAGTATTTTCTGAGGAAATGATTGGCATAAGCATTGTATTCAAAACTACGATTTAAATGTTCAAAAATATATGCAACTCCCGTGATAAGAGTGAAAGGCTTTGACAAGCACGCCGTTGAAAGTCTGCCCAACGTGAGCCACATGAATAATTTACCAGAAAAATCTCTACGATTTCACGCCAACTTAATTCCGAATGCGTTGTAGTTTCTATTCTGTAATTCATTTACACCCATACATTGTAATGCAAGTTCGCACCTCTCTTGAATCACTAAACTATTGAACCAAGCACTTATTGTTCTCATGTTGCTGAAAGTACGAGATGCGAGCGATAAAGTGCGAGTAGTAACTGCTTTCAACCTGAATATTCCAGGGTCGAATGCAAAATTAATAATATAATATTAAATCCCTTTTCAAGGCGACTCGGTGTCAGTCACCCCGGCAGCAACAAAAGTTTTCCTCATTGGATGCAAAAAATAAATAAAGCCATTTACTTCGTGGTGAAAAGGGTTCCGCATTTTCATAACTCGTAAATGAAGCGGTCCATGTAGGGAATCGTATCATCAGCGGGGAATACCGTGGCAGATAAGGTACAAGCTGGTTTCATCAATATTTATGGAACGCGGAACTCGTCGCCATGGGGGTAATATTAGTCATTTACTTTTTACTCGTAGGATAGCAATTGTCCTGCGCGTCAGTCGAAGGCCTTCATCAGAGCCTGTCGGATAATTGCGACATGATTTCTTGAAGCGGATCTCGTATAACTGGATGTATGCAGTCGGCTGCATTTCGCAAGGCAGCCTTGACAGTGGGCAGGTGGTGGTGGCGACGGCGGCGGCCGACGGACGGAAGGTGAATGTGGCGGGATCTATGTCACGCGGCCGGCCTTGACTCCCCCCTCATCCTTCTCACAACACCAGCCATTTGGAGATCGGCTACCGAAACAGCCGCGCCGCGCAACGTTCCGTAACACGACTCTATCCGTTTTGTACCACTCAGCTGAAATGAATAAATACGTCTCTAAAGACATTGAAGTCCCAGATAAGTTTCATTACTAGTAACCTATGTTACTAATAATTAAACTTATCTGGGACTTCAATGTCTTTACATTACACGTGTTTTCCATGACAGACTAGGCAAGTGAGTCCCACGACTACCCAGTTGGTACATTGGTGGTTCGAGTATAACATTTTATGAAACTGAATCGTAGCCATAGACGACGTAACTATGTAAACGTGAATTCCTATATTATGAGCCCACAGTATAATAACATACGAGTTATGATTAAGATAAATCTAAGTTAGTACGCTAGCAATCAATGTGATCGATACACGTTCGTATTACAGGTCATCGAAGTATTTCGTATCGAGTGAGTGGAAGGTCCGCCGGTTGCGACACTGGCGGCCATCTAGTGGTCGTAGCGATTAGTGGTCGACGAGTGGGCCATCGTTTCAACATACGTCGGATTGTGGGCACGTGTATCCGTCAAAAACCGGTTTTTGTAATAATGGCTAAGTGTGTAATCTGCGTGTCATCAACCGCACCGTAAAGGACGTGACAATTTACTGTTCCAAAAGTAATGCGTCGTTCACCGTCATCTCCTCATACACTCAACTACAGAGCTATAATGGAATAGTAAATAGATTCTTTATAAATCATGGAGAACAATCTTCGATTTACCAGTTTAATCTGGCATTCCGTTGTACCCTAGTTAGTTTAGTAATTCCACTTAGACGTGTACTACACAGTTCTCCCTGCGTAAACACTGTCAATAAACCAAAGTAAACTCTACGCTCAAAGATATGGGGACAAACGCTGTGACCTTGACTCAGAACCATCAAGGCTGTTGGCTCTCGAAGCGGGCTATACTTGTTTGAAAATAAATCTATTCACTATTAAGAAAATTGCATCATTCTTTTCTCTAGTATCTACTACGTTGTTTTTAAAGTTGTATTTGCTTTGTTTCGTTTAGGCCTGAAATAATGGAATTGCCTAAACACCGATATAAAGGTCTAATCACGAGTCGGTTGGGATCGTAGCGCGCGGGCCGCGGCGTGGTCGCGCGTCCGACCTACATCCCCCCGCACCTAGTTACAACTCCCCGCAAACTACAGTTACAAAGACCAGTTTTTACTTTACACTCTTTAATACACACCGCGGTAGGTCACTTAAGGAAAGTGTTGGACGATTTTGCTTTCAACGGATTATTCGGTCATAATATCAATCTATAGAAAGTAATAGTTCACAGACTTTTGAATCATGTAAATTAATTTAATAATGTTGTAGATATAAAAACATGTCTCATACGACGGCGTCTAGACTACATTTGACCGCGTAACGTATGTATGTAAATAGTGTAGCGAGTGAGCGTTGTCATTGCAGGTGCGCTGCACTCTACGAAAGACATCAACGCGTGTCCTGCGATATGGCTTTGATTTATTCCACTTCATATAATACATAACTCATATCTAGTCTAATTCTATTTATAATTTATTAATGCTTTTTAATTACAGTAATTCATAAATAATTATATTTATTATAATATACACCGTTAAATTTTGATCGTTTTAATCCTTAAAGGGGGTCATTATACTCATCAATTATGAACAACTTTTACTACGGGACCAACCCTGAAAATCCTTTTGTTTATGGCGACTGAAAATAATTCAATGTCGATGGTGACATTCTTATACATATTGCTACGTTCCTGCGTGATTTATGTGTGAAAAATTGTCATTTCAAATCAATGCCTACAAAGACAACATAAATCAAAAGTATTGTACAGCAGCCATCTCCGAGCATTTTCTCATTGGGAAATATTCACTGGAACCAATACCTTACAACACTGTATATGGGGAAATTTCTTGACACAAATGTTAAGATAAAACAAAAAAAAATTACATAATTGACCTGACCTTACAAAGGCAATAAGAAATTGGGGATACGAAAACGTGCACGAAAACATTGTTTTATTTCTCACTTGGTTATGGCAAAGACTTGTCACACGAAGAAACTGAGATGCAGTGTGGAAATTATGAACCTGAGTTTTTTTTTTTTTTAAATTTTGAACCTGATTTGACTGACCTTTAGTACCTATAACTAAATAGCAGACGAAGAGATAAATGCATAAATTATGCATGAAGACTTTACCTTCCATTTCTTTGATGATTTAATTATCGTTAAATTGGAATTCGTGACATTTCAGTAAGTGCTGTCATTATGTTGGAGCATCGCCTCACATTTACTTCCTTAACAATTTAACAGACAAAGAGACAACTGAAGTAACAACACACTATTCTTCTATCTACGAAAATTCAATTTGTATCTTTTGTTTAACATTTTTAAGGTTTTAGTTCAAATGAATGATAATATTCTCGCACGATGTATTTATATTGAATTGCTAATCAATCAATTGACCCCGAAACATCAGGTTTTATACAATTACTATATTCTGCGGGACCCCGCAGAATATAGTAATTGTATAAAACCTGATGTTCAATGTGACGTACGACTCTACGTATTGATTTTGGCATGCAAACGGTGGAACTACGAACAGAAAATATTCGACGGAACAGAGACGTGTTGGATTCCTCTGTTTCCGCAAAAAAAAAAACTCTTAAGAAAAAGTGTTGACTTGACAATAGAAAACACTACGCACTATATTGCTATATAGTGCGTAGTGTTTTCTATTGTCAAGTTTGCCATTAGCCTATTTTCCATCTTTTAAAACCAGCAATTCGCTACGTAAATACATAAAGGCTTTGAACTGTTACAGAAGCTATCAATCGCCCCACACATTAAAGGCAATTATAGGACTGTACTGTGTAATGCATAAAACCTTTACTCTGTTTAAATAAGCTGGTTTTATAATTTTAATAATATGAGAAATGGCTACGTAAATGTTTCATGACATGCGATGATTTACAAGTACAACTTCATTTAAATGTTTAAATTAAGTATTAACCACCTTTTTTTTTTTTTTTTTTCTGGGTGGGAAATCATCAAATGACTCCTCCCGCTCTGGGCGGAGCAGAAGGGAGTGTCAGACTTTTACTGACTAAAACCCACCCGTGTTCCTTCAGTTGCCTGTGCCAGGGGCCACGGTATCTCTTTCGAACAACCCGCAGCCCCGGCGGCATCGGCCCTAGCGGACCCCGTCAGTTCGTGCTGACAGCTCTTTGAGGCGCGCGTGGAACACAACGCGCCGTCGACCCGGGCCTGGTCCTTACCGGGCGGCGAGCTGTTGGCTGTTGACTCCCGTCCAGGGCGTCTCCTGCGGCGGCTAGGCGCGCGTGGGTGCAGCGATTGCCTCTCCCTCACGCGCTCCGCCTCCTCCTTCGCGAGCATTACTGCTTCGCAGAAGGAGGTGACGGCCTCCCATTCACTATCGCTCCGTACCATGGCCTGTATGAGGGCCGGACGCGAGAGGTCGCCGCCGCCGATCGCCGCCACGAGGACACGGCGGGGCCCCGCCCAAGCCGGGCAGACCTCCACCGTATGCTCCACCGTATCCTCCGGGCGATCCCCACAGTGGTGACACCCTGGCGTTTCCTCCCGCTTTATCCTGAACAGGAACCTCCCGAAACAACCGTGTCCGGTGAGGACCTGCGTCAGGCGGAAGGTGAGGGCGCCGTGGCGCCTCTCTAGCCACTCCTCAAAGAGTCGTCCTTAGATTAACTACTTATACTTAGCAAACGATTCATTAATTTTATTAGATACTGACACACCTACAATATTATGGACAATTTACACAGGGTGGCAGGGACATCGACGCGCAACCTGTAACTATGGATTCAGTACATGATTCTGCGGGTTTAAATTTTTCGTCGGTTATAAATAGAAATCTGCTGTTCCATACATTTTGACCGCGTAGGTATTGCACTTTTCTAACATAGCTTCAGAAACAGCTGATTTGTTTTTTATAACCGACGTAAAATTTCTGATTCTTCAGAATCATGTGCTGAATTCATAGTTACAGCTGGTGCGTGGACGTTTCCTGCCGCCCTGTATGTTATTAATATTAATATAGGATTTATTTTTTGTCCGCACATTAATCAAGACACATTTTATATCCACAGTAATACAATAATTATGTTGAATGCTTCGCGTTGAAGAGTTAAAAGTAATTTCGTATTACAGTAAGTGAAAGGTTTTTATGTTCCAAGTAAGATATAAAGTTGAAGACCTTGGTCTTCAACTTTTATAGAGAATAGCTTTATCCTCCAAGTCTTTTTCTTTTTTTGAGGAAAATTTGTTATTTTGATTAAAAAAACCCCGGGCCCCAATTCGGTATTATCCCCCGCGAAATCTTACCACGTGCAAACCACGTCAATATCGTGTGTCTTGTTTACGGCAAGGAATCGAAATGTCAACCGTACGGACGACACGTATTTTGACAGTTCCAACCACGCCATTGTATCATAGATAATACGTTAATAGCGGATGTGCAGACGGGATAAGGTAAGGAATTGACGTGATTTCGAAGTAAGGAATCGTTAAGTGGTCACAGTGAATTAGGGCCCTTTTTCAAGCCAAGATATTATTTTTGTTTATTGAAAAGGAACCGCCTCATATTTTCGTTTTCCTTATTGAGAGGGTCGGCTTTGTGACAGGAACTTGCATTGTGTACCCATTAGCAATGCCAATAAGGCAGTTTCCTTTGCATATATACTATGGGCAATTTCTAGTTTCTCACGGACGGAATGCCGCTTGACCTTCGTAAACCCTGGGGAAACTAGATTTCCACAGTATGATAGTCTCCATTACGTAGAAGGGATTACGATTATATCTCATGTTACAAGGGCCAGATTATATGTATGTTTGTACAGGTAAAGTATAGGTATATAAGACTCTAATTCTCACTAACAACTTATGCAAATTCTGCTATTATTTACCTAAATTGTGATTATTACCTCTTGCTAATCTGTAGTACTAATTAATGATATTTTTTCTAACATAAACCATAAATCGGAAAGTATGATCGGATGACTGTCAAAAATAGTAGCATGATTTCATCCAGTATCGAAAATCAAGTGAATGTTACGCTAGCACACATTAGAACACCTGACATCTGCTGGTGTTGATAGATGACGGAGTTAAATTGAGCCTCGCGTCCCGCACCTCGCGCCTTCCTCCCCGGAGAAAGCTACCAGAGACCCGGCGCCCCAAAGCCCGCGTTCACACGAGTCCTTCCAACAGCATTTCGTCGATCAACTAATCATTTAGATTTATTCGAGTTCTCAGTTAACAATTCTAAACTTTGACCTCGCCGATTTACTTAATATCCATCTGCTTGAGAATTTCATAATCATCAAAGTGATAATTATATTTAATTACCTACTTATGAATGAAATTCCACTTTAACCTCGCCGATTTTCTTGAATTATTTTAATAACCTAATATGTAGCAAATGCTTTGAGTTAATTTACACTATAAAAAAACCTTGTAAATTCATGGTTTGGTTTGAACTCTAAACTAACTTTAGGAATGTGGTACTCATGTAAATTAAAACTACCTTTGCTAGACAAACTCTGAAATACGAAAAATTATAAACTACTCAAAACAAAATAGGGCCCACCTCGAATCAGTCACTATTTTGGTCAAAATAAAGTTATCTAAGTAGTTGTTGTCAAAGTTACGCATTGAACCGTCAAGCTGACATGTTTAGGAGCCTTTATCAATGTTTATTTCGACAACATTCATATTGGTTTCAAGAGGGTAGCTAAAAAAGTGAAGTACTCGAAAAAAACATCGAATGCACAAATTCTCGGTCACTTAAGTTTTCAGTCTACACTAAACACTGCTGTGGAATACTCACGTTTTTAACAATTTTGTTTGGTTCCTGTGTTAGTTTTGATCACTATGCCTGGTTCTCGCCGACATATGGACATGGAAACCGCTGCAAGAGCAGTATCTTTGCTTCAAGAGGGACAGTCTCAGAGATCTGTGGCTATACACCTCGGTGTTTCGCGACGAGCAATCCGAAATGTTTGGGAACGATATCAGGAGACCGGAAGTGTAGCTAGGAGACCTGGCACAGGAAGAGTTAGAGCTACAACTGCCCAGGAAGACCGATATCTAAGGTTAACCGCACGACGGGAGCGTACTGTTACCGCTCGGACCTTACAAACTCGACTACGGCAATCCACAGGGACGAGAGTCAGCGACCAAACCATTCGGAATCGGCTTCACGAAGATGGACAACGCTCCAGAGTACGCGCTATTCGACTGAAACTGACGAGGGCTCATCGTGCAGCACGCTTAAGGTACGCCCGGGAACATTTGGAATGGACCATGGATAACTGGAGGAATGTGCTTTTTACGGACGAGTCTAAAGTGAAGTTTTTCAGTGATGACAGACGGATACGCGTGTGGAGAAGAGAAGGAGAACGTTTTTCTGAACCATGCGTGCATGGAACAGACGGATGGGGGGGTCCCAGTGTTATGGTATGGGGTGGAATTAGCTTACACGGCAAAACAGAGCTGGTAATTCTCAATGAAGGTACCGTAACCGCCGCCAGTTACATCGAGCGAGTAATCCGGCCACATGTCATCCCGTTTTCACAAAGAGTGGGCAATAATTTTGTCTTTATGCATGACAATGCTCGCGCACACACAGCCCGCACCACACAAAGAGCCCTCTCTGAAGCCAATATCGCCGTTTTGCCATGGCCAGCCATGAGTCCCGACCTCAACCCAATAGAACATTTATGGGATCAACTCAAAAGAAGCCTGAAAGAAAACTACAGTGATGTGAACAGCCAGCAGGAGCTCATTAACGCCCTGAAAGTCTGTTGGGAACAAATACCGCACACAAACGTGACTCACTTGATTGAAAGTGTACCAGATAGGCTCAGAGAGTGCATACAGAGCAGAGGAGGACCCACTCGTTATTAAAAAATAACAAGCACCATATTTTTTTTCAGAAGACGTGTGCTTTACCAGATTACGTTTATCTTTTATTTTGTGTAATTTTTCCTAAAAACTGTTATTTGTGTTTTTATTAAAGGAAATAAACAAATGATTCCATTGTTTGTGTTTACACTATTCCTGAATGCCCACTTGAAACTTATACATTCATAAAAACTGAACAATTATGTTCAATTTTATGTTAAGGCAAAAAAACATGGTGGGCCCCCTATTTAGTTTTGAGTAGTTTATGTAAATAACTAAATAATTTTAATTTAATGTGATTATTATCGAACTCCAAATACAGCCATATTATAAATAGTAAATGTCAGATAGTCAATACAAAGCGGTGTTGCATCAGATCATGAGTTTGGGCGCAGGTGAGATTACAGAGAAACAGGTGGTCGCCGCCGCCGCACGACATATCGGTCGAGTCTTACCACGAGAGCCCCACCTACATAGGTAGTACGTTATCTTATAAATGTCACACAAGCAGTGGGCTACCATAGGAGTTACCCAGACGTTTTGGTATGTCCAATATTTTTACATAAATTCCAAGCGCGTACGCTCTGTATTTAAACTCGTCATTCCATGGCACAGCTCAGACAAGGTGAACAATAAGGTCCGCGACATATTCTGAACAATGGTCGCAGATACGATAGGAATCGGAAATTCGCTACTGACGTTGTTGAAGACTCCTACCTATTGTCGTACAACACTATACAATACCATTCTTTTATACAGCAGGAATACATACATATTAGAAACGCACCGCGGATGCAGCGGTCGTTGACCGTATAAGGACCTTCGTCGTAGAGGTATTCGATTGGATAATAGTCTTAAACCCTTAATCGTAATACCCATTGACACACAGAGGCCGAAACCAAACGAATTAAGAGATTTTTTCCACGTAACAGCAATGTAAATATTCTATATCCGTGCACAGCAACATGGTCGTAAATGAGTTAAATACAAACAGACGCGCCCTGTTACCATGATAACATATTTACACAAAACGTATGTATACATACGTATATGGTAGGTACGTTCAGACGGTACTAACACCAACATTTGGGTGTTTGAATTATATAACTCAAATACAGGTTAATTGAACCCAAATTAGTATTAGCGAACTGTGACCACATCCGCTAGTGTCCACCTAACAACACAGCGGGTTAAATTAACTTAGGTAGGTACCAATTAAGAACATCACAAATTATTTTCTTAGAGACTTATTTTTAGAACTTTTCTTAGAAGTATTGTTTGAAATAAATAATTATTGTTTGGAAAGTATAACTTGTAATTTACTAATAAAATACAGTTATACGATAACTTCATAATTCAATTTAATTAAAATCGATGCAATACTAATATTTGATGACGATGTTAAAATTATACATATTAATTATTGAATTCCATCATTCTGTTATAAGTATAATAAATCTCAATAATGAATTCTACTATAAAGTCCGTGAATAAAAGGCAAAGGTCGTGCCGACCTAAATTGCACAACATTCAACGTGGTTAATGGGTCATTCTCAACACCATGCCATTAGATGAAGAACACAACGTACGATCAAATGCATTGTCGATTCATAAAACGTTTCACACTGAAGATTACACCGCCGGAAGATGTAATCGCAGGATAGGCATTTGTTAGTGAAGGACGAAGGCAAACGCAAACTGCTTACAAGTAGATATTTACAGATAACGAGTAATTTACAATGCAATAAAAGCATTCAGCACCCGTAGCTAACACGAGATTCGTAGCAATAACTAAATCGAGTTAAATGCTTTGTTCTACACTAATTTCTATTCAAACCACATCGATTCTTTGTTAAAACATCTCGACCTATAAGGAACTATGTAGGAATATATTTCTATAATACAATGATTTCAAACCATTAGGACGAAGTTCAAAACCTATCCTAATATTGGTTATTCTGTTGTGACAATACTTACGAAAATTGCCTTGACCAATCTAACAGTTATAATAGCTTCAACAAATATATTCATTTAAAGAGGGAAATATTACACAATAATCGTGTCACAAACGTCATTCAACGCGCCGAGCTTCTGTTTACGGTCATTCAATACTCTGAATACACATAACACGATAACAATGATTTGAGGATATCTGATAACGTGGAGAAAATAACTAGGCTTTTTATAAACATATATGTAAAGATAAAAATACTGTGATTCATAGCGTTTATTAACAAAATTATGAGCAAGGTAGGTTCCATTTTTTTATTATGGCAAGCAAAGCCGATGTCGACCATTCTGCCAATGTCTATAGTGAATTGGAAAAACAAGCGTGCATTGTTGTAAATAAAAAATAAGTCGGACGATAAAAATATTTGATGATACATTAATTGGTCTTGTGGGGAAGGTAGGTTAATGATACTGAATTTATTTTTGACAAGCGTTAAGTTATAGGTTCTAGAAATGTTTAAATTATAAATTATGTTGGACTGTCAATTTGTAATTATAAATGTAAAATACTCCGAGTCATCAAAAAAAAAAAAGCCGGTATCAACATTTTATTGGTGCGACGAGGTACTTTCACCGAGGGTCGCTCGCCTTTTGGCCCAGTGCGAGTAGGTGAGGCTTGTCTGACACAGCCACTAGCCACTAACAACACGACTATTACGCGGCTGAATCGATGCTGCCTTATAGCTACGTCTCACCCATTCATAAAGTGAAAGAAAAGAATAGCCGTACACGTGATAGCAATCATTATTTTGATTGTCCCGTCGACGCAGATGTCTCGCACTACTTCCCACCGATTATATTTATATTTTATCTCTAGGGCAACAACCTGGACTTGGTGAAGTTTATTAACTTTAGTAAAACACAAAGTGGGTCAAGACGAGAACAGGTTTACTTAAGTATGTAGGTATATTCATTGATTGAATTATAAAACGTGTTTATCTAGACATAGAAACCAAACTTGAATAAAGTAAAATATTGTGCTACGGTTCTGTACATTTAATTAAGCTTAGATCAACTTGGATTCTTAGCTCAACTATTAAATAACTTAGTCGCGAATCTATAAATAAAATATCGTAGGAATTAATTTTTCAAGCGTGATTTATTGAATAATTATTACAAGCAGGTCGTCCCAAAACCAGCTTTCTTTCTACACTCACGTTGAAAACGAAATTGAATATGACGAACGTGTATCTACCAAGTTCAATATTTGCACAACAAATGGGTAAATAATGTGTGCCGACTTAAAACTTAAACTAATATTACTAAAGACAACGCGTTTAATTTTTTTGACTGGTATTACCGTCCTATGCTATTAATGGTTCAGTGAAAATGGGCGATACTGTAAAATATTAAACTATACAATTTTGAATAGATATATATTTCATTGAAATTTGGGTTATGATTTTGACCTTGACTATAATTATCTATGTATATATGCGTGAGTGGTTTTTAGAATATGATTTAATGGAACGCGTAATGAATAGCGCGAATCGTGATCGTAACCCAGATTTAGCTGACAATCAGCAAACCAAAACTCAATACGATTGTATCAAGGCGCTCGAATGTATTCTTTACGTACAGCTAGTAAAAATGACCGCTGGTATTTTTTATGTAGCCATTTCGCGAACCACTTAAGCATTGATATATAGTGACGCACGTAATCGATCAGAAATTCGGCACCGCCTTAGCAACAGACATAATGACAGACAAGACACAACCGCTCCTTATTTATGTACTTAGCCCATTTGCACTTTCCATTCGGATCGTGATCGAGAAGACATGGCACACATATTAAACAGTGTTCGGTTTATCCCAATACAATAGGCTACCTACTAACATAGAGCACCACTAGTACTACTTATTCGTTCTATTTACAGTATCGTATACAATGACAAGGTTATATGTTAGGTATTTCAAATTGGCATGCAACAGGTCTGTAAAACATTAAAATTATCATCTTACTAATCACTGATTGTGATTCGCATCACGCTTGGAATTTCGTGATGAATTCGATTCTAAACTCTTGATAAAATACCTATGTCTTAAAAACTGTTTTAATAATAGTTTTTGACAATTTCCTGAATTTGGATATTGGAACGAAGTTTGGATTGTCAGTATTGTCACTTTTATTTTCCAATATTTCTAACTGTTCAAACCTCTTTTCAAAGCAGTTAAAATGCTTACTTAGGTCAGGTCGTTATAACTCTTTCGCACATTTGCTGTGAATTCTAAAAATATTGGTAATCTGAATAACGTTTAACTCATCACAAATATAATAAAACATGTTTGCAAAGTACAGATCCACAAATATGATTGATGTGGTGAGCAATCCCTTGTGTATACTAATTAAGTTAATTTAAATGTACACACACGTAGTTACCAGAGAATTTGCGTCAATCTACATAAGATAACCACAAGAACCGCTGTCATAAGACGATCACTTCCATAAACATAAATTCATTAGTATTCTAAATGAACAATTCTGAAGACATACCTACGTGCTATTTTTATAAACTTACACACTTTTATGGATACTACATTACATAAAGTGATAAATGTTGGATAACGACATATTCATTGTCTTGAGAATAAACGCGTCGTGTCGTCGTGTCGCTTTAAAGCGATTTCTGTAAAATATCCTCAGCACGTTGGAACAATGTTTACTGCCCTGTCCAGGAGATGGATTGAAGTTGAATGTCACTGAGAAATAACGTTTCAAAGGAAAATCAACCGTATATTCTCAAACTGTACGTTCAATTGAATTAACCCTATTAAAGCTTTTTGTCTATGTAATATTTTCGTTATTGGTCATTTAAAATTCCCATGACAAGAAGATAATTCGATTATCATCTGATAATCGAATTTTTTAAATTATCTACCCCTCGTCTGTTAGGCAGAATAATTAAGTTCGGTAACAACAGAAAAAGTAATTGTGTGTCATTAGTGACAGTTGAGCTCATAAATTGTCCGTGTAATCTACACGTGTTAAGACAACAAGTGTACTTACTAGATATTAATGTTTAATCATTTTGAATTCACATGAGATAAATCTGTTAATCGAATTAAAGCAAGTACATCATTGTATTACTAAAACCTGGGAACAAGACGTAAGTTTCTTGTTGGTAGGTACGGCATTAAAAGTTAAGAAATAGAGAAAAAGGTCTTTAGCCTCTTTACACACAGCTAGCGTATCTGGCACAATCTCAGTGCAGCGTTGCCAATACCGATGATTAAATTAAAAAATATTTACCTTCTTGTGATTCCAGAGCACGTTGACGGAGGGTTTCCCGCGGCGGAAGTCGCTCTGGTCAATGACGTCATCGTGTATGAGCGACGCCGAGTGGATCATCTCGCTGATCATCGCCACTTGCCGCTGTGACGGCTGCAATGCACTGCGCGACAACATAGCACATTAACATATTGGGTGTTACGTACATACATTCTCAAAGATTATATTGTAAAATAATAGTCAAGTCAAAGTCATGGAAAAAGCTGCCCCTGGGCTGAAAACGTAAGGACTATTTGCTATGTGAAAACAAAGGTCGCCATTTAGCAGTACAATAGTTCAATTGCTAGATAATATGACAATGACAAAGGACTGTATCATTCATCGTCATTCATTTCAGCCGAAAGACGTCCACTGATGGACATAGGCCTCCCCTAAGCACCGCCATTTCAACCGGTATGTGCTTCCCACATCCAGCAGATTCCTGCGGCCTTCACAAGGTCATCGGTCCACCTTGTGGAAGGCTTTCCTACGCTACGTCTTCCGGTAGGCGGTCGCCACTCCAGAATCTTTCGGCCCTATCGGCCATCTGTTCTGCGAGCAAGGGCTGTATGGGACGGATCAATTCTGTCGAATATCCAATCACATCAAGGTCTTGATGTAAGATGAAGAAGCTTTAACAATTTTTCTTATGAAACAAAATAGCAAAACCAAGTTTACTCAAAAAGTGCCTTTAGATTTTTTCAACTGTTTGACTTGGATCAGCGAACTACAAACAGATGTATACCAAACACGTTTTGCTAATAAAAAGCTGATCGATAACTTTTTCCAACTAGTTTTACGTGAATGTAATACTTCAGACTATGTAATGCTTCACGCTCTCCGCAACATTAGTGACGTGGAGTATTGGATATAAGATACATTATTTATTACTTTGACGAGAATAATACAAATAGGTACGTTGCAGAAGCTTGCGGTTGCGGACTTGGGATTGTACGTATTGGTAAAGAGAAATCTAGTCTTTGATTGAAAGTTTATTCAGCTCATTCACATACATATAACAACGAACTATGAATGGTATTATTTTATTTTACAGCATCTATACATATTATAAGCTAGCTGCGCCCCGTGGTTTTACCCGCATAAGTTTCGATCCCGTGGGAAAATCGGGATTAAAAGCATCCTGTGTTAATCCTGGTTATAAACTATCTGTGTGCCAGATTTCATCTAAATCCGTGTAGTGGTTTTTGCGTGACAGAGTAACAAACATCCATCCATACATACAAACTTTCGCGTTTATAATATTAAGTAGGATTAAAGTCGTTTTTCGTGTCTGTCTGTGTGTCCGCGGTTTTCACCATCATTTAGAAAATTTATTCCGGAAGGTTTATACGACAGGTTTGTATAGTACAATATCATTAAATTTACAAATAACAAAAAAAAACATGATGTTTTGTAAAGTCGTAAAAACCTTTGATATGAACAGTCAATAAATACTTAGCTTTATTCAATTTGTCGAAATTCATAAAACAAAAACGAATTCAAATCATGCTCTACCGGCGAAAAAAGCTAGACTCATATAAAGACAATACAATGAAAAGAAAACATTTACTCAGTACCTAGCAAATATGTACAAACTGTACCTCATACCTATTGCCTACGTGGTTACGAATCAAACAGGAGCATTGCACCGTTAGCCATGAATGCACCCCAAACCGGACAATTACGTATGTTAAAACTACTCAAGCGAGATTTTGTTACAACATTTACTTACATACGTTAACTGACATGGAACTAGTGTCAATTGTAACATGAATACAATATTGCTCTTTGTTTTATTATTTATTGTAAAGAACTGTCTGTTTCTGAGAATATGTTGCTCCTTACATCTATGATTTTCCGTAACAGAATTCATTACAGTATTGCACAATTTCAATATAGAATGGCCACGTAAGAGCTAATAAAGCTCTAGGGTGTTTTTTTTTTTAATCTAGCTATTCCCGACAGATATTGCTCATTTTCCATGTCCATATTTCAATTCCAATAGAAAAAGCACTTTCAGTTTCTTTCGAATTTTTCCAATTTCCCGAGCAACTTTTTCAATTTTTTGTCCCTAAAATCCTTTTTCAGACTATTACGAATATTTTAAAACAAAAAATAGCCTAATGGGTCCAGCCGTTCTGTAGTGTTGCTCTCTAAACTTTGCTCGTTGCTCTCGAAACTCTCTATTCTTTTGCTATTATCTCTTTTTTTTTTCATTTTACTTACAACTATAAACTTTATTTTATAAATACCTAGTTCGTGATATTTAAAGTTTTAATGGGTTAGAAAAATAATAAAGACAGCTATTGCATCAATAAGTTAGAAAAGCCTTGGTTAGCGGTTCGGTTGCGCTTACGCATACCACGCGATGTGCGAGATAGTTCGTCTGAAGGTTTCGGAAGACGGTTAGTAGATAACACGCCTTCACCCATCCATACTTATTGTATAAACAAAGTATACAGTGGGTATACACTAAGTATTCGATAACGCTCATATATATTTTTTTTGTATTTGGGCTATATCTTTATTCGTGTACAGGTATCTTGTAATTTTTAATTACCTCTCTTAGCTAGATCACGGTCAGCTAGTCTAATTATTCGTAGGTAAGTTAATCGACCAGTAGTTCGTGTTGCGTGTGTAAATATTTAACACATTCACATCAAGTAAGGGCGGATCGCGGCAAACAACAGGGAGCACGTGAACTCAATGCCTGAATAGGACACTTACTATTCATTTATTGTAATTATTTGCACTGAATGCAAAAATAAGACTGTTTTAAGAAGTCCAGATTTTCCTTAAGATAGAAATATATTCTTACACGTCTTCACGTCACGACTCTTTTCGAACAAAGGAAATCTGAATATTTTATCCGATTTAAACAAACCGAAAGATAAAGGTCTTAATTCGAGCCCTTTTTATTTTTTACTTTATTTACAAGCAACTATTTTCTGCAACAATTGCTTGAATTTAAACTTATTAATAAACCACAATGAATATAATAGAGCACGTTTGTTTTCAAGAACAATAAAATGCGTGCTCATTATTATGCAATTACAATGTTACTGATTAGAATATTACACGAAGAATCAGACTAATTGTTATGCTAATGAGAATCTACTACGTTTTAATCATCTTCAATATAATTATATCTGACCGTTGAGTACAACCTTCGATTTAATGCAATAAATGGTCTCGCGATATGTGACGACATAAAGACCTTTGAAAAATCGTTTGTTCAAGGTCCCCGGCGAGACATTGAACTATGGAGCGTACGGTCTGATGACCGAACGCAATCCCAAAGTGTTGGCAAACAGATACTGTTAGGCAACAAGTTCAATGAATTAAGCGAAAGGCTAGGAAATAAAAGTTTAGATATCAGTCTCGGTCGAACTTCCACTTTACAAACAATGGTTCATTTCGTCTTGTTTAACATTTCTGATATAGAACAGAATTCATAGATTATTTCAGATCGTAAATGTATTTTCACTGCTGAACATAAATCTTTCATTTAAACACCTCGTGCGCAAGTAGTAATGAGAATAATTTTGGGAAAATCTGGTATCATAATATTGTTATGGGCTGACTTTTCGCAACATTCATTCATATTATAACACTGAATACTATGCCGTTGTATGTAACCCCAGGCGATGGGTGTGGTCAACATTTTTAACGTCAATTACACTGTGGGAGACTTTTGAACTTTGGCTCCTACATTTCAAAGTCCATCATTCAAGGTTACATTTGTACACATTTGTACAGGTTACATTTAGCCACCTATTTATAAAATAGGTGGCTAAATTATTATTGAAAACAATAAATTTGAAGCACAACGTGATAGAACATTGTTTACGCTCATAATGCTTGTGGTTATTATTACAAAGAAACATTGCGGGTTGACCCCAGACTTTTCTAACTTTCTTTACTTTCTTACCACTACGCGTGTTCGTGATGCAGCACATTGTTTCACAAAGAATTTAGTTTTAGTTAGTAGCATACAAATTATTTTAACAATGATACAGAATAGATGAAATAATAAATACATTTTATTTACTGAGACGACTGACTGTCAGTCACGTATTTTTGCAGCTATTTTATAGCTATGTATATCCAAGACCATTGTCCTTAGATAAAATATTACAGAAAGCCTTGACTCATAGTTGTCAATAAGATAAATTTATATTTCAAGAGCTCGTAAGTAAGAGCACATACCTGTTTTCTCCATAGACGTGGTAGTTGACGGCTCTCGCCATAAGTATCGCGACCATCGGCCTGAGCGCCTTGCCCTGGCCATCGAAGTAGTATGTGGCTATGGTGTTCAGTTCTGGTTGGTTGGTGTTACGCTCCAGCTCCTGTCGGGCAGAGGGGCTACAGTCGAGTTGGGATCACATCTAACAAAAATATCACAATAGTGAGATAATATTTTAAACAAGAGAGCGCATACTTGTTTGATTGAATTTTAAATTCCATTCAATAACGGGGTTGGTCTAATATTATAGTCAAAAAACATAATTATTTCGGTTAGTTCCTGAGTAAAATATAAAGTTACCTACCTTTATTTGCCCAGTTCTCAATTATGACAGGCGGACAATAGAAAACATTTAAACTTTTCAATGAAATCATGTTTCAAATTACGTATGGGGCTCAAGTTTATAACAAGATCACTGATAACGTTACGAGCACAGATAAGAAAACTGTAAGCCGTGCTATGCATCATGATGCGCAAGACCATATCCTGTTAGCTGCACAATATAGGACCTATAGTATAACGCAAACTAATAAGAAATATGTCTTGTGTAACAGCTTAATTAATCTACAATCGCCACGCTGATAAATATCTCTAGGTTAAAATATGAACTATCGTGTTTAATACTAACTGATAAGAATTGACAAACAAGATAACCGACTGAACCAGCACTGTGCATTGATATTGATATACCGTCATACAGATTACGATAATTTCTTACATAAATTGTACACTTTCTTGAAGCTAATATTAGATTTCAAGAAACCGTATAGCTTTTATTGACAATTTCACTACGTAGACGAATGAGTCATCTGATAAAGTGAGACATTTCTCTTTCACTTTCTATATTCACTAAATATCACAAACCTGCTAATAGGCGCACATTCATACATTTCAACAATGTCCTAACTAATATTATAATGGAGCATAATTACATGTGCTACGCTTTCGTAGCAGTTGCTACGAAAAATTCAAAACATTCCAATGCCCATTCATTGAGTATTTGTGTCATATTTTATCAGTCAATCGTTCTATTTTCTTATCAGTAATCTTTCAAAATACGTACTTAGATCGCGAACAACTTAATTATACTATTTCGTATATATAAGAATAAGCTAAAAAAGGATTCTTGGCGTACGAAACGGTTGATTACGCATCGTTTCGATTAAAAGAGAATCAGGCTTCTTCTGACAAATAATTATATGATTAAAAATATGTTTTTTAGGAGTATAAAGAATATTATAAAACACGTAAGTAGCATTTCCGTATACCCATAACTAATAAGTTTTATAGCCTGACTGCGTAGCTCTATATGCCCCTCTAATTGCTGTCTATGCAACAATAAAACAAATGAAACCTAATTGCGTTCATTAGCTTGGTGAACATTACAAAAATGAAAGATCTAATACCTGGAAACCATAATGAGAACCCATGTATTGCTTCGCAGTAAACTAGTAATTAGAAACACTTTTGTTACTTAGTTGTAGTGAATTCACGCTCTTGATTTTATCGGTCACAATGTAGCCAGATTCTTTAACGGTCTGAATAGTAAGTACGACATATTATATCTTATTACAGTACAGCTACTTAAATTATCTACAAAGTACTGCTACGTGAACCTTAAGTGACGACACGGTTGGCGCAGTGGCTGAGCGATCGACTGCTGCGCTGCGTGTCGCGAGTTTAAAAAAAAAATGTATAAATTAGGAGAAACTTTTTTTTTTAACCTTGCCCTCACTAGGAATTACTCCTGTATCGTGGGTGCGTTAACAAACATTTAAACTCACATACACAAACAGCCAGACCCGGAACAACTACCTGTAGGCAATACAAATATTTGTTCCGTGCGGGAATCGACCCCGCGGCACGCAGCGCAGCAGTCGATCGCTCAGCCACTGCGCCAACCGTGTCGTCAAACAATGACTTGCGACTGCGTAAAAAATGCATAGGTGCTAATTATTATGATACGTATTTGTTGAGATCGTAAAAGGCAGTGGAAACGGTGTTACAAACTTACAACAGAGATAATTTACAACTAGCTGAAGGACTCGGTGGTAGTTTTCAGCAAGCGGTGTGCTAACCACCATCGACTGCATATTGACGCAAGCTTGACGCAAGTGTCCTCTAACTACAGCGGACAATGCGACTTTTGCCATCGCCTTTCAATTACGATTGTTGAACATCAATTTCATTGTTTCGCTGACGAAGAATGTATGCAAAGCCATATCAATTTAAACTCGGATGACCTATATTTTCAGTAAACGTCTATTATGAAATAAAAACTGGATTTTATAAATCTATAGCCGCTTTTGAGGTGGTATTACGTACTTATTTAATAATGTTGCAAGGTAATGATCGTCGATGTAAGGTCACTGAGAATTTCTGTGATCATCATAATAGGCTAAGATACAAGCCTATATATTCATAAATTTATAACTACATAGTAAAATCGCCGGATTAACATAAAGAGTTTTGTAAGTTTTACCAAATATTCATGTAGGCGCACCCACCATTGCAAACTTCCTTAGATAAATAACATAAGACTCCGCTTTGGTAATACTGGATGGAAACAGTCACGGACATAACAACACATAATAATAAGTATAATATGTACCAATGTACCTACCATACATACATTTTGCGTAAGACAACAAAATTAAATCACACCGACCAAGCTTTTTCAATACGATACCATTAAATTATAATCACATGATGTAGGTATGGCCTATGGGTGTGTCGCAAAATATTCAAAATCATACCCCCACTAAGAGTTTTCAACTCTTTTGCAACAAAAATATCTATTCTGTCATTGAGGTTCGTTGGCAAAGATATTAAAAATTCAGTGAAATATTACCTCGTTAAATTAAGAATAATCTCCTAAAATATATCTCCAAAAATAATCGTAAACGTGTCGCGTTAAGTAATTAAGAGTAAGGTTTTGAATACGCTAAACGTAGTAGTAAATATTGGATGAATGGATCCTTCACCATCCGTTGTTGACCGACCACATTCAAAACGTCACGCAGTCAGTCTGTTGCGAAATCCGAGGACGGTACTTACGTATCTACGAGCTAGGCACCTACATACTGAGATTCACCTTCTACTAGAGTGCTGAGTATGCGTAGAAGCACCAATAGTTAATGACAAAACAAAGATATACAAACCCTGGCACATTCAAATAATGTGCATGGTTTATTTTAATCTATTCGAACTCTGTCAAGGCCAGAGTAAAACGCCCCTAAACTGAACTTGAAGTTTCCGCAGTCCGGGGCAAACGTAACTGGACCGACTAACCTACAATTTTGTATTTACAACTGCATGGCGAGTTGAAATAATCTGTTTGGGCTTAATTTTGTCAATGAACTTCCCATTGCCATGGTTAATAGTTGTAGATCCAGTCATTTGTTGCATTGAAAATAATGCTATTAGGATAATTATAATTGAATTGACCTTTCAAGACATTATGACGAAAATTTCGACCCAACTCGATCTGTATAGAATGTGCGAACTCACAAAAGTTAAAATAAGTATGTGATGGGTGTGACCCGGTCAAGGTCATTCCCTTTCTTATATTAATCGCAGAGGTAGCTACGGAATTTTATAATATTCTACAATTTAGTAAAAATGAAAACCTGTTTATTACTGAAGAAGAGTGTTTCAAATCAGAACTGAAAATCTTCCGACTCCCACGTTAATGTTCATAACTCAGGAATATGACGTAGAACAGTGACGTTCGCCATTAGCGTCACTCACTATTAGGCTGTCTAGGTAAACATAAACTCCTAAATACAGGAAGATTTCCAGATTTCCAGCCATTGCACTGCAATATCTGACCTAGACCACATTTAATACCTAAACAATGAATTGTGTAAATGACGTGTCAGTGTCGTATTTCCACATAACGTTTTGGTTATTCATAATATCTTGCAGTGATGTTTAGAGTACCTATATTAAGTTTATTTGCACTTAAATAAGATAATTCCAATACATCAGCCTTGCTACCGGTAAAACCAACAATGACATGTTATATTCTATTGATCGGAAACCCCAGATGTTGTGAGACATTGAATGTAACAGGGACGATCTAATTAGACTTGTTTAACATATAATTTTAAGGCGCAAAATGATATCAGTATGACGTGTAATTCTCCGCTAACATTTTATATATGTAGATGGAGTCATTGTTTTGTGGAAACTCCGAACTAAAACCGACAAGTAACACAATCAATTTATGAAATCCTGAATGCCAAAAACATTTCATATCTCGAGAATAGCACTCTTGAATACCTGTTTAGTATTTTCCTATATTTTAATTGAGTAAAACTACAGCCAGTAACGGAAACGAAGTAATGAGAATACCTGTTAGATGTTTTTGCGTACCGGGCCTGGAAACAAGGTCAATGTTCAAGTTTAGCGCTGTTCCACGCCACACTTTCCATTTCCCAGTCATTGCTTAGCACTGCGAGACCCATTAATTATGAAAATGACTATACTCGAGGAAAAGTAATTTTGCAAATAATGTAAACAAGACGCCAAAACAATTTATGGTAAGTTTGACACTCTTAGTTGGCAGTTTTAAACTCTAGGAACAGAATTTGAAAATAACATTTTCTGGTAAATGAACCTATCCGTTTTCTTAAGATTTCAAGTTTATCTTAGTTTATTTTTGTACTAAACATGAGTACCGTTACCGATTTTAATGGAATTTGGGAGAATTAAGCTAACTCGTAGTCTGACTGACAGTTTGGATGAATGAAATTCTGTCTGGTGGATTGTTACGTAATTTTAAACGTACTTACGTGCAAAATTTTGGTCAGACTATAGGACAGGTTTGGCGAGTTTCCTAACAAAAACAGAAAATTCGCTAACATGCAAATCATAAATCGCCAAAATTAGCGACATGCTAAATCCTACTTTTGCGTGTCTAATATTTTCATTACACAAACTAACAAGATCTTCTTCGTATCTCTAACCAGAAGGCTTATCGTCTATCAGTGCTTTTACTCCTAGTTGAAAGATCTTACCCAAGATGGATTTATAACTAGAAATCAGGCTATATGGCCACAGACGTGAAGGAAATGATCGTGTAGAAATATACAGCTTGCCAGTACAGCATTCACACAGGGGCCTAGTTTTAGACGAGTTTTCCAAACAGAAAGTAGGCAAACGAGCACTGGCATCACAAACAGCGATGATATGGTAAGACCTATGTCACTAAACCTTACTGATCAACATTATACTTTACTTAACAATAAGTTTTTTTGCCAGTATTTCATTAAATACAGACCATATTGTTGACAGAATCATTATTCTGTCAACAATATGGTCTTACAACATCTGAGTACCTACATAGGTAAGTACTAAAGTTTCTTACATTCATATTTAGAATAAACAAAATGAACCATCTTCCTGGTTCATTTTGTGATTTCCACGCAACACCGACGCAAAAGAGGGATATCGAATCGCTATTGAGTTCGCCAACGTAAATACACTTTGACTTTAGTCCATTGCAACGTTTTGCAATATCGTTGTCAAAAGTTCAGTTGAGCCAAATGCGCAACCATACAACACCGCCGAGGTTGCCTGCTTCGAGCACAATGCAGAGGATGTCATTAATTTTTGTGTTTATTAACTGCTTCAAGGGCAGTTTCTGCCATTACAGTCTAGCACTTTCATGCTCCAGTGCACATAAACTCACTTAAACATAATTTATGTGTGTGACCTTTTTTGACAATAGCAAGGTCTAGGCTTGTGACCATAACATGCAAAGGATTACAATAATGAAAAGACCAAATTGAATGAAAATCTTCAGTTGAATAATTTTGCAATAGAAACAAACGAAGGCGAAGTGGTATGAGCCGATGTTACCATTTGCCAAACAATTCGTAGTGGGGATCTCCGGTTTAAGTCGCAATGCATTCATTACGACTAGGTTTAGCGCACTGGAATCTAGCAAATGTGTAATTCAGCGCATAATTCACGTTACGGTTAGCAGTATTGTGTACCACAGATCTCAATTACCACCGATGCGCGAATTGCACAACCCGAACTGACCAACGTCCTAACACGTCGTGACTTTGACACAATTGTCGATCAATGGACACAGTGCCGACCAATAGGCTCGTAAACTGTACCCTTTTTATATCACGGCCTATGATACAATGAATGACACATCGATCAGTCTACTTTTGTCGGTTACTCGTTGTTTATGATAATTACAAAGTCAATCAGATGCTACTCTACTGAATACAGTCACCACATGTGTCATCGTCTATAATTCAGTATTTATTATTATTTTTAAACTTATCTACTTACAGATATAATTAATATTTTGAATTGGTTTATTACAACAATAAATGCAAAATTTCCGAGTAAGTAAGTAACTGGTATTATGAAAAAATTAATTATGGTAATTATTAAATAAAGTATGCGCAATCTTGAAAAATACTATTAACTATATAAAAAATATGTTAATTATGTTGGTACTGCATTTTCGACGCAGTAAAAACGAGCAAGAACAAAGTTGCATTCGCGAGTCCATTAATCATAAACCTTTTTTGGTAATTCAGTTTCACACAATGGCTATAAATTACTTTGTACTTACGGATCTGATGTCTTCATATATTCCGTTGAGGTCGTCTTCCAGTAAGCGGTAGGGGTCGACGATCTGTGTGCCGTAGTCTGGTAGCGAGCCTGTGCTTGTGCTCTGTAGGCTGGAGGCAAGGCGGCGCACCAACCCGCCAGTGGCGGCAGCACTGAAACCGCCTGACCCGCATGCGGGCCCGCATGTTGTGACTCTCTGTAATAAACAAATGTTCTGTTAATAAAAGAAACAAAGTTCTTGCTAACTCACTACTTATGCTACGTGGCTAGAAATCAACTAAAGCCTGCAAGAGAATTTTACCAGAGGTAAAGAAAAAAACTATGCTAGAATTGAAGAACTAAAGATTAAATCGTCCGGTATTGTGGATTATTAAGCATAAGCGTATTTTTACTACGGTAAAACAAAACGCATTGCGACATTCTTTGCGTTCTAGAGACTCATTGAGATGAACCTCAAAACCCCACAATAACTGTCTTTGTCATCGGTTGCAGACTTGTGGTGCGTTCAAACAGCAAGGAGTGGTTGAGTCTCCGACAAGGCACGAAGGGTGCGCCAGGTGCCCTTAGCTAAGTGGTAGCGTCGACGGCGGCAGTGACCGCGATACGCGGGTTTCGCAATTCCGTTTATGCAACTGCAAGCGAGTGCAGTTCGCGCCCGATGGGCTGCGACCGGCCGCACGTTGCAAAACCACCACACGTTCAACCGCCGCACGTATGTGCCCGCAAGTACCAGCCCATAGATGGACGCGTTTGCGGTTATAAATTAAGAGAAAACAATTAGCTAAACCATATTTTAGACTTCATTACGTCATACAGATTTTCAAGTTCTATTCTGCCAGTTAGTGTTTGTGCGCAGTTGTTCATTGCGGCATTGCGTGTGTCGCTGTTCATGACAGTTACTGTTTTTGTTCTTCAACAGAGATCTAGATAAATTATCTATCATTACTTCGACCGTGAACCCTTGTTTGTAGCTACTTTCATTTTATTGTTTGGTTACATAAAATTAAATACTAAACCGTGCGTAGCTAACTAGACGTGTGCAAATTAATGTTAACCGAAGTCGTATTTTTTACAGAATTATGTTTAAATACTGGAATTAAAGACAGGTCTGAGCTATATTTAAGAAATAGCGAATGACTAAGCGTGAATTGAACGTTAATCTCAGAGCCATTCTCCGGTTGCAAGGCTCGTGATGGCGCTGGCGGGAGGTAGGATCAATGTTGCAATTTTAAAATCTAATGCATTATTAGTAAACGTAGTTCGAGCTGTGAATATACACTTCAAGGTTCTTGTGCTAATATTTATCTTGCCACAGAAGCAACAAAAAGGCGTAGCGGTTTGGTTAATGTCGTCATTATTTTATAAACTGTCTTTTTTTTAAGGTCGGCTGAGAACATGCGTTTAATCTAGGTTATACTCAGATTAGACTAAATATATGTAGTCAAATTATAAATCTTCATACATTTAAAAGGTAAGCTCTATTAATCTGAAAGATTAACGACGGTCAACTCGTATGATATCATGTTACTTTGACAAAACTGAACAAAACCTTACCATTTCCTTTCATTGTTTACATCGATCAGAAATTATATAACGCAATATGTAACATGGAATTAAAAATAAACGTATTAGTGGAGCCGTTTCGACAACATCCTTAATTCAAAGCGACGTTTGATGCGTAGCGTAATAATTACTTCCATACGATTTCACACACGTTAGCACGGTAAAGGACGGCTTCATTGAAGACTTCAGGGAACTTGAGTCTACATGAGTAGACACTATATTTAGAGGGTATAATATAGGCAATATTTTGGCAAAGGAACTATTTCTTTGAACCAGATCCTATGCTGATGTCAAATTCCAAATCTAAAATTTTAGATGCCGCTAATCATATTGAGATCAACATATAACCTGAAGGCAATTCTCGTAATCTATAACGTTTAAAATCTTGTCGCAGTCTCATCTCGGCGACTAACAAATGTCAAAAATGTAGGAAAGTTAGAGGAATTTTTGACAGATTGAGACCGAGATCAGACTGTGAACGTTCTTAAAATTACGAGAATTGCCCCTCTGATACTGACCTGCAAATTGCAAAAAACGTAAGAAAATTTAAATTCGCGGGCTACCCTGACGCTTTCACCTTAAATAAGGATCGACATGAATATAGAAAACAACAAGCTACATTACTATTTACTACCTCAATTTGTTCTAAGTCAGGATTGCAGTGCTACACCGTAGTGTTCAACTCCCGCAATCTTTACCGCCGACCATGTTGAACCCCCCAGGGGTTGAACATGGAAACAATTAGGGTTCAACATGGTCGGGGGTAAAGATTGTGGTGATTGAACATGGACTAAACCAACTGAGTTTTGTTTTCAAAAGTAATTGTGAAGGCTGCAGATTATTTCTATTATAAATTTCTGTCACAGCGCAATTACTTAATGTATTACAGTCAATAATATTAATGATTATCATAAACACTTATGCCTAAAAAATTGCTACTTAGGTACAGATTTTCAAAAATAATGTAATAACTTACTTGTATGCTTAAATTACTGAAGTCTCAACAGAATACCTTAGCAAATGTTGCATAGAAAAACTACGTAGGTACCTATTTATTTCACGAATGTATTCAAAAGCACTTCTGAATAACATCGTAGTAACTATTATTATACTGAAATATTTAAATCTTGACCTATGGCCACAGGTAATAAACAAAATGAAATACAATTTATCACAGTAATGACCATTTCCTAGTAAATAAAATAAAAATAACGATAACCACAGTTGACCTTAAGGCTAAGGTAGCTTTCAATTCTTTTCAGGAAGGCGAATTACGTACGTCACAATAAATAAATGGCAGTGTATATTCCAAAACCTTGGCAAAGCTGTTGATTCACTGGTGTCCTTCCCCTATCCCATATTACTTATGAACCCGGAACAGACAAAACATAGTTCATACTTTCCATTGCTTGCAATTACTATCCGTAATGTCAAATATTTTACGTACCTATACGGTTTTACTGATTAATTATACAAGAAACCCTGTTTAATTAAATTGACGACAATGTACTTAATGACGACGATCTTGACAGGTATGAAGACGCGACAATTCTAAGTATTTTCACGCTTACGTGTCATGTCAATATGTGAACTTCTTTTAATTAACAAGGAAAAATCTCATTAAAAACGCCTACTTCATTCTATGCGTGAATTTCATTATTTTCGAATAAACATTACATAAAACCTCCAAAGGCCGTAAATGACACTCGACCATAATTATGATGACCGTAGATAATTGAGTATTGTTTTGCAATGGAACCTAATAAACTAGACTGAATACAGACAGGTATGTAAAAAATTTAATACAAAAAGCTTGATATCCGCGTTCAATGTAAATGATGAACAACATTGTCGCACGTAAAATTGCATGTGGTACTGGGCGCACATAACAATTAAAACACGATAGAAAGTGAGCGTTTCGAACACTCTTGCGCATCGATCGACACTGTTCTTAAAATAGAAGTGAACACCAATTGACACGTACATTAGATTGATATATAGCTGTTACGTGGACAATCCGACACATTATGTCGACTTAATGGGAGGGCTTCATTACTTGTCTTATTCGGATATTAATAACTTACAAAAATTGTGCTTATTATACTTGAGACTTTCTTAAACCTATTTCATCTCAAACGGACAGCATTTACTAGTGATCATCACCTGCCTAGCCTTTTGCCATATATGTTGTGGTCGGCTTCCAGTCTAACCGGATGGAGCGGGATACCAGTATTTTACATGAAGCTATTGCCTATCTGACCTCCACAACCCAGTAGCTGGGTAACATGATACCCAAAACTGCAAAACTGTATAGTGTATTTTTGTATAAAGATAAAATTACTTAATCTGATCTAGCATAACATCAACAAGTTTCCTTAGTCGAATTGTTATCAACAAGACAAATATATGGTCGACAGTTAAGATTTGAAAATTAATTGAACTGCTTTTGCAGTACGCCTACGCTGTAGTAACATTTTGTTACTTTTGTCTGAAAATGGTACTGATTTAGAAGGTATGTAGGTGTACCTAACTTTTAACCGCAAAAAACACAGAATAGTGTGTCATATAAGGAATAACAATAAATGTTTCCTTTATACAGGGTGGCGATTTAGTCACCTGCATCCGACAAGGGGTTGATTCTACACGTCATTCTAAACAACTTTCACTATGAAACACATGCCCGAAATATAAAAATAAAAAATTTCATACATGCACCGAAATAGTCTATCTACTGTTCTATAGGTATTTGTTTTTTTTTTTCACGAATCGGATAAGAATGTCGTAGTAACAGCTGTTTAAAATGAAATGAGGGGTAGAATCACTACCTTGACGGAAGCAGGTGACTCTGTTATGCGATGTGCCGTAATCTGAATAACAGTAGGTATGCTACTATAGAATTTTCCTAATGTGTATTTTATGATGCCCAAGTATAGCAGAACCATAGTTAAAATGTGCTTCGTTTTGTAATCAATCACTTGCATTACAAGTAGGTAATTGATTACAAAATTAAGTACATTTTCATTTCATGCTAATGCTTACAAATTAGTAGATTAAACGTTCTAAGGACTTTAATGACGAAGATCAGTTCAACTTACAATAAACTCTGTACGTGTGAAGAATTCACATATTATTTTTATGAGTATCTAAATTATTCAATATCTAATTATTTACCCAATCAAATAAGGAAATAGTTGAATTTATTTAATTACGTATTTGATTCATTAATCAGTTGAAGAAACACTGAACGAGACACAATAGAAGTTTATTGTTATAACTTCTAGGGGCGTCCCGTAGTGTTAATTTAAGATTTTTATGTATTCAGTAGTATTTCTTTTTCTCAAAAATAAATAATATATATGAAGTAATAGTTAAATAGTTGTAGTAGTAGCTAAATAGTTGAATACTACGCTGATGAATCAACTACAGGCCACAGCTGCATTAGATTATGTGAGATCATTGTGTTCCCAGCATGGCTGCTGAACCAAAGTAAGCTAAATTATTAGCTTTTATGACGAGACTAGCTTTTGCCCGCGTGGATGTCGGAAAAATATCCCACGGGAACGTACTACTGGGATTAAAAGTACCCTTTCTGTTAATCCAGGTAAACAATGTATTCATTCCGTAATACATTGTTTTCATATAACTATTGGTTTACGCGTAAAGTCGGCATGACAATTTTCTGACATCATTACAAAAACATCGACATATTTAAGCCAATTTATACAAAACTTTAATGAATTATACACATAAACCTACCTCATGAATCACTTCGTCCATTTCTGAAAACCGTATGAAAATCCATTTGGTAGTTTTTGAGTTGACGTACAGACAGACGGAGACGGGCGGAGGGACTTTGTTTTATAATATGTAGTGATAAGTACCTACATTAATTCTGATATATCTCTTGGTATACTGCAAAACTGTAACCTTCTTTATAACATTGTTATGCTCTTTCCGAAAACGTAATCCTAGATTCCTACCGGTTTTTTACTATAACAATAATGTAAGTTGGTATTTAGTCGTTATCATAATTAATCACATAATTTATGTATAAGAACTGTCACTAATGAGACACAATTACTTTTTCTATTGTTACCAAACTTAATAAGCTAGCTTAACAGACGAGGCGATAAGCAAGAATGTTATGGGTTATTTAGTAATATTTCATGAATACATCTACATTATTAATAGACTTCGTTATAATTCATGCACAGAAAAATAAGCATAATTTATAACGAAACTTTGACGTCACTTACATGAAGTTTCATGAACAATAATAATTATAACCTAACATGAACTTCTCAAACCTATAGCTTAGCAAAAGCACATAACCGGACTTGCAAACGTAGTTGCGAATGTTTACGCGTGTAAAAGACATCAACGCGTCACCTGCGCAGGCGCAAACTTATCGTGATGCTTGTGTGAATAATTCAGTGTTTAAGTTTAAACATGCTATTATCTAGACATTTTATGATCTTCACATTGCAAATAGGTAAAAGGATGTTTAACACAAACATTAAGTACATAAAGTTTAGTTTAGCATTAAGTAATAAACATTGGAACATGGATTTTCTCATGAAATCATCGATCGAACTTCATCATTGTATCACATGTGGCAAGTCAATAATAGATCTATTTGACTGGGATTACCCAAGCTGTGGACGTGTTAGCTACTAGATTCTTCATAAAACACCTACTTAATCATCTCTTAACAAATTGAATAGTGCAAGCGACCACCTTCGCCTGGGTCGAAAAGGGTCAATATCATTCTCAATGACAGCTCCAAGCGAAATTACTTCTATGCATGCGATGTTATTGCATAACATGACCGCAATCTGTCTAGACATTTGAAAACATGTACTTTTAGCATCCTTTGTTCTTCCATGATTTAGGATCTTAGATTCTAGGCATCTGTCTCGCCACGGAGAAAAGAATAATAATTTCTTTAACGGCTCTTTTCTCCGTTTAGTCCACTCTCGGCCCCACGACCCCCAATAAATATTGTTTCCACTGGACCCCTAACTATAGTTTATTCTCGACCCTTGGTACAGTACAGTTACGATGATAAAACACATCACATCTTATAATATATTTTTATTCTCCTACCAATAATCCATCAGGTTATAGGCCCAGGACCCTATTAGAAAAGTAAATGAATATTTTTTCGAAACTGCGTTATCGTTCGCCGGAGACAATGGAATGGATGTTGCTAAAATTGAGACTACCATAAACATAACGAGGAGCTTTTGTTAGTTTAGTTCTGTGCTGCTCTCATGCTGTGTCCCATTTTATTTAAATAACAATTTTAGTTGGCGTACGTTTTAATTACTTGTAACCTTATTTGTATTACGTGGCAACAATCGACAGTATATTGGACACTATTCATACCGACCTCGACAGTATGCGTGTTTGTAAGTTGGTAAGGTTGGTACCAGAAATAAGCACAGCCACAAAGTAAGGTATACCAAGGTCGTTACTGCACCCACTGGCAGTAATGATCACAGGTGCAATTAGCCTCCATCGGTCTGTGGCGAGAGGCATGTCGGTCGAAGACTCCCCGCCCCGCTAGGTTATGAATCAAGGACGTATTTAACGGGAACAACTGGTTATGAATGCCTGTAGTCATAATGTGTGTAGGTAGGTTGTACAGTTGGACTTTGGGATATAATATTGAAATACTCTATGACATAAGATAGCTGCAATTCGATTGGAACACTTGAACTAATATAGAAAATGCTGCGCGATCAAGTTAAAAAGTTGAGGAATTTCGGAGAGCTTATGTCAGCGTGAACTGTGAGAAGCAGCTTATTATAATGGAATCAGATCAGATAAATAAACGCACTTCGACGAATGCAGCTAAACTTGATTAGGTACCGTAGACGAGAACTCGTTAATTTGGGCGAAATTTATAAGATGCCTCTATGTATTATTTTTGGTCTGCAATAAAAAGGCATGGTTATAGCTCTTTGTCGAATACATATATTATAATCTTACATTCCTAAATGTTCATACTCTTGTAGAATTTAACGTACGGCGGGTTGTTGTCTGCATATTATGTTTCATGAGTCATGTGGACGTGAAACCATTCTAGAAGATCTTCACAGAGCTGATAACATCCGAACTTGCAAACTGTTGATTTAATTGGTTAATAGGGATTTAGTTTTCCTAATAGTTTTTAATTTTTAAATAATCTTATTACTTTATTACATGAAAATAGATGACGATATTTTAGTACAAACAATCAGTTAATCAAACGTTTTTATTCAATAGGTGTTGCGTCTTAATAGTTAATTATGTAATAGATACGAGTACCTAATATCCACGATTTAAGTGGATTTGCAACGCAAAAGTATTAAAGGTCAATAAATTAGGTAATATTAATAAACCTACCGACAACAAATGAATTTTAAACAATTAAATGTGCGCTTAAAATGCTGTAACAAATTCTAGAAAATTAGTTTTGTTTTGGTGTCAACTACCTAAAACTTAGTTGGACGGACAACTCTTGAACAAAAATAACTAAAAATCTAAATATAGATAGTATAGTAAATACTATGTATATATAGATAGTCTTCGTTAGAATAGATAGTATCTGCTTAGATACCTAGATGGTGAACGTACACGTGTCTTTCAAGAGCTTGGTACGTAAATATTGGTAATTTTTTGGCAACCTAAACAAAATTAGAAGCCGTTGGTAAAAATAGCAATAGATAATATTCTATGTATGTCTTTATGTCACAATCGTGTTGTAACTAGACGAGTAGGTACTTTTATAAATTCCATGTATCGAAATGTGATCATAGGTGCGATATAAACCCCAGCTTTACTGCTTATTGATTTCAATTTGAAAAGGCATAAATCAACTCCTATTTGAAAAAGTAGATGGATAGTGTGCAAGATGAATTGATTATATTTAGGTTTTAAAAGGAAGTGAATTCTGAGATTGCGGCTAATAGAAAAGTATGAATAAAAAGGACGTGGTGCGCAGACCCCAAATATACATGATAGGATAAGGACGGGAGGATGATGAAACCCCTAGAAAATCTACACTAACTAAAATTTTCTCGAATGTAATCCAAGTTGGATTAACTTCGAGATATTTTTTTTTATTCATCTATCTAACGGAACATACACAGTATTTAGACAGCACAAAGATTACACACATCGACCCTGAGTTTATCTGAAGAATGCCATGAGTAGTCATGATATGACGATTATACACTTTCGGACGTAATTGCCTGTGCTTACAGATTGTAGTCAACGCCAACGTACGCAACAAGGACGCGGCGACTATACTTCAAAATTATAATCTTCGATCACAAAAGTTAATGTTGTTCATCTCTACATCAAAAGCTTCCAAATAATTGGATTATTTTGTTCTTTTAAGACGGACACTTCGGCTTACAACACCTTGTGATGGAGTAACCCCAGAAATCGCAACTCAAAGTGAGTGTTAAACAAGGGTACTGGTAATGAATAAAACAGACCTTGTAGTCTAACATGTTGTGAAGGGTTTTTAATAAAAGGCAAAATATCCTTGAAAACTTATTACGTGTAAATTTCGACTAAATAGTTATATACCTATCTTTATGAAAATTAACTGAGTTATATATAGCGTTAGTTTCATAACAAATAACTTGTTTTATATTCGTTTTATGGATCGATATTAAATTGCCTATACGAAAACAATGTTACTGGTTACTATTAAGTTTCTCCTCTTCACTGTAATAGCTAAAGGTTGGCATTGGTTTACGATTTCGCGGATCCATCGGAAATATCACGGATGCAAATTATAAAGCACCTCCAATTTACTCTACCAAACATTTCAGGCTATCATTCTACATTTCTAACTATGCAGGCACGTTCACGACTGTACTGAATGTTATTCTGGTTTCTTATAACTGCAGTGGTAGTGGTACAGACATTTTAAAATGTGCGCTCATCACGCTTCCAAATTCCTGTAAAATATTAAAACTTTACCAATTATCATTGTGATAAATGAGTCTTAAATGATTTTATACGGACCTTATATTTGTTTGTACTTATAGTTTACAGGTACTTATAGTTTTTGCTAATAAACTCGCGTGATTCAATTCTTGGTGCGTAAGTTCTTAGTCGGATTGCTATTAGTCACAAGAACTTACTAAGATAGATTGGTAACCTAGTGCACGTAAGCAAATTACTTTCATTTTGATCTACGCGCTTTTTATTTTTATACCAATTTATCACCTCAACAAGTAACAAACTTAGTAGGTACTGAATGTACACGTGATTGCTGAATGGCGGTGTGTGGTGTTCATTACGAGTAATCTGGACTTACTCAATCCATAACTAAGTTAAATACTAGTATACGAAACATACGAGTAGTTCTCTTATCAAGTAACAACGTCACGTGCGCAAGCTACGGTAATTAATATTGCTTCCAGAGACAACGTTGATGAGTTCATTGTTTGCAAGTGGTGACCGAAACGCCATTGCTCAATTGTACCAGCCTAAGCATGCAACGCTTGCAAGGACACTGGATCATCGGTGACCACGTCTGCAAATACCGCTAAGCATTTGGTAGTTTCAGTGCTTACAACAGGTACAACCAAGCGAGACAGACTTTAAATAGTGTTTATCATTAAAATAATACATATTAATTTGAACCTTTAGAATAAGGCCAAGATCCAACCTGTTTTAGTGGCTTAAATCATTACAGAAATAATCAAATAAAATATTCACAAGGCCGTGGTCATTGCATGTCACAATCCTAGCCCACGTTCGCAAAGGTCTTTCAAAAAAACTGCGCAACTTGCTTTAAAAATTTAAGACGAGTACAATAAATGTGCGATGCCTTATTGCGAAAAGAAAAATGGGTTTTTAATTTCTACTGCAATATTTTTTTTTTTTTTTGTGTCAAACATAATGTTCTCCCGCCCGTGATCCTCGAAAGGCTAGGAAGAGGTGCGCGTTACACAGACACACCCACGGTTCGTCTCTCATGGGTTGGTATTAGGTTCCATTCATCCAGGACGAGTCAATTAATACTTATTCGGGCAAGCTTGATCTGAGATTTCATCGGCGAAAACCTACGAACTAATGGGAAAACGCAATTTTTTTTATTCAAGTCTTTAGGAGTAAGGCAGATAATGTTTGTGGGATTTTAAGACGAAACCGGAATCTGTATATCGGTTATCATGTGGACTAGACCAGAGTGGCAGTTTGATTCATTTTGTGACTTTAAATTATTATTTTTGTTTTATGTAAAATCATTTACAGATATGTAATCTGTTACAAAATTCAGTCGATGGCAGCTAGCATAACACTCGGCTTTCTATGCCCTTTTGTATTGTCATCACGTAATTTAGGATTGAAGTAAATGTTGTAAGTCGAAAATAACATATGCTACATCGTGTGTATTGCCGCAAACTCTTATACAATGATGTCGACTGAACAAATAGTTGTGTGTTCCGCATTTCTACTGAGCTTCATTTACGCAGGTTACGTACGGTGCGATTCAGTCGACCGATTCATCTACCTAATATACGATTGTAGTGTAAAACCATTTAAATCCGGAATCTTTGTTTAGGGCCTTACGAGGTCTGTAACCTGACATCGTCTAGAAAACCCTGATTTAAACATACATCCATAGATCTACTTTCCTATGCTAGACGAAAAGTTAGAGACACGCAACATCGAAGAAATGGCGTTGAACGATGATGTCTCGCGGCAAACGGGGTCAATGCTCGCCAAATGGACTAGAATAAAAATAAGAAAGGCTATAGCACTCCTTCGACAGGTTACTTACCCAGTTTTCGCGCTATTAAAAATTCAACGAATCGTCACACAACTTTCACTAGCCGTGTGCCAGTGCATGCGTCTAGAGATTGTCATCATAGGTAAAGCTAAAGATACGCGTACGTTAATGACCACTATGACTTGTCCAATCAAGATTTCAGATATGGTAATAATACTTAATACCTTCTTACTATGCGTTTTCGACAAAAGCCTGCACATAGAGTTATGTTATGGATAAAGAAATCGGCCAGTAATTCAATTGCAATTGAAGGAGTAAATGAAATATTAATGCGAATAATAATTGTTGCTTAGAAAGTTCTATACGAGTCGTCGAGATTAGACATTGCATGCTCGCACGCTGCGCGAGAAAGCACGACGGCGCGCGTTCCCAACTAACATGTACTGTTGATATTTTGACGTGGTGTTAGGACCTTGACGTTGATATACGAAGGACACGCATACTATTGAAATTCTGATAGGTCTGTCTGAATGAGGTCTGTACATGGACATTTTAAAGAGCATACTTTATTGAGAACATTACTAATTGAAGTGAAGCATTTCTTTTGAGGAAAAGATTCCGGAATTTATGACCACATAGTGCTTGACCTAAAAATTTAACATGGAGTATTGCGTCAAATCAGGTCAGGGTCAGTTAGCGTAAGCGGGATTGGTACTGCTTATACCGGATTAATACACTGATAACACAGTATTACATGATTTCACCGTACTAATGAACCGACATACAGATATACATAAATGAATCGTTTCTAGTGGTTGTCGTATTTCTAAAACAACCTCATAAATAGAATTATTTCCGAACAGAGCTTTGCTTTGTTTGATGAAAGTAAAAGTCGCGAATATCTTTGCTTACGGTGAAAATCATCCGACAAAGCCAACAAACCTGTGCCGCGCGCGAAGCGACCCACTGCTCACCGACTCACGAAGATTTCACTTTTAACATTTCCAATGACTGACCCTACTTTACCACATATCATAACAAGTAATATATGCGCTTTTAGGACAATTTCTAATTGCCTCTTGTGTCAGAAAATTCATATTACATATTTGATTAGATCAGCTGACAAAGAGAGGTTAGATATTCTGTCATGCTGTTATGTAAAAAGGAATAACATTGTTGAATAGCATGACACAAAAAACAATTGTACAAAATGAAAAACAAAATATAAATCTAATAATATATGCAAACCTGCTAAATTAATGAAGTAAATACACCAAAACTGAAATTTAAATTGTCTAACCTGACATGTCTTTCCAAATATTCGCAATGGAGATGGTCCGGGAGGTTTGAGTTTCACAAATACAGTTTGCTTTCGAACTTTATGTCCGAATTGACACAATAACTTATCTTGAACACGAGCACAGAGCCTACTCGAACTTAAACACGCCATAGCTACAACTGCAACGAAACGCTTGAGGATATGAACTGCATAACACACACAGCATACAGGCATTCGCCATTTCCCCCCCACTTTTAGACAGCTGATTGTCAAAGTCGCCATGATTTTCAATGTTACCATTAACAAAATTAAAAATTGACCTAGGTTTTAGGGCAAAATCTTTTTTCCTTCAATAATAAAAAAATATTGAGAAAATGCTTTGACATCAAATAAAAACTGATTTTAATAATGTCATAATTATTCTTTAGAATTAACTTCAATTTTAAATAGGTAACCAGAAGAAGGAGGAGGCTTATCAATGATGGTGATGATGATAAACAATCAGAGATATTTGTATAACAATCTAAGGCATCGTACATACAAGCGCGGACTGGTTTTACATGGTTTCCAATTTAAATCTGCTGGTGCAGAAAACCTCAAACGGTGAAAATATTCCAACCTGATTGGATATGTTCGAGCCGTTTAGGGTTGAAACACTAGGGCCATGGAGTCCGAGTGCCCACTTGGTTTTTCGAGATATCGCCAAGCGGTTAGTCGACTCTTCGCGTGACCAGAAGACTGGCCTGTTTCTTGGCCTAAGAATTAGCATCGCCATACAACGTGGGAATGCTGCCAACCTTTTGGGCACTGTTCCTGTTGACAGCAATGCGGACGAATTTTTTGATGACCTATAATTATTTTGCTTATTTTTTCACATGTACATACCTACATAATTATCATTATTTTAAATGTTAGCTAAATAAGCAGCAGCATGTTGTTATGTTTGCTTAATGTAAATAAAACTTTTTATAGCCTTTTCAAGTCTTTTAACGATGTAAAATTTTGAGATTGGAACTTTTCCGATAAACCTATTACAACAGCTAACTTGAAATTAAAGTCAAAGGATCAAGATCATCACAGATTAAGGTCAGAGATTTTATCTCTGCCAAAATAGTGTTAAAGTCGTAACATAACATGCCGCTTTATACACGTCATTACACGTGATGACACTGATGTTATAGATAATTATGCAGTGAAGCCGTTGTGCTTTGCTACCATCCTGTGCAAAATCGGTCCAATCTGAGGAAATTTTAAGTCGTAATTTGGTAGCACTGTCACAAAATATCAGAAATAGGATTTTTCCACGTCAAAAAGAAGTTTCTTTTTTTTTCTTATTTATCGGTATTTTCACACATGCTTAGATTCCCGAGCTATCATTCACTAGAGATAAATACTTAATTGTAAGGCTCAAACCACACCGAGATGGCAGCGGCCGGCAGCGAAGCGGCGAGCAGTTTCAGTGTCATATAATTTTTAACTTTATCTACATTATTAAAAGACCAGTATCGCTTGAAATGGTCGCACGGCCACGCGTATCCGTCCGCGGTTGGTCGCGGCGACACGAACATCATTATTATGGTGCATTCTGGCGTCGCTGCCGTTCCGGTGTGAATCGGCCCTTACTGTCAGAAAAACGTGTTTGTAATGTCGCCAGATGAAAATTCAAAGATGCCATGCCCTGCATAATCTGTAATGCCCTGACTGATAGTGTCACTGTCAAGTCAGACTGCAAGCTCAAGCTAACCTAAAAATATTAATTTACCAACCAATTATTTGACTATTGTTTTTAATTTTACTATTGTTGCCCAAAAACGACGATATGTTACCACGCCTAACACATGTAGTACAACTTATGAAGAATGTGGAAAGGAATTTATTTCATATATTTGGATACCCACCCAAAGGTAAATAAAACAAACGAAGTTACAGTACCGATTCAGACCCAAGGTTTAACTAGCGATAAATCCGCTCGTAGCCTCAAATAATTTATTGTGTTCGTGTTAAACCTGGAGGACTACCTGCGTTCAATGTTCAACATGCCATGATAAAAATTTTGGCCAGAGCCTTAGATAAACGCAGTAGTAACGCCTCAGTTAAGCAGAAAACGTGTTCACAACAGAACCAATTATGATCTTGTTGTATTTGATGGAAAACAAACAAATGTAGCAAACCAGTATCCCTGTGGTACCCAAGAAACGGGGGCATCTAAAAACAAGATGAGAAGACAATATCAGTCTAATCCTGGGGCCATAATGGATCAGAGTTGCAGAGCACAATGGAGCCAAAAGGCACAACAAGCTGCGAGGCATATTAAGGTTAATTTATAAACGATGATTCAAGTTATGTGACATTTAAATATCAAAAATATATGGTTAAACAGTCGCTAATCACTACTTAACTTTAAGCAACGTTTCTGAATAAAGGAGGCTAATGATTTTCTTTTACACTCTGCTATCTATGTTCTATACATAAACTATCTACTCTCTGTTTACAATGTACCCAAAGTTCGGAAATAAACAACTTTATTATTATTAAATTGACAAAAACTTTACTAAACATATTACTTTTGTTCTAGAGATAGCATTGGCTTATGTCCATGAAAGGAAACCTGCCACTCCCCCCATAAAGTTCTCAATCAAGGACATAGTTGGAGACGGGATTTTATTGGCTGTACCCAAATTCCGTAGAACTATTGAAAAGAAGTTAAAGAGAAAATTTGGAACCCCCGAATATGTCAATAAAATGCTTGTACCCAAAAATTATATCAAAGTGTGCCAAAACTGTGGACATCACCATGAGAAAGGAAGATTGTGTGGTATGCCTTTATTATAATTAAACTAGCTTTTACCCGCCGCTTCACCCGCTTATTTGGCAAATGTGCTTCTGGGATAAAAAATAGACTCGTAGTCCTTCCCCAGGATGCCATCTTCTTGCAAAATTTTATCGCAATCCGTTCTGTGATTTAGGCATGAAATGGTTACATACAGAAAGTTGCTTTTGAATTTTAAAATTAATATGGATTTTAAAGCCTGTCAAAACTAATACTACAACTACTTGAAACCCTACAAAATAGGTTCATTACAATTCTTCAGTGAAGCTGGTAATAAAGTCTAATATGTACAATTATGTATTTTCAGAACATTGCTACACCAAAGTAAAGAAAGAAACAGAAGAAATTCAAGCCACAATAAAGGAAAAGCTTGGTATCAATCCAGTTGAACATGATGTAGTTGTATTGTATCAAGGAGAAACCCTTCCAGATGAGGTAATAAACAGTCTGCTTTATATCAATAAGTATAACTGGATTGTGAGATTTCATCACTACTGAGTTGTTAAGCAATCAGGGCCAGGTCGCTACATAGCATCAATAACCTGTTTTTCACTGTGTTGATGTACCTCAGAATGCATACGAAACCAACTTTGCTCATAGATGCGAACAAAAATAGAATAGAATGAAATTGAAAAAAAAATCTCCACCAACTCGAAATAGGTGCAGTAATAAATTGTCATTTCCGAAATCTAAATTCTTGAAAAAATGCTAAGCCTTTCCGTTCGTCAACACTGTGGACGTGTGGATCTTTTTTCCCGATCGTCAACAATGTGGACGACAAGGTGTTACTGATCGGGAATATTCGGAAAAAATGCCGGCGACGACGTTACCAAATCGCTCGCATACGCGCACGTATGTGCATCCCTTCCCTGAATGACATGCTCTAAATTTTCTTTTGAACGTTGAATTAGATATATCAATTTAACGCGCCTATTTAATTTCGTCCTGTTTATCTAAGTGTGAATTTAATCTCTCTACAGCCACCAATTCCAATTTAATTCCTTCATTGATATAATGTGGGTAAAATAGCATTGCCAATTTATGGGAAGTACAACTTCATGTTTTCGTTTCAGCCCAAAGAATTCTGGAAAGGCAAAAGAATTATTGAGATGAAAAAAGAAAGGCCACAATGGTTCAGCAAAAATCTTCTTGAAAAGACAACACAGAAGCCATCCAAATCAACTGATGTCAAACCCACAGATTTAGCTTAATCATAAAGAAAAGTAGTGATTAATAAGTAATTGTATTTAGTAGGTACTATCAATTTAATAAATAAAATAGAAAGTAAAAAAAATATATAATTTTATTTCTTTTGATAGGTATAGTCTTTCTACATTGCTTCTGATTCATATTATATAGGTACATATTTATTTTAATATATAAAATAAAAATGTAGTAGTATTTGAACGGATGCTTGGGAACGGAAATTTACTAAAGCTAAGGTTTCCTAGAAAAGCAGTACCCCACATAGTGTCCGCAATTGTAAATGACGTCACTGAAACGTTGTTTATGAAAGTAAGTTGTGTTTTCCTAAAGTTCGTTTTTTAAACCCTATACTAAAAAAACGCGAACACAGAAGACTTAAATGTCAGATTAGAATCTGTATCTGGGAATAAAAAACTAAGTTTAGAGAGCGCTTTTGACACCGAAGTCAATCCCCGCTGCCCTAAATTCAAATCGCTAGATTAGCCCTCACTGTGTCTGTACCGGTGAAAGTGTCCACACTGAGAAGAGTCAGCTCACACATTATATAAAGCCTTTCCATGACGATCAAGTCAAGTCACCGTGTCTTTGAAATGTCAAAACGACGCGGTATCTAGCAATTTAAATCTTTGTCATGACAGCCGTCACTGCGGCCAGCCGTAGGTTAGGCCCAGCGCCCACTATCGGTGGGCATCGGTGCGGCTCGGTACAGCTCGAGCGCTTTACGCCGGCTTCGGGCGGCTTCGGGCGCCTGAGAGCTGCGTCGGGCGACTTCGGGCGGCCTCGGCAGCCGTAAGCATGGCTAAGGACGCCGAGGCGGTCTTCGGGTAGCTCGGGTGGTCAAGTTTCTCTTCTTCTTCAGCAAGACGAACAATGAGAACTAAGTCCAAATCCACCATTATAAATACACACGCACAACTGTTTTCACGTACGACTGCTCTGCGATGTTTTTGCCGCCCGAACTATTCTGAGGCTACCCAAAATCAGCTACGGCGTCTTTAGGTGTGCTTACGACTGCCGAGGCAGCTCTCAGGCGCCCAAAGCCGCCCGAAGCCGCCCGAAGCTGCCCGAAGAAGCCCGAAGCCGCCATAAGGCGCCCGAGCTGTACCGAGCCGCCCCGATGGCCACCGATAGTGGGCGCCGGGCCTTAAGGTTGAAATAATCTAACTGTCACTTAAACAAATAGACCTTACCGCTTTATATCCAACAAGAGATATTCAACAAAAAAAAAAGGGTGATAAAGCATTAACGAGGTCGATTATACATCATTTTAATACATTTATCATAATTTTATACAATATGTTGAAAAATATTATTTTATCACCTAATTTGTGGATTACTTAACACATATTTCATTATGTACAAAATAGAGAAAACAAATCATAACAACACAAGTGCAACACAATTTGATATGAAAGTGTATGAGAAACTTTTTAAACTTTAAAAATTCAAACATTTTTTCGGATATATCTTCAAATCATTAATGAGGATTTATTTACATTAGATAAGCTAACTTTTCAAATAATGATATGTACATGTGAAAAAATAAGCAAAATAATCATAGGGCATCAAAAAATTCGTCCGCATCGCTGTCAATAGGAACAGTGCCCAAAAGGCTGGCAGTACTGCCACGTTGTATGGCGATGCTAATTCTTGGGCCAAGAAACAAGGGCAGCCCTCTGGTCACGTGAAGAGTCGACTAACCGCTTTGCGATATCTCGAAAAACCAAGTGAACACTCGGACCCCATGGCCCTAGTGTTTCAACCCCAAAACAGCTCGAACATATAACTCCAAATCAGGTTGGAATATTTTCGCTGTTTGAGGTTTTAATGAGGATTGGTCTTAGAAACTAGACATTATTTTAATTCTACAAAAATAGCCCAATTAGGTGGTGATTGCAACAAGTACTTCATAGACAATTTATTATAATATTATTACTAATAAGATAGGATAAGAGACTATTGATTTTGGTGGAATGTTGTATACTGAGACAATTTAATTTGAAGAATATATTATCTAGTTATAAACTTTATAAATAAAACATTAAGTACTAATAAAAACAATTAAATAATATTATCAAAAGAATTAGGAACATGGTCAAAGTTATCAGTAATGGAATCAGGTTCAGATTCACCTAGAAAGTGACTTTCAACATGAGACTGGAACTCGTTAAATGCAACTTCTTTTTGGAATGTTTGTCCACACATTGGACACATTTTATCACCAGCTTCATCAGTAGTATCCTTTTCACTTTCTTCTAAAATACTTTTTTTATAAGCTGATGTGTTTAATTCACTAAAGTTATTATTGTATGTACTGGAATCTGCTGGTGTGGCCCAATTGGCTAGACTATCACTTGTTTCTATCTCCTTATGTTCTGATGTTACAACTTTAGCATTATTTGCAATGCATGTAGGACACTTGTATCCTTCTGAAAACAATAAAAATATGCATTAACGAATTAGTTCATAATTTAAAAAAAGTGGCCAAGTGTGAGCCGGACTCCTAAAGAGGGTTACCATACCACCATGCAATATTTAACAGTAGAGCATGAAACGCCGAAAACTACATATTTCTTGTATACAGAAACATTTTTTTAAAAATAATTTTGCATTATAGTAGCACAACATATTATAAAAAATTTCAATTGTCTACTTATTCAGTTCAAAAGGGATCTATGACCCTTTAGCTACAGAACCCTAAAACAATAGTTTTAAAAGTCCCTATTGAATAGTCACACAAAATTTTCAGAATATGGAATAAAATAAAACTAACTAAAAAACTTGCAAAAGGTTTGAATAGAAAACTTTTATTTCAGATAGGAGTCCATAGCGTTGGTAACAATTTAACTTAACTTTAATTTCTAGTGTTAGTAGGTTACAGACACATATATACAATTAAAAGTCAGTTTGATGTTGCATCCACCTCTGCAACATCGGAGAATCCCACCGATCTGCGAACGCAAACTGAGAACACTGTTGGTGCTGACGTGAATATGCATCATCGAAGATGCACATATATTCCTAATAATGGCGGCAAAACAGGCAGCCACAGCAGTACTCTCAGTGCATTATTATATTGAAAGCGTAAAAATTAAATATAAAAAAATGCATGAATATAAATGGAGAACAATAAGTTGGTCTGGTATTTTTTACCTTGTAATATAGTCTCAACTCTTGAGATAATCAATTTTAAGTCGGTTTCCTGTTGTGCTAGTTCCTTTTTCAAACTCTGCAGTTTTTCTGTTTGACAGCGAATTTCTTTTAGAGAATCTGTAGCGGGGTCTTCCATGAAAGTAAAGCCAATAGAATCAACATTCAAAAGATCGTCATCCATATCCTGTAGCTGTGCCATCTGCTCATATTGTTCAACTAATTGAGACTTTTCTTGAATATAGCTATTTATTAATTTTAAAGATATTTCCTCCAGACTTGATTCAGAATACTTTTCTTGATAGTTTGCACTATTTTTTGGAGTACTATGAATATATGTGTTCGTGCGTAATAAGGGCTGTTTGTTATAGTCTTTATTTGTCGACTTGTCAGGTCCTTTTATAGTGGATATTTTGTTCCACAAATTTTTGTTTTCACATTGAACCATAAATACATGATGCATGAGTTTAGACTTTTGTTTATTAAGCTCTGCAATTTTCTGGTGCAGTGTTACTTTTTCATCTTCTTTTAGCGGGACGTATGGTGAGCACTCAGTAGCCTTTACCACATCAAGTTTTAATCGCATATTATCAGTTTCTAATGCGTTTATTCTTCTTTGCAGCAAAAGACATCGATCTCTCATAGCGTGAAGTGCCAATTCATGAACGCTGATATTATTACAATCCCCTTTCAATGTTGTTTGGAAAGTAGAATCATTGTTAAAACTGACTATAGATGAGGACTCCATAATTTTGTCAACGAACTTCAATTCAGACTTCAGCCATTGAAAAAAGTTCGTAACAAAAACTGCGTTACCGTACTACACTATCGGAATTCTTTAAATTTCAATGGATTAGGAAAGATCACAAAAACATAGTAAAAAAATAAGATTACTACGCATACAACTTGACTAACATTTACGACAATGACACTAGTGACAGATGAAGGTGAGGACAGCTGAGAATCTGTGATACCACAACACAAAATCTTTTTATAGTTTATGGTTGTAATTGTTTGTTGCAAGCTTGGAGAACACTGGAGATGTTTTGAAACTTAGCACATGAAACAAATCTTACCACTTGTTTTGTTGAATTTGCTTTCGCACTGCAAAAAACATGAGTAGTTTTTCCAAAACTTCTTTTCAAGTTGCTATGGAAAAATCTAAAGGCGCAGTCCGATAATAGTTTGGCCGAAACCGCTGTACCGCAACTTCGGCATGTGCGTGGTGAGATGGAGGGGCAGTGCAGGCTGCTCATTCGTGAACGCTTAGGCGTCCCGCCCCCGACCTAGCCGTTCATTAATGCATTTCTAAGGCGCGGTACAGCAGTTTCAGTCAAACTATAAACCACTATAAACTCGACACTCCGTATTCAGACGAAGAATAAAGTTTTTGGATTTTTCGGAAATCGGCAGCAGGGAGAAAGGGGTTTGAGGGAGAATTTTACTGTCAAACTGTATCCCATCTGGATACAGTATAAATTAAAAATCTTATTCATTCATTTTCGAAAACAACCTTTTAAAGAGGTTGTAGAGGTAGTAAATAATAAAGACTGTACTTACTTGTAGATAAGTATTAATTTTTTTCAAACTAAAAAAGGTTTTATCGGGGGTCAAAATTTGTATGAAAATATTCATACAAGCTTTTTTTTGATAACAAGTCGCATACAGGGATATAAAAATATTTCCTTACGTGACGATTTCTACCAAACAACTCCTACCACGAGCTACGTTACACACGCAAGGGTTGCCCGCGAAATTCAAAGTTTCTTACGTTTTTTTGCAATTTGCAGGTCAGTTTCAGGTAGTACTAGTTGAACAAAATATGATTCGCGACAATTAATTAGAACCAACAATACAAACCTACACATTCATGGAATCCTATTGAATGACTTTTTCATGATATTATATCAATCAATAGAATTATATGAACTTACTGTCTCTGTCTTTGTCTCGGACGTAGACAGAGAATCTACAATTCTACGGTCTCTGAAAAACACATTAGTTGGCTAATTGCTTTCGATCTCGCTTTGGCTAAGTTTAGCCTGCATAAGTCTATCTCGTTGACACTGAGTACTTTTCGAATGAACTCTCCAGCATACTTTAAACGAACACTCGGGCTGTCTATGGTATTGTTGTTATGTTTTTTATTAGTCCGCGCGCTGTCGCTGCACGTCCGTCACATCAATCAGTCAGTTTATGAGTTTACTTCTTGTAGTCTGTGCTTCATTTAGTCAATTCGTTCCATTCGTTGCTACACCAGCCGAGTTTTATTTACTTTGTGGTAGCAAAATTGTCCGCTTTATTTTGATAACTTGACTTTACTCCGAATGTTTTGATATTGCTTCATCTACCATCTGTACTTTACTGAGTGTATCTGTGAGTGATTCCAAATCAGAACAGGGTCGCTACGGATATTATGGCGATGAGACAGCCAATTCATTGATTAACTACTTCTGCATCGTGTATAGTTTTTGTGAAACAGTGATTCATACTGCGGTCAATCTCTAAACAAACATATTTCAGTGTAAGTAATTTTTATAAGTCGCTTTATTTTCGTATACTTTCAGATTGTAGCGTGTCAAAATGATGTCAATGACAAGTTTTTATGTTGAAACTAAAGTAAGACGGAATACTTTGCAAATCAAAAAGTGTTTCGTATTTTCTTTTGATAGTGACGATATCATTTAGAATAAGGTGGTCCTAATCCAAATTATGTGAGTACACGTCATTGAAATTACTCTTGGTAGCTAATTGTTTGTAATAGATAAGATAAGACAATGGGAAATCATAATAGGAATTTAATTGGATAAAAAAATATTTTTCAAAGAAAGTTTTTGGTTTATCACCAGGTACCTAATAAAACAAAAACAGCTATATAAAGATAATCTACTATTGGCAGCAATAAATAAATATTAGATTACTCTGTTCTAGCTGTACAAATAAAAATAAACAAATGATAAGATTACATCTATAAATATTTTGCGTCATGGTAGGGTTAAGCCTAAACAACTATGATCAATGTCACCGGCCACTTCTCCTTGAAGCTATAAGCATTTTTTTAACACACTTTTGTTAACTTGTAACTAATAACAATGTAATAAAATCTTAGAAGTAACTTTTAACCTACTTCTAATTGTCATTATTTGCAATATACTAACCATTCCACATTGACAAATAAAAAACAAACCCTTTGTTTTTAAAGTAGCATTTGTCACACTTAAGAATTATTATTGAATGTTTAAACTAAGCACTAACATTTCTAAGCATTGTGGAATTTATGTACCACTTTCTCTATCAATGACCTAGATTTTGTTTACATTGCCTACTTTCTGTGAAATTTCTAATATATTTTAAAATTATCTTAATGGCTATTATTAGTCACGAATCAAATGTTTCAAAATAGTATGTGTATGGATCCCATCCATACACAAAATATTTTGAAACATTAATCCTAAATTGTATTTGTGCTCCAAGGAGGTGTTTCTTGTTATTCAATAAATCTAGCCCATGAATTGTTTATTGTTGTCAAAAGCTTCTATTTTTGAAGCAGTTCTAATTATTGAAGATAGTTTGAAAAAAAAATGTTGCCAATTTCTTGGTCTTAAACATTTTCGGTAGTTACCTTTCAATTCTAAACTTGCTACTGGCTAGCTAATCTGAAATTAGTCAAGTTAGTCTAAAATCAAATTGACCTAACTTCTGAACTCCAGGATCCTGCAATATCACTCTCAAAATGTGTACTTATTTTGAGATTTTTCAGGGATATTTCAGGATCAAGGGTCTGTCCAAATATGAATACAATCCTAGAGTTTTCAGTAATACTTTTAAACTTGATAACTTCAAGTTTTAATATTTTATGTTTAACCAGTTATCTGGTGAGTCAGGAAGTTGGCCTTTGTTTAAATAGCCTCTAAGGGTCACTTACAAAATAAGTTATCAGTAACTTACTTCTGCGTAATTTACTGATAACTTATTTAGTATTTTATATTGGATAAATATCATTGATTAATACTACAAAACATGAAAAAGAATTGTTGTACAAATTTTGAAATTTATCTCTGCATATAGTTTAGCAGATGTCTAACTATATTTTTTTTGTACTATGTCTATGGCATGAGCAATATTCTAATTATTGGCAGTGACAACATCTGCTTAACATATTTCCAACAACTGTGTTTATTTTGGGTGTTGGAATTGTTACCATCAGGTTGTCCTCATTATTATGAAACACTAATTAGATCACGGTTTAAGTAATTATAAATTTATTAACTTCCATAAAATTGAGCGTAATTAAAAATGTAGCCAACTGTATGTTTCTAATTCCTGGAACAGTTTGATTAAGTGCTAAATTTCTTTCTCACAACATATCTAGTATGAACAGCACTTATCTTTTGTTTTCCTTGTGATAAATAAAAGATAACTGCTAAATGCAATAAAAGATAAATGCTGTGACTCATCCCACAGGGTTACAACTACTTACAAAATATTACCTGAATCACTTCAAGTTAATAAGTAAATGCTAAATGTGCATCCAAATGTTGAATGTTTACAATTATTTCAAATGAAAAAGTAGATCTAACTAGCAATAAAACTATCTTCTGTCCACGACTTCGTCCGCGTAAAATTTCTCTTTCCCTTGACACACCCCGTCGCATCCATCACCTGCCCGTGCTATTATCTCGTTTTCTTCGCGTTTTTTTTTTCTTTTTGCTCGGCTCCTAAGGGAAATAGCCTCTAGCCTTTCTCAAGAATTAGGCAATGAAATGCAAAAATTGGTAGAATAAAAATAAAATATAAAAAAAAAAACGCTTTAACACGCACTAAAAATGATAAAATAATTATATTGACTTGAATTCAAAAAGCGCGTTTTTGAATTAATTATAATTGCGCTCCACACTTGGAAAAAGTAATTGCTACCAGATGTGCGAGTCGAGTCTGATGCCGAAAATATAGTTTTTCTCTTTGTCTGGACGGATTTCGAGGAAATTTGACACACAGATAGTTTATACATGGATTAGCATAACTCGTAGGGTACTTTTAATCTCGGCAGTACTTTCCCGTGGAATATTTGGCGACATCTACGCGGGCGAAGCCACGGGCAAAAGCTAGTAGAGTATAAAATAATATAGTTAATATAATGTAACGCTAATGCCACCGTTATTCACAGTAAAGATAACGTTTTAAAATTAACCAACTACTGTCTCATCATTCATCGTCAAATCATTATAAATCGGTTTATCCGTGAGTTTGATGAAGCCCAGCCCATCGAGCAGGGCCCTAATTCACTATGAACACTCAATTATTCCTTACTTCGAAACCATGTCAATTCCTTAGCTAATCACTCCAAATCTCGCGTTCCTTTCGCGCGGTTTCGGTCATTGTATCATAGAGAATATGGCCCCAGGCCGGCTTCCGCAGCGAATATTCGACCATCGACCATATCTACACGATAAACTAGCTAATGGAGAAGTGCCAAAAATACAACCGACCCCTGTGCATGGCTTTCGTCAATTACGAGAAGGCCTTCGACAGTGTCGAGCATTGGGCCGTGTTCCACGCTCTCTATCGCTGTCACATCGATTCCCGTTACGTGGATGAGCTGCGGGAACTATACACCTCGGCCACTCTGCCCGGCCCGCATACATACCCTATCTAAACCAGCACCGATCAAGTGGGGAGTGACACAGGGCGACACCATCTCACCAAAACTTTTCACAGCAGTCCTAGAAGACATTGTGAATAGTTTAGAGTGGGACTATTGCCGTATTTATATCAATGGCGGTGGTGGCCTACCTGTCTCACTTAAGATTTGCAGATGACCTAGTGCTTTTCGCTGAAAATGTTGATGATCTCCAGAAAATGCTTCAAAACTTTTATGATGCCTCTTTTAAGGTAGGACTTAGATGAATGTGGCCAAGACGAAGATTATGGCAAACATCTTCAGCAATTCAAATCCTTCTATTAAAGTCGGAAATTAAATGTTGGAGGTGGTTGACCGGTATATCCATTTTGGTCATATTCTTTCATTTGGCAAAGAGCATCAACAAACAGAGACATCGAGAAGAATACAGCTTGGCAGCATTTAGAAAACAACGATATTCTGAGATCAGCCAAAATTCCACAATATCTGAAGTCCCGCCTCTATTACCAGTGATGACGCACGGTGCTGAGACGTCGACGCTCATGCTGGAGGCTGTGTACAGCCTGAGAGTTGCACAGAGATTCATGGAGCGTTCCATGCTTGCCGGCTTAGACCAAGTTTCGCCAGGATATATCTTGTTTTGCTTCCTCATTGACGTGTCCGAGCAAGGGTTTAATTTCCGGTATTTTTGGGAAGCGGTACCATTGGCCTTGGTGTGATACCGGTACCAGACGTAGTACCAGTATTCGACGTAGTACTTGTACCATTGGTATTTCTAATCAGTATCGGTACTGTACCGGTTCCAATTGCCCTGGATTGATGGATCTGTCTTTCGGTTAAACTTAAAAGTTAAATGTTGCATGTATGTTGCCGAATGGTGAAATATGGCTGAGCTTTAATGTATTATACCTAATATGTATTTCCCATATCTGCAAAATAAATGTCTATTCTATTCTACTCAAAACCAGATTTACCGGTAACCGTCTGGAACCGGTACCCTGGTACCTCGGAATACAGAACCCTGGTACTGAAATGGTAAGAATCGCTAAGTACCGGTACAGAACCTGTACTTTTGGTACCAGCTCCAAGTACAGCACCCTAATTGCGTAACACACTATCAATCATAATCTGAATAATTTTGAAGGCTGATCAACAACGTCAATAACGCAATTAATGTTATGTTATGTGTTCTCGAGAAAAGCGCCCACGCTATGCTAAAGCGATGTGCACATTGGAAATTCGTCGTCATGTTGAAGGATATTGTAACGTATCTGTGTCTGTCCGAATTATTCACTTAAATAAAAAGTGAACCCTTTAATGTTTTCGTTATCTTTGATACATTATCATTACATCCTGAATGAAATGCGGATGCGTCTGCGTCGCACCCAGATCTCTTTGGTAATAGCTTTTGTATGTGGTTCAAGTCATGAGCAATAAATAACTCATTTACTAATTCCAATGTTTAGCGATGGTCACACGCAGTTCTTGAATTAAGAGAACATTATTTTTTATAAATCAAGTATCTTTTAGTTTTTGCAATTAGTAGGTAGCTAGAGTACCTATCTACAGAGTTAACGATGACATTTAATATTTTGTCATTAAAGCAAGTATTAATAACGTCAACTTTATATTCGGAAACAATTCCGTTATTATCATGAACAAGGCGTGGTTGTAGGCGTTCGCAATTTCGCACGTGTACGGTATATCGCTCCACTTTCTCGCCTTGCACCGCATGCCTGTATATTTGCCCATGCCCACACGCTGGTGCGGTGACCTGTTTAACTCATGCCATGATGGGCTCAATTGTTTTAGTCTTCAAACATCGCTGACTCGTGTTTTGACAATATTCGCAACGACCATAGAATGTTACTTACTCATTACTCACGTTTCTGTTAAATAAGCAATCGTTTGACCTACTTGTAAATTTAACGGTAGATAAACATATCCATATGACGCCGTATTACTGCCATTCATAATCTACACCAATTGGGTACTTTATAACAATAACGCTTATCGTGTAGGTATTTTTGGTAAGTATATTTAGGTATGTTGGTAGGTCAATATTATTTCAATTTTACAGCAATTAATTGTTTAATATTTTTTGTAACAAAGCGGGGAAAAAACATGAAATAAAAATACCTAATATGTACATGAATAATATTTGTAATGTAGGTAGGTTCGTGGGCTATCGCTGTATAATACAATAGACATATTTTATTGCTCGTACTTACTCAGTTCACTGTGTGTGCTTCTTGGATGCATGATCTTTTATTATTATAAATACACTCTGAAGAATACAGTTTTAAAGTACATAGTTTATTTTAAAATATTAATTAGACAAGTGGTTTTGTAGGACGTGAATTACATTGCTGATCAGGTAACTAATAATCTGCGTTCGCAATTTAGTTTCCAAACATGTAAATAAATATGAATTTTCGTAAAAAGTAACTTTTATTCCTCCACAATAAAGTTCAGTGTGCGCTGCAACTCCAACATTTTTATCAATTTAATTGTACTAGTCATTGTGAAATCAACTTAATTTCTATTAAAATAAGGTTGATGTTTGTTTAACTTGAAATAATATCAATTGGAAACAAAAATTTGAATAGACCTTATGTTTATTATGTGTATACATAATATGTATAGTATGTTTCGCAATTAGGGTGTAGCTAGCCTAAAGAGGCCCAATTTATCCGGAGACGATTCTATCTTTAGTCCTGTGAATATTTTTACAAGCTTATTGACTCTCAGGTCGGGTATTTTTACAGACTTAATAACAGAATAGTATTCTATTCTGGTATACATACCAAAGACTTATTTCATATTACAGATATAAATGAAGAAAATTTACAAGGGGCAACACAATGGGCGGTCTTATCGCTAAAAAAGATCTTTTAAAGACAATACTATTCAGGGGCTGCAGTCTCGACATTCATAGCGATCGCTTTACGACCGAATTCGGTCGCAAAGTCCTGTCACTCCATACATTACACCTGTCAATCCGGGACTTTGCGACCGAATTCGGTCGTAAAGCAATCGCTATGAATGTCGAGACTGCAGCCCCAAAATGTCTATCCACTCGACTCGACAAAGGATAGATTATTACTATCTTTCGTCGAGTGGGTATTTTTGACAAACTTATTGACTCTCAGACCGGATATTTTTGCTATTCTTACACCAAACGTTGATATGCACAGTGACTGTTGCGAGCTAAGCGGCCTCTGTTTTATTTATAAGTATGTCTACTCCAGTCTACATATTTACCGACCTAGAAATAAATTCAAACGTAAAACTGCCCGGATCTGCAGCGTATTTTGCGAAAGAGTTCAATCAGAGACAGCACTATCCCAAGGAGTGTCGACTCGGTCAAATAAAAAGGACGTATTCTTCGCTCGTATAAATCGTTTAGTGGTAATGTTTTGCTGAGCATAAACATCGGTGTCGGTTATGTTGTGAAAGTTGTGGTCTCAGGGGCTGCAGTCTCGACATTCATAGCGATCGCTTTACGACCGAATTCGGTCGCAAAGTCCTGTTACTCCATACATTACACCTGTCAATTCGGGACTTTGCGACCGAATGCGGTCGTAAAGCGATCGCTATGAATGTCGAGATTGCAGCCCCAGGTTCTTTTAAAAGAAACTCTTGCCCTTATCGCAATTTATTTGGGGTCTTTTTCTTCCATACCTTGTCGTCATACTTAGTCGTCATCTCGGTCAGTCGCCCCTTTCTAGTCTTGTCACCTTTCAAACAGTCCATCCATCGTTTCTTTGGTCTTCCCCTCTTCTTATAGCCATACACATTCATACTCAAAAGTTTCCTCACGACATTTTCCTCATTCCTGTGCTTCCTGAGCATTTCGGGACTTAACTCCAAAAAACTGTTATCACTTTACCAGTTAGGTACCAGCCCAATTCCACTTCGCGGACTTGACCGTGATGTGACTGGTCAATCGATGATAGTGAGTCCGTTACGTACTGTTCAAGCGACCCATGCCATGCGTATCAATAAGACTAGTTGATGCACTTTCATTTCATTCATAATTGGAGCTATAACTATTGAATTAATAATAAGTCACCAGTCACTGCTCATTTTCTTGCTGTATACATATATTGTTATAGGTAACAGCGCTGCCGGTGAACCTTTCACGTGGTCAGTTTACGCTTTTGAGGCCTTCTTCTCGTTCTGTATACGACTTTATGGTTAAAAATCTATCACATATAGCATAGATTTCTAAGCTATCTTCTGAGCAGGCTATAAACTCTGTACCGAACGACAAATGAATGAATACCAATTGTTAAACAAAATCAACACATTTTGTTTAGAAAAAGTCTTTTCCTTAACTGCTTATTAGGTATTCGACGATATTATGTCAATTGGTCAAAAGTTGTAATTGACCAGCATAGGAAGAAATATATTTTTGGTACGGTCAGCAACGAAAGTCGAATACCAAAGGTGGATTAACAAAAGTGGTAAGTCCACTTTTGGTAATAGAACAACATCGAAAAAATAATTTACATATCTGCGGTTGGTACATAAATTCCCGGAAATACCCGGAGTTCGACACACAAGACAAACAATGCCTTATTGTAGGCATGTTTTTAACCACAATCATGTAGAAAATATTCTGTTTACTGAGCATAATAATTAATAAGACTTAATTTATTAATAAGTATAGAATTACTAATCCAATATCTTGCAATGTAGGTAATGAATTGTGGTCAGCATAGGTACCTACCCTACAGTGAGAAGAGGAGAAATCAAACATAAATAATTATGAACTAATAATTAGGGGAACAACAGTATATTCTCAAGTTTATGGGTAATGAATACAAACTGTTCTCAAACCTGACCACAACCTGATTTCAATTTTCTTATTCAATTAATCATTACACTTCAGAGTTGAGCTAATTACCAGTGCAGCAAAGTATTTTTCAAGATAATTGTTTTACCAGACATGTCTGATTGCCTGATTCTGCTAGTTTCTTTTCAGGGATTGCACACACATAGTGGGCAAGCTTTGTAACATTTGCTCCATATTTGGGCCACGTTTTGTAACATCAGCGTGATATTTCGAGGTGCATTATTACATTTCAAAGAATATTCGAGTACGATGCAATTGTAACTTCTCTATAATTTATTATGCGGTTTTACTGGATTCCATACGTGCAACAACATTATCTATTTCTGTGTATCCTATAATTAGACCAGTTCTACTCATGCAGTACAAAG